>CM040180.1:11989540-13189540 GCA_022606695.1 Vaccinium macrocarpon
TGATTAATGATTGGAAAGATGAGAGATGAAAAAATAATCTTTTTGGAATTTTTTTTGAAAATCAAGAAAAACACAGTGAACAACTAATATTAACTGAGATGAACCCCCAAATCCGATCCCAAAAAAAAGACAAAAAGATGAACCCCCAAATATTATGGGGAGTGATTTTCGCACCCCCAAAAAGATAAAAAAAAAAAAAGGTTCTACTATTGCAATATTAGTTTTTTGTGAAGATAAACTTGAAATTAAATCATACCAATGATATCAGAGCTATGTGTGAGGTAGCTGATGTCCTCGATCAGGTGTAGTAGACAGATGTGATCATCGAAACAAACTAGAAGGAGCCCGTAAATGAGCATATTGGACCGTCCAATACTCGAAAAAGAATCGACTCTACAATTTTAGGTTTAGTTTTGCAAAAGATTTTAATAACTCATTTGTTAAAATTAATCACGATTGAATACTTTAATTTGGTGGGAAAAAAACGAAAAACGAAAAACGGAACCACTGAATTTTGTGATTTGAAATTTTCATAATTTTTGCAACTCAACTCATTTGTTAACATCACAGTGGATTTTAGCAAATGAGTTGCGATCATCTAAACGGGAACACATCCACATTCCACGTCACGAGGGTTTATGGAAGACTCGTCCAAGTCCCGAAACAGGAGGCCTGGAGCAGTTATAGACCGGTGAAGGTGGTGCTTTACGAAGTGCTGGACCATATACGAATTATCATTTTTTAAGGGTAAATTACACTAACCTCCCCTGAGGTTTCTAACTTGTACACTAACCACCCCTACTTTATCTGAAATAGCACTGACCTCCCTTGAGTTTTATATTTTAGTATCAAAAGCACCCTTCAACAGTACCGGGAACCCCCTTGTGGGTCCTTAACGGTCGATCCGAGCCGTCTGTTCATTCCAAAATTGAATTCCAAGTGGGTCCACGTGGAAATCACCTCAATTGGACAATCCTAAGTACTCGATCCAAAAAATTTTAACGAAATGGGGTGATTTTGGATCAAGCACTTAGGGCCATCCGATTGAAGTGATTCCCGCGTAGACCCACTCGGAATTCGATTCTGGAATGAATGGACGGCTTGGATCGACCTTTAGTGACCTGAAAGGGTCCCCGCTTGCCAGATTGTGCTTGTTGAAGTGCTTTTGATACTAAAATATAAAACTTAGGGGAGGTCAGTGTTATTTCAGATAAAGTATGGGTGGTCAGTGTACAAGTCAGAAACCTCAAGGGAGGTCAGTGTAATTTACCCTTTTATTTTATAATGCGTACTCTTCGATTTCTCTATTGGACAAAATTTAAACGGAAATCGGACGTAATTCCAAAAAAAGGTTAAAAACGGAAATCGGACGTAATTCCAAAAAAAGGTTAAAAACCTGGGGTACCCCATATTTTGCACCGAAAATGCATACCGCGCCTTCGGGGACGGAAAACCTGGGGTACCCCATATTTTGCACCGAAAATGCATACCGCGCCTTCGGGGACCCACTTTTGGGTCCCACATGAGTGATCCGAACCGTTCATTGTTCTTAAAATATTTTTCTGAGGGGGCCCACCAAAAATCAACTCAATCGAACGGTTAGAAGTGTTTGAACCAAAAGGAAAAGGCTATAATACACACCCCTTATTTTGGTGTATATCATACACACCCCTAAAAGTTACGAATTTTTTGTAAAAGTTACAATTTTTCTTATAAAAGTTACGAAACACACTAAAATGTTACGAATCATAGAAAATGTTATGAATCATATTGCTGAAAAGTTACGAAAAACTAAATAATGTTACAATTGCCGATGAGATGGCACAATCTGAACTATACAATAAGTGCATATTGTACACCCAAATAAGAGATGTGTATTGTAATCATTTCCTAAAAATATAAGTAGTAGATTTTTGCATAACAAATTACCCTTTCATAAAATATGCGTTAACTATAAAGTGTGAAAGTATATCATGAAATTTCTAAGGTACCGGGGAAAAAAGGAAAAGAAAGTATTGATCTATAAATTTGCAAAAAAATATTTTTTTCTTGACAAAAGTCTATTTCTTGGACTCTGTGCCAAGCAAATTTTATGGGACGGAGGAAGTATCAATTAAATACAATGTGTAATTGCCGTTCGGATCGGTTTGAAACGATACTGTGAAAATCGAGACCAAACCACACTATTTAAGATCGAATGGTTCCGCATCTATTTTGTAACCTTTTATCTCCATAGTTTGGAATTCTTTATATATATATATATATATATATATATATATATATATATATATTGGTAGGTTAGTTTGGAAATTGAATGTGAACACGCTGAGGAGAGCGTCAATAAGATCGGATTTGGCTTTCTAACAGTGTTGACGAAACAGAACTGCTACGAATTAAAAGTCTTTCTCGTAAGTTTGAACGTTGAAGGTTTATGCTCCCAACGAGAAACAAACGGATAAGTTATACCTCAAATAGTTCGTAAACGGCCTAGTTCGAGCTCACTTGAACATTGAAGGTTTATGCTTAAAAACGAGTGAGTTTTCACAGTGATATTTTCGGCATTCTTCGATATCTTTTGCGAGAAGAAGAATACCAAAGAAGACCAAAAATATAAAAAATACCTTAGACCGCAGCAAAAAAAAAAAAAAAAAGAAGTCACGTTAATTTTAAATTTTTTTGAACGGCAAAAAAAATTTCATTTATCTTAAAATTGTTAATAGACTTATAGGAGTAAGGAAACAACATCATGCTCAAGGAGCAATCATCTACCCAATCCGAGACCCAAACACAAAGAATAGTTGCTACATGTATGAATAATCTCAATTCTCAAAGAGAGCTGTCATTGCTTTTCTACAATCATATCATTTCATGTAAAGATCTCTGAATATGATCTCTCGTATGATAAGAATGGAATACATGATGCTCCAATTTAATGATTCAAATCATTCATTTTGTTAGTTTTGATGAATTACTGGTAAAACATTAAGTTGCTCGGAGATGTATATATGACATAAGATAATTTGACGGTGAAAAATCTCACTGTCAATAGAGACTTGAATGTCTGGTAACTCTTCTCGGGAATGGTTCATTTTTCATTATTACAATTTAGTCATTTTATTCGTTTCAAAATCTTAGTACGTTATACCACATTATGTAATTTTCTGATCAAAAAATAGATTTTTTCATGACATAAATTTTGAAACGGTCACTACATAATTTATTGAATCAGCCTTCTATATAGAACTATCGGTACACCATTTGGTGTACACTAATTGCACAACGTATTGTGTGGACCTATCTTGGGATTCTGTACAAATAATAGGACCCGCTCAATTTATTAAAAATATTTTTTCAAAAATCCCTGTAAAAAAAATCAGTTTGATCGGATACCCATAGAAGTTTGATTCGTTCTTTGCTCAATTTTCTGACAGGAAATTGAGCAAAGAATCGATCAAGCTCTTATCCATAATCGACTGAGCTGATTTTTTTACAGGAATCCTAAAAAAATAAATTAAAAAAACACATCTTTTATTAATTTGAACGGCTCCGATTATTTGTGTGAAATTCTGAAATGGGTCCCACGTAATGCGGTGTGCACCAAATGGTGTAAGAATTTCTTCTAGAAAGATATGAATGCAAAGGGAAGTGCCGTGTAGCAGCAAAGTGCTGGGTATGGGGAAGGCGTCAGTGAAATGGTGGATCGATGGGGATAAACATGGCCGTTGCAGTTTATAATTGGATAGGATTGATTTATTGAGTTTACCAGATGAGGCTTGTTTTTTTGGACTCCGACACCGCTTGTATGCCATTTAGCGTTTGAGCACACGCAATATAGTATGTACAAGTGAGTGGAGAAAATGTGCGATTTAACCACTTGAACAATTCCATTGCGACAAAATGGAAAGGAAAAATCAAAAAAATAATGGAAACCGAAAGAGAGGTGTGGAACGTGGGAGTTATGGGACGTGTAGTCTAGAGATAACTCATCCAAAGTAGGGTTGTAAATAAACTAGGCCGCTTACGAACTATTTGATGTATGATTTGGTAAGACCTCGTTCAAATTCCATTCGTCTACCAAACGAACTGAACTTGAACCTCAATATTAGGCTCGTTCCATAAATGAGCCGAACCTGAACCTAAGTGAATTCAGCTCGGTTAGGCTCGCAAACATGGGGTCAAACTATAATTAATAATACTTTAGGGGTCTACATGTAAATATTGTATAGCTGAGAAACTCTTATGTAATTTGTTATTCTTTTATCCCTAACTAGAGTACTCGATTACAAACAAATAGGTTTTATCCATAACTAGAGCACTCCAGAATACTCTATTTAGTTCTCAATATATTTTTTTCTCGTGTTATTTTTCTTTTGATTTCTTGATTATTGTGGTAGATTTGTTTTTTTTTATTTAATTTCTTGATTATTGTGATAGATTTACATGTAACATTGTTTTGAAGCATATTTCTTTCCCCTCTTAGTGTGTGTTCTAAATTGCTAACGAGCCCTACCGAGCTAGATTCGATTCTAAATTCGAGCCTAAATTCGGCTCGGTTCAACTCGTTTGAGTCTAACGAGCCCTACTGAGCTAAGCTCGAGCTTTGAAATTTTTTCATGAGCCAAACTGGAGCTCACTTGTCTAGGTTCGAATCGAACCCGAGTCGAACTTGAGTTTGACTTATACCTTAACGAATTGATCCCGAACGTCATAGGGTTCAGCTCGATTCGCCTCGTTTACAGCCTCGCTACCAAGGTGGTTTCCTTTTTTGCCCTTAAGATTGGGTTGAGTAATTAATATTTTTGGTAAATACAATTAGTGTTGGAGGGTTTTTGCGTCTAAATCTCAGCGTACATATTTTTCTAAACTATTGATGGACGCGGGAAGGCTGTTGTGCAGCCTATGCACATCAGGTATTGTGCAGAATCACAGCTGTCCACAAGTATTTTAAACGGTTTGGATTGAAAATAAATTATTTATCGTACATTTAAGCAACGAACGACCTAAATTCTACGCAGCAATTATTGTTCGCAAGATGCATAGCAGTCTCCCCACATCCAACTCTTGATTGCTAGTGACTACTCTTTCATCACTTTTAGGAGTTATGATGTTGTTGGTCTACAATTTGGTTTCAGAGTTATACTCCCCTTGATAAATATTCCACGATGCCTTTTGACCATCTCTCCTCACCCCATTTTGGTTCTGGCCCCACACTATAATCCAAACCCTCGTTAAAGTTCTTGTGGAGAGATTTTTGCAATAAAGATGTGTTTTGCCTACAAAAGTCTCCAAACACCAAATCTTACTTTTCTAGAAATTAAGAGAGAGCGGGAGAATAAATTTGGAGAGAGAGAGAGATGTGCGGTGGGGAATCCGGGGAGGGGAGGGAGTGATGGATTCAGGGGCCTTTAGTGAGGAAGCTCACTGCACTCCTGTAGTAAGCAATCACGACAGTTCATTTAGTGATCAACGGTCTAAATTATGTTACATAAAATATGAGTGTTTTATATGTAGGATAATTATATTTAATCGGGACCGTTTGTTGCCGAACGGATGGTCATAATTGCTCATTATAGGGGTGTAGTTAGCATACTCACTACAGGCCCCCGATTCCGGGAGTGACGGAAAGTAAATTTTTTTTTTCAACTTTTCTAATTGATTCTAAGTGTTTAATTTGTATCTATTAGTAGTGCTTCAATCCATTGAAAACACCAGACCCGAAAAAACACAATATAAAGAAAATTCTCAAGTAGGAGGAGTAAACGAAAATTTAAAAAACAATGCTGCTAGAGTCACACACTTTCAACCACACACAACCACACACCCTCTCATTTATGATGGAGCCCGCCCCATGTGGGGCCCACTGGATCCCACCATATGTGAGAGAGTGTGTGGTTGAAAATGTGTGACTCTATTACTATTATTTAAAAAAGTTGAGAATGGATTCCAATATGTTACGTAGTTTTCTGCAAAAGTTGAAAATACGTGCTGAGTAAAATAAGGTTCCAAAGTATATAAAATGAAAATATTTAAAAAATTATAATATTCTAATATACTCCAGTAATAAAGTTTCGACAAACCCTACCAAGTCTCTATAGAAGT
Source organism: Vaccinium macrocarpon (assembly GCA_022606695.1). Classification (NCBI taxonomy): domain Eukaryota; kingdom Viridiplantae; phylum Streptophyta; class Magnoliopsida; order Ericales; family Ericaceae; genus Vaccinium; species Vaccinium macrocarpon. Next base: position 11,995,640 of record CM040180.1, read on the forward strand.
GGGTTTTACACTTCTACCACATATTAATAGTGATTTATCCACACGAACATGCCTTGCCTGCTGAAGACCAATTGTTATCAATACAATAATGATATGTACACAATCTCTAGCACACACCCCAAACCACACCCTCCACATGTCATCCTATCAGAAGTGTCACCTCGCACTAGGCCCCACCATAAGACAAATTAAAAATAAAAAATGAAAATATCTCTCTCTCTCTCTCTCTCTCTCTCTGCCGCCCCACCCACCAAAAACCCAACCTCCTCTCTGCCTCTTCCCCCATCCACCGCCACTAGTTCTCCACCATCACCAACCATGGCGGCCACCGCCACCACCACCACTCTCTATCCTCTCTCCTCCTTCAAAAACCCTTCTCCCAAACCCCCTATCTCTTCCCCAGAACACCCTCCGTTCATATTCCCACAAATCCCTCACAACCTCGAGCATAATATCGCCATCCGATTTCAAATCAGTCTATGCAATGCCGCTAACGCTAGATCTAGTTTAGTTTGGAGGGGTCTAATCCGGGCCGAGTCATGACCGAGTCGACTTAGGTGAGAAAACAACTGGGTTTTTCGGATTAAAGCAGAGTCATCTAGCAGTGTAGTTTTGGAGTTTTCTTCCAGGGGCAAGGTTCTAGAGAGGGCAATAGAGGAACAAAGGGTGAACAAAATGCAAAAAACTCTCTCGGCCATTGTTGCGTGCCAAAAAAAAAAAATTTGTTGTCTTAATTGGGTGAGTGAGCAATCAACTATGGTGGAGAACAATTTTTAATTAAACAGAAAAATTATTATACCTGATTTGTACTCACCCAATTAAAAGCCCTGGAAAAATAATTTTCCTTTAAAAATACTCTACAGTTGGGGTCAAGGAATTTTTTCTATAATAAAAGGCAAGTGGGTAATGTTTTCTTTCCGCCATTGTTGTTACAAAGTGGTGTGAGGGTTGAAGGATGGTGGGTCCAGACTCTAAGGGGTGGGGACGGTGGAGAACTGGTGTCGGTGGGTAGGGGAAGAGGCGGAGAGGTGGTTGGGTTTTTGGGGGGGGGGGCGGCAGAGATGAGGAGAAGAGAGAGAGAGAGAGAGAGAGATTTGTTTTTTTATTTTTTATTTAGAGAGAGAGAGAGAGAGAGAGATTTTTGTTTTTTATTTTTTATTTTTAATTTATCTTATGGTGGAGCCTAGTGTGACGTGGCACGCCTGATAGGACGACGTGTGGAGGGTGTGGGTTGGGGTGTGTACCAAAGGCTGTGTACGTATCATTATTGTTACCAATATTTTTTTGTCTACATGTTGCACGTTGTTGGAGAGATTATCACCACACACACACACAACTAATAATCAAAACAAGAAAGGAAATCAACACAAAGAATATACGTGGTTCCCAAAACCGGTATGCGCCCACGGAGCACACACGTAAAAGTCGCTTATTGATGAGCACACCTTGGGTTTTACAATAGAGAGTATTTATAAAGAGAACTCTACTCCTATTCCAACCCCCTCGACTAGGATTATAGCCCCAATACCGTAACTCTACTCCTATTCCAACCCTAACTAGGATTATAGCCCAATACCTATAATACCCTTTGAACAATCGCTCACGCATCGCTTTTAAGTTTTTCCCTGTGATCGATACAAGTCTTTCTCTCAGACGATACCCGCACCTTATGTTCGCCATTAGGTGCCTGCAGATTTATACGTGGAAAACCCCGTGACGATACCGCTTATTAAATTGCCTCCCCAACTTGCACATCGATACTGTGAACTTCTCCGCCTCCTCATATACACACCATATGAGCCATAAGTTCCAACAATCTCCACCTTGGCTAATATCCTCCCATTCGTAAGATAACCATATCGATCCAACAAGTTTTGGGAACGCCTTTTCTAGCATCCGAGACATTAACCAAGTCCAAGAATGCTCTAACTTGTCCACAAATACAATCTTTGTTAACATGTTAGATGCATTCTCGTAAGTGTGCACCTTTTCCAATATCAAATCACCCGAAGCAATCAACTCTCTCACCTTGTGAAATCTAACGTCAATATGCTTGGTCCTCGCATGATATACCTGGTGCTTCGCCAAATAAATAGCACTCTGACTGTCACAGTACAACTGCACTCCACCTTAATCTATGCCCAGTTCTTTCACCAAACCCTTCAACCACAACGCTTCCTTAGCTGCCTCAGTCACCGCCATGTATTCAGACTCAGTAGTAGATAGAGCAACTAGAGGTTGAACCATGGATCTCCAACAAATAGGCCCACCCACAAGTGTAAACACATAACCCGTAGTAGACCTCCTGTCATCCATACCCCCAGCATAATCCGCATCCACAAACCCTACAACTGAAACTTGATCCTGCTTTGCAAACATAATCCCACGTTCCCCCATATGCCCCAACCGCATATGCCAAAGAATGGTATCATCAGTATCAACCGTTGTAGTAAGGCAGCCCCACCTACAACCGTATTCCCCGGCCGCCTTGTAAATATTGCCAGGGACTTTGGAACCCTTCATTATCACCATGGCACCCTTAGTCACCTTCATCACTCCACCTTCTGTTTTACACCCACAGCCATTAGAGTCTAAAGTTCCCAGCGAAACTAAATTTTTCCTCAACTCTAGAACATGTCTTACATCACCCAAGGTTCTCACAACACCATCAAACATTCTGATCTTAATTGTGCCTATTCCAATGACTTTACATGATGCATCATTACCCATAAGAACATTGCCACAATCCACTGACCTGTAGGTGTCAAACCACTCCCCTCGTTAGGAGACATGTGATAAAGAGCATGTCAATCCGTAATCCATGAGTCCGCCAAGTGATTCAGATTGGTAGACCAAAAGCATATCACCATCTTCGTAATCATCCCCGCTTCTACCACGCTTGCGTAAATTCATGGTCCATCCTTCCTATCCCCCGCCTTTCCTTTGTTTCTTCTTCCAGCTCCCTCCTTTTCCCTTCTCAAGGACAATTTTTCTTGAAGTGACCCTGGTTCATGACACCTATAACAGCTCAACTCAAACCCTCGCCGATTTTGATCTCCCACGCCAACATGATTTTCCCTCTCCAACTTTCTCCCACGCTCGTACCCCTTAACCATCGGGCCCTTCACCCTCAGACGACTTCGGTTTGTAACCCTGCTGACATTATAGGCGAGAAGGCTCGCGAAGAATCTCCTCCAGTTCTAGGGTTTCTTTTCCCCAGAGTAGAGTGGTAACGAGATTATCCAGAGAACCCGGTAGAGAGGACAAAGAACATCGAGCCCCGATATTCCTCTTCAATGTTACTCAATCCATGCAACAAATCACTAACAATCTGATTGAACGATGTTGATATGTTGAATTAGGTCGAACCCTCACCATCTTCTCGGCCGAATAATTTTTGCTTCAGAAATAGTTTATTAGTCAAGGACTTCGACATATACCTGCTCTCCAGCTTCGCCCAAACCCCAGCCGGTGAATCATCACCGATCACGTGATACATAACTTCGTCTGCAAGACACAAACGAATCGTACTCACGGCCTTTGCCTACAGATCTTCCCAATCATCGTTGGACATCCGCTTCTAGTTTCTTGACGCCCGCCAACGCGCCCGACCTCAAGCACCGCCAGATCCTTTACCCTCTCTCAAGTGCCAACGCGAAATTACCAAATTCCGTCGAACTTTACAACATCGAACTTCGACACAGATGTATTCCCCACCATTGTTCTTCGTGTGATTCAATCCGCGTGAATAAACCCGTGCTCTAATACCACTTGTTGGAGAGATTATCACCACACGCACACAATAACGAATACGAAAACAGTAAAGGAAATCAACACAGCAATATACGTGGTTCCCCAAAATCGGGTACGTCCACGGGAGCACACAGAAAAGTCGTTTATTGATGAGCACACCTTAGGGTTTTACAATAGAGAGTATTTATAGGAGAACTCTACTCCTATTCCAACCCTGACTAGAATTATAGCCTGAATACCAGAACTCTACTCCTATTCCAACCCTAACTAGGATTATAGCCTGAATACCTATAATACCCTCAGAACATCGCTCACGATCGCTTTTAAACCTCCCTGGTATCGATACAGTCTTTCTCTCAGACGATACCGCATCTTCCGCTCGCTAATAGGTGTTCGGTATTTCGATACGGGGAAAACCCCGTATCGATACCGCCTCTATTAAATTGCCTCCCAACTTGCACATCGATACTAGGAACTTCTCCGTGCCTCTCATACACACCATATGAGCCATAAGTTCCAACACACGTGATTAGGAGTTCTCTCCCTTCTTCTTTTATTGGCGAAATAGGTGCTCTGTGTGTGTGTAATAAAGTTATGCCAAACCCTACCGTGTCACTATAGAAGTGGGTCCCACAACATTTTAATAGTGATTTATCCACACGAACATGCCTTACCCACTAGAGCAAAAATGATATGTGCAAGGAATCACACAAGGAAGACTCTACGAGGCCCAGTACGGATTCCAAACGGAAGATCCGAACTGCTCAAAAATTTTAAAAACACATTTCGAGTGGACTTGCGGGAAACTAACGTCATCCGATATGTGTGGATGCTTGATCCAAACTTTCATTTTTTTATGGCTCGGATGAAAAAAGAAAAAAGGAAAGTTTGGATCGTGTATCTAAACATATCTGATGGAGCCAGTTTTTAGCATTAGCCCTCAAAATGTGTTTTTAAAATTCTTGAGCGGCTTCGGATCGATCACCATTCGATCCAGATTGGGCCCCACATGCTGCCTTCCTCAAGCGTGATTCCCCGCAAATCCATTCCTCATTATATAGCATTTCGCCCCTTACTTGAGGGCTACTTTGGTTTAAAAGTAAAAAACGGGATTATTTGTTTTGTTTTTATTCAAATTGTTTTTGCATTTCTTAGTTTTGCGTCTAGATTTTGTGGTTTTTGAATTCCTTTCATCGAGACGAATCCAAAGAGTATAAAATTGTGGTCAAAAGTAATACTCCCTCCGGCCCCCTTTTAAATGCTAAGCATTGATTCTCGCGCATTTTCAACCCGCTTATAACTTTTAATGTGAACCTCAAAACATATGCACTATGGATCTTGTTTGATAGATCTTAATTATTTCTATTATACAAAATTTTCAAAATCTTAAAAGCTATTATAAATTAAAAGTTATAAGCCGTTGAAAATGGCACAGAATCCCAAGTAACACATTTAAAAAGGGACGGAGGGAGTAGTTTTTTCAATAAAGCCAAAATACTGACCAATAATCTACCTATTTTGGCTTTATTCAAAAAAATATTTGGTTTGACCATAAATTTATACTTGTTAGATTTGTCTCGTAGAGAGGAATCTAGAAACTACAATATCTTGACGCAAAACTAACAAATGCAAAAAAAATTTGAATAAAGACAACAAATAATCTAATAATCCAGTTTTGGCTTTTAAGCCAAAGTAGCCCTGAGTTGCAATTACCAATAATTTTCTATTTGCGTGTTGCCCCTGATCAGTCTCTCTCTCTCTCTCTCTCTCTCTCTCTCTACACACACACACACTTCCCCTACTTTATTCTCCTCCTCTCTCTTAATTTCAGAAAGTTAAAAAAGGGAAACTTCTAGAAAAAAGAGGACAGAGACGGATGCATAATATCATCGTTTTTCGTCACCTTTTCTAATTAAAGTTGACAGAATGGAGGTATGTGACATTTATTTTCAAAAGTAGGGGAGGTCAGTGAAATTTTAGGAACCTTAAGAAAGGTCCCTATAGTTGTTAGAAACCTTAGGGGATGTAAGTGAAATTTATCCTTTTATTTTAAATCTTAAAATGTTTATAACTTTTTGTTTTTATATATATTTTTTTTATGAAATTTATATATTTAAAATCCACTCGAAAATATCTACAAAATCAGATCCATATTCAATGTGAAATTATGTAAAAATAAAATGTTAATTTTCAATGTGTAACTCAAAATTTTAAACCTCAATGTGATGGTTTGTTTCTCTCCTCTTTGGTTTCTATCAGTTAGCTCATGCGGTAGAGCTCTTCATTGTCCTACATTGCATCTCGAAATTGTGTCTCATTCTCTCCTCCCCATATAATAGATTAGGGACAGGAAAAAAAAAAAGCAATACAAGAACTTATCAAGAATCTACCAGCAGATATGGTGAAGAGATTTTCTGTTTTGGGACTTGGGACTCTTGCCTAGCTCATGCGGTAGAGCTCTTAAATGTCCTACACTGTATCTCGAAATTGAGTCTCATTCTCTCCTCCTCATATAGGGACGGAGAAAAAAAAAAAAAAAAAAAGCAATACAAGGACATATCAACAATCTACCAGCAGATATGGTGAAGAGATTTTCTGTATTGGGACTTGGGACACTTGTCTAACTCATGTGATAGAGCTTTTAAATGTCTTACACTGTATCTCGAAATTGGAGTCTCATTCTCTCCTCCCCATATAATAGTTTAGGGACGAAAAAAAAAGAAGCAATACAAGGACATATCAAGAATCTACCAGCGGATATGGCGAAGAGATTTTCTGTATTGAGACTTGGGATATTTGGCTTCAAATTTCACGCAAAAGTTCTCAATGCCATATACACCTGTTGTTTGCATCTTGAAATTGAGTCTCATTCTCTCCTCCCCATATACTATAATAGATTAGGGACGGAAAAAAAAAAAAGCAATACAAGGACATATCAAGAATCTACCAGCAGATATGGTGAAGAGATTTTCTGTAATGGGACTTGGGAGTAGTATTTTGTTCTTGGGATCTGCCAATTTTTCCTTTTTGTTAATACTCCAATTGGAATTTTTTCTGCTGATGGTAATGAGAGATGACAAGTCATCCATTTGGCCTGGTGAGCACTTCAAGGCAACTAATTTCTATCCAGTCCCCATATTTGATCAGAAAAATGATACCCCTTCCCCATAAGTTTTTGTTTTTTTCTTCAAATAAATGTGGACACTTTATATTATGATGGGGTTTGAATTAAAGCATATCTTCGAATTTAATTTATTCTAAGGTTATACAGTTTAAATTTTAAATTTTTAAATAGTAGATATGAGCGACATTTAATTAGTGAAAATTTGATCTTTTTGTCCCATTTCGTATTTTTTTTTTTTTTAAAAACCGTGCTATTTTTAAATCAGAAATAAAGCATTTTTGTCCGTGTATTTTTGTATTTTTCTTGATAAGAAATAAGTAATTCATGGAAGTATTTTATTTTATTTTTAAAAAAAAAACCCGACTTTTAAAAGAGTAAATACAACATGAGACGGAAGGAATATGATCAAATATTTCAGATAAATTAGAAAAGATACAAAAAAAAAAAAGAAGTTTAAGAAATAATTTGGCAAGTTAATGCAAAACAGTTTTTATAGAGAAAGGTGCATTTAGTTTATTTGAAAGGGGTCGAGACAAACAAATTGAAGTCAAGAGCAAGTCTACCCATGTGCCAACTCTCATGCTGAATTTTGTCTACCCATGTGCCAACTCTCATGCTGAATCAAAATTCAGCATGAAAAATAACAAAACCCTCTCCAACCTTTTACCAAACTCAATGCCAATTTTTAAATTTTCATTCTTTGGTGCCTGGGAGCATCTCTAGTGGTTTCGGCCATTATTTATGGGCCGAAGCTTTATTTTTACTTGCTAGTGTGTTATTTTATCAAAATTTGGCAAAAATGCTCCAACGGTGCTAAAGCCATTATTTGGCCGTTACCACTTCCGACCATTAGATCACGCCCACACATCACAACCCTTGGTTTGCTCCCGAGAGTCACAACCTTTGCAAGAAATGGCTCAGGTCATTTTCATGGCCAAATTTGGTCAAACCATTTTTTGGCTCCCGAGATATGGCTTGGGCCTGTCAAAAGGGCTCTACGTTTTGAGATTCACTAATTGGCGATTGCCAAACTTGCCATGTCATCCACGGCGTTTAATTTCAACAAAAAATGAGATGGATTTAATTCAATTATCTAGATATGATATGATATTGTACTAGAATGACACCAAATTTACGTAACGACATTGCAAGTTTTGGACTTTTTTAACACCGTAGCAATTTTAACCAAAAAATAACTTTGGTAATAACGCCATGTTTTGATTCTTCCGCGCGATAAGATTAATTACAAAATTGAAGGTTGTTCATACTTCAAGCCGAAAAAGCCCGGCTTCTTCACACTCTTATATTTGAGATCTTGGTAATTTTCTTTGCAATCACTTAAGCTAGGGCTCTGGGTCGAAGAACTTTATTTTGAGAATTGTAAATTTTGGAGCAAATGCATTGTCTGGTGGGGAAAAAAAATTGTTCACCCTGAAGATGAACAAAACCCTCCCCCTAATTGGTTTAAATGGTATGGGGTACACCAAAAATGGTACAGATCCTACCACAATGTAATATCATGTTTACCAAAAAACGTACTTTGATTTGTGCTTGGTCTGAAAAATGTTGAAAATAAATACTAGGAAAAGTAAAGAAATTACAAAATAGGGGGAAAAAAAACGTTCTGAAAGGGACAAATAGAAGCAATTGGATTATATTGTCGCTTCAATTAACCTTTTTATTATGTAGTGTTTGGTTATGAATATATATTTATGTTTCTGAAAAGAAAAAAAAAGGTTTGAGGCTAAAGAATAAAGCAAAGAAAGGGAAAAGGCAGTTTCCCCAAATGTTGTAGATTTCAGAAGAGGGCATCCTGTAGTGCACTGCTGCACTACAATCATGTAGTACGGCATCCAAATCATTGATTGCGCAATTAACGGCTTGGATTTCATCTTGGTGCTTGCATGATTCGAGCCGATCATTGTCGAGATGAAATCTGAGCCGTTCATTGCCTATATCAATGGCTCGTATACCGTACTACAGGGTTGTAGTGCGGCAGTGCACTATGGATAAGAAAAATCTACCAACCTAAATCAAATCTTAAAAATACAAAGATTAGCATATATATATATATAGGCAATTATCCAATCAAGGATCCCGGATGAGAGGTTTTTTGGTGTTTTGATACTTTTAAAAATTATTTTTGAGAAATCCGAGCCGTCCAATTTGTTCAAAAAGTGTTTTCAATGGCCCATGGCGGAAATCTTCAAAAAAAATTACCGGGAAGGGCTTGATCTAAGCAATTTTTTGCAAGAACTGTATATTTATAATTTTGCGAAAAATTGCTCGGATCAAGCCCTTCCCGGTTTTTTTTGTTGTTGAAGATTTCTCGCTTGAACCTTTGAAAACACCTTTTGAACCCATTGAACGGCTCGGATTTTCAAAAAAATATCAGGAAGGTTGAGTCCCAAATCCGGAATTCCCGAATTAGCATCTTGAGATTAATCCAGATGGAGTACGTGTTAAATGACCTTAACACTTGCAAGAAAAATTCAGTGTAACATCAATCCATCGTATGTCAACGTTCACATGTGCATATAGGCGTACAATTTTGGGAACCATTAGTTCACAAATTCGTCTGGAACCTCTTTCCTAATTCACATAGTGCGTGTACGGGTGTAATGGCGGTGTCAGGATTTCTACTCGTGAGGGGCCGAAATAAGAGAAAAAAATCATCAAAAATAAATTTATTAATGAAGTATAGTAAAAATAGAGTTCAAAATTTAATTAAGTATGCTAAGAAAATGTTTTAACTATTAAAATCTCTAAATGCAGTATTTTTTTTGTGGCCAATTTAGTGACCGCCTAGTAATGGACGCACTATACTCGTTGCACTAGGGGAGGGTTCAAATTCCACCAACATTTTTCTCTCAAGTCCCCAGAGTTGAGTTGTAATCAGTTATGGGCTGGGCTTGAAGTGTTCTGGGAATCAGGTTGACCCAAACGAAATGTAATCCAAGAATTTGTGTTGATTGAATTGAAGAACATCCCGACAGACTTCCAACTCGCTTTGAATCGCATCGTGACATGACTAGCGAATCAACATTGTTATGGAACATTTGAACTCAGACCCCACAAGGTGATTGGCCAGACGCTGATGCATAAACGGTAAGTTCAATCATTTCAAGTGAGCCACCTATGAGCCTTCTTTTATCTGTCCAAATTACCTCGGTATATGCGTGTGAGGTCTGCAAAGCTTAGCTGCATCCATATCATTTTTAACTAAAGAAATGCGGTTCCCAAAGGCGCTTTTTTATCTAAAAAAATGTTGTAGCAAAACCGAGAATTAGAGGTTATTCAGAAACTGAAAGAGTTTTTTCCAAAATTAACCATGATTTTAGCAACTGGGTTGCTAAAATCTTTTGAAAAACTCAGCCTTAAATTGATTTTTTGAGTTGATGTATTGTGAGAGGATAATCTATTACGTAAATTGCAATAGCTCAATTTTTAAGTTAGTTTGGGAATAAACAAGTTAAGATTTGAGTAGAGATTTGGAGGGAAAGGAAAAAAATGGGAAAAGAAAAATGACACTCTTCTTCGGAAGCCGTCTGTGTGTGCACCCCTCAGTTGTTGGATTGAGTTTTGCACAGCTCAGATAAAATGATAAACGAAAAATGACACTCTTCTTAGAGCGGTCTAATTGATTGGATTGGGAGGATACTGAATACCAATATAATCACCTCACAAATCACTCGGATTTCTGCTTCCCATTATAAAGACGGATTACAAAGTGGTCAGGGTGTTTGAGAGTCTCATTTTCAGTTTTTCATTTTTAATTCTTTGGCTTTTTATTAATTAGGCTCATGATGTATTTTAAATCCGGTAAGAGTATTTGAGAGAAATGCGCAAAATACATTTTGCAATAGAAGAAGATAGAATGAGAAAATCTCCTCTGCAACTCATTTTGAGTTCTTGCTCCAATTGTCAATTTTTTTAGATTTCATTTTGCTTGGATGTTGAAAATGAGAAAATTTGTCAGTAAAACAAGAAAAAAATTTGGGTGCCGAGTGGGTATTGCAACTTGGTACCCAAACATGATCCGAGCAGTCCAAATATGTTTTTTGGACTGCCCAAATTGATTCGCTCTCTCTCCTCTCACCCAAACACTCTCTCTCTTCCTTTTCTCTCTCTAAAATCCAGACTGTTGGATTGAGTTATAGACGGCTAAGATTGCCGAGTGGTACCACGTGGACAATACCCACTCGGCACCCAAAAATTTCTCGCCGAACAGGTTGGCATCATGAGGAAGAGAATTCCATCACGGCAGTTCTTCATTCGTGAACTGAACAATTTATGGCTTTTAGCCTTTTATCAATTTGAGCCAACACCAAGATTATATGCGCTCAAATTCAATATGAATATACACTTCTAAAAATGTTACGAATTGATTACTTTTCATGAATAAAATGTTATAATTTTTATAAAAAAAAAAGAAGTTACGAATCATAAAAAAAAATTTACGAATCACATTACTGAAAAATTACGAAACATTAAAAAATATTACAATTGACCATAAAATAGCACTATATGAATTGATGAATATGGTGAAAATATGTATTATATCCATTCCCATTTGAATAAGCATTTGTTAATAGAGCATGAGGATCCCGTTTGCTGTCTAAGTCATAAGGTGTCAGATTTTTCATTCTTGTGTTTCATTTCCCCCCCTTTTTTTTTTGCTTTGAGAGTACAAGCCATTTTACTCACATCTGAACTACTATCTTCTCTGATTCGGTCAAAAACAAGTTATCCACGCCGAGGCTAGAAGATTCGCAAAAAATTTACTTTCTTACGATCTGACCCCAGAATCAATTGGATACTTGGGACTTTCTCATTCCATTTAGCGTTGAAATGAAATTTCTATGTTTGGAAAAACATTCAACATCATCGTTAAAGGAGAAAATACATGTCCATTTTTTATTGGACAATATATATATATATATATATATATATATATATATATACACGACCAAGAAATTGTCTCACATTTTTTGCCACAGCCACAAAATTCATTGCACGAAAAAAAAAAGACACATTTTCAAACCCAGAAAACTAAAGATACATTTCTTAACCCCCAATTCCACCCACCCAAAACATACTACTATTTCACTAGAAGTCCAAAATTTTCTTGCTCTTTTGAGATTGCGCCAAAGATTTTACAGGCATTTCATATTCACCCACTAGTGGAATATCTTGTAGTCCAATACTTTTCGATTTCCTCCGCAGTTCTTCCAGGAATCCTCCCAGCAATCAGAGACCACCTGAACAATCATTACCAGCATTGCATAACCAATTAGCAATAGCAAATACGAAGTTTAAACACTAGTGCAGAGATGGCAATTAGCCCAGTCTGTCCTACCCCCTTCCCCCTGTGGGACGGTTTCCGTCAAATTTCCGGGTATCGGGTTGGGTTGGGAGAAACTTAGAAAAATCCGATCGGAATCCTGTAGGGTTTGGAATGATAGTACCCCACCCCGAACCATAATGTATTTACATATAAAATTATACTTTTACCGTCATATTTTAACCATTATAACACAAAATTATACATTATTTTCACTCGTAGTTTTCATTGTTATACTAAAAAAATTGATATCGCACCCTTATACTAAAATACCACCTCTTATATACAACTATTTCCTCCCATTTTGGTGCAAGGTTAAACAAATTTTCCTCATTTTTTCCGGACTTGGGGAGCCTGCATGGCATCGTGTCATGCACTCATCCAGCCATTCATTGTGAAAAATGCACAGCTCGTACCAAATTAAATACCATGTGAGAGCCATTGCTCGGATTTGATCCAAACCGTGTATTTTTGCAACGAAAAACTCGATGGAGTGCATGACACAGTGTCATACATCTAGTACACAGCAGAGACCTCTTTGTCCATTTTATTCAGGGCTGGTAAACCCAATCCCCACTAATAAGAAGGAACAGGGACACCCATGCACTATCGGGTCACAAGTGTGGTAATTTTAAGGTCGGGGTACGGCAAAACCCTCCCCTGCCCACTACCATCCTGCACGAACGAGACGGGAAAAAGAACTGGGGAAGTAACTAAATGCATTTTCTTTTTAGATGTAAGGTAAGTTATATATACATTCAAAAAAAGATAAAAGAGGGTTTAACAAGCCCACCTTTCTCCAACCAGATTATACATTCTGGTGATCAGGGTTTCCTCATCCTCTGAAAATTCAATCTTGGATTCTTGATTTGTGTCCTCTGCTGCAAAACAGAGAGACAGAAGAAACCCAGAAGGCAGTAACCCTTTCTATACTCAGTAAAAACCAAGAGAAAAAGAAGGGGAAAAAAGATGGCTACATGTAAAACCAAGAGGAAAGAAGACAACAATTTGGAAAAGGGTGTTACCTCTAGAGTCCACAGAGGCAGAATCATCAGAAGAAGAGTGTCCAAAGTCAGCCATTAAGAAAGGGTAAGACTTAAAAAATTGAACTCTTTTAGTAAGCTAAAAAATAAGGCTGAGAGTTGGTGGAGGTTGGATGCGGGAGAAAGCTTATAACTTATATATATAAGTAGTGTGATGGACAAGGGAGAAGAAGACGGCTTGGACTGGGAGTCCAGATAGGAGAGATTTTTCAGTGCCGAGAGGGTCGGTGAATCTAGGCCGTCTATTTTGGTTTTGGGTGGTCTGAATTTGGAGAAAGAAAAAGAAGAGAGAGAGTAGGAGAGAGTGTTTTAATCTCAGTTGTTCAATACACTTTTGAACAGCCCGAATGCAACGTTCAGGTACCACGTAGGCTCGGGTTACCAAAAAAATTCCCAGTCATAGGGGTACAATAGTCTTTCAAGGGTGTTGAGTGTGGGCCCCTTTTTGGAAGAAGAATGTGAGGTGAGAAAATACTGGACAAATCAAGGAGGAAGAATGGTAGTTGACAGGAGTAGGTTGGGAGTCCAACTTTGATGGGTAGTTGAACACACTTTTTTAATTTCATACTCTTTATAACTATTAGTATAAGCTGTTGGTTGTTAAGAGATTCTTTTTGGCGTGGGGGACATGTACTTTTGATATGCACGCCCTACTTGATATTTGGCGGAGCTAAGATTTAAGTTTACGTGAATACGTATATATATCAGTGGCGGAGATAAGATTTAAGTTTGCGTTAGTGAAATCAAAGTAGATAAACCACAAGTAAAGCAATTTTTACTTGGTACTAGAGAAGTACAGATGCTCGAATGTTAATTATTTACATACCCAAAAAAGTCTACAAGTTATAAGGTTAATCATTCACTAACATAAATGTTATAGCCCAAGAAATCTACTAGTCATCGTATTATTCATGCGTATTTAGAGTTTTTTCATTCCATTTTTGCTTTAGTTCAAGTTTTTACGATAGTTTGGTGAAACATATTTTTTAGCATTTGTGGCATGCTATGTGTTTTTAGCTATTGCCCCGACTAAAAAAGTGGAATTAACGACAAATGACTGCATGGCACCGAAAGTAATAATTAAAATAGTCCATTTCTTGCCCATTTTTGCAAATAAATTGAAATACAAAGAGGATGTGTGCACCCTCATGGAAAAGGGTTTTAATTTTAAATTTTTAGTATCAAACTTGAATATGTTTGGAGGGGTATTTGGTGACGAAGATAAGGATTTAGCAATAATTAACAAAACGCCAAAAAAAGAAACCTTGTCATAGGAACTTATTAATTTCCACATAGAAAACACAAATTGAGAGAGACATATATACATATCTGTCTAAAGAGATAAGAGAGAATAATTTGTCGTGGAATAGGTGCCGTTAAGTGGACGAATGTCTTTGTCTGTCATGGTCCATTGCAGTCTCACATTGTTTACTTGGGTTGACCTCTCAATGGTAATAAATTAAGGGTTAGTGAGGAGCACCTTGAGAAATGTACCATCCACCATTGCATTGTAAAAATTACCCTCCAACAACTAGTCAATGCTCAGTTCAGTGGAAAGAGATCAGAGCCCAATATTCAAATCAGAAACAAACAAAGTGTGACATTCCAGGACAAATCTGAATGCAACAAAGTTCTATTGTGTAAGTAGATCGTACTCTAACTTGCACAAGGTCTTTTAAAGCTGTACGGGCGTCCAATCTTATTGGTACTTCACAGTTAAGCAATCTCAAATGGAGCAATCTAGGGATCGGTGACCTACTAGGAAGTCCTTGGAGCTTCGGCGGTCAAATCCGACAATATTGTGCAAGGCGGGGACGGGTTTTTACACGAAGTGACTTCCTATTTCGGGTTTGGGGCCTTGCTGAGCGCAAAGCTCAACAAGCCTTGCGAGCCGTTTGGACGGTTCCGATCTGAGTGGAGTTAAAATATTCAAATTACCCTTCTACGTCTCTCAAATTTGGATCATTTAAAACACGTTTGGACAGCCCTTATTCCCCGGTAAACTGAAAATGCAAAATAATTAAGATAAGAGTTTATAGTTCTAAGGTACGCCACTAGTAGGATCAAATCCGCAAATAGTAAATTAGCAATACAACTTGTATTATAAGGTTAGATATACGAATCTCTCAATGAAATCGGAGCATCATTTGTCAACGCATTTGCACATCGATTTGCTCTTTACAATAGGTATGCTTGAATAGATACATCTGTTGTGCCGAAACCCAAAGTAGAGAATATAACAAATCCAACAAGAAAATAAGAGACAAGGATTTACGTGATTCCCCAAAGCACACGAAAGCTCTGTATGACGCCCACACCGGAAAGAAAGCAAGAGGATTCACTAAAAACGGGAGTAATATACGTATTCGCCAATACCCGTAGAATCCCTCACTTCAAGATCTACACAATATCTGTAGACAAATCTCCGGCGCTACACCTACAAAGCATCAAACGTCTCACACACACGAAAGAGACACACACAAACCCTAGATATCTTAAATCCCAACTCAAGACTAAAAGCCTAAGAGGCCACAAGGCTCCTATTTATAAGAAAGTACAAAAAATTAGCTCAAAACCCTCTTTAAAACGCGCAGTCGCACAAATTTGCGTATTGGTAGTCCGGACTACCAAGGCAGAATGTCCAAAAAACATCCCAGACCCGCTAGTCTTGACCCGACGTTCCTTGGTCTAGACCATAGGTCTAACAAACGGTTTTTCGCACCAAATTTTGCACTTTTCTTTGAACATCTTGAATTCAAGGCATATCTCCAACAACCTCTTCAAACTCCTCCATGAGCGACGGGGATGATTTGCTGTATTATTGTCAGTAATAAGCTGCATGACACCTAAAGCATCAACTTCTATTTCCATTTCCAGTTTCTCCACGTTTTCTTCCTTAGCGAAGCGAAAGTAGGGCGTCTCACACTGCCAATATTCCCGCCATGAGACTCGAATTTGAATGCATGTTTCTGTGGAAACTGCCGATCCATGTACCATGATGATCACGGAGTAGTCCTCCCGTGGAGGTTATCCGCCTTGCCGAATTGCATTCTAAGCATTATACAAATTGAGCAGTGCAACAGTCTGTATTGGATGAAACCTTATTAAGTGTCCAGGGGATAATACGGCATAGAAAGAGGGGTTTGGAGCACCGTGTGTCCTTGATAATCTCTCGTATTTGAGAAAGAAGTTCTTTCTCAAATTATCAATAAAAAGTATGATTCTTTCAAATCCATGACTCACAACCTTTAGTGAATCACGAACTTTCCTGGCGCAATCACGTATAATTTCTTGTAGAGTTTGGAATTCATGATAGAATAGTGTCGTGCATTAGAGGGGCCCATGTTGGGAAGAGCATTTTAGTAATCTGCTGTGGATTCTAATTTTTCTGGGATAATTTAAGCACCCTCAAGTGTGCCAATGTCCCAAGTGAAGAAATTTCTTCTTTTGGGTGAAAATAACTTTTAAAGTGGCTCAAAAACTGATTATGAGATTAGAAACATCCATGAACAAATGAGAAATGATTTTTGTTTTCTACTACTATTTTCTTTTATTATTGTGCTCTAAAGTTTGTCTTTGATTAGAGCACTGACTTTGATAAGATGAGAGTTTGGCCTCAAAAGAGGTAAGTCTCTGGGCAGCTTTGCTCGAAGGGATTAACTGAGGTACCCCTTCTCCCAAAGGTATAGGCTTATTTCGCTGAGTTCCACAAAAAGGGTGGGCATAATCACCAGACGGTTTCTGGTACCTGCTAATCACCTCTATTGCTTTCGGGTACGGATACAATTCTGTTGAAGGTCGTTAGAGTTTTTCCTTGAGGGTATGGCATCGGCTACTTCACCGACGTAAGGCCTGGTACTCAAAAAATTGGTTTAATATTACCACAATCAGTTTAAATATTAATGTGAAAATGGACAAATGGATAAGGTCCGACCATAATCCATAGGTGAACCAGAACCTCATAACTCAATCTAATCTCAGAACACCAAAAAGAACCCGCATAAACCATAGAAACACGATGACGAAACATGAAATATCTTCTTCACATCCAAACACAAATTTATTCATAATATAGACGAAGGTTTTGGAATAACCCATACTTCTGCATGACACAACAGGTAGTAGGATTAGTAAGCACTCACAATGCACGGTATCAAACTGATGAATCACACGTGTAACACAAAGGATAGCAGAAGCAGACTTAAGTAGGAATTTATAAAAGTTTCAGATAATTTTCTTATTGTTGGCGAGGGATAAAGATGCATATGAGATTGATCTGCTGCTCGCTTAAAAACCATGAATCTTGATGTTTTCCTTCTTCACAATCCCAGCCTGTTAATCAGATGGAGAAAAAAATGCTTCACGTAAATTACAAGTCCCAGATCAATAAATTATGAATAGCACAATACTAAACACACCTGCACTAGGAAGGTGGAGACGTTCTTCCTTTGATCACCCTGAAGTTGAATCACCTACATCAAAGCAAAAGAATCACTCATTTCAGTAGAAACTAGAAAACAATATGTTGCAAATAAAAGCATCACGTTTCTACTCGAATGAATGTAAAAGTGATACCACATTATCATTAATGTGTATTATCACGATCCATTAAACCACCATAATGATGTGAAGCCGAATTTGGTCACGAAGCTAATTTTATCTAAGTCATTAGCCATCCCATAAACTGCTACAATTGCATCCTGGGTTTCTACATGCATGATACACTGGAACAGAGCTCTTAAATGTAACCAGTGTTTTCAAATCGGGATACGTACCGTATATTATTTTTTTATTGTATAAATCGTATCGGGATACGTATCGCGTATCTTAAGATACGATTGTTGGAAGAGAGAGAGTTTCTAAAGTTTAGTTGGACAAGGTTTTGGAGAATGGAGAAATACTTAAGACAAGGGTAATGAATGAGAGTATTTGTATTAATACACATGAACTTAAAAACATTTTTTGGCTTCGTACATAATTACTAGAACTCGTCCCTATTTATACTACTCCAAGGAATGCTCTAGTCTAAAGATATTTTCATATAAGATAAAAGTAAATTCTAGAATCACATGTGACTAATTCTCACAAGAAAATCTAGATATTTCATATTTCACAAGAATATTCTAGAGCTTTTAAAAGCTAGATATTCTAGAGTTTCTATAAACTAAATTATACACCTAGTTAACAAATATATATATATATATATATATATATATATATATATATGGGGGCTCCTCCTCCTCCAAACTTCAGACTTCCAGACCTCCTTGATCTGAGCATTTTTTTTGACAATGTGATCCGTCCAATGTGTTCAGAAGGTGTTTTCAAAGATTCACGCGAGAAATATTCAAAAAAAAAAACCGGGAAGGGCTTGATCCAAGCAGTTTTCGTAAAATTTTTATATTTACAGTTTTTGCGAAAATTGCTTGGATCAAGCCCTTCCCAGTATTTTTTTTTGAAGATTTCCCGCATGAATCTTTGAAAACACCTTCTGAACACATTGGACGGCTCGGATTTTCCAAAAATAATTTGCAACACAAAAAAAAATCACTTTTTTCTTATTCTTGGGAGGGTTTGGACTAGAAAATTTCCGTATATATCTCCTTCAATAATATCAACATATTTGGGCTTTACCAATTAGGCTTATTTCTTGTGCCAAAATATTAAATCTAGTTTATGCTTCAACCATGTTAAACATACAGGCCTTGTTCGTTTTCCTGTTTAGTTTTAGTTTTAGCTTTAGTTTTGATGACATCATCATTTCTTTCATTTCTCTCTCTATCTCTCTCCACTCATTACATCTACTGACATCATCAAAATTAAACTAAACTATCTAACCAAACACAACCACAATAATTAATGATAGGATACGTTCTGAATCAAGATCTGTGATTCTGCGTATATATCGTAGGATACGCGAACTTACCATTGGATTTCTATGTGAAAATGATACAAGATGGGATATGTATCATTTTCCAAAAGAGACGCTACGAATCGTAAGATACGTCTGCTGCATGGTAGGTTTTTAACAACTATGCATGTAACACAATTATTGTGAATCAGAACGGTAGGTGCTTTACTATTCGCTGGTTCATTCAAGTTTCTCTCTTATGACAGAGTTTTTCAATCCGCTTCTGAGGGAAAAAAACAAAACAAAACAAAAGGTACACAAAACAATATTTTTTCCCTACACCACCAATTCCCTTAAACAAGCTACAGTATTCAGAGAGAGAGAGTTAAGAACACACCTGGCCTAACTCAGGGTCCTGGACTACAGTACCATTACAGCAAAATTCCTTCTTGAGGTCTTTGAGTATCTTGTTATAGCTGAAGTCTTTCTTCAACCCTTGCACAGTTGTCAAGCTTTTCCTCCCATTGCGTTGCTGTACACGCACATGCACGTACTCCTTTGTTCCGGCACTGGAATCCTCAGCATTTGCATCAGCAAAGGGATCTGCTCAATGAGATCAAAATCATCCACAAACCAAGGCAATTAATATATATGATATATGGATTCTCAATTTCATCAAAACAATCAACTAAAAAGGAATATACCAAAAGCAGATGGAAGCTGGTTGTCGAGTTCAGACATGAAAGTTGTCGAAATAGAAGGGTAACGAACTGTGAATCTCCTTTTTTGATCGTGGTCAAATATCAGAATGATCAGAGCTGAAACAGACGGAAGATAAAACTCAACCACTCAAACTCTATACAGATCTGGACAAGCTTAAATAGGCAAAGAGTATGAAGTAAACAAAATCCCCTTGCAATCCAGACCAATGCCATCAAATGAATAGAAGTTGAAGTAATATCAGCAAAAGCAATTCTCTCGTGGCTGAAACATTTTCCTTGAATAACATAACAATGCATAAATGATATTCTACTAATTATGATAATTTGTATCTTACTTTGGTGTGCAATCGTAACAATGGTCTCATTGTATTCATAAGATTGGCCCAATCAATCTTTAGGTTTAGGTTATAAAACTTCTTGTATCTATAGTAGTTATAATAGTAGCATTAACAAAGCAAATACTCGAGAACAGGTTATTAAATAATTGAAGGGTGTTCGTAACCTATCTTCATTGACAACTAAGATCCTATAGCAAACATACGATGACCTGTGTACCCTTACCAAAGATAACCTCGAGTCCTTCCTACTCATCACTTAAATGTTTTGTTTGCACACACTCGTGGATGTGTGTGTGTGTGTAGAGAGAGAGAGAGAGAGAGAGAGAGGGACTCCCAATGCCTAATAACCTTACCCTACCATTAAGAAGAAATTCACTAATGAGCACCATGCAATGTGGTCAATCAAGACCACCAATTTTAAAACAAAAAGAATCGTATATAACTACAAAGGATCTGCTAAAAACTTTCATAATGTTATGTGCTACCAATTCCAATACAAAAAATACACTTTCACTTTCCAAAGGCTGTCTTAGCTACAGACACACATTTCACTATTGGATTAACTAACTAAATCAACAAAACAAAAACCCATCAGGTAGGTTGATTTTGTTTTCCCTTTTTACTCCAAAAAGACTATAACTGATGGCCAATACTAGAAAAGTGATGGGTGATATCATTTTGTCCATGACCAGTCACCTCTTTAATGAAGCCAAATATTGACCACCCCAAACCCAAATCAATTGGAGGAAACCTCCCGTGACGATAAGATAGTAATAACAGAAGAAATTAGAATAAGGATAGGTTATCTGTGAGTCTGTGATCTTCTAATTTTTGCAACATTCAACTGTTTCAGACAACAGTAAAAGACTATTGACACTCTACAAAATCTCATCACTAGATCCACTACCAACACCAGTTCTTGTCAATCTCTTAGCGCCAATCCCTACCTGGTGAAAAGTCTGACATAACCTTCAGTCTTCGAATCCAGGACCAAATAGTCACCTCGAATGATACTGTACTGCCTAATTGTATTCGCACATGGTTTATTTTTCTGAGCATCCTGACAAAACAAGATCTACTCACAGCACTGAAGATCGCACACAAACTTGGGTTTGCACAAAGTACTCACTCCGCTCTACTCATTGTTTAGTATCCCTTAAGATATCGGTGAATATAAAATGAAACAAGACCACACCCTGACCACAGCACAATTTTTTTAGGAATAGCGAAGCCCAGGATATGAGAAGGAACCTTTGGCAGAATCACACGAACACCAGATTTGCGTGGCTTCTCAACGTGGGCTATGTTCTAGAAAGAAAAGAAGACAGTTAAGCCATGACCTAACCTGCCTTTTGGCACCTCTCATGCAACCTATGAGAAGATCTTCGTCCTACTCGGGTAACTCAATTACCTGTTCGCCTTTGTGATTCTCAAATTTTTTTTCCTACTATTCTTTCTCAGCATGAACCTTACTCCTATCATGAGGCCAGTTCTAACCCTCTTTGTTGCTCATCCGACATGATAGTACAAGGCTGCAATTCACCCAAGACGGTCATCCGGGGTGAACAAGAATTGGGGATCAGATGCAGGCGAAATTCCCGCCAATGGATGAGATGTTCAGTCGACTCCCTCTCCCTTTATGGAGGTCTGGCCCCTACAAGTGAGCCGAAAAGGGAGGAGAAAGGAGGCCCTGGTGAACCGTCATAATTAGTGAAAAAGTGTAAGCATCCTTGTCCTTCATGCTGATGTGACTTTTCAGCACAAATGTTTCAGAAATGGCAAAACCCCCAGGATATGAAAAGGAACCTTTGGCAGAATCACACGAACACCAGATTTGTGTGGTTCTCAATGTGGGCTATGCCCCAGAAAGGAAAGAATAAAGTCAAGTCATGACCTAACCTGCCTTTTGGCACCCCTCGTGCAATATAGGAGCAGATCTTGACTAATAGATAGCAGATGGATAGCACCCCACACTCTGCCATGATATGTCCACGGTCGTTTGCAGAATACATCGATGTTGATATATCCATATATATTGTTAACGTTGTATGTTGGAAAAAATTACCAACATACCCTTGGTACATCGGGGACCCATCTTGGTATAGAGTAATATCAGGCTCCACACCGAAACTTTCATTTTCAAATTATTGCTCATCCATAATTGGCTATGCAATTAGCGCTCACCATGGACTTCAATAGAAGCCATAACTGAACAAGGTCCAATGACTTTTACAACTATCATAAAGTATCACACCAGCCTCCATGACGCGAAAACACAAAATGGCTTAAACTTAAGAGGCCACATCCTAGAGGTCAGATCCTTGAGAAGTTAAAATGGTTGCCACACAACGAGAAGACAATGAAAGGAGGCCATGGTAGTCAGAATCTGTATGACTTGATGTCACATTGATCAACAGCCGAATCTAGAAAAGTGGGTGCTATCGCATAGCTTTGTATCAGCTGAGTCATGAGGCGGAGAGAAGCGGACTCAAACTGCCGAGATATACTTACAAGCCCAGAAAAGGTAGAACTTGAACTATTTGAACTCAAGATGACATATGGAAAAGAGAAACAAGGATGAAAAACAGACTAACAAGGGGATCAGCGTGAATTGCTTACACCCGTTTTTTTCCACCTTGCTTGTGGGGCTAATGCACAAGGAGTAAGGCTAAGCATCCAAACCAGGAAAATTATTAACAGAACAGGAACCTACTCATTGCAAATCTGAGGCCAAGATAGGTCAGATGAAACAACGCCCAACATGAAAGTTTCACAAACCTTGACCTTGTTCAGTTTCGACCCCCAAAACTGGTAGAGTTGGTTCCAGGGTCCCAACCGAACATACTCCTAATGATCCGTCTTACTCAATTTCCCAATGACTCTTGGAGCTTGATTGCCACTCAGTACAAGGGCCAACTACTAGCTCATGAATCCATCTTTCAGTAGCGGAAAAATTGACAATTCAAATAAGTAATCTAGAGTAAACAAATGACAAAAAAAAAAAAAAAAAGAAGAAGAAGAAGAAGAATTCTGTTTGTCCACCTTTGAATCCGAAAATAAGAGGCATTTTAGAATAACATGATACCAAGTGCTTTGTGCAGGTCTACCATCACGACTATTCTGGGAAAGACAATAACAATCTACAAACTCCAAAGTAATTTCTATCTTTTTGCAGGTCGACTCTCAGGTAGCTTAGATTGATCCTTCAACCAAGAGTATAGTATGGGCTGTTATCGAGTTCTAAAGGTAGCGTGACTCATGTCACATACTTACATTGACACATCCCTCGGTGCCTTTTCTATACTTCAATTTTACTTCTTAAATTTGTCTTAACATATTAGGCTAGACATTTTGTTGAAAGTTTGGTGAATTCTAAGAAAGATTGCAACAATCAGATGAGCAAGTTTGACAACATATGTCAACTTGCGAAAACCAATTCTATGTCACTGTAAATTGACAACGAAAGAAACCGCAGAGGCCTGTGTATATAACCACAATTCTCAAAGACCCATCATAGTAAGAGAAGAAACTTATGCAAAGTGACCGATCTCAGACTTGTTTCCACGGAGATGGTTCTTGCCCTTCCCTGTTCCTTAGAAATGAGCGTATATATTCAACATACAATTAGTAACCCATTTCCTAGATCCATCACAGGTACAAATCAAAAACTTATACAAAACCAGGAACCAACTAAAAAAAAAGGGGCAAAAACCAACCATGACCCTTTCATAAATCAATACCCAAAGACAAAATTCTATTCTTTATTGAGAGATCAAAACGATTCAAAAGCCCAACGAATCTGAACATGACATCAAAGGAAAACCCAGACAAACAACAATTAATTCAGTTCCCCTACAAAGAAAACGGAGACCAAATTCTGATAAACATAACATACGTAAAGGAAAGATCTTTCTTTTACCCGTGCAAAAACGTTAATCGAAAAGCTCAACCAAAGGCAGTAAATCAAATTACAAGAAAGAATTCAACAGTATTGATTACCTGTTACGAAATTGGCGGAGGAATAAAACGGAGGAGAGAGAATTGAGAGACAGCTAATACAAGACGATGGACGAGAGAGAGAGAGAGAGAGAGAGAGAGAGAGGAGTTTTGAGGGATGCGTAGTGGTTTGGGGGTTTCGATTTATTGACGGTAGACAACCGCACAAATGGAGAAACCAGAAAGATTAAAGGGACTCCTATTGCCAGCCAAGAAAAAAGCTTTTAACAGCAGCGAAGTCGGTCTTTTCATTCACGAGTTAGCTTTGGGGGAAGTTATGTTTTGGGTGGAAGTAGTAATAATGAACTGTACCCGAGTAAGGTCGTCAAAGACAAGTCAACGGGAGAGACGTACGATGTATGTAACGGCACAGGACGGATGGTTAAGATTGCGGTAGTTTCAATCCCCTCCGCAAAAAAGTTTAAACCAATTTTTTAGTTTATCCGTTTTATCTTATTCAGTTTTTTTATATTTGCTAGTTTTGCGTCAAATTTTGTGATTTATTAATTTGTCTCGTCTCCTATCTGCAGGCTGCAGGGACACCCGAATCTGTCCGAATTATTTTTTATTTTTTTTACATGGCAGGTTTTCAACAATAATCCTTCTGCAAGTTGTTTTCTTGTCAAGTTAGGGCTCTTGTCACCCGAATCGAACCGAATCATTTGTCAGGTCATGGCTCTTGTTCTCTTCTTTTCTTCCCTAAAAGCAGTGAACCAGCACTCAAACCAGAGAAGGAACCGAAGAAAGCGACTCTAAAAAGTATAAATATATAGTTAAAATTATTTTTTTTAATAAAGCCAAAAATTTTCCAATAAACTATTTATTTTTTACTTTATTAAAAAAATTAGTTTTGATCATAATTTTTTATACTTCCACTTTTTGGATTTGTGTCGTCATGCCAAATCAATAAACCACGAAAACTTGACGCAAAACTAATAAACGTAAGTTTTTTTAAAATAAAAAAAAAATCAATTTACTCCTATTTCTTTTTTGTCAAAAGAGGCCTTTCAGTGACTTTAAAGGCTCTGTTTCGTAAAGCTGTCAATTTTTTGTTTTTGTTTACTACTAGAAGCTTGTAAAAACTGGTTTCTGTACATTACAAAAAAAACACTAAGATGGAAAACATTTTGGTACCAAAAACATAGTAACAGATTGGAAACATAAACGAAAAACTGAAAACAGAAACTTCACCAAACAGAGTCAAATATTTTCTGCTTCTCTCTTTTTCTGATTTGTCATTTTAGTGGATATTAATGGAGAACTAATGGGTTAACGACTAAAGTCGATCTCTTTAATGACTTCTACAAACATTCTACCTTGGAAGACAAAGTAGTGCTAGATGGACCACGTCTCTTACCATATTCGTTTTATTATGGGGGAATTACATTTCAGAGGGAATGAGGGAAAACTATTCCATTCTTATGACACACTTATTGGGAATCACTTCATGAATGACAAGTAAAATAATAATTTCACATAAGTGGCACCAGGAGATTGATAGACGAAATTACCCTCGGGTTAAAAACTACCCCTCACTCGACTAATATGAGTGCAACACAATTCCATTAAAGGTGCAATAGAAATGAACTCAGGGTGCAATGCTGATAATATGGAGCAACATGCAATGTTTTTTTTTTTTTTTTAGTGCAACACACTTACATGCAAGGTGCAATTGAAATAGACCATGGTGCCCCAAAAAAAATTTTAAGTGCAACACAATTGCATCAAAGGTGCAATAGAAATAGACCCAAGGTGCAATGCTGGAAATTTATTTCTAAAAACTTTGGTTTGACAAAACACTAGCACCCTCAAATGGACCAACAGGAGTACAATGCTTTTTTTAAGTGCAACGCAATTGTGTTAAAGGTGCAATAGAAATGGACGCAGGATGCAATGCAAAAAATCTATTTCCAGAATGAACATGGGTGCAATGTTTTTTTTTTTAGTGCAACATAATTGCATTTAAGGTGCAATATAAATAGACCCGGGGTGTAATAATGAGAATGTATTTCCAGAAAGTTTGGTTTGACCACAAACTGACAATTCCATATAGACCAACATGAGTGCAATGCTTCTGTTTTGGAGTGTAACACACTTACATTCAAAGTGCAATTGAAATGGACCCAGTGTGCAATTTTGAAAATCTATATGCAATGCTTTTTCTAATTTTATTTCAGTGCAACACAATTGCATTTAAGGTACAATACAAATAGATCCGGAGAACAATGATGATAATTTATTTTCAAAAAGTTTGGTTTGACCACACACTAGTAAACTTCAGAAGTTTAACAAACATATCTAAGTGAGAAATTGACAAAATAATCAGTTTAGATGCTTACTACGGGGTTGTAGGGAACAACCCACTACAACCCGTGGATCCCTCGTGAACCGGCCCAACCAACAGAGACTTAAGCTCCCATAAGCTCAAAATTGAAAAAATTGAGGCAAAAATTTAACATTTCCCACGAAATTAGTCATGTCCGACGCAACTCCAGAGAATCGGAATGGCAATTCGAGTGTCGACCCAGCGTCGTTGTACTCGTAACCCCAGAGCCTCCGAGTGTGGCGGTGGAATCCGATGCCGACGCATCCACGACGGCATACGATGCGCCTCAACCCAACGCCACCACCATTGCTCTGTTATACCTCTGAGATCGGCTCTTGAGTTTCCATGGTCGCCGGCGCCGAGATCGGTGCGCCATCAGCAGTCGCAAATCGATTAGTTCGGGGAAAGGGGATCTAACATTTTACCCTAATTTGGTGGAATAGGGTTTATCTGTGAAGGATTTTAAATCCCAGAGTATTTCTGTCCGAGAATTTTTCTCATGCCATGAAGTTGGAATTATTTTTCCTTCACCCATCAACTAATGATTTCCAAGAAGTGTATCATGAAAATGGCATTTTTTGGCCCCCCTTTCCACTAAAGAGTCATTTCCCCTTTTATTTTTATTGAACGTATTTAGAAAGCAAAATAGAAAAATACAGGACACCCCATTTATGTGTGATGCTAATGCATAAAAGCTCCCATGTTTTGATAACGAATATTTCTATGGTGCTCCAATGTGATGTTAGGGCACCATTGTCACATTAAATCTAAGTCATTAGATAAAAAAAAAAAATAGATGAATCTGAGTCATTAGATGAAAACCACCACAAGAAGGAGAGTAGTTATGCTCTCTTTCCTAGGCAATTATACTTACTATGAACACAAATTTTACTTACCACAAACACAAGTTTTACTTACCACACGTATAGGCTATAAAATTGTGGTAAGTAAATCCTATGTTTATGGTAGGTGGGATATATTTTTGTAGGTTGTAGACCCCATGTTCATGGTAAGTAAAACTGGGCACTGTTACCCCAATACTACTTCGGGGCACCATAGCCAGACCCTTTGATAACATAATAGGAATGCCCCGCATTTTAAACCACCCATGAGTCAGCTTGATGTGCATTTAGTGTGCATGAGTGGTATACCTGTAGCTCATGAATTGATAACCAATATAATTGATAAGAGGGAGACAATGGATTTGGTTCCGGTGTCTACTTGGGAAATTCTAAGCTAGCCTCATTTTTTTGTGGGCTTCCATCCAAACCTTTTTTGTTATGCTATCTCATCCAAATATTTTTTTTAAAGTTGTTTTTACTATTTTGCCCTCAAATGTATAAATTCACCCCCAACAATTCGCACATTTTTGAAATATTCACACCCCACAACAATTCAAGCCCAAAGAATTCACAACCCTAACAATTGAAGCCTGAATAATTCACACCCATTTGCATAATTCAAAACTTTTTTCAAAATTCACACCTCCAAACTACACAATCCACACCCCTTTTTAAGAATTCACACCCTCCAAATTACCTAATTCACACCCCTAAGTCTAGAAATTCATACTCTATTTGCACAATTCACACCCCAGATTATACAATTCTAACACCTAAAAAAGTTCGCACTCTCTTTCATTTTAGAGGGTGTGGATTATGCATTTTGGTGGCATGAATTGTGTTTTGGGGAAGATTTTTGAATCCAAAAACATGTGAAAATTTCACATATGGGCTCTCTCCTATGATTCACATCCCTCCACCCTCCTACTTTGAAAGTTGAAACCCATAATTTTAAACCAAGACCACATAACACATAAATCACCTCTGCAAAAACTCGTCCAAGCAATTGAACAAACATGTGATAGGCAATCCATACCCACAAGACATGCAAGAATAAAGCTTGCCAGCACATCCCACATATAATAAAGAGAACTTAGAAACAGATCATCACATAAAATGTAGGTACAAATCCGTTCACAAATTTCAAAGAGGGAAAAAAAAAAACCCTTAACAATGTTTTCACACAATAGCTTTAGATGGGATTGACAAGCAAGCCCATTAGAAATCCCGACCTTGACCGAAGAAGAGAGACAAATCAAGATACCCACTCTCAAGATTGAGCCCTAGCTGGCCAGAATCGGATCGTCGTCGTCACGGAGGGAGAAGTTCGACGAGTCCATAATTCACGATTGAGCCATAATGGCGGCGATTCTGCTACAACAACAATAGAAAGGGGGCAGCATGATGCAATTCAATCGTGGACCTCGTTGCAGTACCCAACGGGCACGACATATGCTTAGGTATTTTGGGTAGTTCACTTGAAACAGGGCTTATGTGGATAGGGTTTGACATTGGCTAGGGATGAACGGAAACGCGGGGACAAAAGGGAACGGCTTAGAAAAAGCCCACTACTTAACAGTTTAAGCTGACCCAAAACGTTTCCTGGGCCCAAAAACCAAACCATTCGCACTCTAAGCGGGATGGACATGCTTGATACAAAAAATAAAATAGATCTATATAATTGAACTCAAAATAAATAATTTTTATAATTAATTTTGTACGGTAGACATTAGATTGGTGGACTATAAAATTAAAAATAAAATAAAAATTTAGGTAAAAATGGGACTCTTGACATATAATGACAACATAAATCCAAAACGACCGGAAACATAATACAAAAAATACACGAAATTACATGTTGCTACTCCTACTCTTTCTTTTTTCTTTTTTTTTCTTTCTTGAACCGACGGCAGCTTCTTCTTCTTCCTCGATCCCTTGCTTCTCTCTCCTCAACGTTTCCCTCTGTAAATACCCACCCAATAAATGGCTTTCTATAGCAGAAATGTACGGATGATGGAAGGGTTAATCAAATTTTCCAGATTCTACAGAGCGCGTAATTCGAAGGTGGACTTGAAAAAGCTGAAGCCGATGATTCTAAAGAGGATCGAGAATAGGGCAAAGGAGTACCCACTGAAAGGCTTGGTCCCAGTAGCCCAAGATGTGCTCAAGGCCAGAGCCCTCCTCATCCAAGGCGTCTCTACCCTTCTCCAAGTCATTCCCGTCTGGGCTTGCAAGTACTCTCTCCCCTCTATTTGTCTCTCAATTATCGCTATGTATATAAAAATTGACGACTTTGATGTGATATTGGTCATGAATTGTATGTATAATCGTGGGTTTGATTTTTGCCTTGATTTGGTCCTCAATTTGATCATAATTGCGGGTTTGATTCAGCTTTGATTTTCTTTGGATGTTTGGTTCTAAATTTCCTTATAATATTGGGTTTGATCTCTGCATCACAGCCATTGCTTTTGTTTGTGGTTTCAGTCCTGAATTTGATTATAATCGTGGGTTTGATTATTGCATTGATCTTGGTTGTAGGTTGGGATAAGGATGAACCCATGATTTTAAAACGGCTGAATGGGTAGGCAATAAAAGAATTTGTAACAAAAATGTTACCACTTGGGAGGTGAACCTACATAAATTTGGATATTTTGATCAAATTATACAAAAATAATGTTTTTTGAAACTTGGGGTGGGTTGGGGTGGGCAGTCTCACTCGCCATCCATTCTCGTTCCATTTTCAATATTTCATGTATGTCTGAATGTTTTAGCCACTTCCATAGGTCGCAGTTTGGAATAAGGGTAGACCACTGGTTTTAGTTGGTACATATGGAATGGGATCATGTGCTTGTTAAGTTGGCACAAAACCCATGACGCCTTCGCCAGTAAGCAGAAACCTATTATGGTTGTTGATCTAAACTATAACCGTGAAATGTGTATGAAATTCAAATTGGCTTGGTGTATTTTTGTTGCCAATTTAACATTATGTTATCATTGTTGGACTCGACTAGTAAGTTCTAAGTCCAACTGCTGAGAAAGTTGTGAAGTGAAGTTGTATGTGCAATTGAGTTGTCTCTTGTTGGAATAGGTTGGTAGATAGACACACCTCGTATGATCAAAACTTTAGGTTGGTTTGACTTGATATAAGTTTTACCCTACTTTTACCTGTGACGGCTTAACTACTAAATTTCAAGCGCTAAGAAAGTGTGAACTCAAGATTAAGGGCTATTGGGTTGTCTCCGCTGGTGATAGGTAAGTAGGAATACAGAAGTTACTTGCCGCTAAAGTAGGCAAGAATGAGTTATTTGAGGGAGTTGGTGATCAACGGTTATGCTCACTAATCATTTTTAGTTTTAACTTCATCTTTTGCGAGTTTGATGTGTGGACACAGATGACCATATTTTCACTAGCTTTTATTTGGTTGATATGGGTGGTGCTTAATTTCCATGCCGTAGGTATGAGATTGGAACTGCATTAAAGATTGCTGGTGCAAAAGTGAATTACCTATGCTTTCCGACGGATAACTGTTTGCTGCAATCACCTTTTTGTTCCATCTGTCTTAAACCATTTAGACCTTGTTCGGTGGGGTTTTAGAAACCCAGACTCCAATTATTTCCCAATGGGGCCGTCTGGCCCATAAGCCATTTTCTCTCTCCTTCTCATTTTGGGAGACACTATCCTAGTGCACAATTTGTACACAAATGGGTCGGTGGGGTCCACTTTGGGAGTCTCATACAAATGATCCAAGCCGGTCATCGACTTTAAAATAATTTTTCAATTGGCCTACATGAAAATCAGCTCAATCTAAAGAACTTTAAATATTTGATCCAATCTTTCAATTTTCATTCAAAATTTGAATCTTCAATTCTGAAGAAATTCGAAATAAAAGTTAACTAATTTGATCAAGTACTTGTAAAAATCCGATTGAGCCAACTTTTTTTTGAGGCAACTCAAAAAATTATTTTGAAGTCGATGAACAGCGTGGATCATTTGTATGGGACTTTGAAGTGGACCCCAATGATCCATTTGTGCACAAATTGTGCAGTAGGATAGTGTCTCCCATAATGTGAAGGAGAGAGAAAATGGCTTATGGGCCAGAGAGTCCACTAGGAAATAATTAGAGTCCGGGTTTTTAGACTCCAAGCAAACAAGGTCTTAATTTTGTTGAAGAATGAAAATTCATGTTTTTCCCTGTTCATTATAGGCAGAAGAATTATGGGAATTGCAGTGTTGAGAGTTCATTTTCAATGCTCTGCTTGTATATTAAGAGTTGGACTTAGTTACAAAACTCATGTAAATAATTTTATTGTTTCAAGTTAATCAAATGCTTGTCAAATGTCAGTGACTCATTAAGTTAGCTAGACAATAGGTATACCCTGTGGAGTTGGCTTTGTGCACGCTGCCTGGATAGAAGTTAGCTTTTTGTACGTATGTGTCTATTCTCATAAAGTTAATATTCAACATTTTGGCTCATTGTACAATTAAGACTTCTACATTTTTTTGCACATTGCCACAAATGATGGGCATAAAAATTGCTAATGCTATAGAAGATCTAGGGGATATTAACTTAGCAAAGCCTTAAGGTTCAATACCCAGACCTTGGGGTACTGAGGGCCTGAATCCCAGCATCGGCAAAAGACAGCCTTGAAATTTGCCAATAGTTGAAACTGAGACCCCTAGAAAATATTCCAAGGGTCTTTCTGTCCAACCTAACCCGTGGGAGCATAGAATTAGCTATTAAACATAATGCTTTGCAATATAAAGCTTTCGTAGCTTCGTCAGCTATGCATTAAACTTCAGGACTTGCTATGTAATGATTTCCTTCACGAAAAAGTTTTGTAGAGTTTTGTCCATTAGTCAGAAGGTCATGTGCCGTTTTCTTACCCCAGCCTGAATGTCACCTATTGCAGCCAGGGGCTGATTTACATTGAGGACAGGGTGAGCAAGTGAACCCTCCCCCCCGCCCTGCCCTTTGAGCAATTAATTTATTAAACTTCTATTTAATTCCTGAAAAAAAATAGCATTAATGCTCTTTAATAGTTTGAAATTCTTAAAGCACCCTCTTTGTAAATGTTAGGTCAAACGGCATAGCCCAGTTTGCAAATTGAATAAAGCGAATATATGTTATAATTTGGATTTCTTTAGTCATTAGTGCTTTAAATTGTATGCTTTTAGGGATTGGTTTCATAAAATTTTTGGATGTGTAAATTAGGGGTCACTTATAAAAGGTAAGGAACTTCAAGCAATTTGTTGTGCATATATCTATAAACTTAGTAAAACTCTATACATAATGGATACCAAGGCAAACTACAAGTATAGTATTAGTCTATTATGTTTGATTGTAGAAAGGAAAAAATTATCGAGTTATGATGAATTAGTGCCACGTCCTATGTGAATCAGTGCCCCGTATGTGTCATATTTTTGGATTCCCCACTGATTGCAGCTATACTGTGCTGGCGTGCTACTCTTTTCCTGACACTTTCTAGGGGTTTGCATTCATATGAGTTCATATTTGTGAGTTTATTTACCTTATCCTTTTTGGTTAAGCAGCTTTAACTCAACCAATGTTTGGTGCATTATACCTGCATTGCCACAATGGAAGAACAGGATCATAACCTTTCAAAAGCAGATGGAAAATGGATTGATGGAGTGACTAAAAAGCTTTCCTTTCTAGCTTGAAATACCATAACTTGAAATACTTAGTGCATATGGATTTGCGGGAAATGGACTGATGGAGTGACTAAAAGCCATCTCTTCTAGCATGAAATACAATAACTTGAATGCTAAGGGTACATGGTTTCCTGAAAATGGACTGGTGTGACTCAAAAACATCCACTTCTAGCCTGGGATGTCATAAGTTGAAATGTTTTGCTCACGGGTTCGCTTCATTATACTCTACCAATTTTTTGTCATGTTCTAACCAGCAAGTCTGATGTCTCGCTTGCAAAATTTTAGCTCGATGGATGTTTGCCTTATTTCTCTTGTTTAATTATTTTTTTGGAATGCGAAACCATGTTTTTTGGGTGGAGACCTTATCTAACTTTGTCTCTTTTTCCCCGCAGATATTGTCCTGAGGTATTTATTGGTGAGCAAGGCCATCTAATTCAGACTTGCTGGGGTTACAGGCGTCGTGCCAAGAACCAGGTTCATGAATGGATCAATGGTACATTGACTGACGTACTTGTCCCTGTAGAAACTTTTCACTTAGATAAGATGTTCCAAGGCATAATCAAACACCACCAAAGGTTTGATTTTGAAAGGGTCCCAGCAGTTGTTGAGCTCTGTTGGCAAGCAGGAGCTGATCCACAGATTGATAGTCTTAATCCTACAAATTCAGAGGATAGTGTTGGATATGGGGTCACTGGTGCTGAGTCTTTGTCGCCTGGCGATCTTAGATTGATAGCGAGTGGAACTTTGAGGGCTTGGGAGATCCTTAGGGTTGGTGTGCAGAAGTTATTGATGGTTTATCCGACAAAGGTTTGCAAGCATTGTTCTGAAGTTCATGTAGGACCGTCAGGACACAAGGCTCGGCTCTGTGGAGTGTTTAAGTTTGAGAGTTGGCGTGGGGCCCACCTATGGAAGAAGGCGGAGGTGGATGATTTGGTGCCTCCAAAGGTTGCCTGGTACCGTCGGCCTCAGGATCCTCTTGTTCTTCTAGACGGAGGGAGGGAATTTTATGGGCATGCCCCAGCAGTGGTGGATTTGTGCGTAAAGGCTGGTGCTATTGCTCCATCCAAATATTTCTGTATGATGAAGGTGCAGGGTTTAGCTCCCGTCTTTACATCATCTGACCCTGAGAATCACCATTCTAGCAC
The DNA here is from genome assembly GCA_022606695.1 of Vaccinium macrocarpon. Lineage (NCBI taxonomy): Eukaryota > Viridiplantae > Streptophyta > Magnoliopsida > Ericales > Ericaceae > Vaccinium > Vaccinium macrocarpon. The sequence continues at coordinate 12,029,794 of CM040180.1, forward strand.
TGCTCCTCAAGTCGTATCTCAAGAAAGAGGCACATCAACAGTTAATGGACCTTTTATTGAGTCATCGCACTGATTGTGTCTTTCGTTTGGTTTTTTTATAGCAGAAAATTCTGACTCCGGCATCTGTTTGATTGCAACCTTGTTGCCTTTGATTAATCATTTTGGAGACAGATACTCTCCATTTCGTGAGTCCACTTGGCCCCAACTTTGCCTCACCCCCATGATCCAAACCCTTTTATCTGTGTAAGGCAAATGTGGGTCACTTGTACGGCTAGTCAGCTACCAATGTCAGACCAAAATCTGTTTTATCAAACAGTGACTATCTACCCAGAAACCTACAAAATTTGATTGGTTCATATCAGCGAGACAGGTCTGGAGTGAGCCCACATTTTCAGAAGCTGGACCGCCTGTCCTTTATGGAGAGAATTTTGTTCCTAAAACTTGTCTAGTTTTGTTTGGCTTGAAGGTAGGCAACCAAAAATGGAGTCCTCACAATTTGTCCTACAAGCTGGACGCAAACTCACTGTTTATAAAGGCTGAAGGATAATCGGGTATGTCTCAGTCACCCCTTACCACTGCACTATCTTTGAGTTTTGTCAGAATATATTTGCGACGAAGAGATGTAGACTTTCATTGGAAACCAAAGGGTTGGCTTGTTGTTTGAAGCTCTCCTTTACAAGATTTGACGCCAGGTTCAAGCCTCACCGCTACAAGCTCTTCCTTTCCCCTATTCACCTCCTACTGGTTGTTAAATCACATGCACATCTTTGTTTGCAAGTTTTGTCCTCTTTACAGCGACTCTAAATGGATAAACAATCCGAACTTGTACACATTTATCTTAATATGTATCATTTGGATCTCCTGTGCTCTTGGGCTGATTTAGCCTTTGTGATATGGATTTTTTTCATGTTGAGAAAGGTCTGTCTTGTTATGTTTCTCTAGCAAGGAGGTTATTTTTGTAATTTGAATCTATGAGTACAAATACAAAGGGTATGAGTACAAATACAAAGGGTAATGGGAGTAAACCCTACTTCTTTTCTCTACGTTATTCTTCTTCCTCTTCTCATCTTTTTCTTTTCCAGTATATCTCAGTACATTCAAGTATACTGCTGGTTCTGTGTGCATGCAAGCATTTGTGCAATATGTTCTATTGCTGCTGGTTCTCTCTGTTCAAGTGTACTCTGGAATATGTATTTTGTTTCATTGAAAATAGCTGCCATTTTCAAAATGTAAGTTTATATTTATATATTGGACAGTTCGGATCATGAAAATTTGATGGTCATTTTTTTTCTTGATTTCTTGCGTGAACCTTTAAAAACACATTCTAAACACATTTGATGGTGCGGATCATGAAAATTTGATCGGGAAATGAAGGTTTGGACGTAAGGTGTGGATTGGATCCTTGTTGTACATGGTTATATTTGTTCTTACTTAAGTGATAGTATCAGATAATGAAACTATTTTGTTTCCTCTGTTTCTTTTTCCCTGCAAAGGGAAGAACTTGTTCTTGGTCGTTAACCAAATTGGCAATCAAATCATGCTCAGCAATTGGAAAGGGAGATGGCTTTCAGGAGGGAAGTTAACATAAGCCATTATACTTTGTCTAGAGTGAATATTTGTGCAAAGCTTCTCTCATATGTAAAATTATTTCTCTCCTATCTTATATACTCGTATGTAAATACTTTCTCCCCTATCTTGTGTATGGATGGGCTTATTTTTACAAATGGTCCATAATGGCATAATAAATTGAAAATTTGCTAATACTTTGGGGTGATTTGTACCGTTGTACCTACTTGTTAGACTAGAACCCATCAGAAAATTGAGCAAATAGCTGATCAAGTCTCACTGATATATGATCGAGTTGATTTTTTTACAAGGATAGTTTATAAAAAAAAATTAAACAAATTGAGCGGTTTTGATCATTTATGTGGAACTCTGAGATAGGCTGCACACAACGTGGTGTACGGTGGTACTCATGGTCATATTGGATGGGTGTTACTCATAATGCAATATTTGGACGAAGTATAATCTAGCAGTAATGTAAAAGGGGGAATTGGGTGGTATCTCCTGTAGGTAAATGAAAAGAAAATTATGCCCGAAGATATCCACTGCAACACAATTTATCGTGCTTTCCCCATCAGAAATTTTCTTTTCTTCATTCTCTGGTTTTCCTGTTTCTGTCTTCCGATTCTAGGGTTTCTGCTTTTGGTTCGTGAATCAGCAAAAAAAAATAAAAATTATGCCCTTCTTCATCCTATAGTACTAGGACCTACCGCATTTAGTTAGCATACAGTTATTTCAAGATTTGTGGGACCTGCAATATTAAACGGGTAAGCTCTGTGAGCTCTAGATGTACAAATTTCTTATTTAAAATTAAACGAGTATAGTAGTACCGAGACCCACCACATTTAGTGAATCTAAATTATTCAAGTTTTGTGGGACCCGCAATAATTTAAACTTAAAACAGAATATTAATTCTTGCTTGTTATTGGACACAAGACTTGGGAATATACCTGATGGTCACCATTCTTTGATTATCTGCTCCAGTTCGGACACGGTATCGGTCCAGCTTGTATCCTTCTGCCGGTGCAAATATCGAAATGTTTAAGTTTGTGGTCAGTAGGCAGGACAATGAGATGAGATACAAAGTTACTGATTCCAATTGTGCTTCTTTCATCTTTTAGTGTATTTGTGACAAACATTCACAGTTTAGAATCATGTGTTAAAAGTGAACCGAATCAGAAGTCCGTAAACTGGTTCGATTTCTGATACGAATTTCAATTTGTTGGAATCGTGACCAACAATTCGGTCCTTGAACTTTGGATTTTTACAAAATCGAACCAATCCGGACTGTATACACTATTTACGAAAGGTTTTGGAGGTCCACGCCTACAATTAACCATTTAGAAGCTGAAAAAAAAAATCAAAAGAAGTTCCAACATGTGCCGGTCTTAATTTAGGAAACCAATCTTCAAAATTTATGCAACACCAAATTTTCTTAATACGTACTAATTTTTATTGTCTCATTTTCTTATATTTTACTTTCCAAAATGAAAATCTTGATATAAGTTTGCGAGCTATGAAAAACTAAGTAATTATCGCACGAGATACACCGCATGTTTAACTGTAAATTAATGTAATCAAGTGCGATATTCGCTGTCTTAATTACACCCGTTACTACCGGATGCCCCAAGGAACCCCATTTAATTAGGACCACCTAATTAATCTCATAGCCTATTTACCTTCTGACCAATTCAAAAAAATTCACCTTACTAATTACGACAACACAGAGAATTACCCAATTTAAACAGGACCACCTATTTATTTATTTATTTTTTTGAAACAAACAGGACCACCTAATTAAATTACCCTAGCTTGCTTATAAATCTACTGACCAATTCAACCACGCATTAATGTAATTGAGTGCTAATTACACTATTGCGGGACACTCCACCACCACACATTCACGTGGAATCCACGACTAAGTATATGGACCCGGGATAAATGTGTGGTGTTAGAATAATCCAGAATAGCACATGGTTGTGCTCCGAGGCTACTGAATAATTACTCCTTAATTACACCCGTAATTACCATAAATACCTTTTCATGCCTATAACACCACAAACTTACAGCTGAGAATGCAGCTTGCATGAACACCTTCAACGTTATTCATCTCTCTCTCTCTCTCTCTCTCTCTCTCTCTCTCTCTCTCTCTCTCTCCCCAAAATATGTATAAGTGAAACCAAATTTCGTTTTTTGAATCTAGATTAATTGAATCTCCCGACCTAGATATTATTTCTCGACGTTAAATGAAGGTGGTAGTTGAGGTATTCACCGGAACGCTCTTCTACATTCAAGTGGGAGACAATGCGACGATTGCAGATCTAAAGAGAAAGATTGGAGCCCAGGAAAATCTACCACATGATCGGCTCATCCTGATCCTCGGCAGCGATCACAACCGATTGATGAACCAGAACGATCTCTCTCTCGTTGATTATGGCATCCGAGACGGGTCTCATGTCTACCTCATTCTTGTTCCCCTCGATGATGGATCTTCAAATAATTTTCCTTCAACTTCCCCCTTTGAAGAAAACAACTGGAGTGAAATAGCCATTCTGAAATGCTAGCTGCTTTTGTTAGTCAAGTGATCTTTGTGATTTTGAAATTAAAATTTTGTGAAGCACTCCATTAGAAAAGAAAATAACAGCCTTGAAAATTGAAATATTTGGAGTTTATCATGTTTGATTGCAGTTTGTGCTCAAGGGAGACCGTTTATTTTATCTTTATTTTGAGGAAATGCAAGATATTAGGATCTTACGTTCGTTCAGCTTTAACTGCAACGGTTGGAAGATCGTACATTCTTTTTCAAACTGTGCATCCGTTGCAAGATCGTACAATCTTTATCGAGCTCCTAAATGGTTTGATGCAATAAAACCTATCATGATTTCATACATGTAGAAATGGAATTTAACAATAAATTCAACGTACTATTCTTTTTTTAAGGATGCAGTTCCTAGAAAGAGACATATTAATGTTTGTCTCCTCTCTTTTTTAGCAAAAATGAGGAGAGAATAAACAGTCTCTAAAAATGATACGCCGAAAATCTTAAAGAAAGAAAAAGGAGAAAAAGAGATTGAATGAAGTCCTAATTTATGTATATGACTAAAATGGCATATCTTTTTTTTATTAACCGGATGCCCGGGTCAATTTGTGCGCACCTCGACAAATTTCGAAACCCTGAAGATAAAAACCAATCATAATCTCTAGTGACCCCGAGAGTTAAAATGGCACATCTCAATATCCTCCGCGACTCACAGTCCCTTTAAAAACATAAAGGCAGTCGCCGTCCTCGACACCGTGCCACCGGAGGCTACAATTGTCTCTCATGATCCTCTGTTTATGTATGAATATGTAATCGTCCATAGGAAGTGTCTTTTGCACCAGCAATATTTGCCTCAAGTCATTAACCGTGCTCGAGTCCTTCATTTCCAAAGGAATGCTCGCGCCGTTGAGCAAACTAGAAGAAGTCTGCACCACCAAACTCAGCCGCCTCGAAGGAGGATCAGCCACCAAACGACTCATTGTTTTAAGAAACACAACGATTTCCGAAAACTCACAAATTCCATACTCGCTTAAATTGCGAAAATCTTCGTCCATCTCCCTCCCGGAGAAGAACAGAGTCATTCTTTTTATCGGGGTGCCATCGACTATGTGGATTTTCTCTTTCAAGCTTCGAACCGTTTCCGTGCCATCAACCTCAACATTAATCTTCCGCGATGGAAATTTAACGACAACGTGAATCTTACTAGGGTTTTCCAAATGGGGTTGTGACGTGCATTTCATTGTGAGGTCGATTTTCGTGCCTTCCGTGACAATTGGATAATCTTCCAAGTCGAGCTCATCGAGCAACTCCCACCCGGACACAGTTAGGGTTTGTGAAGCCACCGGGACACCTAGTAATTGTTCGATTGTATGTTTGATTTCAAGAATTTTTTGTTGGAGATTCACCTCAATGATAAACTCACTTGCTCTTGTTACAAGGTTGATCCTCATTGTTTTAGTGTTGTGTGATTTTGAAGGACTTCAACCCAACTAGTAATTTTGAGCATTTGGTCTTTTACTTATCAATTGGGTGAAGTTTTGAAGTACAAGTCCATTTTTTTGTGATGTTTTTTGGGCTTTCAAGTGAAAGTCATGCAAGTCGAATGAGTGAATATCACTATATGGGTGTGAATTATGTGCATTCTGAAAGCATTTTGCTTTCTTCTTGCATGAGGGCATGTGAAATTCTGTTCAAAACTAAATCACTGCCAGATGATTCATATGGCTGGTGAGCACAAAACAAAATTTGTATGTTAGAAAAGGTATTGGGAGTTTGTCTGATGCATTGAACCGCCGACGTGTTTACAAGACCCAATATCAAAGGAAGTAAAGACAAAAAGTCCACATCACTTTGGGCCAAATATAACTTGATGAACTCAGTCCCACTTAAAAAGCTTGAGCGGTCAAGCCTATAAGTAGGGAGTCATCTAACATTATATCGACCCAACCTTTATTTAGTCTCTCAGAGATAGAACTCAACATTCACACACGTTCTAACAAAAGGATAAAACCAAATTTAAGGTTGAAAGCTTATTCATTGTTTATTCAACTTTACATTGGTGATTATACTCTCTCTGTTCTAAATTGTTGGATCTCTACGAAAAGTCATGCAATTTTGAGATAAAAAATAAAATAGTTCGTACATTATTTTTAAAATTTCTTTGGACCATAATGAAGTTCTCATCGAGTACTCGATTTGGTGTAAAAGAAATCAAAACATGATGGACGAAAGTAGGGGAGCAAACAATTTGAAACAGAGGAAATAAGTTACAAATTTTATCCGCAACACAAAATTCTGAAGGGCCTTTAATGGTTGCTATCATACTACGCAATGCATTGTTGTTACTAGAGTCATAAACAAACATGAAGAGGCTGTTACTAGAATTATAAGCGTCTGTTATGCTAGCGGAATTGTACATAATACTCCACATCATATTTGAAGCGTACATGTGTTTTTCCATCGACGTCATTTGTTGAATCCAAAATCGAGTTACCGGGAAAAAATTATTTCCTGATAACATGTGGGTCATTACCATGTGAGACCCATCGCAATTATTATTCATGATTTGTAGGACCCGTAATAATGCAACTTTGCTAGCACCACACCAAAACACATACACATTCACACATGCACAAGACAGGTGGGGTCGCACATTGCGTGGGACCCACCTCTCTTGTGAGGATGGGTGTGCAACTGTTTGTGTGTGGTTTTATAATTTTTGGCAACATTGTTATGTCTCTGTTTGTCAATTAAATGAGACACATTGAGTAGGGTCCACATCAGTCAATTTACACCTCCAATAGGGGTGGAATCCACACACTGGTGAGAGTGTAGGTTATAGCATTGTTGTTAACTTGTTATATAAAAGTATTAGAGGCGACCGTTACAGTTGTAATTGGAAAACTCACAATTTTTGCGAAAGTTTATGAGTACTAAAGTACCCCCTCCGTTCCACAAAGCTTAATCACTACGAAATTACGTGTAATTTTTAAACTAAAAAATAAAATATTTACCAAAATAATTTTTGAATTTTTTTTCCATTGTATAAAAGTTCTCGCTGAGATCTATTAAACAAGATCAATATTGATTAAAAAATTATTTTCGTAAGCACGTTATTTTTTGGCTTGAAAATTGCACTTAAAAAGCTCGAGCGGTCAAGCCTATAAGTAGGGAGTCATACAACATTATATTGACCCAACCTTTATTGAGTCTCTCAGAGCATCCACATTGGCATAACCAAAATCAAAAAGTTGCTAAAGTTAGCAATGTTTGTTTAAAAAAGTGCTCACATTGGAATAACCAAACTTAGCAACCTCTTAGCAACTAACCAAATTTTGTCACTTGGATAACCAAAACTAGCAACCTTTTGCCAATAACCAAATTTAATGGACCCCACATCTACCCAATCAAGTACACCCACCATTACACAAAATGACAAAAACCTTCTCTCTCCTCTCTTAACAATGTTTTCAAAAGTTTAATTAAAATTTTTTTTTTCTTTTTCAAAAGTTTAATTTTAAAAAACTGGTTTTTTTCAAAAGTTTATTTTAAAAAACTGTTTTTTTCAAAAGTTCATTTTAAAAAACTGTTTTTTTTTTCAAAAATTCCTATTAAAAACTGTTTTTTTCAAAAGTTCTTTTAAAAAAAACTGTTTTTTTTTTTCAAAAGTTAATTTTAAAAACTGTTTTTTTCAGAAGTTTATTTTTAAAAACTGTTTTTTTTCAAAATTTATTTTTAAAAACTGTTTTTTTTAAACCGTTTTGTACTTAAAGAAAATTCAAAATATTTTTTAAAAAAAATTTCAAAACTATTTTTTGTAGTTTGAAAAAGTAATGTGGCAAGTTTTGTTTATCATTTGAATAAGTGATGGAGGGTGTCCATTATTTTTGGTTATGAACAAAAAACACCAATGTGGGACTTGGCATTCTTAACTTTAAAGAATTTAAATGGATAACCAAAAAGCATGTGGCGAACTTTTTGTATCCACTTTTTTGTAATTATCATACGTGGATCTTCCTCGGATAGTCCAGATATAGAACTCAACATTCACACACGTTCTAACAAAAGGATAAAACCAAATTTAAGGTTGAAAGCTTATTCATTGTTTATTCAACTTTATATTCGTGATTATACTCCCTCTGTTTTAAATTGTTGGACCCATACGAAAAGTCGTGCAATTTTGAGATAACAAATAAAATAGTACGTACATTATTTTTTAAATTTCTTTGCACCATAATAACGTTCTCATCGAGTACTCTGATTTGGTGTAAAAGAAATCAAAATATGATGGACAAAAGTAGGGAGCAAACAATTTGAGACAAAGAAAGTAAGTTGCAAATTTTATCCGCAACACAAAATTCCGATAAAAAAATAAAAAATTCACACCCCACAAAATTCTAAAGGGCCTTTAATGGTTGCTATCATACTACGCAATGCACTGTAACATTGTTGTTACTAGAGTCATAAACAAATATGAAGAGGCTGTTACTAGAATTATAAAGCGTCTGTTATGCTAGCGGAATTGTACATAATACTCCACAAAATATTTGCAACGTACATATGTTTTTCCATCGACGTCATTTATCGAATCCAAAATCGAGTTCAATACCGGGAAAAAATTAATTCCCGATAACATGTGGGTCATTATCATGTGAGACCCATCGCAATTATTATTCATGATTGTGGGACTCACAATAATACAACTTTGCTAGCACTGCACCAAAACGCATACACATTCACACACGCACAAGACAGGTGGGGCCACACATTGCGTAGGACCCACCTCTCTTGTGAGGATGCATGTGCAAGTGTTTGTGTGTTGTTTTGGAGTATAATTTTTGGCAACATTGTTATGTCTCTTTTTGTCAGTTAAATGAGACACGCTGAGTAGGGTCTACACCAGTCAATTTACACTTCCAATAGGGGTGGAATCCACACACTCGTGAGTGTGTAAGTGAATATGGTTGTAACATTGTTGTTAACTTGTTATGTAAAAGTATTAGAGGCGACTGACATTACTGTAGAAATTGGAAAACTCACAATTTTTGCCAAAGTTTATGAGTACTAAAATATGTTGAAAATGATGACGGCTGACGACGCTCATTGAAGAAATTAACCTTATTTCTGAACAAAAATAGTACTCCTAGTAACCTTATAATTGAACAAAATTGTATATGCACCATTTCCATCAAAATATGCTTTTAATATGCATGATGATGGGTATCGAACACGTTCTTAGAGCATCCTCATTTGGTGTTGTAAAACACTGTGCAAAACAAATTGTTGAGCCAAACCCCCCAAAACCCCCAAAAATCAGCCTCTCTACTCTCCCTCAACAAATTGTGTTTGCTACAGTAACGTTACTTCCCTAGCGAGTTATTGTTCACGAGCTTATTTATTTTTTTTTTATTGTTTTTTTCCTCCGATTGCGTCAGAAAGTGGGGTCTGTTGAGCAAAGGCACCGTTTTTTTATTCTTTTCTTTGGTGCAACAGGAGACAGCGAGAGAGGGAGGAGAAATGGTCTGCTGACACGCGTACCTACTATACCTTTCCTTCTGACAGGAACACCTCCCAACGTGGAGAGTTGGGTTTTTTAGGAGAAAATAATTTTTTTTAATAGATTTGAGGAGGAATAGTTTAATATAGGAGTAGTAAAATTTGAATAGAGAGTCTGATTTTTTGAGTTTTTGATAAAAATGACTTGTTAAATTGTAAAAGATGTTTTTGTGGTTAAATTTGGTATTTTTTTGTTGAACCTGATAAGGATGCTCGTAGCGCTTGACCGTTATTTAAGGCTATTTTCCTTTTTCCGTTTGCGGAACCACAAATCGATTCCAATATGGTTAAATTAAACCTTATTTCTGAACAAAAAACCCATGAATGGTGGTATGAGACGGGCCTCCATTGCTTGAGTTAGTTGGGCCAACTTTGGAGATGGGTTCCGCCCCACATACAATACGGCCCATAACTTTCCTAACAGATACACCCGAGTCGGCAAATCCTAGCCGAAACCCTAAACTCGGAAACCCTAGTTACCAATCGCATAAATTACATTCATGAACCCTATATATATCCATCCCTCTCCATCGCTCTCGTTACTTCTGTTTTCCACGCTTCTGCCTCCTCCTTCTCCTTCCGCAGCTTCGTCCTGTAGAGATTTCATTCATGTTCTAATCAAGCAATCTGCTTTTAGGGTTTCCATATTTCTGTGTCATCGTCTTCTTCTTCTTCTTATGTAGTTATATAAAGGTCCGTGTATTGATCAACAGTGTGCGGTGATGAGGCAATTATGTGGACTAGAGTTTCTGATCTGGGTCTGGATCCCAGAATCTGACGACTAACCCTTGGCTGTCTGAGCACTCTCCTCTCTAATTCTTGTATTTGTTTTCCCTTTTTCCCCGCTCCCCTCATTTATTTTCATTTTAATTTCATGGGGCTTATGATGATAATTTCAATTATCTTAGCGGATTTCAGTGAGGTTCTTTTATCAATGATCTGATTGTTACACACACTGAAGCCCTGATTTTTACCCTTTATTAATTTTTCCAATTGGTTTTTTTGGTTATTTCCTAATTAATTTATTTTTTCGTATTATTGGTTTTTATAAATAAAAAAAATTGGAAGGGATTTGTTTGCTGTGATGAGGCAAGGCACCAGATGGTGTTTATAGGGTAGTGGAAGAGGCATGTAAATGTCTCTCCGTGATCCCATTTTATAAACGACTTCTCCTTCCACTGAGCATCAATTCCTTTCTTTTCCTTTCCTGCTAAATCAAATTTCCAATCTTTGATACACTTTTATTGCAATTTAGTGCCCCGTTCCACTAACTTCGGCCTTTTGGGCTTTTTCCGTTGATGTATGAAAAATGTGAAAGTTTAAAAAGCTCTAAAAGCCCAAGAACCTCTTTAGTGTAACGGTGCCTAATATGTTTGCTGTGATATTTTTCTAATTAGTGTATGGATATGATGTGTTTGTTTAAGTAAATGGTTAGAATTGCGCCCATTACCAATTCTGGGGGATAATTTGGTTCCTCTTGGTATAATGGCTTGGGCGCCATATTCTGATATGTGGCCATCCTGATTGATGGCACTTCAATGCCATTAGATCCCGGAAACACCACATACATTTTTTCCCTACGGTTCTGCCAACTATGGTTGAAGTTAATTGCCCAGGGAATTTGACTGCAAAGAACTTTAATTGTATAGGAGTATCTGTTTGGTCTATTTGGTTTCTCATAATGAAGCTCTCTGTGGCAAGTTCTATGAACCTGCAATTGAAGTTGATTTGGCAAGGTGAACTTGCCATTGAAGTTAATGTTCTGTTGTTCTGAGGATGTTGAAATCTTGATATTGAGGGGATGTGGGAAGGAAGTGATTTCTATGCAGGATTCGATAAGAAATCGTGTGAACTTAGTTTTTGGCGATTTGCAATTTGATAGTGAACTTGTTACAATCCCTGACTCAAACTGGGGCCATATATAATGAATTTTGGTACATGAATTGATTATGAAGATTATGTTACAGAAGGGAAAGCTAAGTTTGTATTAGGTGCACCCCATGTCTTTAGACCCGGACTATTATTGAGGATGATCTGAGACTTGGTTGTAGTTTGATACAGCAATTCAAGCTGGCATTTGAAAGCAGAATTCCCCTATCGGCAATGAGTTTTGCAAGTTTACCTGGCCTACCATTGAGGTTGATATGAGACTTTGCCATTGATGACCCAGAAATTCAAGTGAAGATGAATCCAATTGGTGGCTGAGATTTGAAATCCAAATTTAATCGCGTTCCTATCTGCAATGGTTTTTGCAAATGCCAGAGGACTGGTTTTCAATAGCTTTGAATTTGATGTGGGATTTTGTAACATGTAAAGGCCAGCATCCACCTGAAGAACTGAGTTGCAATCAACCATAGAAGTAGTTATTACTCTATTTGCAACTGTTAAAACTGGACAGTCAATAGGGCTCGAGTATTTGGTGGATTGCGTTTGTTGCTGCTGTATCAACCGCTACTGTGGCTTTCTCAATGTCCCAGACAAGGAGGTTGTGTATTCGGTTGCTATTGGAAAATGATGAGTGCCAACTTGAAGGAAAAAGATGGCATGCTTGAAGGCGAAGCTATGCAATCAATATTTCCAGTGTTCTCCAAACAACAAAGGATACGTAACATAAGACATACAGTAAACCATTAATGATGGATGGCAAAGACGAATTTGTTTAACATTATGAGCAACCTTGACATCTTAGGACTTGGCAGGTGGTTTGGTATACATTGACATAATCAAAGGATATAGCAATATCTAAAATAATCTGAAACAACATTTCTTATTAAAACATTTGCATGTACAATATTCCTTAATGTGTGCACAACTTTTAGACTCTGTCAAAATTTGCACTTTCCTTATACCACTAGTTGTAGCCCACCTCAAAGCTTGCAAAACTGCCAATGTCTCTAAACCCGTTGAAGGTGCATGAACGTGTGTAAATTATTTGGCAGAAGGCTGGGCCAAAAACTCATCCACCCACCACGCCGCAACTCCTTGAGATGGCGAAAGTAAACCAACCCCTTTCCAGTTTGCTCTTCTTGAGTGTTTTCACATTGCTCCAGGTTGATTAACCTCTCTGCTTGAACGAGGTTGGATCTTGAGACCAATTCTTCGGGCTACTTCACTCCCATGTGTAAGTGTATGAATAAGCTGTGGGGAGGACTGTAGATCTGAGGTGCACACGAGTTACCCTGAGACACCCTGCATTACCAAAATAAAATAAAAGGTAGGATCCTGAGGAATGATCCAGCAGATGGCTCTACGCCAGGGACTTGCCTACATGCCCAATGATTACGGGGCAACTGTAACGATCCTTAGCATTTTTATGGCTTGTATTGTTCTCCGTATCGATTAAGTGTAGTGGTCTGTAATTCATTAGCCACGAGGAAGAAATGAAATTGTTATTCTCTACTTGTGCCCAATTCACACCATGGCCTATCTATTCTAATATTGTCCTCACCCAAATTAGTTAACGCATCACTTATAACTTGACATGGGCATTTATACCCGAGCAAAATTGGTTAAATTGATCGAGCCAGCTATCCCACTCCGAGAATCTATGTATTGATAAAAATGGAGTGAGTGCCCAACTTCTAGTAATAAAAACAAATGCAGATCCTATGAAAAAATGAAAAATTATAATAGGAGGCTCGCTTGGGACAGAAGTGTATTGGAGCAGTCTCGCGAGTCGCAACTAGGTAACCTTCGAGGATTGGCCTGGTGGTTAAGATCTGAGACTTAGGGATTTGTTACTCTTAAAGTTCTCAAGTGGAGCCAGTTCATACGAAATTTTGCTTCGACTTTAATTAGACTCCCGAGGTTAGTCAATGAGCGCGCTAGCCCGAACACTTAAATTATAAAAAAAAAAAAAGAAGAAACGGAAGTCGCAAAAGTGTTTCTAAAGTTTCCGTGCTCATCAATGTTAACAAAAAGCCCCGTTGAAAGCTACACAAAAAATGAAAAACAGCAAGCCATTAAACGTATTTTAAAGAACTCGAATTGATTGTTCGGGTTGGTGCTAAAGATAAGTGTATCACACAAATTTCAAGTCTGCGAAAAAGACATAAAGATGCTGACTAAAAAGTCAATTTTATTGAAATGAAAAATTAGGGTTTACAATCTCTGTGATAAGTTCTAAAGAAAGAAAAATAATCCTCTCATTCTTCTCTTTAAGAGTTTGATTCAAGGGCTTGGTGTTTGTTCTCGAATTGAACGGCGAGATCTTTTTTGGTCTTTACAAAGAAGACGACGAATTTAACGGATTCTGACTTGAGGGCTTGGAAGCTTCTTCTCAAGTTGAACTGCTTGATCTTCTTCAATTTTGGTGGAAAAAGATGATGATTTATGACCGTTGACTTCTTGAGGGCTGTGGAGCTTCTTCTTAAATCAATCTTTGAGATCTTCTTCAATTTGGTTGAAGGATATGTGAATTTGTAGATGTTGATCTGAGGGCTTGGGAGCTTGGTCTCAAATCTAAATTTGAGATCTTTGTTCAACTTGGTAGAAGGAGATTGATGATTTGTGGATTTGGCTTGAGCGTTCTTTAGAACTTTGAAGCTTTGATAGAAGAACCATCTTGTTTGATGTGGGCTTGGAGAATTCTGAAGGGCTTTTGGTCACTTTAATCTTAAATGCTCTGGAGCTTGAGTGTCTGAATGTGTGTTGAAACAAGGGCTTGACAGCTTGATCTCGAATAAAACGATGGAATCTTCTCCGAGATTTGTGAAGAAGATGATGACTTGATTTGAATGTTCTTCAGAGCTTTGAAGCTTTGATCGAAGAACCGTCTTTTTGGATGTATACTTAGAGAATTCTGAAGGGATTGGAGGCTTTGATTTTCAGAGCTCTGAAGTTTGAATGTCCCGATTGAAGCTTTTGTGTCTTGATGTAAGCTTTAGTGTCTTCATGAAAAAAATATGTGAGAGAGCACATTTATTTATAAGGATATGGGACAGAGAGTTCATGGAAAACTGCAAGTCTTTCCATACTTATCTCTTGAATTATTTTCTTATTTGGTTTAAAGGAAAATAATTACAATTATATAAAACATGACATATAATTTATTTCACCAAGTGACATAATTTGATTGACCAATCTTGATAAATAAATAATTATGTCATTTTGACACGTGACGCCATTTAATTGGTTCTTCCACATACCGTTGACTTTTGACTTATAAACACGTGACAATATTTGATTGACCACTTATTGTGCTCAGACTTTTGACCTATAACCACTTGACAGAATTTGATTGGCTTGTCTAGAAAACTTTGACTTTGACTTGTGGACACTAGACAATATTTAATTAGCCAATTTATGTGTCATAGCAACACGTGGCAACTTGTGATATGCCATAAATTTTATGTGTCAACAATAAAAAAAAAACTAAAGAGAGTGTAAATTAAAGCAAAAGTGTCAGCTTGCACACATTCAGCCGTTTAAAAATGCATTGGATGATCTTGCCCATTGCATTTTTGAACAGCTAAATATGCGTGAGCGGATACCACATAGCTTATACCTGCTTGGAATTGAAAATTTCCTCCATTCAAGGGCATCGTAGACTTTGGACCAAAAACCTCGTAGGCGATGGTCCCGAGGAACGAAGTGTTGAGAGAAATTGTTGTCATTCAGTGGCCTCAAATCGTATGTTTGCATTGAGCTCTACGTGATTACTGATTTGAATGAAAATCGTCATTATGCATCACTTACCCTCGTGGTATCCTTTTACAAGCGAACCGGGTCATCAAGTTTACATGCTTCGAATCGGTCTGTGATATTGTACAATTCAGTCACAAGATTACTAGGTGTTCTACTAATAAAAAATAACTGTTTTTAAATATTAAGACAAGCCATTCTCTCATAATATATCATATAAAAATTGTAAAAAACTCCCTCAGTGAAATACCCCCAAGAAGAGATTAAGTTCTTTTGGAGATTTATCAAATATCATACTAACTCGGTCTTTAAATATTTGTTAGATTTGCAAAGATATTATTTAAAAATAATATTTTTTTTATGAGAATATCATACTAACTCTCTCTCTCTTTTTTTTTTTGATTAACAACTAACTCTGTCTTTATATATATACGGGTACTTTCTAGTCCGGTATCTTAGACTGGAGATTTTTTGGTGTTTTAAAGCTTTTAAAAGATGTTTTTGCATGATCCAACCATTCAAGTGTGTTCAAAATTTGTTTTCCAAGGTTCATGTATAGTTTTTGCGAAAAACTGCTTGGATCAAGCTCTTCTTGATATTTTTATTTTTTGAAGATTTCCCCCTGTTTGGTTCTTTTTACTTCTTTGCAATGGAAAATAATTGTGTGCGAGCGTGCCAGAGAGAGTTTCAATCTCCTCCCTCAGATTAACTTTGGCAAAACCAAACCTAATCAGGCGATTGTGTTTTGTTGGTTCAATTACCTCAATTAAGAGGATTTTTCTTAATAAGTGAAGAAATGCAAACCAATAAACTTAGGAAATCAAAGAACAATAAAGAAACAAGACACTTCGATTGATGAATCAAATATAAACCGACTTCAAATCACACCCAACTTCAAACACAGTAGCAATGTAACTTGAGCATGCGCTTGTTATAAATAAACAATCGAGATAGGGGTGATTATTATGTAGAACAATCGGTATAAATTCTAATCTAATTCCTAAACTACTTCCTAATCTACTTAACCCCGTTCAAATCCTAAACTATTTTGGCAACGAACAAACCAAGATCGGGCTTTTCGATACCGTTTGTTGAAATTTGTCCTGCTTTTCACTCTTCAATTTCTTCTATTTATGATGTTGCCAGGAAGCCAACTTCCCGCCCATGAATTTGAATCTCGTTTACTGAACTCTAACTTCCACTCGGTAAATGGCAGCTATTCTTTTCCACGCCTGAATTTGAATCCTTTCTTCTTCTGTGTTTTAAATCAAGCATATTTGTCTAAAACCAACTCAAATGATAACACGTTAGCTTTTAATAACTACCTTCCGCGAGTATTCCACGCGTTTCTAACCGCCAATCGCCTTGCTTTCGCAAGTTTATACGCTGAGCCAGGCGTTTCAATAAGCTTAATATTATAAAACCAATCTATATTTTAACAAATTACCAGAATCGCTAATAACCGCTTCTTCCAGGTTTGAGAAATGATATGACAACGTATCCACTCAATTTTACCTTATTGATCCAGTGTATCTTCGCTGACAAGTAATTGCCAACGTTTGGCGCTTTTGATTACGTGTCAATTAATTATTGAACTGGTTAATTTTATATGTAAACACCTCCATGAACCTTGGAAAACACATTTTGAACATATTAAACAGCTCGGATCATGAAAATTTGATCCAGAACTATGAGTTCCGGATTAGAGAGTTCCCCTCTCTCTCTCTCTCTCTCTCTCTCTCTATATATATATATATATATATATATATATATATATAAAAGAATACAGCAAGTAGCAAACCTGTTTTTCTATGCTTTCCAACAATCTTTTTCTTTTTCTCCATGACATCCAAACAGATCCGAGTATTGCCCACCCATGAATCAAGTCGTCTTCAACTCTGAAGCCGGCATTCAATCCCTCGGTATTTAGGGTTTTCTGCGCTTGGAATAATTCAGGCGTATCTGTAATCGAACAGTGAAACTCATATTTACTAGGGCTTGTTTCCATCGAAGGATTATTAGCTGTCTCACAGTATCCCCGTTCAACTTCAAGCGAGATATTAATTTTATCGTTACGAACGCCCTCTGTGTGTGTGTGTGTAGGGTTATTCAAATTCGGCGTGAAATATATACATACACAGCGAGGATGGTGGAGCAGCGAAAGCTATTCAAGACGAAGCTATGCGTGCTGTATCAGAAAGGTCATTGTAATCGCCTGACCTGCTCCTTTGCTCACGGAGATGCCGAGCTCCGGCGCTTCTCCTCCGGTTCCTTCAATGGTAATTTCGATGCTACCAATCCATTTTCGTTATGTCTTGCTGTTCCAGTTTTGCTTATTGAATTGAGTTCTCTGCTTTTGAATTTCATGATATTGAATATAGTTGTGAAACTTTTGCATCATCCTTAAAAATGGGTGCTCCCCTACTTTTATTTCCTCATTACAAGAGGCCACGCTATTTTGACTTGAAAGAAAAGGGAAATGCTACCCACAACCCTAGGGCCGTATATAATGGGCAAAGTATTTCTATATCTGTTAGATATGTACCAAAATTTTAGCTTGTTTAGCATTATATGCGTATTATCCGGCACCAACTTTGCCTAGTGGGGGTAATTAGCAAGACCCTAAGAAAGATTGTACTTTCGGTAATAATTTTTCTCAATTTTCTCCACCATCCAAAAGATCTCAGTGAGTACTATTGAATAGTGCATAAAATATTGAAAATTCTTCTAAAAATTATTTTTAGGTCAAAATGACGTGACTTTTTGTGGGAAGCAAACAAAATAGAACAAAGGGAGTATTAGATAAATGAATCTCATTGTCGATGCTGGGTATCTTCTACTTTGTTTATTTCTTTCAACATTGTTCATATGTATGTATGGAGTAGGCAAACTTATATTTATATATGATATGGAAACAAAAATTGTTATAAAACAAGATTTAGGACATCAAATAATTGTATTCTCTGCCTTATCTTTCTTGCACGTATTTTGAATCATCTGGTTTTAGCTTCAGTTTACCGTTCTTTACCTCTCCAGTTTAATTTCTCATTGGGTATGAATTAAAATAATTCTCTTTTCTCTTGATTCTGTCTGACAATAGTAAGGTTTCGCAAATTTTATGAAGATTGCTTGAAAGGTAATTTGAGACAGATATGTAATCAAAGAAAATCCTAGAATGCACCATGCTCCGCACCACTTCATTTAGCTGACTGATAGCTCAGCCGATTCTCTAGAATATCGTTAAACCAAAGAGGAAAGATGAATCACCTTTAGTGGTTGCTAATGTGGATGGGTGTATTATTGATTTGTTTGGTCATGCACCCCCTTTAGGTTTATCCAATTGTATATTGCTGGTCATACCGTTTATGCCTGCTTCTCATATTCTTCTTTGTTCTTGGATTTGTTTGGTTTCATTTACTTTATGCGAGAGTGATTTTGCTTTTAATTTATTGTTCTTTATCTCTCTAATTCAGTTTATTGTTCTGTATGAAATTATGAATAACATAATCCTGGTCCCTGTTGATACAGTGACAATTGTAAGGTTGCCAATTTTGCCCATGTTATTTGAAAATTCATAAGTATGCTGTGTGGAAATTGCGAGAGTGAATATCTGAAGTCAGCATTTTCATGAGCTTTGATCCATTTACCCAGTAAGAGTAGAAAAGCCAATCTGCTTCCCCAAATCCTCAAACAAATGTTTTCATTTTTAGAGAGACTATAATCCTCTAAGCTTGATTAATGGGTCAGGCACATGAATCATATGTTTGCCATTCTGCTATGTCAAGGGTATGTTCTTACATTTCAACCCATCATTCAGTCTTTCAGTTTGTTCGCCGGGAGCACACTGGTCTTGTATTAACCTTTTCATTTTACCTTTCATGGTGTTGGCTTCCACCCATTAACAATTCTAATGTTTATTTTTATCTATCTTTAGTTCTGAATAAGTTGTGAAAAAAGTGCTACCCAAATGCGTGGGATTATCACAAAATATGTGTGGGAAGAACTCTATTATTTATGATGGCTGTTGAACAGGTTGGGCATGCAATTAATTAGCAGAAAGTCATGTTGACTGACAGTTTTAGTATTTTCTCATCAGATTATGCTGGTTGGGTTTATCTTAATGCTGCTTGTGCCTCGTGGTATTATTTCTGAGGAAACTTCTAATTGGTTTATCCTATGCATCTAAGAAACAGCAGTATTGAACGAAGGATCAGAATTAGATGTTTATGGAAAAAAAATACATTCCAAATATATCAGAAGCCGGTTCGTGGAACATCCAAATATTTTTCTCTACCATCTTCTGCGGTTGATATTGGTGGAGCATTTGGTATATTCGCCATTCTTCATTTGTGACTTCTCCTTGAATGACATGGCAATGGGATCTCTTGGATGGCGGATGTGCTCAAAGAAAGACCAATTCATTGCTTATGTGGTCGATTATTTTATATCTTGATGTGGCACCTGGATCTATCTGTATCATACAGTTTGCATGTTCTTAGCTTCTTATTGCTCAAGAAGAAAGGGATTTCTACTATATCAGTTGGTTATATGACATTCAAGTGGTTTTCTCCCATGGTGTAAGCTCAATCACTGGTATAGCTATATCTAATTCATTGTATGAGAGCGCTAATTTCCATGGCCCCTTTGGAACTGGCAAGAAGGCAATTTATATGTTCTTTACTATGTTACTCATGTTGTACGATGTAATGGTAAGCTAAGGTTCATGATCAGCGATGGCTCTCCGCTTAAGTTTCACTTCACAATGAATTAATGAGTATGTCGACCGTATTAGAAATTCTTCCCTTACTTCTTGCAGGTAGACGTGACTATCGAGGCAGTGACTTCAGAAATAGGCTCGACAGAAGGCATTCTCCGCGGCGGAGGTATTCCCCTAGTAGAGATGCAGGAGGCCGACACACACTCCATGGTAGAACTTTAATCTTGATGATTTGGGATATTCTTCTCCCAGTGTTACAAATGTTTTTTTTTTTTTTTCTAGTTTGAGTTCTTCTCAATTTGACCTTCTATGGGTGAGAGTGGGGTTTTTTTCGTTAATTTGGGAATATCCTGGCTCTTGGCTTTTCCATTTATATCTTCTGCTCATTAGTTCATGAATAGTTAATAGTATTCCTTTTTGCATCCTGTTTTGTAATTACTCTTCCTCTAAATGCTTTTGTTTTTGTTTTGTTTGTAGGATACAGTCGCAGCAGTTCTCCTGGGAAAAGGAGGTACCTTTATATTAGAACCAAATCTCATTGTAGAGGGAGTGACATTGAGAGTACCAAATCTCATGTTGTCAAACCTTTATATTAGAACTTATGATATTGTAAAATCTAAAACGGAAAGTTAGGGAAGGAAGCCCTATTCTCAAAGAGAAAATTTTCTCACTTTTTTTACATTTTAATGGCAGTTGAATTTATTCCCCTATTTCTGGTTTCATTGTTGTTTCCTTCTCAAGAAAGATCAACAATTTTTACATTTCTCCCAAATTTGGCATCCAAATGAAACAGCTTACTCTTCTTCGCCCGCAATACCAATTTTGTTCACAGTTTCTCACTTAGTTTGAGACTAAATCTTTATACTAAAAATTTCTTATTTGGTTTCACAACAATCTGTTGGTGCTGGATTGATGTGAAACCTGACTTGGCTTTTGCCTGAGACATCACTATGTTTGACTACAATATTGTAGTTTGCAATGGCACAACTGGCTTTGCATACCTGTTGACATCTTTTACAACTTTCGGAGGCTTGAATGTATCTGATTGTTGCTTGAACCTTCATGTACATGATTTTGACATCAATTACATATCATGCCACTGAGGACATTGGAATTTTGCATTGATTTTCGCTGAAACTTCTAATTTGGAGTGTACCTCTTCTTTTATATGCTTATCTGATATGCCATGCTACTGTGGACATTGGAAACTGACATTGATTTTTACTCTCAATTTCTAATTTGGATTGTCCCTCTACTTGTCAATGGGGGGGAATTTCCTTACGGTGTTTTGGTAGAAGGCAAAAAATAGTAGGAATGGTCTTTCTTGGCTTCATAACAAAAGGAGACCCTTGAAGTAAACTACAATAACTGTGTGGTGAAGGACTTGCTACGTGCATATCCAATAGGGCATGTAAATCCAATTCTAGGTTTCGAGACTTCTATTTGTTAAACCAAAGCTAGTGTCCTTGGTGTAAATAAATCTGAGTTGAAATGGTTGTTGTTTTGTATATCCCAGTGAGAAAAAGCGCCGCAAGAGAGATGGTCAAAGTGATTTCTCCGGAAGTGGGAAAATCTCAGATGGGACTGAAGATCAAATGCGAGACAGAAAGCTGACCCCCTCTGATTCCAAAGGTGTACTTAGGGAGCAGGTATGGTTCGAAGAATTTGGTTTGCTGGAGTGTAATAGTAATTATTTGGTCGTCTGAATTTGCTGATGATGGTCCTCTCAATTCTCTTTTATCCGGACATGATTTTATTTCTTCTTTTGATCTATCTGCAGTTAAGGCAAGTGCAGTCAGACATCGACGTGCTGAATAGTCACAAATCGGAACTGGAGGTTCGTGTATTCTGTTTTCTGTTGCATTAGCTTATTGGTGTGGACTACTGTACGAGTTAGTTTCGATGGTTGAAAAAATTTTAGACACTGTACAAGCATTTTTGCTATTTTTTTTTTCCAAATGGAATATTTGGGAATAAGTTTGGTTTCAGCATTGTTTAACTCCTTCCAAATCATTATACTGGATGAAAGGGGTTAAGTGGGAGACGATTAGTTAAGGAAGCTCGATAAACATATACCTTACACTCTGGTTTGATGGAAGGGAAGGGAAGGTAGGAGAGGAGTGGAAAGAAAGGGGAAGGGATGGGTAGCTCTTGCTCTTTTTTGGTTTAGAAAAGGAAGAAAAGGTAAGACAAGGAACTAAAATCAGAAAATTAAGAATTATGGGCTTTAGTTAGGTCTTGTGCTATTACTTTGCACCTCCTCATTTTTGAAGCAACACAGTTCTTGTAAAGTTTGTGGGTTATTTTCTTTCCCTTTCAGGAATAGAACCTCATTTTTCTTAGAGTGTTTGTAATTTTATTTCGAGGCGTAGTATCTTATTATATTTTCTTGGGACTGTTGGAAGACATACCTGGAGGAGAGGGTCCAAGAAGTAGATTGTCTAACTTCAAGAATCCAGGAGCTAGAGATGCAACTGGGCCAAGAGAGAGAGGATTGCAAAAGGTACCAGTAAATATCTTCTATAGCAAATAGAAGAAAAAAATTCTTATAGTCACGATAACATTAATAACTTGGTTGTTTAGTTCATTGCATTTGCTAACAAGTGTTTCTTCTGAAGTGTTCTTTGCTGATGAAAGATTCCTCCTTTTTTATTTTCTTGGCTTATTTGTCTTATATTTTTTCCCCATCTCCGGAATGTAGGATTACTTCAAAGATTAAGAAGTTCGTGAAAGCTCATAATCGGTATTCAGGCTTACAAGATGAACTAAAGAGGCAAGCTTCAACATTTTTTCCCTCTTGTACTCTTCTGCATGCTTAGTTGCATTTATCATTAGTCAGATAAATTTCTCAGCGTTGAGTAGATCTTGTAATTTAATTGCTTGAATTGGAATGTGAAGGTCACATGACCGACTTCAAAAGATGGCGGATCAGCTGGCCTCAGATGCTACTAGGCTTGGTGTCAATGAGGATGATTCAAACGTCTACATTCTAAGTGAAGGAAATATTTCTGGTAATCAAAAGTTGAGCCCTCCAAATGAACTACAAAATATTGCTTCTCCTAAAAAGAAAAGGTTACGGGTGATTGCGGAAACTGCTGAGGAGTTAAAATCTGGTAATACTTCGATACTATTGCACCTGTGTATCCTTTTGTATTGCTGCTAACTTAGTTGATATTTCTTGTTTGGCAAAATCACTGGGAAGTTTTATGATTGACGTATTGTAGAGTTAAACCCCAGTCATTCATTTGATTTTAACAGGATGTATCATCACAGAGAATTTCTTGATAAGATTCTTTCCCTTTGAGTATCAGATATTTAATTTATTGGTCATTTTCTTCTACCTACACATGTTTCATTAATCGTATTTTAACCATGAAAGACACAGGACATTCTCTTTAATCTTATTGCAAAACATTGAGTTGGTTTATATAGGCCGCAGGTACTTGTGTCATTTCATACTTTTACATCTTTCATTCAAAGTTCGGTAAGTTTACCAAGCCTGTATTGTAGGTTGTAATGTTGTATATGTAGCCTAATGCTAACTAGATACAATGAACTTGCCTACCAACTTCTTGTCAAGTCTACATTGATTTCCTTGAGAAGTCTGAGTGGTCAAGTGAGTTTTATGAACAAAGCTATTTCCAGAAATTGGGGGAGCCTTGGGAACTCTTGTCCACAAGATGTGCTTTGCGGCTCTTTGAGTCTGTCATTAGACTTGGGGTTGACGTAAGCTATATCAGTTGACAGTTGCTGACTATTGAAAGAAAAACTGGTAGATTTACTCTAAAAGGATGCCTTGGAGCCTGGAATAGGTTTAGATTTGAAGGCTTCTGCGAGCCGACTTAAGGGGCTTGGCCGCCACGTGACTCTTTCTGTGCCTTGGGTTTTTTATTTGGGGTCCCTTTAAGAAACATGGGGTGTGGGAGGGCCACTGTTTCAGTGGTAAAGGCTGTGTTTGGATGGGTTTTGAGAAGAATTTTTGGTATAGTGTTTGGTTGGGTTTTTGAAAATAAGAATAATGATGTAATGATTAGAGAGAGATAGAGAGAAAAATGAAATGATAAGATAATGAGTGGAGAGAGAATCTTTTTGAAAAGAAAGAATCTTTTGGAATTTTTTTTTTGAAAATGGGGAGAGAAGGGAAGTGAACAAGGCCAAAACTTTGTGAGTCTTTTTGCCTGTATTGCCAAGGTTAGGTCTGTCTCTTGTCCTCTCCCGCTCATACCCCATTGATTGTGGATTACAAAGGTTTTGTTATTGTTGTAGTGTTATTGTGGGGTGTAGAGAAATTTGTTTATAGATGGTATGGTTGTTTTTTATTGAAGATTTATGACTGCTTAGTCTGGATGATTTGATAAGTTTGAATACATCAAGAAACCTATTTGAGTTTGTCATGCAGGCACTGCATTTTGCAGTAGGTATTAAACTGACAATTGTTTTTTATTTCTATAATTTCTATTTGAGGTCAAACTATGACTATGATTTATCGTTTATCATGCTATGCAAAGGCATTCTGTCTCCATGCTTGTGCTTGTGTTTGTGGTCCTGATATTTTTTGTCTTACACCAGCAAATCTGATGAAAGAAGGAAGTCCCACTGGAGTGACAAGATTAGTAAAGCATTCTCGGTGGAATGCGCAACATGCTCAATTTAACAACACGAGGGATGAGCCGGTAGATTATTATGGAACCATTGATAATAGGACCGCTGCCAATGAAGCCATTCCTAAACGAGGGAAGATTGTTTTTACCAATGTTCCCTCTGCTGAAGAGGTACCCTCTTTTTTTTTTCCGGCTGAGTGTGCATTTCTGTCGCATGTCATTATTGTTGTATGAAATGTAAAAAAGGAAGGTGAATATATATGGGCACAAGTAAAGGGAGGGGAAGGAGATGAATTGGGCCCTTGTTTACTTTCCGACAAGAGAATAAGTTATTTCCGCTGGCGGTGGAAACAAATGTTTTCTCCAAATCAATCACAGTGGTCCGTGTGATTGTGTACTATTACACTACTTCGATTGATTTGGAGGAAACATTTGTTTCCGCAGGAGGTTGAAAGAATGTTTTTTCTTCCGACTAACCACCTTGTTACTGTGACATGGGATTCATTACAACTAGTGCTCTGTTCTGTACTTTGTACACATAAGGTGTCTAACATAGCTTAGAACCCTCAATCCCAAACTGTTTATTCTTGTCCAATGGATGTGATGGCTTTTCATCATACCTTTTTGGTGCTTAGCATCTGTGGACTGTTAGAATAATTCAA
Organism: Vaccinium macrocarpon; assembly: GCA_022606695.1. Taxonomy (NCBI): domain Eukaryota; kingdom Viridiplantae; phylum Streptophyta; class Magnoliopsida; order Ericales; family Ericaceae; genus Vaccinium; species Vaccinium macrocarpon. The sequence goes on from CM040180.1 coordinate 12,055,075, forward strand.
AATAAAGATCCTCTGATACCGTTTTCTCTGAAATTGCTACTTCGGAGAATTTTTTCTTGGCATAATGGTAGGCAGTTTGCCGTCATAATGTCATTGGAGCTAAGTTTTTCACAATTGTTCCTATTATCATTTTCTAGGTCTTTCCTATAAAAACTGATCCATTTTCAAGGTCCTTCCTATTGTATGAGGTTTTTAAGTCGCAGAAAACATAGTTTACGTGATAACCAAATTTAGGACCCTGCTCTGTGTGTTTGTGTGAGCTAGTGAAACCCACGTATGTATGGACTACGATGGTTGCCTTTTAATTGTGCAGTTCAAGGGTTCTGAACCAGCCTTGGTGCCACCAACTGGCATGGCTGCTCATGCAGCTGATGAAGTTGTCGAAGCGATTGAAATGGGGGAGGATCCTGAGGCTTTTGAAAGAGATTCTGCAGCAGTTGAGAAAGGAGCTACATATGGGATGCAAGGCTTGCCATTTGCTCTGCCGCCTCCTCCACTCCCCCAACATCTGTATTCACAGGTTAGTTTTTTATTTTATTTTTTATGAGCATATAATATCCGCTCGCATCTGTGGATTGTTGCTGCTAGTAAGTTTTAGTTCTTGGAATTTGGAAAATAGCATCTGCTTTGTTGACAATTTTATTTCGGTAAGCTAGTTTTGAATTCAAACTGCTATTGTTGGTGCTTGTTAAGTTATTTGAGATAAAAATTTGCTCTGCTTGCAGTACAAGGGCGAGGATTTGAATGAAGCGTTGGAGGCACTTGAGGACGAGATGATAGAAATCGATGTTGTTTAACGTTCTACACCGTCATGTGTCTTCAGTTTGCTGTTCCTAAAACTCTAGCCTTCTTTGATAAGCAAGGGAGAAACTGGTGTTTCGGGAGGGTAACTAATAGGCGCCTTGATTATCAATTTGTTTTTGCTTATTGAGAACGCTTGGTTGAAACTTGGGTAAGTTTACATGAGTTTTGTTGCCGAAAGCTTGTAATGAATGGAAAGAACTCAAGCAAGGGAATTTTGAATAGAAAGTGGATTGATGCCTATTGCCTTTTCTATTTTTACCCGTTGATGCGTGCAGACGTGTATTTTCTTAAAGGGGGCATTTGAGAGTATGCTTCGATGAACGTGGTAAGTTTTTTGTTTTTTAGAACAGGGAGAATCCAAATTTTGAGACTCAGACTGATATCTTGGCTCACTGGGCTTTTCAGTCTGTAATTCATGCTTTCAAAATGCAGTGGTTTTGCTCAATTTTTTTCACTTTTTCAGAACAGAGATTAGGCAAGAAAAATGAAAGCAACACGGAATTCATTATTTATTTATGGACAACTGAATTGAAAGTTGATCATAATCGTTGGAGTATAATCTATCTTATTGATCTGCTATAAAGTGGGAAAAACTTGTTTCTATATTTGTTGTCTTTTTCGTTCCCCTATGCTTACCCCTTGCCCTCCATAAACCAAAGGATTCGGGGATCATATAGTGCGGGATCCCCAATTCCTAAATGAAACTTGACGAAATTTAAGTATGGATAACGTATTTCGTACTCGCCAAAAACAAGTACCCTGTCGTTGAAGCGTATACAGGCAAGAAGACTATTGCTTCAACAATATAAAATTTTCATTTCATTAGTTAAGAGTCATTACCATGGGAGTGATTCGAAGATGTTAGATACAACCTTTGGACTTCTTGTATAAACTACTCTCTCCGTCTCAAAAAGTTGGTCAAGTATTCTATTTTGGGTTTGCCCCAAAATGTTAATCCCTTTACAAAAATCAATCTACTTTATTTGATAAATTTCAATTTTACCTTTTAAATGCAAGTTGTAACAATTATGAGGCAAAATGGAAAAGACAAAAATAAAAAATGTGTAATGATTCTGTCTTTTTTTTAAAAAAAAGTTGGAATCTCAAAGTGACCCTAACTTTTTGGGAGTTGGGACCTTAAAGTTCGTCCCCTATGAAATTACGTACAATTTTCAAGCTAAAAAATATTGTACTTAATTACCTTCTTTTTTTTTTTTTTTTGGGCGCTAAAATGCCTTGTTTCGGGACAGGAAAAGTACTGTCTTTTTTCTTTTCTTTTCTTTTTTTCTTTTTGGAAGGCTGTCAACTCAACAGCAGATCATTCCATATCAAACAAGAACAAAAAAAAAAAAAAAACAAAAATACAAAAAAAGCCGCTCTGCTAGCTTCGATGATGGACCCATCACTCCTCTTGTAGAGGTGGGTGGATGGAGGATCTTCACTGGATCTTCACGCCGCAGTATCACAACTGGATTCGCCTCAGGAAACCGTCGCCCAAACCGACCTAATTCAAAGAGCCAGAACCCAGGGGATTACTTCATGGGCTTGTTATGGCTCTTCTTCTGAGCATTTGGAACACCTGCATCTGAAACCATAGTCGGCCAACATAGCTTGTCGCTCTTCGTAAGGAAGGTCCTCATCTATGTATGATATGGTCACCTGCAAACAATCGAGGATGCCAAATAAGTACGCTTTGATCCCTGGGTATACAACGATAGGGCTCAAAAGAAAGTCACATTGTGACTGCTAAGCTTAATAAATAGAGTAATGGGGTCTAAGATATGCTAATCTGACGGGATTTTTACCTCCTCTCCCTTGCTAATCAGCCGAAGAGCAATTAAAGTCGCTTGCCCGTCCCTGTCCTGCAATAATGAACAGAGGCGAATCATTGTATTAGGGTAAAGCATTCCATGGTTAATTCAAACAAGAATTCCATATTGATCCCTGGGTATACGACGATCCTAAAAACATCGTCACCATATTCACATTCCAAATCTTACGGTATGTGATCATGCCAATATGCCAAACGTAGCAGTATTGAATGGAAAAGTTACTTTTCATCTTTCTGCTAGGGGGTGGGAAAAAGGGCATCTTACTGTCATACCGTGCGATTTAAGACTAGGAGCCTCCATGCAATTAAACGTCCATAGAAAATAAATAGCAATGACTTACACCGAGTCCAATACTTGTTAAGATGCCGTTAGAAATTGACTCACTCACTCCGAAATCCCATCGAACACCGGGGGGAAATGTTCCTATCATCTTAGAGTACCACTCGGAAAACTAATCAGTTGTGGCTTGGCACGTGCCAATTGCTACTTAAATCTCTCCAAGTCTCATTTGTGATCTTAATTGCCTCCACTTCAACCACAGAAAAGAGGGAAGAAGAAATATGAACATGGAGCCATCATCTCCCAATTAGGTGACCATTGCCTTGGGGGCTTAAAACCTAAAATTAGTCTCCAGGTATCCCAGCCATCTACTTTCAGATCGACCAATTTACCCCAAGTTAAATAGCTTTTTACCTCCATCCTCTATCAATTGCTAAAGTTGCTCAACTGCTCATGCAGGTTCATTCTTTCATCCCACAATACCTAGACCCTTACATATTTACTACACTATCCAGCTATTTCCCAAAAATAGTTTCCCAAGCACAATAGTTGATGCTACAGTAACAAGCCCAAGGATCTGGAAGTTTAACTTCTTTCCCCCAACTTTAATATTGTGAAATCCCCCAAGAAAACAAACAATGATCGCAAGCTGAAGCCACGAAAAAATCCCATTAACCAATTTACTGTGACTCAAGGACATTAACCAAAGGAAATCAACTAGACCTCCTATGGACGAGTGTAATGCACCAAGTATAATGGTAATAACCAGTGTGCCACTTTCCTGTTACCAAACATGCACATAGGTTCTTGGATGTATTTATTAGAAGGCGAAAGCTATGCTATGATTCTTATGAACACAAAAATGAATGCTGGGATTATCAACTCCTTTTCACTATGATGAAATCAAATTGAAAGAGGATAATAGCAGCTAGCTCTAGACCAATAAATAGTGTTCACAAGGCAATGGTGTATTTTGTGTGGTCAAGATTGTGAGAAAAGTGAATCTGCATCAAATTTCACACTTTGTAAATTGAATCATAAAAACTACTTTACAGGGAGAGAAACAATCAAACTACAAATTCACAAGTACAAAATTATTATTACCTCCTCCCTTTTGAAGGCTCTCGCATTGGGTTGACAGGAATGGTTCATACAACTCTGAAGAGGGAAAAAAGCAGTGCCTACAAATGATAATAGTATTTGAATTCCATTAATAATTGAGAAATTGACGGAAATCATTACAACTCAAGTAAAACATGACAAACGTAAAACCCTAAAAATTCCGCCTCACCAGGAAAAATCTTAAGTACACACTTAATGCGTCTGTCTATGTCACGTGGATCCTTCATTTTAGCTAAAGTACCTGTGTCGATGTGTCCAACACACGTACCCATTTTGGACACTTGGATACCCTAGTTTTTATAATATTTACAGAAAAGGAAAGTTTAAATGGCTAGAAAAGCGATATTTCTAGTCTTTCACATGGTTAGAAAATAGCAAAAACATATTTTTCTTAATCCATTGTTTGAATACATTAACGATAAAACAACAAGAACAATAACATAACCCATTTAGTCCCCAATACATAATCTAAAAAAATTATGCAATATATACTACAAACAGGTGCTCAAGATGTGTCCTTGTATCCGCATAATTTGCGGATACATTTTGATGTCCTAGTATGCAGTCTCGAAATGCATATTTTTACAACGACACTCTCTGCCTCACCCAATTTATTTTGAAACAACAAAGAAACATCTGTATTTATTGGCAATTGCGGCAACTATAGCAGACACGTTATGGACACGTAATATAGATAACATAATTCAGTATGAAAAAATGAAAATAGAGAATATAGAGGAGAGAGGATGGAGATTTCTAATGACTTTGACATTCTTTTTCAGACTTCTTGTGTTGGCACTCCACAACAAAATGGAGTTGCAGAACGCAAGAAAGGTAGCCCGCTCTCTGTTCACCACGAATGTCCCTAAACATTTTTGGGGCGAAGTTGTCCTTATTGCAACTTTTATTATCAATCACATGCCATACAATGTTCTTTAGTTCCAAACTCTTATTAAGTTTCTCCTAGGTTGTTCTCGGGTCTCATCTCTTCCACCAAAGATCTTTGGTTTTGTATGTTTTGTCCATGCTCCTAAGCATCCTCGTGGTAAGTTAGATTCCAAAGCCCGTAAATGTATTTTTCTTGGCTATTCCCTTACCAAAAAAGGCTATAAATGTTATGATCCACAGTCTCGCAAAATGTATGTATCTATGGATGTCACCTTTTGGGAAACCAAGTACTTTTATTCTCTCTCCAATTCATCTCTTCAGGGGGAGAATGATTGCCAAGAGGAAGAGATGATAACATTTTATAATCCCGAGTCGTGGTCTTGCTTTCTGTTACCTTGTCATAATTAGGGGGAGAAAAGAAACTTTAGGGAGAAACCAAGTGAGGGAGAGAAAAGGAACTTTGGCGAGGAACCAAGTGAGCATGACAAAGGTCTACAACTGGATATGCTAGAAAGGCCAAATTTAAAAACATTAAAGGGAAAGTGTACATGTGTAGTGCCACCTTGCTAATCATCACCTACTCCGGTCTTCGACTCTTCAGCTGACTCATCTAGTAATGATCCTTTTTCTATTGCTGTTGATGATCCTAATGCTCCTATAGCTCATGGAAAAGGAGTTACAACTTGAACCCAACATCCTATATCTTAGTTCGTTTCATATTTCCGTTTATCTCCTTCAAATTGGGCATTTGTCTCTTCTCTCTCTTCTATATCTATCCCACAAGGTCGGAAAGAAGCTATTATAATACCTTAGTGGAAAGAAGTTATGATAGATGAGATGACATCCTTGAAAAAGAATGACACCTGGGAATTAGTGACTCTTCTAGAGGGAAAGAAACCAGTGGGATGTAAATGGGTGTTCACTGTAAAACACAAGGCAGATGAGACATTTGAGAGATATAAAGCAAGACTTGTTGCTAAAGGCTTTACTCAAACATACGGTATCGATTATAAGGAGACCTTTGCCCCTGTGGCAAAGATGAATTCTGTTCGGACTTCGCGTTCTTGTGTTGCTGTTCTGAATTGGCCACTTCAACAGTTTGATGTAAAGAATGCATTTCTCCATGGTGATTTAGAAGAGGAAGTGTACATGGGCATACCACTAGGTGTTTCCTCTAATGCAACAAAAGGAAAGGTGTGTAGGTTGAGAAAGGCCCTCTATGGATCGAAGCAATCTCCTAGAGCATGGTTTGATAGGTTTCTCAAAGCCATGTTGAGATTTGGAAACAAGCAGAGTCATGCTAACTACACTATGTTCATCAAGAGGAGTAATGGTTAGATTGCCATTTTTATTATTTATGTTGATGACTTAATAATGACAGGTGACAATGCCAATAAGATTGTTAGCCTTAAAGACTCTTCTTGCTCAAGTTAAGATTAAGGATTTGGGGTCCATGATAATTGGCCTCAATAGGAGAATTAGCTAGCTTACATCCCAACATACTAGTTTCTTCCAAGAGATCAAGGATGTGCTTTCTTTGATAGATAAAAATCTCTGTGAGATCCAGCCACCTTCATTCCAAGAAAGTACCTCACATCAGAGACTTGTCGGTTGCCTGATATACTTATCTCACACTAGGCTAGATATTTCCTATGTTGTGGGGTTGTCAGCCAATTTATGCATGAACCTCGTACTGTGCATCTTGATGCAATTTATCACATCTTGAAGTATCTCAAATCTGCCCAAGGTAAAGGAATTTTGTTCTCCAATCATGGTCACTTGAAATTGGAAGCTTTCACTGATGCCAACTAGATATGTTCTGTTGATGATAGACGATCTACTTCTGGGTATTGCACTTTACTTGGAGGAAATTTGATTACTTGGAGTAAGAAACAGTCAATGGTAGCTAGATCCAATGCAGAGACCGAGTATAGAACTATGACTCATGGTGTTTGCAAGCTTTTATGGCTCCAAACCTTTTTTAGTGATTTGGGATTCCCTGATACTAGTCCTATGAAGCTCTACTATGACAATATGGCTGCCATAAACATTGCTCATAATCCTGTCCAACAAGATCGAACGAAGCATATCGAAATTGACAAACACTTTATATAATAGAAGCTAAGCAACAGGTTGATTTGCATGCCTTTTGTGAGATCTGAAGACCAATTAGCTCAAGTATTTACAAAGGGTCTTAGTAGTAAAATTTTTCATTCTATTGTGTTCAAGTTGGGCTTAATAGACATCTTTCCACCAACTTGAGGGGGAGTGTGAAGTTAGGGGTTTAATTATTAGGTTTATTGTTAGCTAGGGGTAGTTTAGTTAGTGTGCCTTTGTCCATATATATAGCCAAATCTTCTAGTCTAGACGTCCCGGATTTAAGAAAACTGTATTTTTTTTTGTTTTGCAAATTGTTTTTGGAAAATCTGAGCCGTCCAATGTATTTAGAAGGTGTTTTCAAGGGTTCACACGGGTAATCTTCAAAAAAAATAAAATGGGAAGGGCTTGATCCTAGCAGTTTTTCGCAATTTAGACACATGAATGAGAAAGGGGGAGCCCTAACCTCTCACAATTTTCATGTCTCTCTCTACAACTTCACATTTCTTGAGAAACCCAATGACACTAGACTTTCCAAAGGTCTTACAAGGACAAAAATAGTACTCCCCCGTCCGTGTTTGTTGGTCCATTTTAGAGATTTGTGTCATTTTTAAATTGTTTATATCTTCCAATTTATAATATTTTTCATGATTTTAAAAAATTCAAACAATAGAACTAATTGAGATCTATCAAACAAGATCTATATTGCATATTTTTTGAGATACATTTTGAAAGATATGAATTATTGAAAAATGGCACATACTCTCAAAAGGAATAACAAACAGGGACGGAGGGAGTAACCTCTTTCCAAAAGGGCAATTTTGTAAATTTGATCACATTTTTTCCCAAAGGTCTGACATCAGTACAACTACACCATCCCACCACAGTACCGTCATATCTTTTTTCCAAAAGCTACCAGAAACAGCCAATCTTCGTATTCTCTCCCTACTTTCTCTCTCTATTGGTACAACAATGGAGGATTTGTGGTCTAAAACCAAATGGATCTGACCGACACGTCAAAGCAATTTCCAAAGGTCACTCTCGCCATAAGGTCCATTCTAGTCTTTGTCCGCACCAAAGATCGTCGTTCATTAGCAGAAAATCATCAAAGACCACCAAACTGGTCAGTAATGGCTCGAAAAATCCATTACACCCCATTACGGCGTTACGTAATGGGAAACTGCCATTTAACCCCACAACAGTATACTGGTCTGTAACCAAACCAGGCCTTCAAAAACCCGTTATGAACCGGTCGATCTGGTACGTAATGGCCGGTTTTTGAATCCATGCTCATCCCTCTTTAGTAGTTTGACACACAAACATATGTTCATAGCAAAAATTGCAGCTTACAAGCGTAATTATTAAATGATTTTGTTTGTCAATATTCTACTGTGTCTATTATGAAATTAAATCACCTTGACAACAAACTGAATAGTCATCACCAAGTGCATCCAGAACAGGGCGTGTAATTCTTTCAGCATCTTTCTGCCAAGAAACCATAAACAAAAGCTGTAAAAAAGCTCTCCATCGAGTAATAAAGTTATAAACATGCAATAGTGTTGCATACATGCTTACCTTATCAGATTGTGGAAGATCATCAATATACAGAAAGTAATCCTCCACTGGTGATGCCACCACCAAATCACTGTCCAATAGAAATGCAACATCTAAGTATAGAAAGAAGATGTGCCATGTAATATATTTCAGGAAGCACATATGAACTTTGTCTTCACATGCTAGAACAAGCCACTGCAAGCATTGTACTGTCTGCATGCATACTTGCTGGATACCAAAAGCCTAGAAGGCTACCTTGAATAGTGATTACATACTTACAGATTATTTAGCTCAAACATGCCGATTATATGCCCATAAATCTCAAGGGAGAATACTAAGAAGAGTTAAGAACCTTCCAAAATCAAGAACCACCAAGTTAATTTTTGTTTCTGCTTTTTCATAAGTGATCATGAATTAGAAAAACAAAAATCACTACAGAAAGAGGATAATCAATTGACCAAATTTTTTGTGAAGGATACATGGTTCACATTCCTTGTCAAAGATTGCTGACTTCAGAAGTTGCAGGGACTGAAAAAATTCAAACTGACTCATTAGAGGCAAGTTGTCAGATGAATCCAGAGATACGCAAAGCAAGCATCAATAATAAGTTACAGCAATAAATGTCGCCCAATCAAATAATTTGGAGTAAGTTCACTTCTCATACACTTCCAGTTGCATGAAAAGTGTGTGCCAAGTTCATGCAAACCTACATATATGTATGCAGAATGCACTGTATTGAGTAGGTCGATACTTATATTGCAATACTACGAAAAGAGAGAAACTCTAGCCCACATAAAAGCCAATAAAGCAACAGAAGGTGAGTCCCAAAAAAATGGAGTTGTAAGAATATAGGAACAGAGGAGTTAAAGGTAAGTTTATGTCAGAATAGATGGATTACTTCATATTGAGCATGCAATTTCATGTTCTTTATTTGATAGCTCTTTCATGGTTTCTACATATTACATTCCAAAAATAACCATAACTGGAAGTTGAACAAAATCCGGAACATGACACTACAGCATGATAGAATAATATTAATACCCATGAATGTCATATTAGTGCAGTGGCAAAATGGCTAAACCAGAAACCCTGAATTCTTAGACAACTCACGGCATTATGAAAATCCTGATGTGCTTAGTCAGTTAACTGCATGGGATAGCTCAGCCCAAAGGTTAAAATTTAAATCTGGAAGCATCAAATCTATTCTTGATTGGAGTGGAAGATTCTCGGTAGAACATAAAGATAACAGTATTGGCAGTTGAATATATAAACATAATAATTGTATCTTCTACTTTATTTATCCACGAGAATCATCAAGATGGAATTACTTTACCGTGAATGCTAACTCTTTTATTTGCATCCTAAATGCAGCTTCGTCACAACTATCGACGTCATCTGGCAAAGCAATGCACTCCCACCACCTATTGACAAAGTGAAAGATAATGATGTCCCATGTACCACAAAATAGACACTTCGCAGAGAAATGGATGCCTAATAAAATGAGTACTAGTGAGCTTTTGTCATGGTCATTACCAAAAAAAAAAAAAATTCTTGGTTATTATGTCTTATTTGCTCAAGTAGTCAAGTAGGTTAAGTGTTATTATGCCTTATTTGCTCAAGTAGGTTAAGCGTGATTATGCCTTTCTTGCTCAAAGCTCCCTGTAGTGTGCTTCCAAGGTCTGTCACTGCCCAAGCTCTTTGATGACAGGTAAGCCACTTCCACGTGAATACTTGTCAAAGCTGACTTGAAGGTCTTCTTCCTCTAGCAAATACCGAATTCACCTTGAGGCAAATGAAGCTTTGATCAAGCACATTCAATGCCAATGACATGCTTCCACTGTGCCTGCAGAGGGCCAGCCCAAGCAAGATTTAGGCTAGATGAAATGAGCTAGGCCAACAATCCAGGTCCGTATGGGGCCGAGATCTGGTATTGGCGCGAAGGCTTGGAGCTCATGAGTCCAGCCAATGGAATGGTGAGGTCTCCGTTATTAGGCAGATCTTGGTTCGGTGTCTCCATCTCTCAGGATTGGTCCGGCCAAGCTCCCAAGTGGCTGGGCCAGCATTGGTACTACCTGAGGTGAGTTAGTAGCCAGCTTGCATGCTAATGAATATTAATTGGCATTGCTTGGTGACAAGGATTCTACCTATGTGGCACTCGGTTCATCATGCATTGGATAGAGAGTTAAGGGTGATATCATCATGATTGTGCTTACCACAAGCTTGGAGCCCAAGTACAGTCTCCATGTAAAGTACATGATTAAACCCTTGAAAGGTACGCATTAACTATCATACTAGGGGAAGAACCAGATCACAAATCCGCAGTGCCACAAGGCTACCAACATCTTCAAAGTTTTGCGATGTACTTATCCCCATATCATCTACATGCTACCGTATGGAATTACGTCAGATCATGAAATTGCCAACCTATGCTAGTCCTACCAGTAACACGTCAAGTCAACAAACATAAGAAAACCAAATCCAATATCCCCATAATTGTTTTACCACAGGGATTAAATTGTGGCTTTGCATCCTGAAAGTTGCTATTTCTCTGTAGAAGATTATCTGGTGCCAAATTGAACAGAACATCCATAATGTATGATTTGTTCATTTTTTTACTTGTAGAAGAACAACAGAATAAATGTGTGTGTGTGTGTGTGTGTGTGTGTGAGAGAGAGAGAGAGAGAGAGAGAGAGAGAGAGAGAGAGAGAGAGAGAGAGAGAGAGAGAGAGAGAGAGCAGCATGCACAACTATGCAAAAGCATGTAGCAAAGCCATGTGAGTGTGAGGATCGGTAGATTAGATACATAAAATGGTCGATAACCTTTTAGATAAATTATGACTTATCAAAAATGTACTGAGCCGTTGAGGGCCTAGAAGCCAGTAAAAGTTCACATGCTCATACTAACCAAAATAAAGTAAGCATTGGGGCCATTGCATTCAAACAGCCAGTACAAGTATGTAGTCAAAGTAAAGAAGATAAATTCACACAATTCGCAACACTGGTCATATACTCATGGCCTAATGTACCTACACACAACAGTATGGAACAAATTTTGCATGATAAACCAATTAAGACTTCATATGCTGTGATTAAACAAAAGGAGGTAGCACTACCAAGTAGCAAACACAACTACCTTCTCTTGAACCCCATTGATACAGGCTTCCATGCCTCCAAAAGCAAAGAAAGATCACAGTTGTCTGTCCTGCACTTCCCTTGGTATTCAGGATAAGATGCTTTCAACTTTCTGTATTTTAAAATGGTGAAAGCAACCACCTAAAAAAGAAAACCAATGAAGTTTGCTTACAGAAGATCACTTTCATGTCGTACAAATGTACGAACAGTAGAAGGCATGTTTCATATATGATGTCCAGACCTAAATTTTGTTTTTCGTAACAACCAATGAAAATTGTTCCTTCAGACTACTTTAAATAGTTATAAAGGTAGACTTGTTACCTGCCAAAACTAATACCTCAGGGATTGGAATGAGGATGCATCAGGTTTTTTGAAATTGGCAACCACATAGGCACAGTAGGGGCAATGATATGAAGTGGTATTTGTTTGCTGTGTTGATTAATTACATGACTGAATGTTTTCCACGCAAACATGAAGAAGATGGCCCGAGCATACTATGCACTTATTTTGAAAGTAGTTTTTTTTGTTTTGTGAAAAAGGTGCGGAACAAAGCAAGGAACGATGAATAATAGATTTCTGTCTTCATAATTTAGGCTCTTGACATCCTACCTTTCAGTAGACTGCAAACAGATAAATCATAATAACTTTCCTCATAGTATGAATAATGGATGCCAATTGTTCAATGTGCAGAATGCAACAACTAAAAGGCTTCATTAAGACTATTTTAAGTTGCAGCCCTTGGAGAATACTACCTGTGTCCAGGTACAAAAAATAAATGGATTTGTCTTGTATATGTCCATTATGTAGTATGTGTGGTAATCAGGTTTTACCACGTAGGGACAACGATGGCTGCAAAGATATAGAAGTACAGAAGTAAAAAGATTATCTACTGAAGGACATACCTTAGCAGCAAGGAGAAAAATGTCATTGGTTTCTGGAGGAAAAGCAACGATAAAAATGACAAACAAATCAACCAACTTGGCATAAAGAATATTTATTACATTTCTTAGCTGCAGCTAAGCACTGGCTTAGAGCCTTACCATTAGCATGTTGGAAAAATTTTAGAAGTGCCTCCTTATTTACTGATTTGGACCTCACACCCGTGCAAAGCAAAGAATGAAACAAATCCCAATCAGCCTCCGCACATAATTGGCTACAACAATTTGGCAACAATAAAAGACGTGATTGAATGAATAATTGGTGTAAGTGAGAAAAACGTAAAAGCCTTGACATACTAAGAGAGATAACCTGCACACTTGAAACAGCCATAGAGCAGGGGGCAAGTTAAGTAGTTTCAGTGGGTTTACTAATCCACGTACAATGGATAATCATAACTGAGATGTCATTCAAAGCCTAAATCAAAACTAAGTTTGCCAGTCTAATGGCACGGACAGCATGCCCAATTTCAAATGTCAATTCTCTTGATTTTCTTTGTCATAGTATTATAAGGCCATTACTCAGACACCTCATCTCTGTCTCATCTCTGTGTGAACAGAAAAACACTATCTGTTGTCTTTTTCAGCTTATTTCGAGTAAGATCAGCCTAGTAATGCAGGAATTAGGAAAATGGAGACACAGAATCGTATTCAGTTTTGCACTCAATTGCATTCATCAGTTACTTAAAAGCACCCTACATTTATAAATTCACTTTGTTAATCATACAAGTTTATTAGAAGATTCCAAGAAGGGGAAGATGATTAGATACGCGAGAACCATAATCTTTTAAGGCATAATTCAAATTCTAGAAGCCTCTCACAATCAATTTTACGGCTGCTTATTTCTAAAAGTTAAGGTTGCAGCCTTGTGGAGTAACAAACTTTGTTACGGAAAATTGAGCTAAAAACAAAATTTGCTATTCAAAACATGGTAAAGAGATTTTTTTGGTCAAGCAAGGACAGGTATTAGGAGCCTTACCTGCAGTAGAAAGCTTCTTTACATCCACCAGGACAAGAAATAACTGATGGCAATGGGAAATGTTTAGAATGAGGCAAAAACAATTCACCATTCATCAGCGATTCCACAATATCTTTAGGAAGAGGGGTTGTATATTTAGAACTACTAGAACCACAATCTTCCATGCTTGTGGGATCTTTAACATAAGAATCATCCTCACTGTCAGATGAATTGATCTGGCATGTGTCTTTTGGGATATGTGCAAATTTCTGCCTTTCGCATTCATGGTTTGCGGCAACACCCAAATCTTGCAAATAGAGCTTCCTGCCAATCTGAACTTCTATGGAGCCAATAAAGCGGAAACAGAAACTACACACTAAACAGTCAATCTGCACAACAACCAACAAACAAAAGGAAACCTGAAAACCACTGCAGAGAAAAAACGAAGAAACGAAACCCACAGTGAGAGCACTGATATCTGCAATTTCCAAAACCTTATTGGCAGAATGTTGAGCACCAGCAAGCATTTGGTCCTTTAACACAAGGTCACCTTCTTTGAAATCCACATCAGCATAGACACCTGCAGTTCTCCATTGTTAATGCCAAAATAATAGGTACGTCAAGATAAAAACTAAGAAGGTAGTAGCATTACAGTCCAAAAAACAAGAAAGAGTGATCATAGTACGATTAACCTCTGGATTTGAAATTGCTCCTCATATTGGCATTACTTACAAGACTTAGTTAGAGGGACACAGATGGAACGGAGGAATAAAGTTACTTGTATAAGGAGCAAGATTTTTATTGCTTACAACATTCCTTTCCTCGTTTAGCCATTACTACATCATTCTATAAGAACCATATTTGATTGGTTGGACTCAAAATGGGTGATATGCCTAGCGGATCATCCAATCCACCAATCCGACCAATCCGAGCCAGTCCAAACCATCCATTGATCCATCCGAGGTATGTACGGATGGGTTGGAGATTGTCCAACACATAAGTTCACGGATCTGGATCGGATCCAGTTAAAACCGATCCGTCCATGGCCAAATTATAAAAAAAAAAAAGTAAAAAACATTTTGCTACACTCGCTACACGTGTACGGTGTAAACCTAACCCAGTAACCCTAATCTCCCCCTGAGGGGTGTTTTGGGTAATAATCCATAATCGGATTATTGGATTATTTGTTTTGTCTTTATTCAATTTTTTTTTTGCATTTGTTAGTTTTACGTCAAGAATTTGTGGTTTCTGAATTCCTCTCGACGAGACGAATCTAACAAGTATAAAATTATGGTCAAACCAAATATTTTTTTGAATAAAACCGAAATACTTGGATTATTGGCCAATAATCCAAGTATTTTGGCTTTATTCAAAAAAAATTGAATTTTGACTATAATCTTGTACTTGTTAGATTCGTCTCGTCGAGAGGAATCCAGAAACTACAAAATCTTGACGCAAAACTAACAAATGCAAAAAAAATTTGAATAAAGACAAAACAAATAATCCAATAATCCAGATTATGGATTATTACCCATAACACCCCTCAGCCTCTCAACCTCTCACCTCTAATCTCTAACTCAGCCTCTCAACTCTCATTCACTCCACCTCCATCACTCCACACCGACACACCCTCCTAAATCTGATCGATTCTCACTCACTCCCTCTCCTCATCCAGTAGGGGTGAGCATGGACTGGATTGGTCCGGTTTTATAATAAACCAAGAATCAAACCCCTACCTACGAATTATGAATTTGGAGAACCAAACCAAACCATAAAATTCATGGAACCAAACCAATCTAAACCCATAAAATACGGATCGGTTTCGGTTTTGAACCACAGTTCTCTTGAAATTGAGATATCATCGTCATAAAAAATTTAAAGTACTTAAAAATTACATAGATAAGTTAACTCATAACTATATTAAAACAAGTTCGGTAAAAAAATTACCAAAACACACTAAACATGAATGAACTAAAATAGAGTAGAATACTAGTAATTAGTGAAGAAATAGGGCCAAGTAATAAGAGGACCGGTACAGTCCCAGAATCTAAACCCAGAAAATGCCCCATAAAATGCATCCAACGGGTGATATTCACCTGGTACACTATTTATGGGGCATTTTCTGGGTTTAGATTATGGGATCAAACACTTTCCCAAGTAATAAAGTACTAGATTCGGAAATTATTTAACGAGGCAAAAGATTAGGAAATCAATTGACTAAGTCCACGCCGTGCATGTTTAGCGTATTTAAATTTTGAAAGTGAATGAATAGGGTGGTGGAATGAAACATTATTAGCAACCTAGTAATTGATAGTATTTATATAAATACCATACGGATCGGATCGGTTTGGAATCGGAACCACCAACGTAAATCCACAAACTAAACCATTTATCACGGTTTCTAAATTTTTAAAACCGGAACCAAAACCATATTATAAGAAAACCGAACCTAACCCTTCGATTTGGATTGGTTTGGACTAGATTCGCGGTTTGATGGTTATTTTGCTCACCCTTATCATCCGGCATTGTACGCCTCCTCCACTAGGAGATGTGAAGACGACGGCCTTCTCCTGGTATGACTCTCTCTCTCAAACTCTCTCTCGCCATAGATCAGTGTGGATTTGAATTTGTAATGTTTGGACTCTTGTTTTAAGATTCCTAAGTCAAAGAAAATGTCTACTCAATTTTATTGTTATGCCAGCAAATTGGCCCATCTGAAAGCCCAAACCGCCAAATTGATCCAGCACCGATCCGTGAAATCCGTAGGCGATCCGATCTATCCGTATGTCACCTACGGATGGTTCTCGGATCCTAAGAACCCAAATCTGTTTTGACTGGATCAGATCAGCATCCGTATCCGTATCCGAACCGGCCCAATCCGATCCGTGGACACCCCTAGCGATATGTAATCCCATAGGATGAGAATCCAAATGGGCTACTATTGAGAGGATTACTAATATGCCATGCCCAAAGGTATTAATATCCCACGTTTTTGTTCGATATGTAATCTAACGAATATATGACCTTCACCATTAATTTTTGCATTCAAATGCATGAAATGTGATCTCCTCAAATTTGTAGTCCAATCCCATGTCTAAGCCAGCTAATCATATGGGCCATAAGAGTACAAAAACTAAGCAAAATAGTCTCATACGATTGAACTGCACTACTGCGGCACAAACATAAGTTGTCTACCCTCCTTACATCTGAACTTGTACTGAGCAATTTGTCAAGTTCCACTGAGAGTAGTCGGACTTCACCACAAATTTTAAATACTAATCTTCCATTCAGTGAAGAGGAAAAAAGAAGAAGAAAAAGGTTAGTTCTTTCACGACATGAATCAAACAATTGGCATGCAAAGCATAGCAGAAGAACAAATACTAAGCACAAGTAATGGGCAGTAAATAGAGTAATTTACAGTTTACAGAAAATGCAAAAACATACCCTTGCCATGCGCCGCATTTTGTTTAACTACGAGTCTAGGGCATCCTCTGGTTGTTATAAGCTGGTCAAAGTATTCCTGGGTTTCGAAAAAAAAAGGAAAAATTGAGAACTTCACTCAGAGAGAGAGAGAGAGAGAGAGAGAGAGAGATTGCCTGAACTTGAGGAGGAGGGGGAGGTTGAAGAAGAGCGGAGATTTGGTCAGCGAAGTGGGCGTCGATTGGGCAAAAAACAGTTTCCATATCACTAACTCCGAAAGTGGTTTCACTGAGAATCTCTATGGGGTTTCAACTTCCGTCTTTCTACGTGTTAAGCTGAATTTGGCAGGCAGCTTGGCTCAGAAAAAATGTCACATACAGCAAAAGTTTAGCAAAATGTGAGAAAGTGAAATGAATGATTTAGAAGTGTGGCCAACTCAGGCTTTAGAGTTTTTAGATGTCTCACATTATATTTTGGGATCGAGTCTCATTTTTTCCTTCTCGTGTATTGTTTTGGTTGTATTATTTGCTAGTTTTTGGGCCAGTGATTTTGATTAATATATTTCTATCTCTTCACCCTCCTGATGTAATAGATTAAGAATGACGAATGATAAAAAAAAATTCCAATTTATTATTTATAAATTCCAACTATTCATTTCAATAAAAAAGAAGGTAAAAATAAGCCAAAGCCAAAGCAGTTCCTATGGAATAGCGAATGTGTTTGTTGAACGGCACTATTGTGAATATAATTTGTTTAATTTTAGATTTTTTGCCAATCCTTATAATAGTGAATTGAGATAATTAAATAATTATCTTTTTTTTGACACCGTGTACGTTTTTATCCTACCCATTTTTTGAGGTTATGTTTCCATCTTCTTCTTAGTTGATTTGCCATTATTACCCTCATACATATATCCATGTGCAATTGGTTTTCTTATTTTTTGGGAGTGTATAGTGTGACTACCTAAAAATAGGGATTATTTAAAATTGGAAGAGATTCAAAATGAGTTAAGAAAACTTTATTCTCATACATAACCGAATTGATAATTTCCAAAATCAAAGGAGTTTTGAAATACTGAGATGCAACTGGGATGATTTCCCACGCATAACCAATTTGTCTAATGCCGAACAATGGGGTGTTTTTGAAATAGTGGGAATTTAACTACGTGGACTACCATTTTACCAAGAACACTTAACTGTACCATTGCTATTGCCAAATTCTCTCTCTCTCTCTCTCTCTCTCTCTCTCTCTCTATCTAAAATTAATTCATGAGTTAGTGACCCACTAATAACTCTCGCGGCATCAAACAACAAAATCACAATTGGCTCTCTTTGATCAAATCTCTGATCACGCTATGTGCCTATTTGATTTTTCGGGGAAAAATGTTGAAGGATTTGTTGGTGGTTGGGCTGATGTGGTGTTTTTTGCATTTTCGCCATCGCTTCTCTACTCGCGGGTGGTTGAATTTCGACAAGTTCATGATGTTTAAAATTCACTATGTTTCTTGTATTTGTTGCTGAAATTTATCATAATTCATGTATTATATATTTACACTATTTTTAGAACGATTTACCATGTTTCTTGTATTTATTGTTGAAATTTCTCACAATCTTTCGTCATATTTTTAGCATAATTTTTCGACAAGTTCATGATGTTTGTTGAGATGTTTGGTGCACGAAAGTTACAAATTTACCATGTTTTCTTGTATTTGTTGTTAAAATTTATCGTTATTTATGTATAATAATTTTACCATATTTAAACGTGATTTCTTGACAAGTTCTTGTATTTGTTGCTGTTTTGATTGGTTTGCTATTAATTTATCCTATTTGTGATAAGTTTATCATATTTATACCCTATGATATTTTTATCTTAAATTTTGTTTTAAGATTTTAGAGGGGAGAGAAAATTGGAGAGAGGTATTTGAGAGAGAGGAGATAGGGAGATTAAGATAAATTAGAGAAGACTAAGGGAGAGAAAAGGGTTTATTTGAATTTCCGGATGAAAACATAATTTTCAAAAGTGACCAGGATGAAAACATAAGTTATACACCCGTAGTGAGTTGGTCACAACAAACCCTAGCTCCCATTTTGGTTTAGTGTTTCGTCAACATTTATTAATTAATCATTAGTTCCCACCAATAGCATTTGCAAGTTATAAAAACTTGGATCGAAATTCAAGAACTGTTAATGAAGTAATGAACAATATTTACTGCGGTCTAAAATTTTTATATTCATAATTTTTATCAGAAATTTTTTCAAGGATTATCCATCCAAAAAGTTTTAATGTGTACAGATCTAACAATTAGACAAATAAGGGGGATTGGCAAGCGCCAACTGCAAGGAAGACAAGAACAAGTTTGTGCATTTTTTTCTCATCGGGTTTGATTTTTTGTTTTTGAATTTCAGAAATTTCGGTTTGATTTTGTGCATTCGATCAAAGAAAGTTAAGGTTAATAGAAGACATCTGGGAAGTTTTTAAAAAACCACTGAGGCCCTCTCTCCCTCTCGAAAAACTATCCTTAGCGCATAGGGTTGGCTTTCAGATGGCAGATCAGTGGAGGGTTCCATCTGTGGTCAGCTGTATCTTTGAATGGGATTTCTACCAGCTCAAGGGGATTATTTGTCTTACTTGCAAGCTCCTTGCGTCCGAGCTTTGTTTTCGGAGAGAAGTGAGACCGGTCTCATGTTTGGATTTGACATTAGTCTGGCTATTTGTGTTTCATTGTTTATTTCCATTCATTGTTTTCGGATGGAAATCGTTGCTAGTGTTGGAAGGCTTTTCTTGGAATACAATCATGGATTGCTGATAAAAAATATATATATATCAAAAAATGTTTCTTCTGTCTCTCTCTCTCTCTCTCTCTCTCTCTCTCTCTCACACACACACACACACACACACACACAAATACCAAAAATGACGCAAAAATCATGCACAATTATTGGTATTTCTAACATCACTCACTCTACAAGGTAATAAACAGCATATGCTGATTGTAGCCTGAGCAAAACTTTCCAGGAACTGAAGAGTTTCAAAATATTACACAAGTTCTTTGGTCGAAATACAGAGAAAAAATTACTACACGACAGTTTCTGGCACTAAAACTTAATTTCGCAGGCTCTAGACCATAATCTGCGCTCTGCAAACTTCAAACTTTCCAACAGACGACAAAAGATGAAAATTGTCATCCTTAAATTGCATTTATATAGAGATACAAATTTACTGGAATGAAATCTAGACAACCGTTTTTCACAAAAAAAACGACCTCTTTTTTTTTTTTTTTTGTGGAAGAGTAAGAACTTTATTCATAACAAGAAAAGTACAAATCGTGCTGTCACCATCAGATAAGGGAGTGCTGGTGACAAGCGAAGACCAAACAAAGGCCAAAGGAACAGAGTACACAGTACTGTTCCCCAAAACATGAAAAAACCAAAGCTTGTTTTTGCACAAAGACGGAAGATGGAGCTTTCTTTTCTTTCTTTTTATTTTTCTTTTTGCTGAAATAGCTAAATAATACACATCCAATAATCAGCACCTGTTGAGCAATACAGAGAACATTGAGCTGGACACAAGCTATGAACATATATTAACCAAAGGGAAAGAGAACAATTAGGATTCGTTAACGAAGATACCTTCATCCTTTCCAGGTTTTTTTTTTCTCCCGTCAAATGCATCCAAAGAACTGCTCCAAGGATGGAGAGCTGAAAATATTAGGAGCAACTCGCTCAGGTTTGATAGGTGAAATGTGAAGTTGATATTTAATGAACCTCTGCAACAGGTTAACAAACGAGTAAAGAGAAAGAGTCAGCGAAAACCACAATGATGTGTACCAAAATAAATATGGGTCGACAACCCACTGGAATCTACAGAATGTGCAAAACAAGGTGCAAAACATCTATGTGATTGCTTCCACATTGGTTAACTAGCATCATATGCATCAAATCTTGAAAATTCCACATCATGATGGTACAAACTGGGATACCACATACAATACATCCAAATGTTGCTCATGCGTAAGCGAGGAACTCTTCATGGAAAGAATGCAATGTCATTTACCAGAGTCCCTTCTACAGAAATGAAAATTATGTCATCCAATTGAAGCTAACGTCGTTGTACTACCAAGTTGATCGAATCATTATGCAGCAACGGAGTTATGTTTCACTTTCCTGTTTCCCTCCTATCTTTATCCTTTTCCTTGGGATGTGAGATTCTATCAGTAATGAATCGCTGTCCCACACTTTGCAATACATCTCCTCGATCATGACTTACCAAAGGAAGAAATATCCCCTTTGCTATTAAAAAGAAAAATATCCACTTCATCATGGTGTTCTAATGTTTGCTACAAAAGTCGAAAAAGGAAGGTATTTTCTTAGGTACTTCTTTCTTAGAATTTGATAGTCAATATTTCTTCTCATTCTTTATTTTAGTTAGTATGTTGAACCTATATGATTCATGAATTAATAGGCAGTTTAATAGATGAGTTACACGATGATTTGGAATTTACCGCTAACTGCGAGACGATTTCAAAACTTGACTCAATATGCCAATCTGGCTCCAGTTGCCTCACGAAAGATGTCCGGCCATTCTCTGTGCTACAAAAGAGAACCTGGAGATGCATTGCGTAGGTGAGAAGACAATAGATAGCAAATAATTTACAGGAAACTTGAGAAAATTGCAAAGAAAATATGCAAAAAAATAAATGGCTAAGTTCCACGAGGAGAAGAATCTATCGACTAAATGAGGATTCAACAGAGACTGCATGGATCTTATATCTCAAACTTATAATTAAGACAATACAAACTTAAAATCACAGCGCCCTTTGTCTCTTGATTTTTTCCCTATCTGACGTGACTGAAAAGTCAGAATTTTTTCTTTCCAAAAAGTTCTGGAAAAGCTCAACAAAAGACAAAGACTACACTTTTGAGTGATTATAGTTTATAACTTCAGAAAGAGGAGCAGTGGTCTCTTATTTGAAGTATGCAATGTATCACTGTATTTCCACCATGTTCCTTGTCCGAACGTTCTATCCTGACGGGATAAATATGAAGAGGCAATACAAAGCACATGCACTGTGAGGAGTGCCGTTGCAAGACTCGACCGTTCTCTTATAAGAATCACAGACATGGACATGGGACGCGACACGAAATGACACAGAAACAATTGAGCCACAATTTGAAAAAAAGTGCTTGGACGTGTTAGGCGCAGGTTGAATACAAATATATGCGCACACATAGATTCTAGGTATAACATTTTCTTTTGCATTGGCACCGGGAACAAAGACATTACTAAAGATAAGATACTCGAGATATATCAGATTCATATCTCAGGATTATATGTTCTACCATATAATGTAATAAGCAAAATTAACATCATGATGATGTTAAATCAACTGAGTCACTAAACAAGTATCTAAGACATGGCAAGTTGGACTCCACACCAACTTTTACATATCGCAGTTCGACCTCTAAGGTGTCCAGATCATGTCCTAACGAGTCCCCCGACCAAATATACTTCATCCCAAAACGTTAGTCCCTTTTGAAGGTTTCAACTTTCAAGGGAACTTGCACTTAAGCACTCATACTCGAAAGGTATTCTTTTACCCACACTTTTAGAAGTATCCATAACCATTTGTCAGGACTGATTTTGGAAAATTAAGAAGTTATATTGGTTGTGTTTGGTTAGATAATTTAGTTTGGTTTTGATGATGTTGGCAGGTGTAATTAGTGGAGAGAGATGGAGAGAGAAATGATGATGTCATCAAAACTAAAACTAAAACTAAATAGGGAAACGAACAAGGCCATTCTCTTTGAGATCTCCCAAATTAGCATGATGGACTGACAGAATGACAACAATATCAAAATAGTACACATATTGGAGCATGTCCAAACATTTTGTCGGCAGCTATGGCAGGCCACCTTTCTTTCCAACTCTGCAAGCCTGGGATTCTTCCAAGCACATCTTATTATTCAAGTTTGGACTAACAGATTGCTCAGTTGCTGCCTTTTACCATTATTGGAAGTAACAGGAAGACAAGAATCCATACATTTTCAGTGCTCTTAACTGTAATTTCCATGAGTCAAAGGAGGAAAGTTTTTTCAGGGTTAACACTTCAAGTTTTGTCGGAGCTTTATGTTGCTTCATTTATCATAGCTTTATCTAAACCTCAATTTACAAAGTCTATTAAAATGCTTTACCTGAGGGTTATATCGCATCATTGAGAGGGTTCGAATTCATAGGAATTAATATCAAAGGTACATTTCAATCAAACGTAATTTCTTATACACCATTGAAAGAGCACGAATAGCTTTTCCTGTATGAGTAAAAACTTCACATTCAGAAATCTTATGCCAACATCACTTGTTAAAGTAGTAATCAGCAGTCAAGAAATTACAAAATCCGGCATGTCATTTGATAAAGCCATAGGAAAAATGACAGGTAACCAATCTCAAGAAGATCACATCTCCAACGATTTATTTGGAAACATAAATTGTAATATTCCATATACTACCGAAATCAATACAGGGATTACCTTGTCTTTGACCAAGCCACCGGATGTGAAAAGCCCAGCATCTTCTAAAGCAAGGAGAACCCTTTTCTGAATAAAATTATCAAAATGAAAAACCAGGATTTTTTTTACTGCAATTGATGAGTATGGACCAAATGCAAATCACAACAAAGAACTGATGCAAATATTAAATTATGTCAACCTGTTGATGGCAAAAATAGGAGATCCACGTAGCCAATCACAACATAACAGGGGATAATTCTTAATTTGGTTTGATTTGATTTGCCAATGGTACAAGCTCAAAAGACACAGAAATCATGAAGCAGTCTATGCTACCAGAAGGCAATGTTCATAAACAGTACGGACTTGAGGCAAGTAATGCACTAATGCTTGATAAATGACAACCATCCAAATGCTAGGTGCAATTTGCAAATTTGTTATATAGCCATAAATATGTCTAAACTTGTCCTTTAAGACTGCATGAAATGCCAAACTGTTTTACATTCCAACTTCTTCTCTTAGAATCTGTCACACACTTCACATTCTCAACCAAACACTTAAGTTCCAACTCTAAGCAGAAATAAATGTTTCTGACATTACAGAGGTGGACATTCCTTAGCCCCTCATTGTTTGTTTGGCACTTTCACTCCTTCAATTCCATTTTCATCACCTAGGAAAGTTAGGGAAACAAAAAAATGAAGAAAGCATTGGCATGGAGAACACACTCAGGGTGTGCTTTCCTGAAAACTAATTTGCAAAATTCAGTGAAAACAGTCTACTTTCAGGAAGCAACTCAAAAAAGTACCTGTGTAAAAATAACTCAAGTCTGAAAATGACTGCGAAGAAGAGTGAGCAAAATTTCATCATACCAATTTTGAAACATGAATAAATACCAGTGTTATCAAACCAAAGTATTCAAGGACCACAGACACCTACTCTTTGGACTACTTAGCACCCAAAAAATACAGGAGGTGTTATAGGGACAATCTTAAGAGGCATACTGTAACCAATTGTTATTTGCAAATTAAAAGATTTACAATTGAATTGTACACAACTTTCTCCTTTCTTTAATCTCTAATCTTTTCCTTTTCTTTTATGGGAGGGTGCATGTGTAAATAGTTCAAACATGAAAAACAAATAACTACTGATAACACGATGATAGCCGATCAAAAAGGATAGTAAGATAAGTAACTAAACTCCAACAATGACCCCCTAGACTTCATCCACAAGAAAGGAAATGTACAAAGGTGATTGATCCAATCGTTTAAAGCATTTGATGCCATAGTCACTTCTACAAATTCATACTAACCAGGAAATTGTCAAGTGCAAACGAGTAACCAAGAAGTCAGTCAAACAACGAATCACATAGTGAGCAAAAAGAGGAGATTGATAAAGACCCAAATAGAATGAATATAGACAAAATGTGCGCATCAATTTCCAGAGGAATAATGCACAGCTTGCTAAGGGGCACGATAAAGCATATGTCATACAACACATGTCAGGATAACAAAAAAATAATACAACGATTAATAGACAAAATCAACAAGAAGACAGTTTTAACTCACTTCACTTTCATCATCCAGAACTCTTTCCATGAGATAAAGATCACAGAATTTTGTAATCTCCAGAAGTACTTCCAGTACAGATGATCTTACAGTCACTTGTTTCTGCACAGACAAGGTAACAAACATGTCAATCTTCTCTAATTCATGCAACAAAATTACTTTACTGAGGATGTCAAAGGACTCACACCTGAAGCTCCTCTGGACTAGTTTCCTCAAGGACTACACCAAGCAACCGGCATGTTACCTTGAATCAAAATTTAAGCAAATTGATTCATAAGGAATACAATAAAAATCTGTATCATATAGAGTAATCTTTCCAAGTAGAGAACTTAGCATAACATTGTAGGGGAAAACACTAGAGCCAACAAAGGTTAATCAATCAACCAATAAGCAGGAACACTTCGATTCCAGAAAAGGATAGAGTTGCAAAGATTTTAGTAATCCACACTTTTTTATCCAGGAATCTCAGCTGTGAAGTATGGATCAATTTCAAATCTGCTTTTACTACCACTAACATTTGTAAACAGCAGTAACAAATACTGGAATGCCTAAGAAGAATTAACACTTCTAAGAGTGTGGTGTGACTTGTGACTCATGCCAGAAACCAAAACAACACAAATCGGACACTTGTCTGAATTACTTGCTCCAAACCTTTATTTTTTGAGAACCAGATACCCTTTGGACACTTGAGGGACAATCGTGGCACTTAGACAAAACACCATTACTTTGAAAAAACAAGTTCAGTTACTATGATAAAGTAAGAGACATGCAGATTTATAAGTATTCAACAGTCGTCCTTCATACTCCATTAGTTGTAGGAAATACAAATGCTGTGTTAAGAACTTAAGATGTACACACCATCTTGGTTGAACAATTTTTTCTTCAATTCAAGGAAATTGTGTTTCTCCAAATAATAATTACTATCATGCTATCATGTTGCATTTTGTATTTTTTATAAGTACAGTTATCTATCATCATAGACCCATAAATACAGCAAGTGAAAATACATAAAATTCATATTTCTTAATGGCCTTAGCATGTGATGTCTTTTACTTGTTTTAGATTGTCATTTTGGCCTGACCATGTCATGAATTTCTGGGATCATGCGTCTGTGTGTGTTCTTGTCTTCTTGAGCATCTTAGACTTCACAAAATGCATGGAATCAAAATGTAGCATTCTGCATTTCTGACTTTAGAATATAACATGATGATGCGAAACATACTCTTAAGTTTACAAAGCTAAAATATGTGATCTCATAAAAGAATCCGCACTTAAGTTTTTGAAAAAAGTCTCCGAGTTCCAGTTACAGCAAGAGCCAGATCCATAAAAAAGATTTGAACAACAGTTTTAGTAAATAAAACATATTCAACAAAAAAGCTCTATTTATGAAGCAATGTTATAAGAAAAATTAAACGTGTTGGTCAAGCACCAAAAAAATGGCACACGTGCACAAAATTTTACCTTTCTTCCATCAATCAGCTTCTGTCTAACTACTTGTCCTAAAGTTGGCTGCAGGGAGAAGAAGACACATTAACCATAAGTTACCTTTTTCTAAATAATTTCTAAAATCAAGCAATTTACAATTTGAGAAGCGAACAGAAGCAAGTCACCTTTATGGGCTGGAAGAACTCATCAATTACATTGTGTGCTCTTGAATCTTCTGTGGATGTCGAATTACCATCTGAATGAATAGTTACACCCGAACTACTGGGAATAGGAGTCCGACGTTTAGGTTGCCTTCTTTGAGGTTCACTAGGTGATCTCAAAAGTCTCCAAATAAAGAGTATTGCAAGGGCAAGTCCTCCCAAAGCCACAAGAGTTTGTGAATCCTGCAACCAAGTCCAAAGAAGTAAAGAGAATCCTAATTCAGCATATGCAGACTATCCATAATGCAGAATAATTCGAAACGACAAATATGCACGGTTATTTACTTTTTAACAAGACATTTTCACTGTTGTATGCTGAAACATTAGAATCCATAAGGTAAATGCAGTAGAATTTCCCGTACGGGAAACGGGTGTCTTGTAGTGAGGTAACTCACTAAACGGTTGTAGTGAGCCCCATTCGGTTGTTCATCTTGGCACCGATAGCTTGGATTTAATCCAAACTCTAAATGATCCGAGCTGTTCATTATTTGAATTAAAATCTGAGCATTTATTACCGAGATGGACGGCCGGATGAGCTCACTACAATAGTGAGCTCCTCACTATAGGGACCCCATACCCTATAGTTCGGGAGCCAAACTTGTAGATTTTGGATTTTGGATTGTGAATTATTTTTTGGAGTATAACCAGAATAAGTGAAATTGTTTGGATGAGAATGAGCAAAGTATATTCTCTTTTTTTTGGTAACTCGGAAATCAGAGCAAAGTATATTTTGCAGACAGATATTGGTAATATTTACAAGGAGAATAAAAAAGTTCCTCCGCACACGATTGTATATTCTACATTCTCCACTTCATTTATTGGATTCTATAACCTACTCCCAAACACATACAATGCAAATCTACATTTGCCTCTGTAGTGGGCCAAGTATCACATGAATTGGACTATAGGCCAACTAACTAGGGCTAGGCCAATAAGACCAAGGTTGCCCAGCCAAGGTACCCAATGGACCAAACATCTTTGGGCCGAACGAAGGCCCACTATGTTCCGTATGGTCCATAGGGTGGGCCGAGCATACTTTGGAACCAGGTCAAGGGGCTCACTCCGGTGTTAAGACCAAGTATCTAGATCTCTTGACTAGAATGGTCAAAGACCGAAGAGAATGGCCAAACCGTTTGTGTGGATTCACCCAAGACATATTAATGGTCATCCGGGTTTCGGTTCGGGCCCGACCTGTGAGCCAACCCAGGAAGACCGTTGGGAGGTTACTCAGGCACATGGAAGACGCTACTTGGCGCATGCGCCGAAGCTTTTGGATCCTTCTAGAAGGCTAACGTGGCACAACATCATTGGATATGTCACATGACCGAAGTGGTTACTAGTGACGTCATGCGCTCGTGCTGAGCACGAGAGACTTGGAGACCAATTCCATCCATACCTATAAATACCAATGGATACAAACCTAGAGGGGCACACACTTCTAGATCTGAAACTCTTGTAGTGCCCTCCGGCAAGTGTGGCCAGGGTGGCACTAAATGTTTGTTGAGAGTTTTATGTTCTTGCAAACGGAGAGGCCAGGCCTTGCTCAGAGGAAGAACCACTACGGAATCACTCCCCACAATCTCAATTCAAAACAATAAAAAACTTAAACTTTGTGACTTCTGTGAAAGGACCAAAATCAAAAGGAGAATTTAGTAGCAGAAATAAGCAGAGATTATGGCCATGAAAAGAACTTTATGGAAGTTGGATTGCTCTCATAGAGTAACTTTAAACATAGACAGGTCATGGAGGATTTAATGCCAATGTTTGCCCATCTAATGGGCCAATGTTTGTCCATCTAATGGGCCGATTGCTGGCTGCTGCTTCATGGTAAGAGTATAAACTTCAAAGTGTGGGCATCTCAAAGGAACACACTTCATAGCACTTACCAGTGCAGCATAACCCTTCAGTGACAAGGGAGTCCTTCTGGAATCATATCCCTCCTCATTCCAAAGAAGCAAGTCGACTTCATGCCATCCATGTCTCCACACAAGGTACTCCTCCACGAGGCCTTCACACTTCTACTAATACTGTCCTAATGAAATCTCCCATTTACCTAAACACTAAACACGGCTCCATTGAGGCTGGAAACTGTAAAACACCCTAGGCGGGAGAAGGGTATGTACCTCACTCAGAACAAAATGAGAAATGTAGTTTGGAGTCTAGAGCACAACAGAGAAGGGGTCATGACCAACATCTAACGCCTCCGAAGATATATCACAACCATCACCTGCCATCTAGGAGTCCGTATCATACCCACTGCCTGACTCAGTCTATGATGTGGGTCTCCACATATCACTTAAATTATGTCTTTGTATCTAATAAGACAAAGCTCAAGTTTCGTATGTAATAATCAAAGAAGAGCCTTGTCAAGGTCCATTCTGACCAACAATGAGAATAAAGCATGACATTTGACTTCCCTCCTCTACAAGGCTCCTAGACTATGTAAATATGCTTGACACAACATTGAAATTTGAAGACATATTTCAACTCTCTACTTGACCACTCTCCACAGTCATCCATCTCTTTAAGGCTGTTTAGGCCCTTTTTTCAACTCCAAAGGGCTCAAGCCATTAAAATGCCCGCAATATTCCCGAATGGCAATGTCATGTTGGCTCTTAAGTCTTAAGTCTTAAGTCTTACCCCTGACACCCACAACTGGCAACACTACGAGTGACCTCTGATTACTCAAAAGGTAAATCGAAATTTAGAAAACAAATCATCCACCTCATCACCAAATCAGCTATAGACAACTAAGAAGGTACTCAACCATGACGCCAAATGCTCTTCTTTTGCTTCTTTGAAGTCGACGCCGCCCTAGCTCCCAACAGCGAAAATAGATCTACGATGATAATGAAACAATACCAAAGCCAAGCAACAACAAGAACTTCAATAATCCAAAATGATAAGAAACAACTGCGGCAAATGGGAGAGGCGTCCTCACCAGTTCAACTAGAAAAAATGCTACGAGGGACAATACTAAACTGCGGCAATGGGCTACCTATGAATTATGATTTGTTTTTCTCCATTGTGATATGCTTCTTGTGTGAGATTCTACACTAAAACATGTAGTCTCATGTGCAACATCCTTGCAATCAGTAACCAACCGGAAAGTGATCAAAAGGGCTTGGTTTGGTTTTGATTTGGTCTGGTTTATTAGAATCCGTTGCAGTTCGTTTCGACAAATCAGTTGAAAACATTACTTCAACAACATCAAACACAAAGCTTCCACCCTTCAATTCCTTCCCAATTTCTCATTAATTTTACTTCACTCGTTCAAAATATCAACCCACTTAATCCAGTTATCACGTAATAACAATGCAAGAGTGACATTCACTAGAACGATTCTGACACCAGAAATCACTCAGATCCGTGCTACAACCACCACAACATTCTTTTAGATACAAAATGCAATCTAACATTTAGAGAGAGAGAGAGAGAGAGGGACGAACGAGATTGCCGAGAGAGAGCGAGAAAAGTCTGGAGAGCTTGATACTGAGGTAATCGGCAATTCGCTTGATCAGATATATAAAATCTTGCTTGGAGTTATCAGCCATGGCCGAAAAGTAATCAGTCGCAGATCTTGCGAGAGAGAGAGAGAGAGAGAGAGAGAGAGAGAGAATGAGACTTTGTCTTGCGTGCTCTTTTTGGTCGTGTTTCGGCAGCGAGGGAAAGTGGAGGTGTATCGCGCAGTGTAAAATCAACGGTTTGGGAAGAAGTGGTAAAGGTTTTGAACCTTTGACGGAAGTTTCGTACGAAAATTCTACGGTTCTAGAGTTACGAATGGACGAATGATGATCGAAATTGGGAGGAAAAGAGATGGAAAGAAAGGAGAAAATAATTTGAAGGAAACAAAGGTCTGACTTGGGTAAATTGGAAAATTTGATTTTTTGATTTTTTTGATTTTGTTCTTATTCAAATTTTGTTTGTATTTGTTATTTTTGCGTCAAGATTTTATGGTTTCTGAATTTATCTCGTCGAGATGAATCCAAAGAATATAAAATTATGGTCAAAAGTAATAGTTTTTTAATAAAGCCTAAAATAAACTAGTTTTTTTGATTAATTTTCGTCTTTATTCACAAAATTTTAAGTTTGGCTAGCAATTTTATACTTTTAGATTTCTCTCGTCGAGACAAGTCAAGAAACAACAAAAAATAGACCAAAAACTAACAAATGCAAAAAAAGAAAATTGAATAAGGAAAAAATAAAGAAAACCCCAAAAACAGTTTTTTTCAATTAGCCAAATCAGGCCTAAGAAGAAAGTTCAAGATTCTTTTTAAAATTTATTTGGCGAGGAAAATGGAAGGAAGGTGAAAGAAAATAAATGTCTCTTGTTTAGTAGTTTGAAAAGGAAAAGAGAAAGAAAATAACAAAAAAACTTTTTTTAAACAACAAAAATTTATAAAACCTTTGAAAATGAATTAAAAAGATTAAAGAGATCCAAACAACAAGGCATTAAGATGGAAAAATAGTAGACCCATAAAGAAGACTCCTCTCTCATCAAAAGACACTTGCCGCTAGAAACCAAAAGGGAAATAACAACCGGATATCGACAAGAAGCCAACCAAACCCTCGTCAAGTAAATACAACCAAAACACCCAGACAAACACCACTATCGGCAAAATTAAGTTACAACAGAAAAATTGCTAATAATCTCATTATCTTCTCCCAAATACTCTTCATCCAAGATCTTGCTAGAACAAAAAAAATCTCCAGATTTTCTCTCCAGCTTTTTTTTTTTTTTTTTTGAAAGGGATTTTCTCTCCAGCTTATGTACATTTCTATTAGTATTTCCCTTGTACTTTTTCTCTCTTCTTATCCTACCAACCAAACAGATCAAAGGGAATTTTTTTAATTTTCCCCATGTTTCAAACAGAGTCTAAAATAAATCTGACTGTAAACGTTATCAATGTAGAGTTTCGGAGAGCCGACTATGGGTACCAAAGGAGAAGTGTTTTGTACCAGAATCATGCTACAACTACAACAGGGTTGTACAACAAAAATGTACAACGCGAATTTCAATCATTTATTTAAGTAATTTACGGTTCAAATTTTAAAAACTCATACCGGTTAAAGAGTTTTTAAAATCTAGACCATCGAAAAACACTTTTGGATGACGAGAGATGCGTTGTACATCTATGTTATTCAAATCATTGTATATGTAGCATTTTTGCACCAAAAATGTACAACAACTTACATGGCCCATTTTCAGATAAAAAATGATTGAGGTACAACAAAAGTCTTCAACATGGCTCCAACACACTCACATGGTGTATGAAGCTCACACACACTATACAATCAATTGTGTGTAGGATCCACACACCATGTGAGTGTGTTAGAGCCATGTTGAAAACTTTTGTTATACATCTATTATTGTTCTTTTTAGATCTCACACGAAGAATTCAAACCGTTCAATAACTTTATAAATGACCTTTGTAAAAAATAACTCAATTGGATATGCATATATTGATCCAAACATCAAGTTTTCATTTAGAATTTTGGGATCCTGAATTTTGAATGAAAACTTGAAGTTCAGATCACCCAGCATATCCAATTGAGCTGAATTTTTGCAAAGACCTTTGAAAAATTATTTTAAAATTATTGAACAGTTTGGATTATTTAGTGGGACCTAAAAGTGGACCCCGCATTCCATTGTACTTTTTCGGTATATGTAGCTTTATCAAAGTTTCATAATGACAACTAAGTTTTCCAAACTAAAATTGGATAATTGAAACTTACCACGTTAGTTTTCCAAACTACAAAAAACTGAAAACTATAAATATAGAAAATATATATTTTCTTAGAAAAACTTAAATATTGGTCATAAACCCTTTGGTTTGAATACTTAGGTTGTGATCTTAAAGTTTGAAAAAATCCTACAATACTTAAGAGACAATTTTTTTTTAAAGAATTGTTATAGGGTTCATTATAGCTTTTTTTTAACATCTCCAGTCCACCTAATGTTTTCATAACATCTCTAATCCACCAAATCACTTTTTTTTTTACTCTCGTAAGTCCATTCTATTTTTTTACTAGACAAGTGTACCCTTACATTAAATTTACTACATAATATACATTGACCGGAAAAGTTGCCGGCACCAGAAAGTTTGACGGAAAATTGGACTTCACCGGGAAAGTTCACCGGAAATCCTGCCGGGATCGGAAAAGTCGCCGGAAATTAGACTTCACGGGAAAATTGATCGGCGTAGATGTGGTTATCTGAACTATGTCATTTTTTTTAAAAACCTACTTAGGATCAGATGTGATTATCTTGACTCGTAAGAGGTGGTTATCTGTACTTATAAGATGTAGTTATCTGGGCATATTTTTGTTTAAAAAACTAACTTGGGATCAAATCATCAACCACTCAAGCACTACAAGGTAGCAGCACAAACCCTCTACTTTTGACATAAAATTTTTACTGAAAATTGAATAAAACAAAAAAACCACTTTTTCAAAATAGAGGTGGTTATCTAAACTTATAAGAGGTGGTTATCTGAACTCATAAGAGGTGGTTATCTAAATTAATAAAACAGAGTGCATTCATCACAAACTCATCCAAATAACAGAAAAATGTAGAATCACAATATTAAGTAGTACTAGAAAGCAAAGAAGTAGATATAGATCTAGAATCACAATATTAAGATCTAAACTTATAAGAGCATCCACATTGGCATAATCAAAACCAAAAAGTTGCTAAAATTAGCAATGTTTGTTTAAAAAAGTGCTCACATTGAAATAACCAAACTTAGCAACTAACCAAATTTTGTCACTTGGATAACCAAAACTAGCAACCTTTTGCCAATAACCAAATTTAATGGACCCCACATCTACCCAATCAAGTACACCCACCATTACACAAAATGACAAAAACCTTCTCTCTCCTCTCTTAACAATGTTTTCAAAAGTTTAATTAAAATTTTTTTTTCTTTTTCAAAAGTTTAATTTTAAAAAACTGGTTTTTTTCAAAAGTTTATTTTAAAAAACTGTTTTTTTCAAAAGTTCATTTTAAAAAACTGTTTTTTTTTTTCAAAAATTCCTATTAAAAACTGTTTTTTTCAAAAGTTCTTTTAAAAAAAACTGTTTTTTTTTCAAAAGTTCATTTTAAAAACTGTTTTTTTCAGAAGTTTATTTTTAAAAAATGTTTTTTTTCAAAATTTATTTTTAAAAACTGTTTTTTTTAAACCGTTTTGTACTTAAAGAAAATTCAAAATATTTTTAAAAAAAAATTTCAAAACTATTTTTTGTAGTTTGAAAAAGTAATGTGGCAAGTTTTGTTTATCATTTGAATAAGTGATGGAGGGTGTCTATTATTTTTTGTTATGGACAAAAAACATCAATGTGGGACTTGACATTACTAACTTTAGCAACCTCTAAATGGATAACCAAAAGCTTATGTGGTAACTTTTGGTTATCCAATTTTGGTTAGACCATTGTGGATGCTCGAAGATGTGGTTAACGCAGGACTGCTACCATTCCAAATTCCAAAACAAACAAAAATAATTCTAAAGCAAGAAGGTAACGCGGGACTGCTGCCAGCAAGACAAACAAAAATAATTCTTACTAGTAGTAAATTATTAGTACAAAAGAGAGCAAATGGCTACTGTATGTTTTCATTTCTTTTTCTTTTTTCTTTTCTTAATTGTAAATTGTAATGCAAGAGAAGCCACCGTCTCTCACATCTTTCTATACCCAATCTCAACCTTTTCATTTGTTTATTTATTTTCGTTGCCGAGGAAAAATTTCATCAGTTTACTCAGTTATGTTCCGACAGCAACGGCGAAACTGGTATTTGTCGCCCATTTGATAACTGCAAGGTCAGCTCCACCAAATCCACCATGATGTGTCTCTAGTTTCAACAAAACCGGCACTGATCGCCGGAGATCGGGCCGATCGCGGGATCTTGACTTTGACTTTGATTCGAATTTTATGCTCCGTTCGAGTCTTTCGACTGAGTCATCTTGTAACTTCTCTGGCACATGGAGCATTATAGTGATCCTTCTTTTTCGATTTTGAAGTTTTTAACACCATAATAGAAAAAAATTGGAAATGAATCAATGATTTCCTTCTCGAGGTTGGGCTTTGATCGACGTTGTCAGCGGCAGAGGCTAGGCGGGAGTTTTTTGATTCGACGCCCTTGAGGGAGCTCAACGATCACTGGAGATCACACTGATCGCTGAATTTTGGCAGCGATTTGAGGGAGCTCGACGTCGAACCACTGACGCCAGCCATGGATGGGAATGAGGAGAGAGAGAGAGAGAGAGAGAGAGAGAGAGAGAGAGAGAGACCAGCCTCATTTGCGTTTAGGGCTAGAAAATGACATTCAGGATTTAATTTATATAGGCAGGGGTATTTGTGTCCTTTGGACACACTTGTGGACGGTAAATGTTATGAAATTAAGGAATGGATCCAAGACTTTAGAAAATTGCTATAGTGGACTGGGGAGCAACTTTCTCCTTTTTTTTGTGTGTGAATCTTTATTGAGTTGACATGCGCCCAAGGGCGGAGAGATTGATATAAAAGTGAGGTTACTTGACTACTCTTGATTTACTTAGATTTCTCGCTTAGAAATTTGAGAGTAATTTGCAGCTGATAGTTTCTCAATTTTGACCCACACATTTTTTTAAAGTGACTCAACTTGCTTCAAATGCATAGAAACTCCAAACATTCGTTTCTTTTCTCGAGAGTCGATTGAATTACAAATCAAATCATCATGCATTGTTTTCTTGTATAGCAAAATTATACCCATCGTATACTACCATATAATTAATCTTTTAGTTTAGTTATTTCCGTGGATGATAAAATGTAGTAGAAAAATATAATTTTCTTATGGATCTAATTTTTTACCTCATTAACTAAAAGTTTTGGCTCCACCTCAATTAGAGACTAATCTACTATTGATCTCAACAGTGTCGGAAATATGTAAATGAAACCGGGACACTCGGAGGGTCTTCTAAGGCAACCAAGTCAATCCCACAGATTCAAATGATGCGTAATAAATGCTAGGTAACTCTCCTCATGAAAGTCGTGGTCATGGCAGAATTCATACCCTTATTCAAATTCAAATTGAAAGCAGAAGTTACAATTTGCAGAATTGAATTGCTGAATTCAATATGGCTATTGAATGGGGAGGCTCCTCCATAATTTCCGTATTGATGTTTTCAGCTCCTCCTTCGGTTAAATAAAGGTAGCTTTGGCCTTTGTTTTCGGCACCAGAAAATCGTCTAACATTCTAAGTTCTGAAAAAATACGTCTTTGAGAGAGAGAGAGAGAGAGAGAGAGAGAGAGAGAGAGAAGCAGACTGCAGCCAGGTCGCCAAAGCTACCAACGGTGGTGTTACAGTGGACAGTGGTTCTAGTTGTTTTTTATCCTGGGACGAAGACGTCGGTTTATCCTACAATACCCACAGTAGGTGGCGCATCTTAATTTGTTAAGGAGAGTGTGGTTTCACATGACTCAACACTATTTGTATTTCTGTTTCCCGTTTCTGTAATTTTTAGTATATATTTCACTGTAATCTGCTCTGTATTGTTAATAAAAAATTGTTCTTTGAAATTTAGTGATTGCTACTGTACTTTTTCCCAACAAAAAGAACTTTCGTACAAACATTAACTGGTTGTACCAATAAGCACAATGCAGACCCTAGCGAGAGTACAATATATAGGCCTCCTTTGGCTAAATACAAAAAATTAGTTTTTTGGTTTTTTTGGT
The DNA here is from genome assembly GCA_022606695.1 of Vaccinium macrocarpon. Taxonomy (NCBI): domain Eukaryota; kingdom Viridiplantae; phylum Streptophyta; class Magnoliopsida; order Ericales; family Ericaceae; genus Vaccinium; species Vaccinium macrocarpon. The sequence continues at coordinate 12,091,517 of CM040180.1, forward strand.
TTTGTCCTTATTCAATTTTTTTTTTTGCATTTGTTAGTTTTCGGGTTTATTTTTCATCTTTATTCACAAAACTTTAAGTTTGGCTAATAATTTTATACTTTTTAGATTCCTCTTGTCGAGACAAGTCAATAAACCACAAAAAATTGACCGAAAACTAACAAATGCAAAAAAAAAAATTAAATAAGGACAAAACCAAAAAAACCAAAAAACTAGGAGTAGTTTTTTGTATTTAGCCAAACCACCCAAATCTTGCTTTTGTTTCCTTTGACCTTTTCCTAAATTTTTCTTACTTTTCAACATATCAAAATGTTAAAAATTAGGTCATCCATTAAAAGCCACATCAAGTCCTTTTTATTAGTCTCCGTTTCAATTTTGTCCCTGTAAATATTTTTTATTCAATTTTACCCTCATAGTTTATGGCGCACTTCAATGTTACTTTTCCGTCAACAAATGGACGAAAATATATGACGTGGCTAATGAAAGTCTGACGTGGAACATTTTTTGACACGGTGGCACACGTGGGGCCTGTCTCTCCTTTTTTCATCCCCCTCTGGCCCTCTCTATCTTTGTCTCTGTCTCTGTCTCACCATCTAATCGAGAGAACCAAAACTAAATGCATTCTCCCTCTCATCCCACCACTGCCACTGCCGACAACCACCCCCCCCACAACAACTACTCCCGCCCACAACAAACTCCATGCCAACAAACGGGTCTGAAAATGAAGCTCAAAATTTTCAGTCCTTGCGTATCCAGTATAATACACACTCAATTGGAATTTTGTAATGTTTTCCAAAAAGTTTTGTCTATTCATTCATCTTTTGCAATGTTTTCAAAATTGTAATAAACAAATTGGAGTTTTGTTTTTTTGTTTCTAAGCAACAAATAGAGATGAGAATTCCCGAGCACAATTTTTTTTCCCCATGGTGATGTCCTTATTTTCCATACCCCCCACACTCTCGACGTTGGAGAAATCGCCGAGAAAGCCCAGAATTTGGGTGCCAACTTCAGAAGATTTTGTTGGTACAAAACCAGTCGTGACCAGAGGTCAAGGAAAGGAAAAAAATGCACTATTTTTTGTTCTCCTCTGTGCGTAGTTTGTCGGAAATGAGCAAATTCAAATCCAATGTGAAAATCGACTTGAACCCAATTTTTTGTGGGGCATAGAGAGACAATTCCAACACAAATTCCATATTTTTTTTTATTTATCAGAAAGTGGATCCACTGAATACATGGATCTTGATATCAAACTTCAAGCTGTTAATGGTGTGGGATTGAGGAGGAATAAGTTGTTCCTATCCAAATCTGCATGATGTGTTGTTGCGGGTAAACAGTGATGATTGGTGTAGATTTTCGGATGATATACAAATGGAAGTTGTTCGGTATTCCGACTCAATTGGTTTCATTGGCGCTGAAGTTAGAAAAGAGTTGACGAAGATGAAGAACAAGGTACTATAGAATAACGAGGACAAAGAAGTAGTTTTTTTTCTTCACCGGTGAAGGTATAATTTTTGTTGTTTCACCGGTGGTGTTGCCATGTGTTGGTGCCACCATGTCAAAAAAATATTCCACATCAGACTTCCGTTAACCACGTCATATATTTCCATCCACTTAATGACGGAAGGGTAACATTGAAGTGTGCCATAAACTATAAGGGTAAAATTGACTCAAAAAAGTTTACAGGGATGGAATTGAAATGGAGACTATTTTATAAGGATCAAATAGGTAGATAAGCCATCAAGTTATTTCTGCCATTTGAGGTGGTGAAGAACTTTGTAATGTATCTTCTAGTTCCACTGATATTTCCGTCTCAATATCACCAACACCATTAGACGGTAATGGCCTCTCAACCTTCTGGGTTGTGCCATTGTTATTCCACAACATCTCCTTCTCCAAATGCAGGCAATAGCTCTCGAAAACCCGAGAGCTGACTGTAACTCCAAAATCCAGCAAGAACAGCAACTCCAATTCCAGCCTGTTCAGTTCGGCGTTGGTTATTCCCCCGACTCGAGCATAGAATGCGTTGTTGTAATGCCTATGGACCAAAATTAACCCAAATAAAGAGAGGATCATTTTATGGTAAGTACTCTCAAGTGTCAAGGCTCACACTTGAACATATACGTACATAATCAATGATGTTCATGAGATATGGCATTAATTATTTTTCTTCAATCGCCTTCACCACTCAAACAGGGAAAGGTACGTACATAAGAAAGACTTCGCACAACCGGGAAGTTTCAGTGGGTGTGTTACGAGGGAAGCGGGAGTGCTGTGCACCCCTCGGCCGTTGAATCGAGTTTTGGACAACTTGAATGCGTTCGGCAATTTTTATTTAATTTTAGCACCATACACAACATGGCTGTGCACAGCACTCCCGAGTCCTGTTAAGAGGTTGGTGGTTCTCGTGAGTCCCATCTTATTTAATGTGAAAAAAAGAACATTGAATAATGAATAATTCAAATTCAATTTCTTTTAGTAGTGGGATCCCCATATTATTCCATCGGAGGGCATGACCCGTTGGGATTTAAGTTTTATAAATTAAATTTGTTTAAGGGTCGTACCTTTTCATATGCTTACATCAATTTTAACATACATAATTTTTCAAGAGCAATAACTTCGTTTCATGTGTTTACAAAAGGATATCACTTTTGCGAAGAGTCATTTCAAGTTTTATAAATATAAAATTATTCCACAAGGGTTTTTAACATCTTGATATCTTGAGTTCCCATCTCTCTTCTCATCATTATGTTTTTTTATATCTTCCGTGCAATTAGAGAAAGACTTGGCACGTTTGTCTTGTGTTGATCATGTAATGTGGAGACATTGTGAGATTTCTGGATTGTATTTTGAAGTGGATTCGATCTTCATAACGTAAACGAACGGAGACAAATACAACTTTAGGCCCAGTTTTTCAAAAGATTTTAGCACCCAGGTATACTTTAATTTGGTGCGAAAAAAATAGAAAAACGATACACGAGACCACTTCATTTTTTTATTTGAAAAATTGTGATTTTAACACCTGAGTGCTAATTTTTTTTGAAAAACTAGGCCTTAGGACAATGACTTGTCATGCCTTCCATCTTGGAGTGATATTCGATCGTCATAACTTAGAAGAAGAGAGGTAAATACGCAAGGGTGGAGCCAGGACTCTAATTTACTCTGGGCTAACCCAAACTTATACATAAATACGTAAATGTCCAGATACAAAAGAAAAGAACAAAGAAAGTTAAAAAAAAAAAAAACCCTGTACGCTATTAAAGTTGTACTTTACGAGTTTTAGAGAGTATAATTTATTTATTATTGAATCTGAGTCAATATCTTCAACAAATTCTCTTTCAATGAAGATAATTATTGCATCCGTGAGAAAATCGTCCCCCATTTCGTTGCGAAGATAAGTTTTCATATGCTTTATAGCTGAAAATGCTCTTTGCATAGTTGTTGTGGTAACATGATGAATGTTGTATTGGATGGGGTACCGTTTTGCTTATTGGGTCGACGGGACGGTACGTACCAATATCGATATGTTACCGGGTAACATTTTTAGATTACTCGTTATATTTTTTATTGAAATATAATGGACATATATACTTGAAAACTTAGCCTTCATTTAGTATAAGTGGAAAATATGTTTGCATAACAGTTTTGAGAGAAAAAAATAAAAAGAAACGTAGAACAAACAAATAAAAGGAAACTCAAATATAGTATAAAAATTAAAAAGATAACCAAGTAGGGTGTGGAGTGTTGTACCTTAGTACAATAGTTTGAAAAGTTAATGCACTGTGTTGTTTGTCTTCCTCACCCACTCATGTTCCTTCCCCAAAAACCTCATTTGTTATCTTCAGGAAGACAAAAGGCTTCAGTGCCATCATGATAATCGTACGAAGAGCTGAAACATTGCCGGACATCCGTCAGAAAATTGCAAGGATATCAGATCCACGAGGGAATCTCTGGTTTGATCGTCTTCTTCTCACCTTTACGCCTAATTTTTGCAATTTTATCAATCCGGTACATCTCGTGGTAATCACTGTAACAGTCGAAAGTAGCCGGATTGGTGTTCATTTGCTTTTGAATGGCTGTTTATTTAGAATGGGCTGGGCTAAACACAAAAATAGAGGTGGGAATAAAATTTATTAGGGTATAATTTTACCTATAATTTTTTTCCCCATCCCACCTGCGCTATAGCCCACCTCAGCCTCCTCATGGCTCCGCCCTTGTAAATACGGCTTTAGGACAATGACCTATTGTGTCTTCCATCGATCTCATAGGCTATTTAATTTTCTAACTCTACTATCTAATATATTTGACTAAGTTATTAGACATTGTATTTTGATATTTTCCCATTATTTCGTGGATAGACTGTATTTTGATATTTTTTCATCATTTTGTGGACTTACGGTGTTCATAAATTCCATGTCTTGTGCTGTATCTTATATTTGGGTGTTTTGTATTTATTATGATTTAAAAGTTCTAACATGACCTACACACGAAAGAGGGATAGTGGCGAATTGTAGGTACATTTCGATAACCGTAACCCTTCATCTTATGGAGAAAATAAACTTATGTTCGATCAATGTAATTTTGAAAAAAATTGTGATTTTTTCAACGTAGGGAACTTATAAGATGAACAGAAAGTATTAATAAAAATTGAAACAAAGCCTATTTCACACAGAGAGAGAGAGAGAGAGAGAGAGAGTTTACACATCATCAAGCATCTTGGAGGCAACCATGACGCTAGTCACAAGCAACCTATGCACGTTGAGCGACACCACGAGCGACTCGGGGTGTCTATGCACCACCCGATCTATATACACAAACCCAACCACAAAACACGACGGGCTGCAATTGGTGAACTTATAAATCCTCTCCAAATACTTCGCTATGCTTATACTCGGTGCCCTCACCCCGTGAAACCCATTCAATCTCTTCCCAAATCGATGTGAGCCCGAGCTGAACCCATCCAGCAGCAGCGGCTCTTGGGCAGCTGCCGCGAGCTGGTCGTTACGGGCCACCAGCTTTTCCAAAACGTAGGATAAGATGGTGAGGACCCGGGGCGTTGGCTCCGCTTCGCTCAGCTCTGGCCGGCGGTGGACGTGGTTATCGTCGCCGCCGGCTAACATCTAGCATTGGTTTTTCGAGTGTAGATGGAAGGTTTTAAATGGGGAATTTTGTGATATTTATTGGTGGGCTGAGATGGGAGTGGCCAATGAGTGAACCGTTATCTGGTTTGAGGTGAAAGTATAATGGGTGTGGGACACGTGTCCTTAGCCATAGTCAGAACGAAACAAGTTAGGAAAATGCCACGTAGATAAATTTTGTAATAAAGGAATATTTTGTTTAATTTGGTTTGATACACAGAGTGTTCGGTTCAACTTTCATACATCTAGACTAAAAAGGTAAGTTATTCACAACAGGACTAGAGCATTCAAAAGAAATTACTCGATCTCTTGTTGCTTGAGCCAAAGAACCGAACCCTAAATAATTGTATGAAGAGCAAACCCACCAAGCAATCGAATTTATCCTCTGGGTTATTGTTGACGAGATTAACAAGTCGAGATGTTGATAGGGATACAAATAACTTTCAGCAATAGCTCGGGGATGTGAGGGTGGAGCCCCCGCGACACGAAAATGGTATTTTGTGCTTTGCCAGGGGCAATTTTGACCATTGAGTCTTGTCAATTTAGATTGCAGTTGCATTGTTTGTTTGGTTAGATAGTTTAGATTAGTTTTGATGATGTCATTAAGTGTAATGAGTGTAGAGATATAGAGAGAAATGATGAAAATGATGATGTCATCAAAATTAAAACTAAAACTAAAACTAAAACTAAAACTAAACTGAGAAACGAACATGACCATTGTAATTAGATATAAAGTGTTTTAATGTAAACACAAAAGAAGGTGAGAGAAAACTTTTCTAATAGAGGAGAGAAGACTTGTACTCCATATTATTCAATTATAATGGACCGATGTGGGCTATGTGGCTTTAGTGGTTTTCCTCGCATTGACGATTTTCACGTCTATTTTGTGTCTTTTTTATTTTCTATTTACGCGCTTTCTTTCTGTTTAGCGATTTCTGTGACTCTAGGTTCTATCTAAGATCAGTAAGGGTGTTATGAATTGAATGTGTTGTTCGATTCCAATACAAGAGAGATGACAGAGCGGGAGTTGGGTAGGGCTTCTTGTATGATTTTTTTTGTGTGTGGGCACGTGTTGTCTTTTTAGCATTAGGAAAGGGAGTTAGCAGATAGCACAGAGAAATGGAATCCGAATCTAGAAATGATTGCTTTTACTCGATTCTGAACGTCTATAAAGCTCTTATCGCCACTCCCAATCTTAAGTAGCGTGATTGTACCATTAAAATTGGAGTTTCTTCTAGGGTTATTTCGCACAAGCTTTTCACTTGCGAAGAAGTGACCCAAAACCGCTAAATTTGCCAAGGATTGACTTGCGTTATTTCTTTCTCACAGAAGATTTCCATTCAAGTTGCTCTCGCCTTAATGTTGACCCAATTGCTCCACACTTTGTAAACATTTTTTCTTTGAGAACGATTTTTTTTAAACATTTCACAAACTAGTTTTTTTTTTTTGTTGTTGTGGTTCTTTTCAAGAAGTTGGAAACAAAAATGTTATAGCCATAAACTTTTCTTCAGAGTTTGGAGCACATTTTTTTGAGTTTGGAGCACTTTTTTTTTGTAGGGGCAATTGTTGGGGAAAAAAACCCAGAAATCTTAGGATTATCTTACAGAAATCATCGCCACTTGAGAGGTCAAGGCCTAATTTGGCCTAATAAGTTAAGTAACTTTTTATTATTCTTTTTTTTTTGTCTTTATTCATTTTTTTTTATAGTTTTGCGACCTATTGATCCGTCTCGACGAGAGGAATCGGAAAAGTAAAAAATTTTGACCGAAACTCTTAATTTTTTTCAAAAATACAGAATAAGTCCAAATAAGCTAGGTCGCAAAAATTTGACACAAAACTAAAAAAAAATAAAAATGAATAAAGACAAAAAAAAAAGAAATAGTAAAAAATTGCTTAACTTATTAGGCCCAAGGACGCGTAGAGAGCTGTACCCCTTTTGCCACGTCAGAAGACTGCGAGTCCACGTCAGCAAACCTCATTGAACCGTAACAACTCAGATCGCAAGGGCTCCACCTGTCCAACCTTTGACCGTCAGATACGGACGGAGCACCTCACGGCTGACCACTAACCTCATCCAAGACCCACCCCCATTCTTCCACTTATTCACTGTTCTGCCATCCATCCAACCAAAATGGTTCGACCATACCAGGATTTGAGATTCTGAGCGTATAAATGTTTTTTTTTTAACATATGAAAACAATATATTTCGGATGGGCAGTTGTTAGATTTTACTGATTAAAACGTTGGCCGAATAAACTTATATAGTTTAAATTGTTTTACATAAATATTAGTATACTAGAAACTTAAAATTTGGGTAGGACAGTTGCCCAAGTATATTCGCCTTTCAATTTGTATTTTGAAGCTCGGAACCCAACCCGTGATATTAGTGGCAGAGCTACATTGGGGTCGGGGTGGTCCCGGCCCCTCCCGATTTCCTATTTTGGAGTATATTTTACATATTTTTTTTGCAGTTATTCGTAAACAAAATTATACAATTTCGAAAATAATAAAAAAGTAAGAATAATTTTATTTCGAGAACACTAAATTATGTATGACGAATGATGCTGTGCGATAATGATATTGCGTTCGTCAAGTGATATGATGACAAAAATAGTCGTGATTAATTTTATAATTTATCAAAACCATCTCTTTAAAACTTGAACGACTGGATTTAATTTTGAAAAAATCATTGAAAATTTCTTTTATAATCCGGTCCCCTCTGACTTCAATTTTTAGCTCCGTCACTGTGTGACACTTAAAAATCTTTCCTAGAACCTTTTTTTTTTTTCTTTCTTTTCCCATATCTCAAATGGATAAACTCAAGACAAAAAGAAAAGAAAGGGAGGCAAATCCACGTACGACACTACAAGAGTGAGGAAAACTCTGTAACTTACCCGCAAAAATAGAGGCACATGCCATTTAATGAAGGGATGATAGTTTGTAGGCAAAGAAAGAGAGAGAAGGAAACGTTCAAAAACCAACTTCCATTGTATTTCCACATCATCAATTACGTAAAACTATTCAGTGCTTCTAGACCACATTCCGACAATCGTTTTCCACAACAATTTTGCACGTATATAATTTCACAGTGTATGAAACTCACATAAATGTACGACGATACATGCTGCGTAGCACTGAAAAATGTTCTCACTTAAAAGTGTATGTATATCTGCATCTACAACTTGCCACGTGGCGAAAACCCATTGCCTCAATATATAGCTTCTGCCCCACCCTCCCCTGAAACTCCCCACCAATGTCTCAACCACAACACAAATACTCTCTTTAAGTTCTTCTCTCCTGCGATAGGATTGATTCTCACAAAAAAAAAAAAATTCCATTTCTGTCAATCAACTCTGTATTGTTTTGCATCAATGGATTTTTTGTTCCTGGATGTCGGTTAATTTCTCTCTGCCTTTTCTTGTTTTCCTAATAATTCTTTGGCGGGAATTCGGTCTTTTCTTCGTAGAAAATTGCTAATTTTTTGTTAAAAATCTTTTGGCCATTGTGTCAAGTTTGATATTGGTTTCTTTGATTAGGCTAGACTAGTTGTTTAGGATTGGAACAAATAAAGCCCGAATTCCCGCCACAGGTTAGTTATGTTAGTTAGGGGAGAATAAACTTGATCAAGATCAGAATAGAATTGTATGGAGCCTTTATGTCAGTTTTGTGGGGTGGTGAGGGCCGTTGTTTACTGCAAACCAGATTCAGCCAGGCTTTGCTTGCGCTGCGACAACTGCGTTCACTCTGCCAATTACTTGGCACGCAGACACTCCCGTTCACTCATATGCGACAAGTGCAATTCGCAGCCTGCAATGGTCCGCTGCATGGACGAGAAAATCTCTCTGTGTCAGAGTTGTGACTGGAGCAATGGAAATGGGTGTTCCGGTTTGGGACATTCGCGCCAGACGTTGAGTTGTTATTCGGGATGTCCTTCTCTAGCTGAATTCTCAAGGATTTGGGCTTCTGTTCTTGATGTGCCGCCGTCTTCTTCTTCTTCTGGTGGTGGTGCTGGTGGTAGTTTATGTGGTGGTTGGGGTCCAATGAGCAGTGCATTGCCTGTAAATGAGAATTGTCTAACTCATTGTTTGGATCCAATGGGTAACGAGGGTTCGGTTGGTTTGGTGGCAGGCAAGTTTAATGAGTTACAAAATCGGTGTGCCAAATTTGAACCTTGGATCGGTCCTTCTTCTTTGATCCCACCACCCAACCTCAATTTCTTACCACAGTACAATAAAGATCAAACAGGTCTCTTCCCAGAAGGATCAAACCTGCCTAAGGTGATTTCTCTTTGATATTGTAGTAATAGTCTATGTAGCATGAACACAAAAACGGATACGGACGTGGAAATTCAAAGAACAATGGACACTGACATGGGGGGAGACACGGCATTATATATATTGATATACACTTTTCTTTCCTGCTTAAATAAATAAATATATATATATATATATATATATATTTGCAATATATATGGATAAATAAATATATACACACGTTTTGAACACAATGAACGGTTCGGATCATCAAAAATTGATTGTGCAATGGGAGTCCCGCACTTTACCCCATATGCGGGATCCCTCATAAAAAATCGATAGAGAAAGGGCTGATGCGAGGGAGGGAGGGAGACAGAGAGATTCAATCTAATGTTGACCTAAGGCCTTCGATCGAGAGAGAGGCACTCGTCGATAGAAATTTTGGTGCCGTAGAGGAATGTTTTTATATAAAGGTTAACAATGTAACCCAAACATTTGAGTAATATCATGTTTACTCCCGAAAAAAATAAAAAAAATTAGAGATTGACCACCTCAGTGGTCCTCGGGTGTCCTCCACGTGTCGCCGAGTTGGACACGTGGATATGGTGACCTCTAAGAGTGTCAGTGCTACAAAGGTACTAGTTCTTGTCATTTTCATGGTAAATGGGGTAGGGGGATCTGACTCGTACCCATTACACATATGGAATGGAAATCTCCTATTAATGACCATCAATCTTTAGTTTAAATTCAAAAATCGTTGAGGTTATTGTAAAACTTACATCATCCTTGCAGTTATATACTGCTGATTTTTCATGATTTTATACATCCTCAAGCATTGAAATGGATCTCGATTCCAGTGTGAAATGGAAAGAATCGAAATCCAAGAGAGGTCATTCGATTCAGGTTAGGTTTAGGTACATTTGTTGAACACTTTGTCAGTTCCATTTGTCGCGCAAGAACCATTTAGAAATGGAAACTGACAAAACTGATTTGAAGTTTACTGTGAGTAGTTTTGTGAGATCATATAGAATTTCTAAAATGAGCACTGCCTTTGTTTGGCTTGGTTTGGGCCAGGGTCCTTCCAGTTACAAGAATCTTGAACTTCATGAAGGTGAAGATCTCTGTGAAGGTCTTAACATCGATGATGTTGCATTGAACTTCGGGAACTGTGATGAGATGTTTGATTCTTCGCGAAGCCATACTGCCTACAATTTTGACAATGGAGCAACAGACTGCCCACTGTTGGAGAAAAATGCCTCTGTGACTGAATCTAATGGTCACGTCGAAAATGCTCTAGAGGTTCTTTTTTCGGATCCATTTAGCTATACTGCATTCATGCATTGTTTTTCTTTCTGCAACATCTTTATTTGACAGCCGTTCTTTCTTTCCTTTAGTAATTAACGTGCTCTGCCGATCATGGCAACAAAACATCCATTTCTTATTTCTATATAGTTAAAAACCACGGTAGAATCCTTCTAGTAGAAAATGTCATATTGCAGCTGTCATTAACATTCCTCATTTGCGGTAATACAAGAAATGGTGCATCACGCAGATCAAACAATATGTAGCACTGGAATTGTGCAAATTCTTTTGAGCTTGACAGTTAACCTTGTGAATTTCTCGTAGACATCATCATCAGGACAACAAGAGTGCATGGGTTTCCAATCCTCACACGTCGCAGCATTACCTAATTTGGTGCAGGCAATAAGCGTCAGTACCAATGGCATGCTCATAAATCCCAGCTGCAGCAGAAGTATCAACCTGGGTTTTCCGACTGGCCCGGTTCATTCACTTCCACTTTCCAACATCACTGGTGAAAGTAGTGTCTCTGATTACCAGGATTGTGGTTTATCTCCAATGTTTCTAACAGGTGAATCACCATGGGATTTGAACTTGGAAGTTGGTTCCCCAGAGGCAAGGGATAAAGCTAAGATGAGATATAATGAAAAGAAGAAAACACGAATGTATGTGTTTCAACTTTCTGCATGTAGGATATGAGTTTTTCTGCCATACTCCAAGTTTCTTTCCTCTGGTTCTCAAAACCGAAGAAAATAAAATGTTCTATATTTCATGCCAACGTAGAGCATCGTGAAGGTAGTTTCTGTAACTTTGCTTGCAGCTGAATGTCGAAAAGATTCTTTCCTTCTTTATGTAAAATTAAATTTGTTTTAATTACCATCTTATCCAATATTTCCATGCATTCCACATGCACAGAAAATAAGAATAGAGAAGGAAAAAGGAGGATACAATATTTAGCAGAAAGTTCAAAAACTGTTCAAGCCATGTTTTCATTTACCGCCATTTATGGTTCATTTCATCACGTCTCTGTTGCTTCCCGAACAGATTTTACATGTTTGGGGTCTGCAGGTTTGGTAAGCAAATAAGATATGCGTCTCGCAAAGCAAGAGCCGACACTAGGAAGCGTGTGAAAGGGAGATTTGTGAAGGCTGGTGAAGCATATGACTATGATCCTGTTAAACATGGAAATTCTGAGCCAGATCACCGGTTCCCTTCCCGTGCATATTAGAGCCTAAAGCAAAAAGGTACTCCTATTAAGCTGTCCCTTTGTACTCATTTTCCAAGAATTGCAGTATTGCTAGCAATGCTATGGAGATATGCAAGCAGTCAGCCATGGCCAATAGTTCTTTCTATATCTACAATGATTTCGAATTTGTAAAGGAAAAACTAAATACAAAACTTGTCAAGTACTGAACTATCAAATGCTTTCTACATGCAGTATGCAGTTGCATGTGAAACAAGCAAAAACACTAAAAGTCCTAGAGGGGGATAAATAGGGAGAAGAATTTAGGTGCCTAGCAGGTAGGGGTGATGCGGTGCCGAGCATCTCGGCCGCCCAAGAGTGTTTTGGACGTCCAAGATTTTAAAGAGAGAAAGAGGAGAGAATGAGGGGAAGGGTTGGGAGAAATCCACTTTTGGACCGCCGAGATGTGCGCTCGGCACCCAATCACCCATACCCGCTAGACAGCCAAATTCTTCTCCCTATTCATCCCCCTCTAGGACTTCTAGTGTTATTGCTTGTTTCACATGCAACTGCATATAAATCGAAAGAACTCGAACACAATGATTTACATGGAAAGCACTTAGGGTCAATGCACCCTAAGTGTAAAAACCATGGCCTAACTTACCAAATTACTATAAATCAAAATCAAAATGTTAAATCAAGTGCATACAAGACTAAAAATTATCAACTTGCCCAAGCTACACCAAACTCTGCACCTTGATTTAGCTCCCAAACCCCTTCTTGATTCCATAGCCTCCTTGAGTCCAACACCCCTCGATCTATGTATCAAAGACAGCTCTGGCCATGTAGATTTGAAGGTAACAATGCTTGATTATGATTTTATGAAGATTTTTAATGAAAAACAATCAAACTAGAATGAAACGCAAAACTTTTCCAACAACAATATAGACACAAAACCTCAATAAATGCATTAAAAATCTTTACACAAAATGCAACATGAAATGCATATACCTTTCCAGATTTAGCTCCAAGCATTTTGCGTGGCATGGACTTTTCAACACCTCTTGATCCATCGGGCGGAGTATCTAGATTCAATACACTAAAAGACCACCTCCCAAACCCAAATGAAAAATCAATAAATACTGACTCTAATAGTTTTTCGGAACCCAGGAATTGTTGATAATACTAACAATACACTCGCTCGTTTTCACTTCTACTTCATTTTTTTTTTTGGGTAAATCACTTTCCATTGAGAAAAAACTAACCAATACAGAATCCAAGGGGCATACTCCTACAATCCAAACAAAACAGACTAAAGCATGCAAGCTAAGGTCCAAAAACACAATTGGAAGCATCCACAAAACAAGCAAAAATAAGAAGCTTGGACACAGCACACCAACTGATTAGTTACGAGAAAACAATAGATAGGGGGAATGTGCCAATTGACACAGACCAATCTATTTTCATATATCTTCTTCATGTCTCCAAGAGAGTATGCAAGCTCTCAAGTCTGTAGCTATTCTGGCAATAAGATTCATATAGCTAAGGCTTTGTTTCTGAAAGATTCTTCTGTTCCTTTCGCACCAGATATTGAAGTATTAAGTATATAACAGTAGTCAAGGAGAGTTTAAGAAACAGTATGCTTAAAGCTCAAATTCCTCCTTTGTGTAGCGAAGTCCGATCCACTTCGCTTCTAGTTCATCAGGTTACAAGAAGTTTCAGACCACAGTCTAGTTTTTGAGAATTCAACCCCAATTCATACCAAGAAACCTGTTATCTTTTCGTTGCTTGGTTTTTGTTGATGATAACATAGTAACAAACTAACAATGAATTTAGTGTCATAGACTGGTATGTAGCATAGTTCTGCAAGAGAACAATCAAATTCTTTTCAAAGTTGTTACATGAATTCTATTCCTCATTTTTGTACATCATTAATGGTATTTATGAAACTTTTCTTTCATACATGTCACATCGAATCTTGTTTATTTTTTACCCATGATTTCATGATCTTGATTCTCTTCACAGGTCAAATCATTCCTTCCTGATTTCATAAAGCAATTCTTCAACCCAATGTGGACCTTCATCCTTCAAAAGGGTACTCATCTTCATTCCACCAACCCTCATTTACATATCTTCAATGTTAAAAATACAAAAGTAAATCTCGTGGCCTAGTCTATTGCATATCTTCACCATTATGAATACCTATAGATTATTAACCTGTACTAATTTGATCAAATAAACCAATTTTTAGTTATACAATTACAGATCAATTGCTGGTAGCCCTTGCAGCCAACCGGGTGATGATCATTGGATCAACACATCACAACTGCAATGAATTCTCGGCAGCCTGGTTGATCATTCTGTTTACAAATGCACTGTAGGTTCTAAAAGGCAAAGTACTTCGGTCAATTCTCATACTATTAATTTCCCTCTCAGACTCACTGACCAATTTCTTGTTCTTTTCTCCAGTCCTGGAATTTTGAAGGATTTTCAGTTGCGGTCAACATGTTGTGAAGGCCTTAATGGTGATAACGTAATTCCAAAGTCCTCTTTTGCCTTTCCTCTCCTAAAGTTGATCGTTGTCTTGCTTCTACCATAAGCTCCACCAACAAATTGCCTCGAGGCATTGTCTCCAAAACAAGTCAATTTTGGTTGATTAAGTGTTTATAGCATCAACTAGTAATTTCTTGTCAATTGTCATATACCAATAAGCCTCAGCATATTTCATTGTTGTGACATGAAAGGTAGTTAAAGAACTCCTTCATGTGCTTTAATTCCTGTGCATAATAAAGTTGTCTGCACTTTTCTTTACATCTTATAGAGTAGGTTTTTGTAAAATGAAGCATGTAATTATAAAAATATGCTTTCTGTGTCCAATTGATAGATCAGTAGACTTACAAGAACCCAAGCTTAGTGTAATCTAAAGAATGGTGTCGATAAAAATCGAGTGGGGGGCGTGCCCCCACAGGATGCCACATAGGTCCGTCCCTGCTATCAGGTTATTAATTTGCACATCCCGTTCAACTGAAGGGCCATCCCTGCTATCAGGTGAAAACAATGATACTATCTTAGCACCACAACTTCAAGAAATGATGTCTTTTCATTTTTTCTTACAGTATTAATGATGGCCATAACAATTAATGATAACATCCATGATGTTGGATTTTTTTTTCTTATAGTATCAATGATGGCCGTAACAATTAATGATAACATCCATGATGTTGGATTTTTTTCTTATAGTATTAATGGTGGCTGTAACAATTAATGATAACATCCATGATGTTGGATTTTTTCTTACAGTATTAATGATGGCCATAACAATTAATGATAACACCCATGATGTTGGAATGGTACTCAACTGTGAGGAATTTTTATTTTGGATAGTGCCATGTAGCTTCAATGCATCCACATGCTTTCTCAGCATGTGATATTTTGTTTTATGTTAGTACACATGAAATAGAGCCATATACGTAGAGTACATGGACTGTGAAAAATCAGGGTTCTTTAAAAATCTGTAAAAACCCTAACATTATGAATGCGAATCACTAGTTAATACTAATAGCAAAGATTCACGCAAGCAGTCAAAACTCACAACACAGAGATATATGTGGAAAATCCTAAATGGGTAAAAAACCACGGGAATGAATCAAAATCACTTTTTCTTATTGTGCAGTTATAGATATACCTATCCAAACGATGTAAATTCTCACAACGTTCTAAGTATCACTTGCCGAGTCACACGTACACCGCACTCAATAATCTTGACTGCTAACACCTGTAATCGCACAAGCCTTCCTTGGATACTTTTGGAATCCCACCAAACTTATTCCCTAGAAATCACTTCTAGATTGTAGAGAACTACTTAGAGATGATCATGAAGTTGTACGATTGTTCGATTGCATTGAAGCTCCAAGGTAATCACTCAAAAGATCAAAGAACTTCTCTCTCTTTTCTTCCAAAAAGTCGGCTGTTATATGTTATGAGAGATACTCAAAAAACCCTAGCACATCGGTATTTATAATTACAGAATCGAGCATTTTTGCTGACTGTTTTGCTAGAACCAAATATCCAGCAAAAACAAACAGAATGTTTTACTAATAAAAGGGCCTTGAAATGCTTGAGCAAAACGTGCAACATCTAACTCTTTCCTTGGAAATTTTTCCAACTACTTTGCCCAAGCCAAATGTCCAGCAAACTCAACTAAAATGTTGTGCAATCCGTCTTGATTGAAAACTACCGCATTTGAATAAAAATACATAAAGAGATGATTCTTTTTCACACCTAAATAGAAACTCTAAAAATTAAAATTACAACTCGATGTAAATGTGTGTTTTATCAAATGAAATTGCCAAAACAAAGAATACCGGAACTTGGTCCTTACAGACTGCTTGGTGGAAACCTTTTGGGTGGCCCACCACGGATCTCAACTCGTGATCCTAGCTGAGTAGGATCATTTATGTAAAACGTCATACTGGCTGTCGGTAGATGCCTTGAGTTAGAATTGTATTAAAAAGAAATGAACAGGCTATTTACTAATCTGTAGGAGATTGGGTAACTATATGACTATATATAACAACACCATGCTTTTGGGATAATATGGAGGAAGGTTAAGAAAAAACTCTAATATTACAACACAATTTATAGCTCATTATTAATCCAAAAAGAAAAAGACTTTTGCTTCTAAAACTTGTTTCCATTACATTCCCCAATTCCAACTATTTCCCAAAGCCAATCAATTTGGCTAACTTGGCACTCCAAAGTTCTAATTTAACATATAGATCTCAATGGCAAGTAAGGCAAAAAAACACTCAAAGAAACAGGAAAGGCATTTTCTGTGTTGTTGAGCACTCTGTTTGAACATTCGAATCACACTGGCTTTTCTCGCCCCAACTCGCAATTACTGGAAGCATCCCCTCAGTTGAAGTCCCGACGAGATACCGGTGTGTGAGACCTTGACATGAATAGCAAAGAAAGCACCTAACGTGCCTTTGTGCTAAGAAATTGGCTCCATGTACCCATTTGTCACATTTCTTGCATAAAAACGCATTGTCCGCTTGGCAGTATAATGAGGCCCGTGACCTGCAAAGGGCGCAAGCCACCGTACTGTTGTCGGAAACAGCCTCTTTCTGAATATCCGACCACCGGAATCCGCCGTGGCTTTGCTCTGCTTTCGTACCTCTGCACATTTTTTTTTGAAGTATAGAATGGCATAGCCTAGAAGTGGCAAGTTAAATAGCCTTTTATAATAATGGTGGTGGCATGAAAGGGGAGCATTAACGTGCAATTCCAGAGGGAAAAAATCTGGACTATAATTTTGGTGAAATGACAAGAATGCCATTCTGGCACTAGATGAGAAATTGACACTGTTTTCTTATTGCTGGACCGCCTTATCTATGCGGTCATTTTACCCACAAAGCCATTTTGTGATATTTCAACCCCACTTGTTTTGGGTCAACAGACCATAATTTTAGATAGGAAGTGTAAGAATGTGGTAGTCTTTTATGTTCCTATGTAAAATAATTTGGCAAAAACCAGAGTGGATTCAATTTAAATGCGCGTATCGAGACTTATAGATCGTGTCTTCATGCTAATTATTTAGTATTCCTGATAAATTGGTGACAAAATTTGACAAACGAGGCAAGCTAACACGTTATTTATGTATAAATGGGAGATAAATGTAGATTTACATTGTATATTGCAAATCATGTAGTGATAAACTTTAGTAGACGAGACATGATAACACATTTCTATTAGGTAGATGAGAGGCGAATATTAACCCACATTATTTGAGTGGCAATTTTTGTTTCTAGAGAATACCCCGTGAAGATGAGATCTAGAACTAATGACATTTTCTACTAGAAAAAGGCGA
Source organism: Vaccinium macrocarpon (assembly GCA_022606695.1). Classification (NCBI taxonomy): domain Eukaryota; kingdom Viridiplantae; phylum Streptophyta; class Magnoliopsida; order Ericales; family Ericaceae; genus Vaccinium; species Vaccinium macrocarpon. Next base: position 12,109,253 of record CM040180.1, read on the forward strand.
ATTGGGTGCCACACTCACATGCCAAAATTATCCCAAATTAAGGGTTAAAAGTTTTTGACGAAGGGGCTAATCAGTAATTCGGGGCAGGAGATAAGTATAGCTTATGTGGAAATGTTGTGAGCCATGAATTTTATTCATTTTTTAATTAATCTCCTTGATTGGTTAGTAAAGTCAATTTTGGTTTGTGCGGAAAGATAATTTGCATGGCCTAGAATTAAAGGCTCTTTAGAAGGCCGCCAGTATGGGAGCCTCCATAATTACGCCACCCAGATAAGATTTTTTTTGAACGGGAGAAAGCTTTCGCATTCATTGTCCATATTTATGGAGGATGGGGTGGTAGCTTCTAAACTTTTGCAAATTCTTTTAGATGAAAAGCTAAAGTTCTTCCACACATATTTTTTGAATTATTTTTGCACCAAACGAAACTACTAATAGAGATCTTTAATTCGACACAAAAAATTTTGAAAAAAATTATATACTTTAGTATTTTACTTTTTTTTTTTGCTTATTGATTTATTGAGTTACTTTGTAATATCCTTCAGATCAAAAAATAAAATACTTTGGTGCATAATTTTTACTTTTTTGCACCAAATTAAAAAGAGATCTTTAATTCAATCAAGAAAATTTGAAAAATTATATACTTTAGTATTTTACTTTTTTGGCTTGTTGAATTGTTTTGCAATATCATTCAGATAAAAAAAATAAAGTACTTCCGCGAATAATTTTTTAATATTTTTTGCACCAAATTAAACTATTAATAGAGATCTTTAATTTGATACAAAAAATTAAAAAATTATATCCTAGTATTTTACATTTTTGGTTATAAATATATTATATACAAAAAAATAAATCTTATAGCTTAGTGTTATATATATATATATATATATAATTAATTGCAATTAAATCTTATAGCTTAATTATTATAGCTTAATTAATTATTGGATTTACCTTACAAATTACTTAATTATTAGAATTATCTAATTTTAAAAAAAAAATTCCTAACTAATATGGATATGCACATGGTCAAATAAGACTTTTGACAATTTTTTACATTATCCAGCCAAACATAATCTCCTTCTTAAAAAATCATCCAAAACTAAGTATTAATTTATCTACCCTTAATAAACATTATATCATTGTGGTCCCGCTCTCCGTATCTAATACTCCTATTATTTTATTCACCATCCATATTTAATTCTTCCAAAACTAATTCAGCATCCAATCGACCATTTGGACTAGTTTATATTTTTTTAGATTTGTTTATTGAAGATTGTAGGAAAGTTAACTCAAAACTAATAAAAACGATTTTTTGATGAAGACGAAAAATAATTCCCTAAATCTATTTATAAAAAAAGGGCTTCGTCAACTTCGTACCTTTCGATGCCAGTATTTTTTTTTTGAACGAGTGATGCCGGTTGTGTTTGGTTTGGGTTTTAAGTTTTAGTTTTTGTAATGATTAGAGGGAGAAATAGGGGTAATAATTAAAAAATAGATATTAATGATTGGAGAGAGATAGAGAGAAAAATTAAAGGGAGAGTTAATTAGGCATCCTGTACAAAAAATATTGTTATGATGCCATCTTATGAGATTTGAATACTTATGATTCCATCTTGAAATTCAAATAAATCCCAAAATACCCTTTCTCTCTCCTAATTTTCCTAATTTTCTCTCTCCCAATTTTCCTAATAGTTCTCTCTGGTATTCTTTCCTAATCTCTCTCTCTCTCTCTCTCTCTCTCTCTCTCTCTCTCTCTCTCTCTCCTCCCTCTCCCCTAATCTTATAATTCTTTCTCTGCTAATCTACTCTCAACTAAAATCTCAAAATAAAATTGAAAAAACATACTCCTATTTCAACAGTGAAGAAATCGATTAAAATGTTGTATCAAGATTATACAGGAAAATCACACAAGGAACATGGATTATTATTTGACCATGATTATAAGGGAACATGATTAATAAATTATCCATGGTGCATGTATGAACATTAGATTGCATTAAATATGATAAATCAATAAACTATGTTCCCTATGTATGAAATAACAAAATTGATGAATCTATAAACCATTACAAGATTGGTGAATCTATAAACCATTGACATAATATAATCATGGTCAATCGATAATCCAACAATGTGACAATAAAGGGAACATGGTTAATAAATAATCCATGTTCCATGCATGAACATTAGATTGCATTGAACATGGTTTATCAGTAAACCATGTTCCACGAAAAAAAAAACCTTCCATGGCATAAACCGTCCAGTCGAAATATAACATCTCTCCCCTATTTTATTGAAATATTTCTCGAAATCAGCCATGAAATCGGGAAGAAAAAAACAGAGGGAGAGAGATCCAACTTCAAAATTGAAATAACCAAATGCACTAGTCGTTTCTCTAACTCAAGTAAATTTTACCGAGGAAGGTGATGGCGAGGACAAATCTAGAGCTTTTCTTGTGCACCGGTGACAAACTCGGTTGGTCATGGGGAGGTTTTGCACCGGTTTAATACTTGATCCATTCACCACCGTCAACAACAGCGTCACTGTTTACACCAGTTACGGCAACATAACAAAAAAAAAGATGACGATGATCTACTTTAGGATAGAAAATGGCGTTTGTAGGTCTAAATTGAACCTGAGAGGAGGGAGAGAGTATCTGGCGCTGGGGAGAGGAGAGAGAGGAGCCAGGTTCCAGAGCAAGAATCCCATTGAAAAAGGGATTTGATAACCCCTATAATTTGGGGAATATTTCTAACGGAAAAAAATATTTTCTTAAGGTAATGATAGATAATCTGTAGATATGTATTAAGGTAATGATATAGTACCAATTGGTATTCCCCGGATTTCTTGGTATATCAGTTACCAAACTCCCCATATTTTTTTTGTAGAATAATTAGTATTATGATAGATTATTAGAATAGAATATAATTAAGAAAATATAATTATTGTAATAAGAGCACAATGGTCCAAATTATATTTACAGGATGGAATCATAAAGATTTAAATCTTGTAGGGTTGCATCCTAAGGATAATATTGTAATAGGATGTCTAATTAAAATTCTCATAAAATAATATTTAAAAATAAGAATAATAATTGAATAATAATTGATAAAACCGATTCTTAAGAACCAAGCCGGCAATTCCTTTGAACAAACCCTTCAATTCACGAAGGCCACGTGTAAAGCAGGGAGCTGATTATGTGGTTTGTCCTAACCACAGTCAAATCTTGTGTTGTCAAAGAAGTACACCTGTGTAGTTGCAAGACTTGTACTACACTAGTAATATTTTAGGTTTTTCCCGTGCCCACTGCTTAGTACCCATCACATTCTTTAATATAAATCCAAAATATCACAAGAAATCTTTTTTTTTTTTATCAAGAAAAACATTCATTTCATATATAAGATCTCAAAAAAATTGAACTTTAACTACCAAATACAAGACTCAAGCATAAACTACTAAGGGTATACAAGCTCTGAATTATCGTACTACTCGAAGCAAACCAACACTATGTGTCGACATAGAGTTCGTCTAAGATTCAGCAGAAAAGCAATCCAAAACAAGAGTCTAGCTCACCCCATTAACAGTAAAACATATGAGATCTACTGCACATGATAGCAAACCACTAGAAAAACTAGAAAATCCAGTCTGGAAAAACAGAAATCAAGCAACAGAAAGTCAAACTAACATATCTAATATCAACAAATCAAAACCCAATAAAACAAAGCTCCCCGAGCACCCCGCACTGAGTTAAGTAGAGCCAGACCAAGTTGCACTGGGTTAAAGATGAGTCGATTATTGCCCCCCACCGAAATCCATTGGATCTTGGAAACCAAACCAGTTCTAAAAGCCTAGCGAGAACCGTTGGCAAAACCCCTTTTGCTCTGACCCCTATTTATTGCTCCACCACAACCCGCCGCGCCAGCCCATCTTTCGTTGCATCCACCACGCCGAAATAGAACCAAGTGCGCCGGATCGACACTACAGACAGACAACGACAAGAGGACCAAACCACATCGATCCAAGGAACGGAAGCTGCGAAGAATACCAGAAAACGGCGACGAGAACACAATAACGGGGAGAAGATGAGGGGAATGGAGGGAAATGGGAAACCATGGAAAACCATATTCGGTGAAGGAGATTTAGGTTTAGCTAGTGCTTGATCGACCAAGTGAGTTAAAATAAAGACGCGTCCTAAGCGTAGGACTCTTGACCGATGTAGCATAATATCCAGAAGTACCAGAGTCGAACCATAGAGACGGACGAACGTATGCAGGACTCAAAGATGACGGGTTCACAGTTTATCTTGGCTTTCAAGTAGCCACCCCTTGTTCAATGAGATTAATTTACTAATGAAATTACCCAACAAACTTGATTAAATATGGATTTAAAAGGGGAGTACAGTCGTGGAAACCCAGCATCCGCAACTAGTCTAACCAATGTTTACTCAAGCCACAATTATTCATTTTACTGATTTTAGAATAGGGAAAAGAATTCTTAACAAATGCGCACCACTTGTCACCAGATTCCGTACACCTTCGAATTCCAGCGATGCCTAGGTTTTGTTCGTTAGAAAAGTTTTCATCTTCTAAAATTGCTCAAAAATTAAATTAATTCGATCCCGAGGTAAGAACATTAATCAAACTAGCCACGGAGCGCCTTCGCCCCGCAGCCGCACTCTACAAAAATTACTCACTCGTGACTTTAATAAATGCAACAAACATATTAAACCTAGATCTAACCATGATTCTAATAACTGAAATAGAAGCAAAACACGATATCACAAATTTGCAGGGTCGAACGGATTCGAACACCAAGAATTGAAATGCTGAAAAACTTGAGAACTTGAATTAAGCTTGAATCTGCAAAGATAATCCTGAGAGCAACCGCAAAAGTTAAAGAAGAAAGAAAAACGTAAACTATGAAGTGTGTTACCCTAATCTCGAGTGTTAAGAGGGTTTTTATATTAATCCCCTTAATTTACAATTAAAATCTTAAAACAAATTGGAATTTCCTCGCACGAATACCCAAAATGCCACCGTTTCAAGGCCAAATTAAGCTCTCGGTAGCGCTACACCAATTTTGGTGCAGCCCTCCTGAAACCTTTATGACTCGTTTGACCGTTGACTCCCCTATTGACCGTTGACCTCGAAACCCACCGGGTTTTGGTGTAGCACTCACGAACTCTCTGTTCCATTTTGTGCCATTTTCGAGCGCTCCACCAAAATCCTTGTAGTGCTCACGACGATCCAAAGTGCTTCCCTCGAGAAATTAACTTCACCACTTGGTCTCCACGGCCTCTCATGCCCTCAAGCTCTATCACGGCCTTCAAGTCTCTGCAATCCAATCTTGGCGCTAAAACAGCCTTATTTTCTTGAAAATTAACAAAAACACAAAAACATACCAAAGCAACGCATCAAGTGGAAAATAGGGAATAAATTAGATAACAACGTGTTAAAATTACCCTATTTAGACACTTATATCTACGATACTGCGTTCCTATCAGCTAGAGAGAGAGGCTCTCGAATAGAGAGAGAAATACTTTGTTTTTGAAAATTTCTACACAAATCATTCATCCAAACACAAATGAAGGAGAAGTGAAAGGGTTGGAGCACCAATGTCGGATGTGATGAATTAGATTTCATAAACATAAACCTCTATTTTAACTGTGGAACTGTGGGTGCCTATGGTGCTATCTCATAAAGCTAAAAACTAGAGTTGAAAGCTGCGCACTAAATGCTGAATTTTCTAAATTGAAAATTGTCTAATAAAAATATCAAAAGCTAAATTAATTTTTTTTTATAATGTCAAGATAAATATATTTAGCTGAAATTATTTGTAATTATTTTCTTTTAGTTTCATTTATGTATGTAGTGTTTGTAATCATGTTGGTAAAGAAATGGTAGTGGAGAGATGGCGATAATGGTAGTGGTGGCATGGGCGGATCTGGTGTAAGCGTAGGGGAGTCACGTGGCCCACTCTGAAAAGGAAGTAATAAATATACATATAAGCGCCAAATATAGAAAATGTAATTCAGTGTTCTAGTGGTAAGGTGTTGGCCTTCCGCTTGATAGACTTTTGTTCAACTCACGTTGTCTGCATTTGCTTGTTTTGTTTTTAAAATGGTTAAATAAAAACACGTAATATGAAATAGTCCAAAAACCAATGAGAATTGGTCATTGTCACCAGTGGTAAGGTAGTGTAGGGATGTCAATTTCACCCAAAATCAATGAATACTTGAACCAAACCCGTCCTATCGGGGTAGTTTTTTTTTAATTTTTTCCTGCCCATGAGGCGGGTTTGGTTTTCAAAACATAATACCCGGTGGGTTTGGATTTGGGTTTGGTCTTGGCAAGTATTCGGCCAAACCTAAACCCAAACTGATCCATATAATATATATACATATAATTTTAATTCTTCTGGTTCCTACTTTTTAAAAAGAATTCTTTTGATATTTTGTTGTTGGTGTGGGTTAAACAAATTAAGAAAAGTTTATTATTTAGTTATTTCCTTTTATTATTATGTTGGAATTTAGATGTTTCATGGTAAAATCTTATGGCATGCTATTCTTTTATTTTAATATATAATCTTTTTCTTTCGTATGTTCATTAATGAAATGAATATTAATGCGGGTTTGGTGTGGTTCGGAAAAAATCCAAATCCATATGGTTTGGTTATGGTGTACTAAAAATCATAACCGTCAGATATCGGTTTGGATTTGGGTAGAGATAAATACTTTGGATTTGGGTATGGTAACCGCAAAACCTGGACCAAACCGATCCATTGCCATCGCTAAGGTAGTGGCTTACCATCATGGTGGCTTTAGGGTATCTCTAGTGCACTACCTAAAAGAGTTTCCGAAATTGCCCTAACTAGTCACCTAAGAAAAACTCAAAAAATGGTCTCTACTGCACAAAAATTGACTCCCTAAAATCCTAGGTAGCACCCCTCAATCAAAAATGATTGTGACACAAACTTTGTGCCACAATCAACCACAACTCTACTCACATGAGGTGTGGGTCCCACATGGGCCCCACATGCAGGTCCCACACCCCATGTGAGTGGGGTTGTGGTTGATTGTGACACAAAGTTTGTGTATGTATCATTATTCCCCCTCAATACCTAAAGTGCCCTAAATGACTACCTAAATTTGGAGAGAGACTTAAGGAGAGAGATAGAGAGAGAAGGGAAGGAGGAGAGAGAAAGAGGAGAGAGAGAATAACTTTAAGGAGAGAGGAAAGAAAGACTTAAAGTTAATAAACATTTTTAGAGAGCCCTATTAAAGTGCATTTCTCCTTAGCTAGCTAACTAAGTTCTTAGCACACAAAATAGGGTCTCACATGTGCTTAGGTGTACATTTTAGCAAACGTTTTTTAGGTAGTGCACTAGAGATGCTCTTAGGTTTGATTCTCATCCCTACATTCTTCTTTTTTGTTTTTTAAATGGTTAAAAAAATCTCTCTCCACACAATTTTGAGTGTCTTGAGTCTCAAACCCACCCCAAAACTAACTTATGTTGCATTTGTACCACAAAGACAATTATATATATATTTTTAATATACAAAAAGCAATTATTATGTTACAAGTTTCATGTAAAAATACATAAATACACTCCGTACTTAGTTTAGTTATGTTATACTCTCTTCGTTCCATATTATTGGTCCCTTTTCACTATTTGGCACCTCTCAAAGAATTGTCTATAACTTTCAATCTATAGTTCTTTTTATATCCAATATTGATCTTATTTGATAGATCTCGATTTGTTTTATAAGACAAAATTTTTGCAATTATAAAAAACATTATAGATTGTGAAATATAGAAAAAAAAAAAATTAAGTGGCACGACTGCCAAAAAGGGACCAATAATATGGAACAGAGGGAGTATAAAAATACTAACAATAATTGACACGAATTCGGCTAAGGCCTTGAAACGTATAAGATTGGCCCTAATGGTTGATAGTCTGCTGGTGATGATTGTAGTCAAAGTGGTGTGGTGGTGGTTGTAATGAAGGTGGTGTGGTCGAAGGATGACGGGTGGTGGAAATTAGTGCAATTGATGGCAATAGTGAGTGGTGGTGTAGTCTTGGTCAAGAAGAGGTGTGGTGAATGTAGCGGTGGAACATGATGGAGAGCTAGTGATTGTTAGAACGGTGGTGGTGGTGTTGGAAAGATGACAATGGTGGTGGCAGTGGTAGTGGTTGTGCTGTAGAGAATTGTTTGAAAGCAAATCAAGAGTAAAAGTTGCTATGCTTGGACTAGGGTTATAAGGTGGACCAACTTATTAGCATAAGTTTTTTGTTTTTTGAAAAATAAAAAGAGATATATGCACTTAAAATAAATGTCTGAGTTATGGTATATACCATGGGGGATGAGGAAATGGATCTAATAACATATTTCTTTATCCAAACTATTATAAGTTAGCAAACAGGATTATAAAAATCCAAGAGAAGAGATTGAGCTCATTATTTGTCAATTGTCATCTAGCTATTATGCGAAATAGTTGGAAAGAAGGCCAGGTTTCATTTACAGGCGGTCACGTGGCCTAAAATTGCGGTTGGTGTGTTAGGAGATCTTGGCTATGTTTGGTTAGATAGTTTAGTTTAGTTTTGATGATGTCAGCAGACATAATGAGTAGAGAGAGATACATAGAGAAATGAGAGAAATGATGATGTTATCAAAACTAAAACTAAAACTATACAAGGAAACGAACAAGGCTCTTAAATCCCTGATCACCGGCTTCAATGCGCACCCTCTAAAAATTACTCAATATGAGATTTTGTGACTCAAAATATGAGATTTTGTGGCTGGAGATATGAAGTGCATATAATATGTACCCTCATACGAATAGTCACAAAATTTCATATATTTCCAGAAAATCTCATATTTGGAGCCACACAATCTCATATTTGGACCCATTCGGATTGCTATAGTAACTGCTACAGTGCCACAATCTCATATTTGGAGCCACAAAATCTCATATATTTTCAGAAAATCTCATATTTGGTGCCACAAAATCTCATATTTTGAGTTACAAAATCTCATATTTTGTGCCACAAAATCTCATATTTTGGAGCCACAAAATCTCATATTTGGTGTCACAAAATCTCATATTTTTTGCCACAAAATCTCATATTTGGAGCCACAAAATCTCATATATTCAATGGTCAAAGGTGGCACAAATCCCTACACGTCATATGTGGCGCAATTTCAGCTGTCCATCTTTACGGGGTGCATACCGTATGCCATATCATATTTGGAGCCATAAAATCTCATATTTGGTGCCATAAAATCTCATATTTGGTGCCACAAAACTCAGATTTAAAGCCACAAAATCTTATATGGAGGGGTGTGCATTGTAGCATCACCCTTTATCTTTAACCATTTTCTTGAGCTAATTACCACCTTTTACGCTTGAATTTCATTTACTAGTATATCCAGGCGGAGTTGTTCAGGTTAGATCCTTAGGCGATTTATTTATGATTATCCCTTTTGAGGATAAGGTAAAGAGGGATAAGCTGGTGGCCAATAAAAATATCTCTAATTGGTTTGATTTGTTGAAGCCATGGAACAGTAAAGTGGCTACTCTTTCAAGGTTGATTTGGATTAACTATAGAGTTATGCCTTTGAATGCATGGTACAACAATACTTTCAAATATGGGGTGAGTTCTTGCCTTTGAATGCATGGTTTTAACAGAGAAAGAGTCTAGAGAATAACGGATTAACATTCAGGTGAGCGGCAAAAATTATAAAGTTAAAGTGCGGGAGAAAGCATGTGAGGAGTCTTTTGTGAGAAGTCTAAGACTGCAACCAAGAATGACGTAGATTCTCTTCTTTCTCTCTATGACAAAGCTTTGCAACTACAACGTTCAACACAACTCAGTGAGGAAAAGGGCGACGATGTTCAAGTCATGGAGGAGACAATTGTTTGTGAGTCGTTGGAAGAAGGAGAGGTGGAAGTTCTATCACAAGTCAAGAGGATATGGGAGAGGAATGCCAACAATTGTAATGGGTTTGTGGAGGTAAATGAAGTGCTTCCTGAGAATGTCTAGGCCTATTTTAGAACCTATCCATATTGTTCATTCGAAGAGAAGAGGGGATAGGCATTCTAGGGGAGATATCAGCTCATGAAGCAATTCTTAAATTAGAAAGGATGCTGAAAAGATTGGTAATGAAGATTAGAAAGAAGAAACTCCTTTCTGAGTTTGGGGTTAAGCCTGATAATTTGAATTGTAGAAACAAGAAGGTCCCCTTTTTTTCTTTATCTTTTGATGATATTCGGAAAAGGAAGTCCATTCTTATTAAGAGAGCTAGTAAGACGATGGATACATGCAGGAAGTAGGTTGGGCACCAATTTTAAAAGGGGAAGAAATTATAATTTAAAGAAATTTGTTGAAATAGACGAAGAGGAAATGGTGGAAAGGATCAGTGCTCTTGATGATTTGGAGGTTGATGTTGCCTAGGAGGTGATGATGGCTTCGATGTTGGTGCCTTTCTTTCTCTGGTTTTTTAATTTGAGTTTTGGTTTAGTTTTTGCTCCTTTTGGTTTGTTCTTGTGGGCTTTGTTTTTGTTCTTTTGTCTTTTGATTGTTTTGGTAGTAGGTTTGTTGGTTGTATTAGCAGTTGTGAGGCTTTTGTGTTTGTTGTAAGGTATTGGTTGGCTTCTTGCCTTCCTTTGACCTAGGTTATTGGGCACCGTTTGTTGCGGATGTGCCCTTGATTCTATTAATCGTTGTATCTTTTTAAAAATTAATTAAAAAAAATTGGTGATCGAAAACAAAAAGAGGAAAAATTTAAACTTGCAACACTTCATTTCTCTTACAAAAGTGATAGCCCAATGGTAATCACATGTACTACTGTGCATTTGAAAGGTGTTCAAAACCTCACTAACTACAACTAACTATACTGACTATCTGGGAGAAAGAAAAAACATTTCATTTCTATTTAAATCGGTATTTCTTGTAAGAAAAATGATTTTTGCTATCCACTATTTTATAAAAGCCCTAATTTTTTTTTGCTTTAGTGTTTATGTTGTATGTAATTTTAAGAACTAAAAAATAATATTGAAGTGCAATTGTGAAAAAATGGAGTTCAAACATCGTTACCCCTCTAGTAATTATATTCATTTTCTGGTAATTCGGAAATTCAAATTAAAACAAACAGAGACAACAAAAACTTTGAGTATATCTAAGTTAAAAAGACAATTACAAATTCAGTGCTAGACGCTTAGATGCCCAACACCTGAAGCATCAATATAACTGTATTTGTAACATCACATGGAAGTGGATTATGAGGGTTTTGCTGGAGGGTTGCAACAATTTGGAACTCTACTTTTTCTGCTATTTTGGTGATGTTATGGCTCTTTGTGGTTTTCTTTGATTAAGTAAGATGTAATTTTATCTTTTGATGTCACGTAGGATGTTCTTCCTCTATCTATGTTGGCACCTTGCCAACTTGGTTTTGGTTTGGGTAGTGTCTCCGCTCCCATTCCTTTTCATTAATCTTTGTACTCTTGCCAAAGGTTAATAATATTATTTTTTTTACTCTTCACATGAAAGAGAATGAGAGAAGAGAGGAAAGGAGAACGAGTGATGCATGTTCTACTCTTTTTTTTTTTTTTGAAGAGAATGCATGTCCTACTCTCTATACTAATATTTCAAAAACAAGATTGTTGAGCAAGTTGAAAAAAAATATTGGATGGATGGATCACCAGTTTGACCACAATCAATATTTTGTCACCTTTTTTTTTGTTGGTTGCAAATAAATTCCATCGCTAAAAAAATACGGTTTAAAAAATTATGTCGAATCTACCTCTTACTTTTATGACCGCAATAAAAACACCTGTGCATTATTTCCTTGAGAGATTTGATCATGAGGTCGAAGATCTATAAGCTTAGAGAATATTTCTCAAGGTATTTTGGTTCATCTTCTACAACACTTGGAGTTCTTTGATGGAGTTCAAAGACGATTGGAGATTGGTCTAAAGGAGAAGTCCTGCATAGATCAAGGATTTGAGGAGCCAAATCCGAACGAGCATCTATTAGAGCGGTTCATGAGGAATTAGCAAAGAAGTTCTTAGCTAATAATGAAGGAGTTCATAGCGTGGTTGTAAGAAACTTTGTTTCCACGTTTTACGTATAGTGCTCTCTTTTCTCCCAAGGTTTTTTTCCCGCCTTGGGTTTTTTTCACGTATATCTATGTGCTATGCTTGCTATTTATTTGTTGCGTTTATAATCTTGCATATTCATATAGAGTAGGGTTTTATATATTAGCCGGTTTAATTAATTTATTCACCGTAATAGTAAATCAAGAGGCGATCCGATTTTGGTCTTACAAGTGGTATCAGAGAAGGTCGCTCATATTGATTTTGTGAATTTTTCTTTTACGAGTGGGTCCTTATTGCCTTTTGATTTACTATCATGGAGATTATTGTTTCCACTCCTCGTTCGCCCATGCTTAATGGTGATAATTTTGAGTATTGAAAACCTACGATGAGAGCTTTCTTACAAGCTATTGATGGTGAAGTTTGGAATACTTGTCTCACAGGTTACAATGTACCCATGGAAACGGTTGAGGAGAAACACCCCTATATCTCTGTCTTCATATACTGTCACCGAAAGAGCTGCTCGTTCTGCTAACGATAGAGCAATTAATGCTATATTTGTTGCTATTGCTCTTAATAAATTTTTCCATATTTGTAATTGTTAAATTGCTAAAGAGGCTTGGGATATTTTGGTTACTACTCATGAGGGTACGACACTGTTAAGCAATCAAAACTTCTAAGGGTAACTACTGATTTTGATTTGATTAGGATGGAAGAAGATGAATGCTTTAACGAGTTTTATGCTAGGCTTAACACCATTGTTAACACGAGTTTTACCCTAGGTGAGCATATGCTTGATTTTAAAGTTGTTAAAAAGATTTTAAGATCCCTGCCTAAATGTTTTCGAACTAAAGTCATCATGCTTCAGGGTAAAAAAAAGCTTCCTAACATGTCCGTTAAAGAAATTGTCGGATTTCTTCAAACTTATGAAGCAGACATATTGCAGTATGAATTCGTAAAACAAAAAACTAAAAGTTTAGTTAATCTAATTGCTTTTAAAAGTAATCACATTGATGATTATGATTCTGATGGCAATATTGTTGAGTATGATACTGAAGTTATGGCTCTTTTTACAAAAAAAAATTCAAAAGGCTTTTAGAAGGGGGAGTTTTATGAAACGATTTTCTAGTAAAGAGTCAAAAGATAAAGGTAGTGGAAAATATAAATTTGAATCTTCTAAAGATAAAGAGAAAAAGACAGGAAAAGGTCAATTTTTGGGTACTCGGTGTTATGAATGTGAAGGCTATGGGCATATTGCTTTAGATTGTGGAAATATAAAGAACAAAAAGGTGTTGAATGTTAAGACTTGGGATGATGATAGCGACTCAAATAGTTCGGATAATCCCAAAGACGATAGTAGTAGCAATGATGAGAATGTATTTGCTTTTGTTGCCTCTTTTGAGTCCGGATTATCTTACTCTAAAGATGATAGCAGGGAAGAGGAGGCAGACGAGAACTTTGATATTGAGATTTTGAAAGAAACCATAACAAGCTTTATTTAGAGAGTCTAAAAATCTCACACACCAATGTTAAGCTTGTTAGTAAAGTTAAGTCTAGCGAGGAACGTGTTGCTAATCTTACACAAGAATTGGGGAATTCTAAAATTAAGGTAAGTGAGTTAAAAGTTTCTTTGAAATCTAGTATTGATGAATGTGAAGTCTTGAAAAAGAAAATTTCAGATTTTCAAGAGAAAGAAAACGATTTTGTTGAATTAAACGAATCTTTAGAAGTTCAAGTCAACAAATTGAATTTTGAACTTAAAAAGACTAACATTACTATTAAGTGTTGGAATGAAGGTTCAAAATCATTGGATGATATTCTCGAGGCTCAGAGAATGGTTGGAGATAGAGTTGATCTTGGCTTTACGAATCCCCCTATTGTCAATGATAGAAACAAAAATTATGGTAAAGCTCATGCGGTAAAGATTAATGTTCTTTCATTTCAAAAACCTAATAGTTGTAGTACTTCTAGTAATGTTAAGAGAGATAAGTACACCAATGGGGGTAATTTTTAACCCATTTGTCATTTTTTTGGAGTCCATGGGCACATTAGACCTAATTGTTTTCAACTTCATGGCTATCCTTGTACTTCTTTGAAAAACAACTATAGAATTCAAAGGCAAAATTGGTCACATTATAATGTTCAAAGTTCAAGTACGACTCAAAAGCCAAGTTTTAGGAAGACTACTCACGAGAATCATATGAGTGTGGGGCATAAGAAAGTTGAAAGGTCTACAGTGTTAAAAACCAGGTTTATTTGGGTTAGGAAAAGTGACCTTAGGAATTTTGTTAGGGTCGATTCCATTAGGCAACTTGGTACATTTGTTCTCTTGTAGCACAACTTAGGTTCTTTTCTTGTGTTTTTTTTTTTGTGCCTCATCTCTTTTGTTTATTTTTTAAAAAATCATATCAAACGAAAAAATAAGAGCGTGTTTTTGGGTTAGTTGAAAGTTTATTTTATGGATAACATAATGAGTTTTGTGTTTATTTATAAATACGTCAATTCTTGCAAGCTTTGGTTGTCTATCTTTTTTTCTCTTTCATGATCAATTGTAGAGGGACGCTATTTTGTCATGATAGTTTATCTTCGTGTCCTCACGTACATGAAAGTCTGTTAAATGGCTTCTTGAATCTGAGTTTGGAATCTCATGAAAGTATTAGAATATCTTGTTTCTTGCCCTTGTGAGATTGACCTAAGACTAGAATTCCTCTTGTGATGTTGAAATCCATTAACCACCATCTATTTGATATTTCCATCTCTCCCTCCATATTGTTGAGTGATTGACTTGAGGAAAGGGCTACCTTTAGGGTGAAAGCCGCCTATGATAGTACAAAATACAATAGAAAAAGCCATTCCCATTGGTACGATTATTTTTTTTCATTTAAAATGAGAGTCTTTGGAAAAGGGGGCAATATGATATAATGTGGTATTAGTATTGGACCATTTGCTTAGTAACTGGTTGCATTCGACTTTATCCAGTCCGGATGGTCACGTCAAACAGCAAGTGGGGTAAAAGAGAATACATTGGCAGTGTTAGGTTAGGAGTTTTGGGCCGGTTTTGGCCCTGTTTTGGTTTTGCTTATATTATCATTTCCCTCATTTCTCTCTTTATCTCTCTCCACTTATTATACCTGCTTACATCATCAAAACTAAACTAAACCTACTAACCAAATAAGGCCATTGTTTAAAAAAAAAAAACAAATAATGATTAGTTGAGGGGAAGAATCTGCCATGAGCTTATTCAACAAAAAATCTTGAAGGACCTATGATGGTTTGACTTCTTGATGGGACAATTGCTTGATTTGTTGATTTTCATGAGATTTTTGAGTCATTTTTGAGTTGAACCATTTCATTCCAAGAATGTTGCACACACTCACTTTTTGATCATTGATTTCTACCTATGTCTTATAGCATTGCCACATATTGGCAATGAAAACTTAACATTGATCGGTCCCAAATTTTTGTCAGCATGACCATATTTGTTAATTTGCATGACATGACATTATCTATCTACGAAATTTGAGGTTCGGGTTGTGTTTCTTTTGATTTCTTGGTGTTGGAGATGATTTTTTTTGAAAACTTTATCTTTTGGCTATTATTTGAGAAGTCTTTACCATTAAGAGATTATGAGGCCTTATAAATGTTGCTTGAGCTAGTTTAGCGTGATCAACCTATTTATAAAACATGATTTGGGTTCTTATTTGAGATAGATTGCTTCAATTTTTGTAATGTTCCTTGCCAGAATTATTATTCCTCATTGATATATCGATTTCCTATTACTATATTATTATATTCTTTGTCAATTCGTGACAAAAAAAGGAAGAAATGTTACTTGCTTGCTAATTCTTAATTAGTTCCTCAATTTTGGCTTGTGTGCAAGTTTGGGCCTCTATGATTTTATGGTTTACTTGTTAGAATTTTTAATTGTAAATATTTTATGTAGTTTTGTCCAGGAATTGCCAAAGGGGAGGGGGAGATTGTAAGTCCCTTATTTGTGATTGGCTAATTTTGTGATATTTCCATGTAATTGAAATCCTATGTATATGTTAGTTAGTTGATTGATTAGTGAGAAGTCAAGGACAACAATCAGTGCCTCATTCTATGCTAGCAATCAGTGCCAAAAGTTATTGGATTGAAGATTGTGGCTTGGAAAGTATTATGGGAAGATTGCGACTTGGAAAGTATTATGGGAAGATTGTGACTAAAAAATATGGACATATTGTGTTTTGAAAAGGCTAGGATCATGGGGAAAAGAAAATTGAGAATAAGGAAACAACATAATTGGAGATGTGCATTTCATTTAAGGAAACAAAATAATTGGAGACGTGCAATTCGCCCAAGAAGCAGCAGGTTCGCTTGAGCGAGTTAGTTGAGCGACTATTTGGATTGGTTCTGCTCGAGCGAGTTGGTCGAGCAACATTGGCTTTTTTCATTTGTCTATACAACCTCATTACTCTTCAGAAAATTAAAAATTGCAACCACAACGTGAATAGTGAGAAAAAAAGTTCATGAGATCAAAAAAAACACTTGTGGATTATTTCTTGAGAGATTTGATGAGGTTTGAAGATCTATAAGCTTAGAGATTATTTCTTAAGATATTTTGCTTCATCTTCTACAACACTTGGAGTTCTTTGATGGAGTTCAAAGGCGATCGGATATTGGTCTAAAGGAGAAGTCCTACAAAGATCAAGGATTTGAGGAGTGGAATCCGAAGGAGCATCTATTAGAGAGGTTCATGAGGAGTCGGCAAAGAAATTCTTAGCCAATGATGAAGGAGTTCATAGCGTGGTTGTAAGAAACTTTGTTTTTGCATTTTGCACATAGTGCTATCTTCTCTCTCGTGGTTTTTTTCCCCGCCTTGGGAGTTTTTTCACGTATATCTGCATGTTATGCTTGTTGTTTATACCAGTTTGCAAAAAACAAAAAAAAAGGCAAAAAAGAAAAAGATGAAGAATAAAGATAGATTGTTTTATTTTTTTTATGTAAATAAAACTCCTTCCATCTCAAAATTTTAGTTTGTTAAAATATCTCAAAAAATTAATTTTTTGATATGTAGGTCACGGATTCGATTCTCGAAAACAACCTTTTGCTTGTTGGGCACTGTGTACATCAACTCTTTCCCAGACTTTACATATGCGGGAGCTTCATGCACTGTGTACGCCCTTTAGATATCTCATAATTCTTGTCCATTTTTAATAGTTAATCGGAAAAAAATTAATGAAACTTCTTTTTTTTGCCATTCAGTACCATATCCAAATTAAACAAAAAAATAAAGGTAAAAATGCATCAAAGACTAAAAAGTAGTCCCTTAGTCTCCCTTTTTTTCCCCCCTCGTTGTATGCTAATAGGATAGAAAATTAAATTGATTATAATGTCGTATGAATACTCTTAATTCTTTTATAATGTCGTATGGATCTTATTTGATAATTTTTAATTAGTTATATTAAATAATTTTTTCAAAATCACCTAAACATTTTAATTTACAAGATATAAATGATTAAAAATTGACACAATACCAAAAAAGACAGAAGGAGTAATTCATTATATTTAACAAAGAAAAGTACTTGTAAAATTTTAAATATATTTTTTGATCAGACAAAACTTTTCATATTACTCTAAGATACGCAGAAGAGAAATAGAAAGTACATAGTTGGAGAGGGTATAATCCAGATAGATTTTGTCGTTTCAACCAAAGATTAAAGCATTAAATTGTCGGTCATGTTTGCATTGATAATTGTTATAGGGGACCGTTGGTATGAAAAAACGCCCATTGGGCAGTTTTTTGCATTTGCCAAATACATAAAGTCATAAATCGTTGAGGATAATTTCAATAAAATACATGTAATTTTCTATAACCCTATTTCTTTCTTTCTTTTGATGTTCTCCCTTCTACCGAGTTATCAATAAAATTTCCTACGTTCAGAAAAACAACTGCAAGATTTTGAAAATTACAGAGGTTGCTCTTCTTTTCTCCTCTAAATGATTTCAGACCTCATCGGTCATGCTCGATCTCACAAACAATATTTATTGTGATTTTTGGGACTCTCAGTACAAGCATATGCCCCAAGCATGGCTGGCCCTGTGGGCAGGCTCGGGCCTGGGCCCCCCGATTTTTGGGACCCTGTATCGTAAAAATATATATATGTATATATAAAGGGTCTCAAATTAAGAATAGATCTGGAACCTCGCGAAATACGGGGCCGGGACTGGCCCCAAGTATCTTTGTTTATACATACATGTCAATTTTTAGATGTTGAGTTGTCGTTTTCGTTTTTTCCTACTGGTAACACCTGGTCGTCTATGCGTTTCTTTCACGAAACGCACAAAATTTTTTATTTTTTATTTTTCTCAAAAAAACCTGCCGAGGTTTGTCGAACTGCCAGAGAATATCCTGCAAATATAATAATACTCAGAATTTTTTTTTTTAGCAATAGTCCGACTTCTTAAAAAATTTAAGAATTTTTTTTTTCAAAAATCCTGAAGGTACACCAAATTAGTACAATAACTTTGTACAATATATCTCTTGTCATTTAAAACTGTTTTCGACGGTCCTAATTTTGAATAAATTATTCGCACAAATAATTAAATACTCTCGTGAATAGTTCATTTAAAATTTGTACTATCAAAAATTAAGATGCACGGTTGAAATGCGTGTTGTACAACTTTGTTGTAGTTGTTGTACCGTAGCAGCATTGTTTTCTTTTTGCCTTTTCCAGCGGTACTGATGAACATTTTAAATTGTTTAAATTGTGTTTTAAAGCCTGAATTTTTTTTTGATCCATTTTTAAAGCCTGAGTTTGGTTGGTAAAATTGTACACGGAGTACCTTCCGGTACGGATCTTTTATGGGTACAGAACTACAAGAGATGGTATGTGCACCAATAATGCACAAACCGGTCCATGGGTCCCACTTGCGGTTTTCGTAAAACGATCCGTTTTGTTCGATAATTTTATACTGTGTTTTTCAAATGAATTCATGGAAAATTAGGTTTGTTTTTGTTTATGTTTTGAGTTTTAATTTTTGTAATGATTAGAGAGAGAAATATAGATAATAATTAAAAATTAGGTATTAATGATTAGAGAGAGATAGAGAGAAAAATAAAAATAATATTTAAAAATAAAACTAATAATTGAATAATAATTGAGAAAATCGATTCTTAAAAATCAAAACGAACAAAGGCTAGATTAATTGGTCACCTAAAAGTTTTTTGATCCGATGTACCAACTCTTCATTTAGAATATAAGATCCCAAATTCTCAAAGAATAATTGGCGTATTGGGTCAAGATTGTGCGAGTATTAAATTGAACTTATTTTTTCACGTAACAACTTCAAAAAGTATTTTAAAATTGGTAAACAGTATTAATCATTCGTGTGAGACCCATCAATAGAGTCTGTGGGTCGATCTTACGCCACTGGTGGATATACCACCACCGGTACCCATAGAATTATGGATTACTCCTATTTGTCGCTGTGCCCAAAAGTCATGGTCATAGACATTTTTTTGGAGTTGACTCACCGATAACAAATTTTTTCTTGCAACGACTCTCTCCGTCTCAATTTGTTTGTCACTTTTGAGGAAGTGGATTTTTAAGAGGTGTGAAAATTTTGTATTTTCTATTTTGCTCATAAATCCAGTCAATATTACTGTGACCAAATTTTTGAGGTTAATTTATTATATGAAAGTCAAAACATATTCAATATGGATCTTATTTGATAGATATAGATATTAATTATTTTTATTATACAAAATTTTCAAATTCATATAAATCGTTATAAAATAAAAGATCATAGACTAACCAATTAAGATGAGAAAAATACTTTTTAAGGGTAAAACTGGAAATTGACTCTATTTTGATGGATATTTTTAGAAGTGGGACAAATATTTTGGGACATTCCAAAATCGAAAGAAGAACAAGATATTGGAACGGGAGTAACTTCTAAGGTGAATATAAAAATTCAAATTAAAAATCTTACTCCACGTTTTGGGGGCCTGCAGTGCCAGTGTCGGTAGGACGATCAGGAAAGTTCACCTCATAAAGTACATTGAGTACTATAAGCGTATCAATAATCAGTTTGATTGAATATCATTGAATACCTCATTTTGAAATGTATAATTCCGAATGAATCTAAAACACTAGATCAAAACTACTGCAACAAGTTATATATGTTCCGATAAAACACTTCTCAATATTTAATCGAAACGATTTTTGGTAGACATATAAAACTCGACGCGCGTTGCACAATACTAGAATGGCGGCGCCGTACCCGCACAATACGCTGGCCCGGGGTTCCCACGTTTCATTAACAAACAAACGCTTCCTGGTAGGCTTGTACAATCATATGTCAACTGCATACGAATAAATTATTCAGGGGGTGTTCCACTAAGGTAGTTTTTTGAAAAAATTAGTTTTTCGCGGTTTTTTATGTGATGTATTATGAGAGAATGACCTGTCTCAATTTTTAGAAAAAATAATTTTTTGTTAGTGGAACACCCCCTCAGTGTTATTGGTGCACGGGGTTTCCCAGACCTTTTTTCATCATACGGAGTATTTTTTTTTTTGGCATTGACTCCATAACGCAGCGTGTTTGGGCAACATGTGTCCCTTCAAACTTCCAACCATCGCATTAATTTTTCCCCCCGGGTTTGCCGCGCTCCTTTGGGAAAAAAAACTTATCCTGGTTTTTTGATTTATTTTTTTGTCTTTATTAATTTTTTTTGTTTTTTACATTTGTTAGTTTGCGTCAAGAATTTGTGATTTTTTAATTGCTCTTAACGAGACGAATTTAACAAGTATAAATTTATGATCAAATCAAATTATTTTTTGAAAAAGACCGAAATTACTTGGATTATTGGATTAATTTTGGTTTTATTAAAAGAAATTAAATTTTGATCATAATTTTATACTTATTAGATTCGTTTCATTGAAAATAATCTAAAAATCATAAAAATTTGACTCAAAACTAAAAAATGTAATTTTTTAAATAAAAAAAATCTAATAATTCGAATTATGAATTTGTCAAACACAGTGGTGCAAAAGTCATCCCCTTCGTCTTCTTCTTCTTCTCCGTCTCCACCGTAATCCTCTCTCTCTCTCTCTCTCTCCCGCGCCGGAAAAATGATGTATCCCAAATTACTACTACTACGAACCTCCGCCCGCATTAAAGACCTCTGCTTAATCCTCTCCTCTCTCCTCATCTTCTACCTCCTCCTCCACCCCCTCCACCCCACCACCACCCCTCCCTCCCTCCACCTCCCCACCTCTCTTCCTCCCACTCCCACCACCCAGCTCCACCACCTCCTTTTCTCCGTCGCCTCCTGTTCCCGCTCCTTCCCGACCCGAAAACCCTACCTTCGCCTCTGGTACACCCCCAACACCACCCGCGCCTACCTCTTCCTAGACCGCCTCCATGATCCCAACAACCCCGACGACCCTACCCTACCTCCAACCATAATCTCCCGAGACACCTCCCACTTCCCCTACACCTTCCCCCGCGGCTCCCGCTCCGCCATCCGAATTGCCCGCATCGTCAAAGAATCCGTCGACCGACTCAACGACACCTCCGGTGTCGTGCGCTGGTTCGTGTTCGGAGACGACGACACAGTATTCGTAACGGCTAATCTGGTGAGTACTCTGGCGAAGTACGACCACGAGAAGTGGTACTACATTGGGAGTGGGTCGGAGGGGTACGAGGAGAATTTGGGAAATTCGCTGGGTATGGCGTTTGGAGGAGGAGGGTTCGCGATCAGCGGGTCATTGGCTAGGGCTTTGGCTGGGGTTTTGGACTCGTGTTTGGTGAGGTACCCGCACTTGTACGGGAGCGACGCTAGGATATTCTCCTGCTTGTCGGAGCTCGGCGTCGAGTTGACTCGTGAACCTGGGTTTCATCAGGTATGTATAGATATTTTTTGAAGAATTTCTTCTGTTTCTTTTTCTTTCAACCTGGTATGACTCCTCTCTGTTCCATTTTTAGAGCATCTCAAAGACCTTACTCAAGTTTATTTTTTGTAGAATTCTAAAATCATAGGACATATGTATGAAGAAATGGTCTTGTAGTTAGTAGTATTTTTGCAAATTTGGGAGGAAGAAATGGTCTTGTAAAAGTTTGAATTTTCCTAGACGTTGAGTAAAAGCTTAAGCAAAACCCCATTTAATTTAAGGGTCCATTTACTCTCCAGTTTTAAAAAGGAACTAGACCGTTCAGTTTCTAAGGTTGTTCATTTTATAAACTATGTCGAGTACTTCAACTGTTGAAAAGTTGGAAAAATTTATGTTGATCGAATACTGATCAATACATGTTTTGGATCATATTTATATGGATTATTCTATTGTCCGCTCAATAGGCGGACAGTAGAAAAATCCTATTTATATTAAAAAAGATGACCATGCATACTGGATATATAGAATCTATTTTTTTTTTCTGGATATAAAGGATCCAAACGGTTATTAATTAGTTGATAACTTAATGAGCTATAAAAAATAAACGTCTCCGATCATCCATTTGTACGTGGAATGGACTCAAAAATTAAGAAACTGAACAGGTCCAGTCCTTTTAGACTGAGGAGGATCAGTACCAATTATGTAAGCTTCAGTCAAAGATTGGAGTTTCCCATTTTCCCTAAATTTTTGCTCTCGTATTTTTTTTCATGATTTTTTCAAATCTTTTTACCGTGAATAATTATTCAACTCGACGATAAAAACGAAAATGTAAAAATCTGAACCATATTTGAACAAAACTAATATAGATGAAAAAAAAAATACCAAATGTCCTTTTTTTTTTTTTTTTTGTCTTTGGCAAATCTGTTTTTGAATCTTGTCATAATTTTTTTACTTATAGGCTCCACTTGTTGAGATGAGTGATTAATTCAAAAAATGTAACATGAATTTAACAAAAATTCAGGAAAAAAAATACAAAAACATAAAAGATCATAAATTTAGGGATAATGTGTTTTTATTGAACAATTATTTGGTGCCCGGCAGACACAAATTAATTTTAACAAAGCATTAATCGTTCAAACTATGTTTGAACGGTCTAAATTTAAAAGAAAAAAAAAAAACCGATCAAGTGCTCGACCGCTTGGGCACAGCCACGTTATGCCGGCCACCTAAAATATTTTCCTCTGCTTGGGCACAGCCGCGTTGTGTCGTCGTCGTCGTCTCTCTCTCTCTCTCTCAACATGTTTTTCCTCAAACCAGGCCTAAAAACCCCCTCCCGACGCACCAAAGACATCTGCCTACTCCTATCCTCTCTCCTCATCTTCTACCTCCTCCTCCACCCCTCAAACCCCACCCTCAGCCCCACCTCTCTCCTGCTCCCCCCCTCCCCTCCCACCACTCCCACCACCCTCCGCCACCTCCTCTTCTCCATCGCCTCCTCCTCCCTCTCCCTCCCCACCCGCTCCCCCTTACTCCGCCTCTGGTACTCCCCTAACACCACTCACGCCTACCTCTTCCTAGACCGCCGCCCCACACCCAGTCCCAACCCCACCCTCCCTCCAACACTAATCTCCCTCTCCACCACCCGCTTCCCCTACTCGTTCCCCCGCGGCTCCCGCTCCGCCATCCGCATCGCCCGCGTCGTCAAAGAATCCCTTACCCGCCTCAACCACACCTCTCACATACGCTGGTTTGTCTACGGCGACGACGACACCCTTTTCGTCCCGGCTAATTTGGTCAGGACTTTGGCCAAGTACGATCACGAGAAGTGGTGGTATGTTGGGAGTGGGTCGGAGGGATACGGGGAGAATTATCGGAATTCGTTTGGGATGGGGTTTGGAGGGGGAGGGTTTGCGATTAGTGCGTCGTTGGCTAGGGTTTTGGCTGGGGTTTTGGACTCGTGTTTGCTAAGGTATCCGCACTTGTACGGGAGTGATGCTAGGGTTTTTTCGTGCTTGGCAGAGCTTGGTGTGGAGTTGACGCCTGAACCGGGGTTTCATCAGGTAGAAATTATTCGAGAAATTGTTCTAAGATACTGGTTTGATATGATTCCTGGGTCTTCTATTGTTCCTAGTTAGATTAAAATTTTCAGTCTCGCTTGACTTGGTAAAGATTTGAGTCAAAGACCAGACTCTGGAGATAGTTTTAATTAGAGGATTACTCAAAATTTTGGTGTGAGTAAATAATTAAAAACCGTTACTTATTTTAAGAAATTAAAAGCCAAACTTTTTTCAGCATTCCATAGTTGTAATATACCGACTCTATATACCGAGGTAAACTGGAAATAGATAATGAAGTGCGTAGTTCTACATCCTACGGGAGCAGGCATGCAAGAATGTCGTCGACAAAATTTATTGGATAGCTGAGTTCCTCCTCCTGTGCCATAACTGTATAGATACAAAGTTTGAGTGCAAATATCCTTTCCCTTATTTATAAGTGTATTCCAGCTTCAAATTATGTAGGTATTCTTTGTAGTCTAGATTTGAATTGGACGTGGTTCTCATCAGGTATATTATGATTTCCACTGTTTTCTTGTTCTGGTAGTGATCAAGCAATAATTTCATTGTGCTTTTGTGTAATGTTTTCTTATCTTACCGAAATGAAATGGGAACTTTGTAACGAAAGGGGATTCATGCAGTACCATTCTTCCCTCATTGCAAAATTTGAGTTCTGTGTAGCGCGCTTCAAATACCCTTGTTGGTTGTTCGCATATATTTTGCAAGTTACACTTTTCTTTGTTGTTGATGGAGTGCAAATGGCAATTTATCATCTTGATGGTGTAGAACAAGAAGTGAAATTTCACTACCACCACTTGTGAGTAATTGCGGAACACTTTTTAGGGTGTTTCTTTAGTGTTCCCGAAGTATCATGTGCATACAATAAGCTATTCAGTGGATTCATAACCAGTATGGAGTTTTGTTCTCCAAACGGAGAACTTTGGGCTGCAATTAGAGCTTAAATTCATAAGGTTTCTTTTTGTTCCCTATAATTTTCATTTCTTGATAGTTCTGACTTCTGACTATATATTAACTCCACTGTTTATGAATTTATACTCCTAGGTAAAAATTTGTTCACCTTTATAATGGGAATGTTGAAGATTAGGGAATTCTTTTCACCATACCATAAATCTCGTTTACAGTCTCTGAAATCTCATGTCCAACCAGCAAATAAAATCCCATTCCTTGGAATAAAAGCTGTTTTCATCTTTGTGCTGCTGACTGCTGAGGCATTGAACTTTAGAATCGAAAGTTGGATCTTCACTCCCATTGGAGGAAGTCTTTTTATACTGCTCCTTATACGTGTATTCACCCTGTTCCTGTGTCCGTGTTGGCTTATTTTACTAGCTACGTGCTGATTGTATCTGGTGTGAATTAATTTTCCTATCCTTTAATATGAATTTCCATTATCAGGTTGATACTCGAGGAGATATTTTTGGAATGCTTTCAGCCCACCCTCTATCACCTTTATTGTCTCTTCATCACGTAGATCGTGTGGACCCAATTTTCCCTAACATGACCAGGGATAATGCTTTGAGACACCTCTTTGAAGCTGTGAACGTTGACCCTGGCAGAGTTCTGCAGCAAACTGTCTGTTACGAGCGGTCTCGCTCATTAACAGTTTCAGTAGCATGGGGTTATGCTATTCAGGTGTTTGAAGGCAATTATTATCTTCCAGATCTTCTTCGTAAGGAGAGGACATTTAAACCATGGAGACGGAATAAGGAAATTATATCAAGTCTGTATATGTTCGATACGAGGGAGTACATTAGTGATCCATGCAAAAGACCTGTTGTCTTCTTCCTCAAAAGTGCTGTTTCTGGTTCAAAACATATCTATACTGACTACATCAGGCACGTTGTGGGAAATTGCTCAAGAACCAGGGCAGTAAATGATTTGGAACAGATCAGAGTGTTCTCGCAAAAGCCAGATCAGTACCTTGGAGAGGTACTCCTTCAGTTGCCTGGACATTTCCTCATATTCGTTGACTAGTTTCTGTCGGAGATGCATATGTGTTTCTTTCTCATTTATTCATTGTCAGTGCCGTCTTATAATTGGTTTCAGGTCAAGGCTCTCCGTCGTCAATGCTGTGATATTTTACCATCTTCCCATAGATCGATGGACATTAATATTAGAGAATGCGGAGTTGATGAACTGATATCAATGCATAGAAACTCTGTTGGAAGTGCTGCTAACTAGACTGAAACTTGGAGCTGTGACTTTTGCCCCTTGGCAGATACTCCTTAACATGCATACAAAGGTAATTTCTTGAACTACTGAACTGTTTTTCTTCCAATACCTCTTTTGATTTTCTTAAACTGTGGTCTTTTCTGTCTATTTTTCTATTTGGATGCCTTTTTTTGGGTGAGTACAGCCTATAGGAATTACATTTCTAGTTTTTCTCTTTGTTGTAAAAGATGGAACCTGGTTCACCTGCTTTTGATTTCATTATTTTCAAAATTTGTCCTGTTTTCCCTCTTTCCTAGGTTATGGCAGTGTTGGTAAAATTTATAACTAAATTGAATCTAAGTTAACTTGGGCGGGTTGTGAAAAGATGCGGAAATGAAGAACTACTTGGGCCTGGGAACTTTGTTACGTACAATCTGAAATTCTTGATAAATAAACTGATTTTTGAAAAGCCTTTTACATCGCTATTTGAGCCTGTTGTCATCTGAAGTTTGCAGTTGGGCCTCTGGGGTTTTTTAAGATGGTCTAACAGATTTTTCACATCAGGTTGCCTTCAGTAGCTTGAAGATGAAGATGGACTATTGGGATGAAGCCTGAAGGCATCACATATCTTGGGTTAGGATTGTTTGGGCGTGAGTGTCGAAGGAACCCTTCTTCTTCCAGTTGTACCTTGGTCAACCGAGATATGATGTTGATATATAAAATTCAGCGCGTTTTAAATACAAAATGCTGCCTCGATCTGTGCCCTAAAATAAAGAAAATAACAAGAATTTTTTTTCGCAAAAAAATAATACCATATAGACTAATAGATGAATATGCTACGACTGTTGGAGTAAAAAAGATGCTACAGTAATAATCAGTATAAAAGGTAAAAAACTAAAAATGGTTGAATTTTTGAAAACTTTAGAGAGAATGAACTAATTTGTAAATTTCATTTCTTTGCGAATGAATTGAATTGCCTGAATGATCTCGGCTGACCGTGTAGACTATATATACATATCTCAACTCCAAAAACCTTATTCATTGTTCATTTAATCGAGGAATTTGAAGAATAGATGGACACAAAGAGACTCCACATCTATGTGAGCAGCAGATAACTTCCGATACAGCTTATGTTTTTGTGATGAGCTTGTCTTGGGTATGTAATGCACATGCTTTCTCTGTTCCTTGCAACATTGGTTGGCTGCCTCTTTCCCAAATGGAGGCTGAGATCCCGGCACTCTGTTTTTACTTTGTACCCATAATGTAGTTTGTTGTTGCATTAATTCTACTATGTTTTTTACCCAAAAAAATGGCCATGGTTTCTAAAAAATAGAGTTCAATATTTATTTCCTCCGTCTGAGTGTCTCATTTTTCCAATGAGAGGGATGGAGAGAAGATGGAAAACAACCCCTAAATGGACTGTTACAGGTGGAGGGGAGCGAGGATAGGGTTATTTAGTGTAGTTTGGGTGTAAAAAAAAAAAAAAAGGAGGCATGGAGAACAAAATAGGGGTTCCATTTTCCTTCCAAAATGGGTGCCAAGGTCCTTCACGACGTCGTTTCTTGTAGTGTCAAGGTAGCACATTCACTTTTTCCGTTAGGCAAGTGATGATAAAGGCTGTGTTCGGTTGAGTTGTTTTGTTTTGGTTTGATGATGTAAGCAGGTGTAATAAGTGGAGAGAGATAGAGAAAAAGTGAAAAAAATGATGATGTAATCAAAACTGGAATAGTGCCAAATTGGGGGAAAACCCCCAAACGAACAGGGTCAAAATGTTTAAAGTTTGGAAGTTTAATTTACATTTAGTAAGGTTTGGAGGTTTTTTTTTGAAATTTTCTCAAAAATAAATCTCCAAAAATACATTTCATTTAAATAGTTGACGATAATTTCGTGAATACGTGTCATTTTTATAACCCCGATTCTCTTATAACATGATACCGCCAACAGAAACACCACTAAAAATTCTTTTCAAATTCAAAAGCTGGATGGTGGGGTTTAAGACTAATCAATTGTGTTATGACAATTACTTTGACATGACTTTTATTCCTTTCTTTGATGTTCTCCATTGTTATCAATGAAATTTCCACCATTGGGATTACAAGGATTTTTACGATTACAAGGTTGCCCTTCTTTTCTCCTCAAAATGATTTCAGCCCGGGGCTGAGAGATCTTTGTACAAACGGGTTAACGGACCCCACTGCCTTCCAACTTTCACCCTGAAGACTTTATTACCATTAAGGTCACAAAACAGATATTTATTACTATTAAGGTTAATCACTCTTTTTTTTGGAGATTATATTTAAGGTATACTTTCGTATTATACTGTTTTAGTAGTTTAGGCATTTTCATAAAGTATCCTAGGATTTTAGATACTTTTATAGGGTACCCTATAAGTGCATCCTAAACACTTTAGACAACTTTAGGGTATCCTAAATTTGTACTGTACATTTAGAATTTAGACTGTACATTTAGAATTTAGACCGTATATTTAGAATGTACATTTTATAATTTAGCTTGTACATTTAAAATTTAGACCGTACATTACTATAAGATTTTAGACACTTTCATAGAATACAATAGGGTTTAGTTTTAGGCATTTTTATAGGGTACCCTAGGATTTAGGTATTTTCATAAGATATCTTAGGGTTTAGGTTTAGGGCACTTTCTTATTATAGAGTTTTAGTGGTTTAGGCATTTTCATAGGGTATCCTAGGGTTTAGGTTTAGGCACTTTCATAGGGCACTCTAGGATTTTGACATTTTCATAGGGTATTCTAGGATTTGGGCACTTTCATACGATTTAGGGGTTCAAAATTTAAAATGTAAAATTAGAGAGAGAGAGAGAGAGAGAGAGAGAGAGATGAGTGGAGTTTTTTTAGTGCATTTTTTGAAAATTGATGGAGTTTGGCATGCATAGCCCCAAAAAATGGACCTGCCCGTACTTTTCCCCACCATGAATTGATATAGTTCACACACAAATAATCTTGATTCACCTCACTTTGAAATTATATTATGTCTCAGCCATGCCAGCCCATTTTAAAGTCCGATACATAAAAAACTTAGAAATTTCTTGCCTAGGTTCTCCCGCAATAATAAGTCCCCAAGCTGGTCATTAAAAACTCCCTCCTAATAGGTCAGTTAATTTGTCCCCAATGTTTATTCTAATTATATGATAGGTTGGTTACGTAGTTGAATGTTGATGGTTTTTGATATTCCATTGGTGATAGACTTGGAAATTGTATGGAATTATTCCTCTTTGTTGTTCTGGAAGTATGTATAGTATGTTATTTTCATTTTAATTTTTAATAAATTGATATTTGTTCAATGAGTGACTCGCACATACTCGAATTTTTGACCCCACAAGTTAGAAATTCTTGCTCCGTCTCTGATTTCAGCCCTCATCAATGGTCGTCACTCTCTCGCACAAATAATATTTACTATTTATTTAGTGATTTCTGGAACTCTCTCTTGAATACAATTTTATAGTTCATTTTACTCCCTCTGTCCCATTTTAAATGTCCCCTATGTAAAGTCGTGACATTTTTACTTTAAAAGAAAACATATTTTTAGATTTTTTTTTCAAATTTTTTTACACCATTAAGTACTCGTTGAGATCTTTTGAATGATAAAAAAAAAATTTAAAAAAATAGTTCCGAAAGTATTTTATTTTTTAAGATCAAACTTACACGTTCTCTTATAGGAGATATTTAAATTGAGACGGAGAGAGTACATGATTGTTTAGTTGTCGTTTTCATTTTTTTCCCAGTAACACGACAAGGTCTTGTACATTCCGCACGGTGGCGGATCTACTTAGGGGCTGGGTGGGGCCAAGGCCCCCCACCTGGCCACTTGTAATTTTTTTATTTATTTAAAGTTTTAAAAGGTAAGTCCCACAATTTTTGCCAAATAACTGTTGAACTGATTGACAGGGTTAATTGAAACCGAAAATTACAAACCGTTTAACATCTTTCAATTCAAAACATAACACGTTTTGTACTTTGTGTTTCCTCACGCAATTCCTCTTTTTAAATCTGCAAAATCATTAAACGTTCGATTGGACGTCGTTTGACAAGCTGTTTGTTTTTCTTAAGTTAGATGTTAGGTTTTTATAACCCTAATACAAACACGGTGTGCATATATAAAAGACAAAGTTTGAATTTTGGTTTTTCTTAATGTAAAACTCATGTTTCATAGTATTTCATTTGGCTTTTCAAATTTGTCTTTGAATTTTTTTTTTGTTTACAAAAACTAGAGGACTAAAGACTTTGTGTATAAAAAAAATAATGATAAAAATCTAGTGTTAGCAGGCCTTTATTCAAAATTTTAAAATTTACTGTGGACCTCTATAAATTTTGTATAAATAGGATTGTTTGAAATCATTGTGATGGCGACCGCTGTCAATTGTCCTCACTTAGTGCCATCCTTGGTTACTACCACGACAACTGATGTAGGATTCGTTATTAGCTTTCTCTCTTTCACATTAGAATTATATCCTAATTAAACCGGCGACTGCCAATTTGTCGACATAGGCCCCCCAGAATCCAATCCTAGCTCCGTCACTGATTCCGTACACACACACACACACACACACACACACACACACATATATATATATATATATCTATATATATATATATATATATATATATATATATACAACAATAAAAAAATGGAGGCAAATGTACACAGTACACGTGCACCTATTATGCAACATTAATCCTTGACTAATTTACAAATACATGTCAATTTATGTGGTGTAGTTTTCCTTTTAAATTCTGGCTTTGAAGCCCGAGTGGTCCATCTGTTATTACTATTAAAATTGCACCGCCGAATGCCTATGATCTTTCGAAAGTCCGCTGCGCCATGCCTGTCGCTGTGTCCAAAAGTCACTCCATTCTTTTTCTTCTTCTTCTTCTTCTTCGTCTTCTCTCCATTCCATTATTTTACCGACACAATCACTCTCTCAGCAAACGCACGAGATGCCTTCGGGCTTCGGCTAGTATTTTTTACAAAGCAATAGAGATGGAACCAAGACTTTTCCTACACAGGAGCGAATTTTTTTTTTCAAAATAGTTTGCAGGAACAAGCCTGTATAATTTATAAGATTTTTTTTTTTTAAGAGAGGAATATCCATTTGGCATGCATAACCATTTTTTTGAAATCGTCTCAAATTTTTAAATGACAATTTCAACCATTTGCAACTTTTTCCTCCCCAACACAAATTTTCGTGCAAGTAACTTGTAGGATAAATAGCATGAAAATTCAAATTTGAAAACCTCACTACACGTTTCATACAAACAAATCGCGTCTTCTTTGGTGGATTGGTACAATAAGAGCCGGCCTAACTTTTTAGAGGCTGAAAGCGAAAATCTAAATGAGATCTTTTCAAAATCTTAATGAACAAAATGTAAGAAAGTAAATTGCACTTCTAAAAACAAATAATACTATTCATCAATAAGAAATAACCATAAAACAATAACCAAACATTCCAAGATTTAAAACTCGTCACTTAAATATCAGTAATTCTAAAATTTAAAAATAAAAACCCAAACCTTACAAGATTTTTAAAAGCATCATCTAAATACGATGCATTTTTTTTTTATTTACAAAAGATACCTAGGGTAATAAAATATGTGGCCCTTGAAATTCATAGTTTTAGAAATACTCTATACATTTCAGTTTATCGTTTTCATTTTTTTCGTAGTGGTACAATAGGGTCTTGTACGTTACGTACAACATATATACATATACCCAAAACTTCTAGTCCACTCCTCCCGGAAACAAGAAAAAGTGTGTTTTTTTTTTTTTGCAAATTGTTTTTGGAAAATCCGAGCCGTCCAATGTTTTCAAAAGGTGTTTTCAAGGGTCCAAGCGAGAAATCTTCAAAAAAAAATACCGGGAAGGACTTGATCCAAGCAGTTTTTGCAAAAACTGTAAATATAAAAATTTTGCGAAAACTGCTTGGATCAAGCCCTTCCCGGTATTTTTTTTGAAGATTTCTCGCGAGTACCCTTGAAAACACCTTCTGAACACATTGGACGGATCGGATCGTCAAAAAAATATTTGGATCGTGAGGTCCGGAAACGGGAAGACCGGACTAGAAGTGTTCCCTATACATATATATATATATATATATATATATATATACACACACACACACACACACACACACTCAGTAAACTTCCAATCAAGTATACCTGATGAGATTCCCATTAGGGACTCCTACAATTCTCTAATTTGTCGATTAAATTTTCATGATTCGAACCGTCCAATGTTAAAAGGTTTTTTTAAAGGTCGTTACAAGAAATCAGTGGAAAAAAATACCAGGAAAAACTTGATCCAATCAGTTTTCAATAAAAACTATATATATACATTTTTATCGAAAATTGATTGGATTAATTCATTCCTGGTATTTTTTTCACTGAGGGACCCTCAGGAAAACATCTTTTAAACACAATGTCGGCTGCGTCATGCCTGTGCTATGTCCAAAAGTCATTCCTTTCTTCTTCTTCTTCTTCTTCTTCTCTCCATTCTATTATTTTATCGACAGAATCTCACTCTCTTAGAGCACGCACAAGATGCCTTCGGCTAGTATTTTTTTTTTTTACAAAGGATTAGAGACGGAACTAGAAATTTTACTATATAGGGGTAAATTTTTTTTGCACAATAGTTTGCAGGAGCGACTAGCGAGTTTATAATTTATAGGATTTTTTTTTTTTTTACAAAGGAATACCCTTTTGGCATAACCATTTTTTTTGAAATTGTCTCAGATTTTAAATGACAATTTCAACCATTTGGAACTTTTTCATCCCCAACACAAATTTTACTGCGAGTAACTTCTAGGGTAAGAATAATGATATGTACACACCCTCCCAACCACACCCTCTCTCACATGTGTGGTGGGGTCTACTAGGACCCACTGGGTGAGCCCCACCACACATGTGAGAGAGGGTGTGGTGGAGAGTGGTTGAAATGATGTGTTCCTATCATTTTTGCTAGGGTAAAGAGTATGAAAATGGACGCTGCTAGCCGTACCGACAGGAATGTACAGATAATGTACAAAGCACGCTTGGGGACTAACTTTTGGGTCCCACACAAGTGATTCAATCTGTTCATTATTCTTAAAATATTTTTTCGAGAGAGCCCACAAAAAATCAGCTCAATCGGACAATTAGAAGTGCTTGAACAAAAGTACTATCATTTCAAATCAAAACTTTTTATTTGACATAGTGGGACTTTAGTTGAAGCACTTCTAATTGTCCGATTGAGCTATTTTTTGAGGGGCCCCTTGGAAAAATATTTTAAGAACAATGAACAATTTGGATCACTCGTATGAGATCCAAAAGTAAATCTCTGAGTGCACTTTGTACATTTTCTGTACATTTCCGTTGATATTCCCAGGTTTATCCTATGAAAATTCAAATTGAAAGCCTCACTGTACGTTTCATATAAACAAATCGCTTCTTCCTTGGTGGGCTAGTTTTTTTTTATCACTTCTTCCTTGGTGGGCTAGTTCAATCATACGTCAACTGCAATGCCAAGTATTCAGTGTTATTGGTGCACGTGGTTCCCGATACCCTTTTAGATCTTGTGACAAAAATTTTGTGCAACAACGAACTACAATCACACTCATATGAGGTATGGGTTTCGCATGAACTTCACATGCAGACCTCACACCCCATGTAATAAGTGAAATTGTGATTATTCGTCAATAATCCATCTATTTTGGTTTTATTCAAAAAAAATTGAGTTTTGACCATAATTTTATACTCGTTAGATTCGTCTCGCCGAGAGGAATCCAGAAACTATAAAATCTTGACGAGAAACTAACAAATGAAAAAGATATTGAATAAAAACAAAACGAAAAAACCGATAATTCAAAAATTACTTTTAAGCCAAACTAGGCCTAGAATAACATGTGTCGGCACCAAACACCACGTAATCCTACATTCTTGTATCAATCAACTATCTCTCTCTCTCTCTCTCTCTGGAAAAATGTTCTATCCCAAATTTCAACTACTAACCTTCGCCCGCGTCAAAGACATCGGATTACTCCTCTCCACTCTCTTCATCTTCTACCTTCTCCTCCACCCCCTCAACCCCACCACCTCTCCTCCCTCCCTCTTCCTCCCCACTTCTCCTCCTCCCACTCCCACCACCCTCCACACCACCAGCACCCCTCCCTCCCTCCTCCTCCCCACCTCTCCTCCTCCCACTCCCACTCCCACCACCCAGCTCCACCACCTTCTCTTCTCCGTCGCCTCCTGTTCCCGCTCCTTCCGGACCCGAAAACACTACCTCCGCCTCTGGTACACCCCCAACACCACCCGCGCCTACGTCTTCCTAGACCGCCTCGATGATCCCAACCACCCCGACGACCCTACCCTCCCTCCAACCATAATTTCCCAAGACACCTCCCACTTCCCCTACACCTTCCGCCGCGGCTCCCGCTCCGCCGTCCGAGTCGCCCGTATCGTCAAAGAATCCGTCGAACGCCTCAACGACACGTCTCACATACGGTGGTTCGTCTACGGAGACGATGACACCGTATTCGTGACGGCTAATCTGGTGAGGACTCTGGCGAAGTACGACCACGAGAAGTGGTTCTACATTGGGAGTGGGTCGGAGGCGTACGAGATGAATGTCGGAAATTCGTTCGGGATGGCGTTTGGAGGAGCAGGGTTCGCGATCAGCGGGTCGTTGGCTAGGGCTTTGGCTGGGGTTTTGGACTCGTGTTTCGTGAAGTACCCGCACTTGTATGGGAGTGATGCTAGGATTTTCTCCTGCTTGTCGGAGCTCGGCGTGGAGCTGACCCGTGAACCTGGGTTTCATCAGGTATGTATGGAATTTTTTTTGAGGAATTTCTTCTGTTTCTTTATTGTTGTTAAAAATTTGAACCTGCTACTTGCACAACCTTTTTTTACCGAAAATGCATCCCACGGCTTCGGGGACTCACTTTTGGGTCATACACGAGTGATCCAAACCGTTCATTGTTCTTAAAACACTATTCCGAGGGGGTCCTCAAAAAATCAGCTCAATCGGACGGTTAGAAGTATTTAAACCAAATTATCACCGTTTCAAAGCAAAAGTTTTGGTTTGAAACGGTGAGAATTTCGTTCAAGCACTTCTAACCGTCCGATTGAGCTGATTTTTTGTGCGCCCTCTCGGAATAGTGTTTTAAGAACAATGAACGATTCGGATCACTCGTGTGGGACCCAAAAGTGGGTCCCCAAAGCCGTGGGGTGCATTTTTCGGTAAAAAAGGGGTTGTGCTAGTAGGTTTTTCGTAAAAATTTCAACCTGGGTGGGTTGATAGGATTCCTCGAACAATTCTACGCACACACCAAATGCACACCAACACATCATGATCGTTCATTTCAGAAATTAATGGTCCGGATTTGAAATAAATTCTTACTGGCAAGAGTTAATTCTTACCGTTTCAAATCTGAAATGTCAAAAAAAGCTTTTAAACGGTCGAGATGTGTTGGTGTGCATGTGGTGTACGCAAATCATTTTTGGGATTCCTCTCTTCCATTATAGAGCATGTCAAAGACCATAATCTTAAGTTTACTATTTAACTTAAGCAAAATGTTATAATACACATTTTTTATTTGGATGTGTATCATACGGGTGTATATCATACGCACCTCTATAAAAGTTAAGATTTTATTTTTTAAAAAAGTTACGAAACATATCAAAATATCACGAATCATATTGCTGAAAAGTTACTAAACACTAAGGCTCCGTTTGTTTCGATGTAAAATGTTTTACAATGTAAAATATTTTTCTTATAAATTATTTTTGCTGAAAACAAACTTTTTAAATTTTATTTTCTGGTGTTTGGTTGTTACATAACAAAAATATTTGAATTATTTTCGATGGTCAGCCATCTGCAACAAGATAAAAATTAGAGCACACTTACTGGCGAAAATCAAGAACTGAACCGATTAATCCACAACCAAATTACAATAAAATCGAAGAAATTGGGCTATGGGGGCCACTGGGCACTGTGCAGAACATAAGATGAGATATCTGTTTCAAACAAGTGAAATTCTCTCCATATCCATTATGAAATGACCAAATCACACCTATGAACATCAAACTAATTCAAATACTTAACTGATGCTTCTGCATCCCAACTAATTCAAATGAACTGATTACCTGAGAAGTTGTCTCCATTAGTGAATGCCTCACTCCACCAGTCCCTCGATTATGTAAGGGTTTGATTGCAAAACAAGCAAATCAAACGCAAGCTTCAGATCCTAAATGAGATAATTCATCGTCCCTCGTTCGAATTGGTAACAACACTAACTAATGCCCCGATTTCCAAATCGAGATCTTCAATTGCATTTGTCGGATATCAGAGGGAGGATTTTGAGAACAATGGAACCTTTTGACGGAGGCAATCACCGTAGAGAATGCCGGTGATCGGTTGCCGGAGAAGTGCCGAAGAGAATCGTAGTGGATCTGATATGATTCGGGAGAATCTGATATGAATACAGAAGAGTGGTGAACTGGTGGGATATTGTGTTCTGGGAAATGTCGGAGAGGGGACTGTTAAAAAAGGCAAAAACGACTTACGGGCCAAATCGAAGTAAAACATTTTCATCCCATTGGGGTAAAATGTTTTACTTTGAAAAATATTTTACTGCATTTTTTTGCAAACAAACACTGGAAAATGGGTAAAATATTTTACGTCCAAATAAACAGAGCCTAAAAAATTGTGACACAATATGGACTATATAATATGTGCATATGGTACACACCTTTAACTGGTGTGTATTGTATCCATTTCCTAATTTAAATTTTGAATAAAAGATGTCGTTGGGAAAGAAGCACCCCAACGGTCAAATTCTAATCTCACTAGAATTTCGGGTTAATAATGGATTAGTATTGTTGCAAATTTGGGAGGGAGCATTGGCCTTGTAAAAAAGTTCGAAGTTTTATTGATTTGAGCAAAAAAAAATTGAGCAGATCGGACCCATTATAATGTAAGGGTCCATATCCTCTTTAATTTTAAAGAGAAACTGGACCGTCCAGTCTCTGATCAATTTTTTGGCCAATTACCTCCCAAATTGTTTACTTTTATTTGTAAGTGTGTTCAATTCAGCTTCATAATATGCATACGTCTTTTCATTTTTATCTAGATTTGAATTTAACCTGGCGCTGATTTATGATTTCCATAAAGCAATAATTTCACTGTGCTTTTGTGTGATGTTTTCTGACCTTTCCAAAATGAACTGAGTACTTCATAAAGAATAGGACGAGGCCTAATTTTCCGGTTTGACGCACTTGGCTTTGGGTCTGGTGGGCTGTCTACAAATAGCCATCCATCCCCCTCCCTTCTTATTCTTCTTCTCATTATAGGATTTGGATTCCTGTGATCCCGCTAGAATAATTGGCCTGAGGAACAATGATTAATTTCGAGCCCTGCTAGTGGTATCGATCAAGGTGTAGCGACAGTGCACAGATAGGACTTGTAAAAATTTTGAACCGTTCAATAATTTTAAGATATTTTTTTCGAGTTACTCAGTGGAAAATTAGCTCAATCGGACAAATATAAAAGTTTAATAAAAAACACTCATTTTTCATTTTGGATAGGATTCAGGATCGTACTTTTTGAATGAAAAACTTGTACATTGGATCAAACATTTGTATTTATCTAATTGAGCTAATTTTTCACTAGGCCATTCAGAAAAATATTTTAAAATTAATGAACGGTTCGGATCTTTTTCGAAACTAGCAAACTGATATGTGCACCATCGGTACACTTGGTTCGTTTAGTTTTTGGGTTTGGATCTTTTCTGGGCCCTGCAAACTGTTTTGTGCACCATTGGTACACTTGGTTCGTTTCCGTGGATTTATAGTTAGTTTTCGGGATTTATAGTTAGTTTTCGGGTATCGCAAACTAATTTGTGCACTATCGTTACGCTTGGTTTGTTTCTGTGGATTTACAATTAGTTTTTAAGTTTGACGCATGCACTTGCTAGTTGGCCCCTTTCGGCTATCTACAATAATCATCCATCCCCTTTCTTTCTTCTTCTTCTTCTTCTTCTTCTTCTTCTTTTTCTTCTCTCTCTCTCTCTCTCTCTCTCTCTCTCTCTCTCTCTCTCTCCATCCACAACACTTTTTTCCTCAAACAGTCCTAAAAACCCCCCACCTACATCAAATTCCTATGCGTACTCTTTTCTTTTCTCCTAATCTTCTACCTCCTCCTCCACCTCCTAAATCGCACCCAACCTCTGTCCTCATCTTCTACCTCCTCGTCCATAGGGATGACAATCTTGACCGAACCGATAGGTACCCAAATCATAACCAATTTTCCCCCCCGAACCATAACCAAATATTCCCCGTGGGTGCAGGTATGGTATGAGATGTGAGATAACCGAATGGGTTCGATTCGGTTCTGGTTTGAGCTGGTAACCGAACTGTTCCCCGAACCGAACTGGATATGTGTAATTATAAAATTACCCTTCATATGGAGAAATTTAGCCTATGTATAGCTTCAATGCATTGAATTTCTACTTAGCTGTACATTAGTTTTGCATTTAAAATGTCTAGATGCACATGTGCATACCTTTTTAATTGATGGATTTGTGGTGTTTCTAGCTTAACTGATTTTCCTATTTGAATTTCATTCATAATTATTTCGTTTTTATTTTATTTTCTAATATAACGGGGAGTACTCGAATCGAACCAATCTCCCGATTGGTTCAGTTATGGTTTCAATTTTCCCTACCCGTTTGGGTTTTGGTTCAGTTCTGGGTACCCCTTTAATTTCAGGTAATGAGTTTGTATATGGCAATACCCGAACCGAACTGACCCATTGCCATCCCTACTCGTCCACCTCTTAAACTTGACCCCACATCTATCCTCCTCCCCACCTCCCCTCCCACCACCCTCCACCACATTCTTTTCTCTATAGCCTCCTCCTCTATCTCCCTCCCCTCTCGCTCCCCCTTCCCTCACTACATAGGCGACTCCACCTCCACTTATGGGTGGTCACTTGAACACCCTAAATTAATTTTATTTTATTTTATTTTTTAACCCCGCCTGTGACGTTCTTAAAGCCTTATCTTTGGATCTCAACCGGTCCCAAGCCCGGATAAAGGAGGAGGGTTGTGCGTTAGGTAGCTGACAGCCAGCACATAAAAAATCCGTTAGAACCTTATGACATGAACCTTAATTATACAACGAGACATGCTAGGGCGTTCCCTTTAAGCGACGCGTTGTGCACGCCTTCGGTGCTTCGGGGGGGCAAGTGCTTAATATTTACATCGGGCCCCGGGTGTGGTGATAAGTGAGCAAGGGTTCTCGCAAGCGTGCGGACGAAGCGGGGTAAAGAAAGCTAGCCTGTGACTATAGGATCCGCTTTAGCAACTTGGAATATAGGGACTTTAACGGGTAAGACTAGGGAGCTAGTTGATACCATGATTAGGAGGAGAATTAGTATAGCTTGCCTTCAGGAGACTAAGTGGGTAGGGGAGAAGGGTAGAGAGATAGAAGACACAGGGTATAAGCTTTATTATACGGGTAAGGATAGGCATAGAAATGAGGTAGGCATCATAGTAGATAAGCACCTTAAGGACTCAGTAGTCACAGTCACGAGGAAAGGCGATATGATTATTTTAGTTAAGCTTGTGATTGGAGAGAGCATAGTGAATATTATTAGTGCTTATGCTTTTTCCAAGTAGGCTTGGATGACCTCACTAAAGAGCAATTTTGGGAAATGGATGGATGATGTGGTTCAAGAGATACCTTGTGGAGAGAAACTTTTTATAGGAGGAGATTTCAATGGTCATGTGAGAGTGCAGAGGCAAGGGTATGAGAAGGTACATGGTGGATTTGGATTTGGTGACCTAAATGAAGGTGGTAGGAGGATTTTGGATTTTGCGGTAGCTGGTGACCTTATAGTTAGGAATACTCTCTATAAGAAGCGTGAGGAACATTTAATTACCTTTAAGAGCGGAGCCAATAGAAGCCAGATCGACTACTTCCTTGTTAGAGGCGCAGATCGCTTGTTATGTAAGGATTGTAAGGTCATTCCCGGAGAGTGCCTAGTGGCACAACATAGACTTTTGGTGTTAGATATTGGTCTCAAAGGGAATCGTAGGCGAGAAAAAGAAACTAGAAGCCCACGGACTAGATGGTGGTTCTTAAAAGGAGAGAAACTAGAGGTGTTCAAGGAGCGTATGGGCCAAGAGATGGAGTGGGGAAGAGAAGGTGATAGTGATAGTATATGGAATACAATGGCTGACGGGATTACAAGAATATCAAAAGAACTTCTTGGGGAGTCGAAGGGGAAAGGTCCAAGCTCTAAAGAGACATGGTGGTGGAATGACGAGGTTCAAACCATGGTAAAAGTCAAGAAGGATTGCTTTAAAAAGTGGCAAAAGGACCGGAATGTGGACAATTTCCAGAGGTACAAGCAGGCTAACATGGAAGCTAAGAAGGCCGTTAGTGAGGCTAAGTTGAGAGCTTACGATGTTTTTTATGCTAGACTTGATAGTAAGGATGGAGAAAAGAATATATATAAACTCGCCAAACTAAGGGAAAGGAAAGCTAGAGACTTCTCTCAAGTTAAGTGTATAAAAGGTAGTGATTCAGAGGTGTTGGTGAAAGATGAGGAGATCAAGGATAGATGGAAGATGTATTTTGAGAAGTTGTTAAATGAGAAACATGAAGGAACCTTTGGTGAGGAGGAAGTTGTTGTCCCTAGCGAGAAAATAGAATACGAGTTCTATCGGAGGATACAAAAGTTTGAAGTGGCCAAGGCTTTGAAGAGGATGAAACCGGGTAAGGCCTTAGGACCTGATGGCATCCCCATTGAAGTATAGAGAAGCCTAGGTGACTTGGGGGTGACTTGGTTGACAAAATTGTTCAACAAGATTATTTTATCTAGGAGGATGCCTGACGAATGGAGGAGGAACACCTTAGTACCTATCTACAAGAATAAAGGAGATATCCAAAGTTGCAACAATTATAGAGGTATTAAGTTGATGAGTCATACGATGAAGTTGTGGGAAAGAGTTATCGAGCATCCATTGAGGATGGTGACTACGGTGTCGGAGAAACAGTTTGGGTTCATGCCTGGGAGATCAACTATGGAAGCTTTTTACCTACTAAGGAGATTGGTAGAAAGACACAGATCAACGAGGAAGGATCTCCATATGATTTTTATAGACTTGGAAAAGGCTTATGATAGGGTGCTTTTAGAGACATTATATGGTGGGTTACGGAGAAGAAGGGAGTGACCAGGAGGCTATATTGGCGTGGTCGAGACATGTATGAAGGTGCGATCCACCGCCATTAGATCACCGGCGGGAGAAACGAGTGAATTTCACATCACAAAGAGGATTGCACCAAGGGTCGACCTTGAGCCAAATACCTTTTCGCGTTAGTTATGGATGAATTGACTAGGCATATTCGGAGGATATCCCATGGTGTATGTTGTTTTTGCATGATGATATTGTCCTTGTAGATGAAACGGCTAGTGGTGTTAAGACTAAATTAGAAATTTGGCGGGAAGCATTAGAGTCTAAGGGCTTTCGGATAAGTAGGAGTAAAACTGAGTATATGGTTTGCAAGTTTAGTGATACCAGAAGTGAGTATGAGGAAAGAGTGATGATCCAAGATCAGGAGATACCAAAGAGGGACCATTTTAGGTATTTAGGCTCTATTATTAGCCAAGATGGAGAGATTGAAGATGATGTGGCGATAGGATCCAAGTGGGGTGGCTTAAGTGGAGAAGCCGCCATGTCTTGTGTGACAAGAGGGTACCAACAAAATTGAAAGGAAAATTTTATAGAATCTGCCATAAGACCAAAAGATCTTTTCTGGAGACGAGAATGTTGGCCTATTAAGAAGCAACAAGTGAATAAGATAAGTGTAGCGGAAATGAGAATGTTGAGGTGGATGTGTGGTAAGACTAGACGTGATAGGATTAGAAATGAAACAATTTGCGAGATGGTGGGTGTAGCACCTATAAAGGAGAAGTTAAGGGAAAATAGGTTAAGGTGGTTTGGGCATGTCTATCGTAGGCCAGCGGATGCAGTAGTTAAGAGAGTGGATATGATAGCTTTGGGTAGAAACGCACAAGGGAGGGGAAGACCTAAATTGACTTTGGATGCGGTAGTACGCAAAGATCTAAGTATACTGGGTTTAAGCGATGAAGTAGCATTTGACAGAGCTCAATGGAGAAAAAGGATTCATGTAGCCGACCCCAATTGATTGGGACATAAGGCTTGGTTTGGTTTGGTCTAATTTTTTTTGTAGTTTTGTCCTTTTTGAATACCCTACGCGTAATTATTTAAACACTTAACCGAAAAAATTTTGAACAACTAGTCCCAAAAAATTGGCTCACAAATCAATCCAATGTAAATTAAAATTCACAAGAGGCTCCATAGCTTCTCATAGATGGTAATTGAACAACTTAAACTCATTTACATCTTATATTACATGAAACAATTTTATCTCAGGTGTCCTATATCGTGCTCTAGCTTTTCTCTGAACAACAATCAACTCTATATCTCCACAACATTAGAGTATTGGTTGAATTTTTTTTTTGTGTGGATCTATTCGCCAGACAATTTTCTACAGTAAAAATTAATATGTTTATCTGCAGGTTTAATTTTGCTTAGACTAAAAATATAATTCACTGAAAACATGCAATTGTGATATATATCTTACGTCTTTTCATATTATTTGGTCTCATCATTCAAACTAATATGTAAAAAATTGTGTATAAATGGCTAGTTAATGGAGTTAATAGATTTAATAATAGAGTTAAGGTAAATTTTGCACACCCTCTTTAAAATTTATGGAGTCGCCACTGGTACTCACACCTCCCTATCCAGGGCTAGCCCTGATGTTTGGGTTGCCCAAGCCTGACCCCGATCTTGGTTGCGCACTTAGCATCAAATAATAAAAATCGAAATGTAATCCCGATTGCAGAAACCGATCCAATTCAAAGAAATCAACTTCTCCTTATTGTTTTTGAAGCAAATTCTTCTTAGTTTTTTACTATATCCGAGAATAGTACACTTTCCTTTCTCTTGATAATCAGTTTTCCTCAAGCATGTTGCGATAAAGGCTGGTTTCACATTCTTAGACCAACACATTAATTAAGGTAAGGACCCGAGAGCTCGAGAAACCAAGAAAAGTACCTGTGTCTCCCTAAAAAATCTGGCCAAATCTTGATTAAATATGGTATTG
Source organism: Vaccinium macrocarpon (assembly GCA_022606695.1). Lineage (NCBI taxonomy): Eukaryota > Viridiplantae > Streptophyta > Magnoliopsida > Ericales > Ericaceae > Vaccinium > Vaccinium macrocarpon. The sequence goes on from CM040180.1 coordinate 12,152,655, forward strand.
TAGTTTTTGTAATTTAACTAAAACAAATTTTTTAAAAACTATACAATTAGAAAAAAATGAATAGAAATAGCAAAATACTGCTCATACTATGTGTTTTTCTCTCACTAATTATGTTATCAACTTTATTCAGTACGAATAATATTTTGAATAATAAAATTATTTATTTTAAATCTTTTTTTATCAAAGTTTGTTGAGTGAAAAATAAATTATTTTGAATTATAACTAAAGGTCTAAAAACAAAAAAAATTAAAAAACAAGTTAGTGGAATACTCCTCAAGTGTGCAAAAACCATCGGCACCAGCCAGGGTTCCGTGGGTTGCCCAAGCCTGGCTCATACCTGGGCCGGACCTGTCCCCACCTACCGCCTCCCCTACTTCTTCCCGCTCGGCTCCCGCTCCGCCATACGCATCGCCCGCATATCTTCGAAGAATCCCTTACCCGCCTTAACCACACCTCTTACATACGCTGGTTCGTCTACGGTGACGACGACAACCTCTTCGTCAACGCTAATTTGGTCAGGACTTTGGCCAAGTATGATTTCTAGAAGTTGTGGTATATTGGGAGTGGGGCGGGGGGTTACGGTGAGGATTATGGAAATTCGTATGGGATGGGGTTTGGAGGCGGAGGGTTTGCGATTAGTGCGTCGTTGGCTAGGGGTTTTGGCTGGGGTTTTGGACTTGTTTTTGGTGAGCTATCCGCACTTGTACGGTAGTGATGCTAGGGTTTTTCGTCCTTGGGGGAGCTTGGTGTGGAGTTCACGCCTGAACCGGGGTTTCATCAGGTAGAAATTTATTCGAGGAATTGTTCTAAGATACTGATTTAATATGATTCCTGTGTCTTCTGTTCGTATTCTATTATTCTGGTTTGATTAAAAATTTTAGTCTTGCTTGACTTGGTAAAGATTTGAGTCAAAGATTGAACTTTGGAGATAGTTTTAAGAGGATTTACTCAAAATTTTGGTTTTGAGTAAAAAATTAAACGCCATTTCTTATTTTAAGAAATTGAAAGCCAACTTTTTTCCGCATTCCATAGTTGTCATTTACCGACTCTATAAACCGAGGGAAGCTGGAAATAGATTATGAAGCACGTAGTTCTACATCCTACGGGAGTTTGAATTCAAGAATGAATCGTCAAAATTTACTGGATAGCTCCTTCTCTTGCGCCATAACTGTTTAGATACAAAGTTTGAGTGCGAATATCCTTTCCCTTATTTGTAATTATATTTTATTCACCTTCATATTATGTACAAGATAGTCATTTTAGTCTAGATTTGAATTGGACGTGGTGCGAATAATTTCTTTGTGCTTCTGTGTAATGTTTTCTTATCTTGTCGAAATGAAGTGGGAACTTTATAACAAGAAGGTTTTTCATGCAGTACCATTCTCTCATTGCAAAATTTGAGCTCTTTGTGTAGGCAATTTAATTACCCTTGTTTTTTTGCTTGTTTACATATATTTTGCAAGTTACGCTTTTCTTTGTTGTTGATGGAGTGCTTTTATTTTTTGTTGATGGAGTGCAAGTGCAATTTATCATCTTGATGGTGTAGAACTGTAGAAGTTAAATTTCCCTACCACCACTTGCTAGTAATTACAGAACACTTATTAGGGTGTTTCTTTAGTGTTCCTCAAGTATCATCTATAGTACAAGGGAGAGTGGTTTTACATTTTGTCCCTCTCACAACTCTCCTCCATGGCAAATTATAGGGCTAAGATTTAAGTACCTTGTTAATTCAATGGGCTTAGATTGCTTCACTGATCCCTTCAATGTAGATTGCTATAAATCACCAATTAAAAAAAAAAAAACAAAAAACCGTAGATTGCTAATTTGCTATAATCTCAGTTCAATGAAAAGAAAATATCAGATCTCAAATTCAAAAATTTTACTCAATTTAAACCCCTCCCTCTCTTTACCTCTGTGTCTCGGAGCAGAACCCAATATGCATTGAATTTTTCCTCCGTTTCAACTACATCCTCTCATCCCTCCTTTCCCAGCCCCATCAACCACCACTATACCCCCGCTCCATTTGTCTTCTTTCTACGTGGTACCGGAATTGATTTCTTCACTGTTATTGTCAAATCAATGTTGGGGCATTAAATACCATTTTAAGACTATATTACACTGCTATACTAATGGTTTACTTCTCATTTTGTATATTCAAGGGATTTAATCCACTTCTCTTATGATCGAGATGGTCTAGACAAAAGTTTATACAAATCATAATGGAACAAACTATCTACGCTTTGCTCAATGGACTCATTTTTTCGCCTAATTTGCGCTTCGCTTTACGCTACAAATATGTTAGCAAGGATTTTTTTTTTCAAATCTGTCCTGCTTAAGAGCCTGTCCTCACTGTTTCGTGTTATGGTAAAATTTGCAAGTGCACTCTTAAGGGAAAAAATGAAGTGGTGAAAATAGTAGTTTTGGGAAGCCATCAGATGGAACAAATTTGTTAGGTCTTCAACTAAAATTTGTATTTGAGTGTATCCTCACAATTGCTTAAGAAGTATTGTTGGATGTAATTGTTTGGAGTTTGGACTATTACTCAAAGTAAAATTTTGTTTTGTCTTTCGAAGGAATTTATTTATACGAGCAATCAAAAGATCATGTTTGGAGGTGGTGGTGTTGGTAGTATGTAATAATTCAGTAGCTTTGTGAATGATTAGCTTCAGAATGTTTTTCACTGAAAAATAACTAAGGAAATTAAAGTTGATTAACCAAAATTTAATTTTTGAATTTTTTGTAAATTCGCTTGATTCCTTGAGTATTATATTCTGTTAAGAAATTTTAGTGTGGATGTTGTGAGAAAGTTATGTGCCTTCAGGCACGGGCATAATTGCTATTGATTTGCATGCATTGATTCTTCGGGCTGTGCCTTTAGGCACGGGCATGCACTAGTGTGCATACACTAGGCGATTCAGTGAATTCATAACCAGTACGGAGTTTTGTTTCTCTAAACAGAGAATTTTGGTCTGCAATTGGAGCTGGAATTCAATACCTTTCTTTTTATTCCCTTCAATTTTCATTTCTTGATAGTTCTGACTATATATTAGCTCCACTGTTTTTAAAATTATACTTCTAGGTAAGTATTTGTTCACCTTTATAAAGGGAATGTTGAAGATTAGGGAATTCTTTTAACCATACGATGAAACTCTTTTACATTCTCTGAAATATAAGTTGATTTAATCTTTGTGCTGACTGCTGAGGCATTAGACTTGAGAATTGAAAGTTGGATCTTCACTCTCATTGGAGGAAGTCTTTTTATACTGCTCATATGTGTATTCACCCTGTTCCTGTGTCAGTGTTGGCTTATTTTATTAGCCACGTGCTTATTGTATCTGGTGTGAATTAATTTTCCTATCCTTTAATATGAATTTCCAATATCAGGTTGATGCCCGAGGAGATATTTTTGGAATGCTTTCAGCCCACCCTCTCTCACCTTTACTGTCTCTTCATCATGTAGATCGTGTGGACCCAATTTTTCCTAACATGACTAGAAATGATGCTTTGAGACACCTCTTTAAAGCTGTAAACATTGACCCTGGCAGAGTTTTGCAGCAAACTGTCTGTTACGAGCGGTCGCGCTCATTGACAGTTTCAGTAGCATGGGGTTATGCTATTCAGGTGTTTGAAGGCAATTATTATCTTCCAGATCTTCTTCGTAAGGTGAGGACATTTAAACCATGGAGAAGGAGTAAGGATATTGTATCAAGTCTCTATACGTTCGATACGAGGGAGTACATTAGTGATCCATGCAAAAGACCTGTTGTCTTCTTCCTCGAAAATGCTGTTTCTGGTTCAAAGCATGCCTATACCGACTACACTAGGCACGTTGTGGGAAATTGCTCAAGAACCGGGGCAGTAAATGATTTGGAACAGATCAGAGTGTTCTCGCAAAAGCCAGATTTGGTCCTTGGAGAGGTAGTCCTTCAGTTGCTTGGGCATGTTTCTCAAATTCATTGACTTGTTTTTGGTTTTTTTTTGATCCGCATTGAATTGTTTTTGTTGGAGATGCATATTTCTTTCTTTCTTTCTTGTTTACTCATTGTCAGTGCTGTCTTATACTTGGTTTCAGGTCAAGGCTCTCCGTCGTCAATGCTGTGATATTTTACCATCTTCCCTTAGATCGATGGACATTAATATCAGAGAATGCGGAGTTGATGAACGGATATCAATGTAGATGTAGAAGCTCTGTAGGAAGTGCCGCTAACTAGATTGTGAAACTTGGAGTTGTGTTCCACTTTAGCCTCTTCTTGGCAGATACTTTCCTTAACATACATACAAGGGTAATTTCTTAAACTACTGAACTGTTTTGCTTCCAATACCACGTTTGATTTTCTTAAACTGTGGTCTTTTCAGTGCATTTTTCTATTTGGAGTGCAGCCTACAAGAGTTACATTTCTAGTTTTTCTCTCTGTCGTAAATGAGTAGTGTGGAACCTGGTTCACCTTCTTTTGATTTCATGATTTCAATTTTTCGCGTGTTTTCCCTTTTTCCTAGGATAGGGCGGTGTTGCTAAAGTTCATCACTAAATTGCATCTAAGTTAACTTGGGTGGGTTTTTTTTGGTGAAACGTACTTTTCATTGAACGGCCAAACAAGAATACGACCAATCCAAACCAAGGTTAACAATCCCGTTCTGTACCAGCCGTTACATACCAAATTTGCATAAAACAGGTACCAAGAACCTCAAATTCCATCCTGGCACATATCTTTTAAACCACTCCACTTTACACAACTCCAAAACAGGATAGGAAACTCTAATAGAATTCCTGGCAGACTTCATAGTAAATTTTCGCTGAGCAGATGGAAACCAAACCACAGAATCTTCAACAGTCACATCTGGAATGCAACCTGCAGGAGGGTTTGCTTTGTTTGAGTTCCTGAATAATTCTACTCCTCTCCCTTGCCCATTTCCAGGCATCATTGTTAATGAGAGAGGACACTTTAGCATGGAGGGATTGGCCAATTTTAGAGCAAACTCTTTCGCCAAACCTTTTATAAACTGGTCCCAAAGGATGCTAATTATCCAAATCCAAACATGCAAAGGTAGAAGTTCCATTCTCAATTTTATACAAAATGAAAGGGTTACAGAAACTTCTAAGCTGAAATTTTTTCCTGATTGCCCAAGAAGGGTGGGTTGCTTAGCGTTGTCGTAAAAGGACGGGTGGAAATGAAGGAACTACTTGGGCCTGGGATCTTTGTTCCCTGTTGTGGTGCTTGTAGTTATGGGCTTGTACAATCTGGAATTCTTGATGGATAAACTTATTTTCGAAAAACCTTAATACATTCCTATTTGAACCTGTTGTCATCTGAAGTTTGCAGTGTGGCCTCTGTGGTTTTGTAAGATGGTCTTGACAGTTATTCCACATCAGGTTGCCTTCACTAGCTTGAAGATGAAGATGGATTGTTGGGATGTAAGAGTTAGGAATTGTTTGGGCTTAAGACTTAACAAAAAAAAAAAAAAAAAAAAAAGGAAGAGGAATTGTTTGGGCTTAAGTGTCGAAGGAACCCCTCCTCTTCCAGTTGTACCTTGGTCAACCGAGGTTGCATCTTTCTTCAATTACACTCCAAAAGTGTCATTCCTTGTTCATTCAGTCGAGGAATTTGAAGACTAGACAGACGCAAAGAGGCTCACATCTATGTGAGCAGGCAGCAGATAACTTCCGACACAGCTTAGGGAGGATTTGATTTTGAATGCAAAAACAGTGCTGGTATGCATTCGTTTGCTGTAAGGATTTTTGCATTTGGAAACACATGCTGAACTGAAAAGGTTTTCCTAGTTTCCAGTTCTCATGAACTTTCTTGTATCTATGTTAAATTGGCATGCCTTGTTTAAGATGAGTTCTCAGGATTTGGTTCTCTTATATTTTCTGCTGGTAAAAGTTCAATTTTTATTTTAGGCCAGTTGGGGATTTTGTATGGTAGCAGGCTAGCAGCCGCTTTTTATTCCCTTGTTTATTGCCAACTCTGTTCCAAAATGTTTCTTTGATCTGCAAAACGTACAAAATAGTTTGCATAACATATAAACATTTTGGGACGAAAGGAGTACTTGGTTAACAATTCTATATCTTTCCCATGGCTCGTGTGTTGCCAACTTACAATCACTTCCTCCTCTTTGCATGTCATCTAATTACTTGATGTTGGGGCGGATTGATGAGAGTGCCATGCATTGCCCCTGAATGGGCACATGAACTTTTTTATTTTTATTTTTTTATAACTGGATGTTCGGGTCAGCTTGCGTGCACTTAGAGGGCCGTGGACCTAACGACCGGGCATAATCCTAGTGGCATCATGACCTTTTCAACTTGAATTTACCACCAGCTTGGCTTGGCTAGATTACTGTACTTGCTTATGGGCCTAATTAAAGATGGTTTCCTTTCGAGTTAAATGTGGAATGAATCTAATTTGCACATGATGTGATGGGAACCAAAACAGGACAGTCTCTGTAAGTCTATAAACCCCATGTTCTTGGTCGCAACCCTAGACAGACGACGAAGCACATGAAGACCTCGTACTTACTAGGGGATACTTTCGCGTCAAGTCATAATACTCCCAGCTCTCTTTTCTTTGCTTTCATTATACATTGTTCACACGAGCTCCTCTTGACCCATTGACCTTAAGCTACATATGATAGAAGCTCGAGGATTCATACGGTGTGGGCTCGGATCAGCTTATAACGAGCTCGAGCTTGAGTTTTGAGTTCATTTAGCAAACGAGCCGAGCTCGAATTAAAATTGTTATTTGACTCGTTTGTAAAAGCTAATTGGCTTATTTGTAAAGGCTCATTTGTTAAATTAACCTTGCTTAAACACCTCGTAACTGAACGAGCCGAGCTTGAGTACAATTATTTGGGCTCGACTCCAACTCGAACACCTCAAACCTTGGCTTTGCTCCTTGCCGTAGCTGCCGTTGGTCGGTTTAAGCACTTAAATGACGAGAAACAACATTTTTGTACGAGGAAATAACATTTGTCACTTGGCTGGTTTATAAAATCTTGGCTCTTTTGTTAGTAATATGTTCTTCACAGTTCACTCCAAGATGTGTATTCTCCCTTTCGTTAGAGTTTTTATTAATAATTAAGCTGGTTTAGTAAATAAACCGAGATTGAATATCTCAGTATTAAACAAGTCGAGCTTGAACACGATTAGTCGGGCTCGAATCGAACCTCAAACACTTCAAAGTTCGGCCTGTTTGTAACCCTATTTGTCATTGGACGGTTTAGATTTCTTATTAAATGGTAAGGAAGAAAAATCTACTCATACGAGGAAAGGAAATAACATCCCAAGTTCCAATTTTCCTTGTCATATTGGAACTCGACCTGTTAAAACGTCCAGTGTTGTCAAAACTCTTGTTTTCGCCGATGATTGCGGTCTTAAAATCGTATTGCCTTTTGAAAAACTTCAACCCCTCTTTCATGACTTCATATAGATAAAAACCTCCTTCCTTATAAGCTTCCCAAGTCGGGCTTAAGCCAAAATTGAGACAAAAATATGCAGTTTCTTCCCAAATTATCCCACAAAACCCCAAACTCTTCCTCTGGCCTCATAAACTTCATCTTAATCTCCTCTTCCTTATGCATTATCTACCTCTTTCTGTCTCTGGTCTTCCTTCAATCTTCCAATATTGTGGACTTACCATCGTCTCGGGACGTATCGCCGCCGACCTCTATCGATCACGTCGTGTTTGGTATCGCGTCGAATCAAAACTCATGGCCGAAAAGGAAAGAGTACGCTAAGCTCTGGTGGAGACCTAATCAAATGCGGGGATGCGTGTTCTTAGACACCATGCCCCCAAACACGGCCGCCGACAATAAGTCCGATGACACTCTCCCTCCGATATGCATATCGGAAAACACAACCCGGTTCCGGTACACGTACAGGGGCGGGCTCCGTTCGGCAATCCGGGTTGCCCGCGTGGTCTCCGAGACCGTGGCTCTTAACCATTCGAACGTGCGGTGGTTTGTGTTTGGCGACGACGATACGGTGTTCTTTGCCGAGAATCTGGTGAAGACTCTGTCGAAGTACGATCATGAGCTGTGGCATTATGTCGGGACGAATTCGGAGATTGTTGTGCAGAACATGTTCTTCTCTTTTGACATGGCGTTTGGTGGGGCTGGGTTTGCGATAAGTTATCCGCTGGCTAAGGTTTTGGCAAAGGTTTTTGATTCGTGCTTAGAGAGGTATCCGCATTTGTATGGAAGTGATGGCAGGGTTCATGCTTGTATTGCTGAGCTTGGCATTGGGTTGACTCACGAGCCCGGTTTCCACCAGGTATTCAATCCCACTAGCAAACTGAAAAGTTTACAAATTAAAGAGATGAGCTAGGGAAGCAAATCCCTTTCCAAATCTCCTGTTCGTCTGTTGCATGGTGATTTGGTCCGTTGAATCACACATAAATTTTTAATTAACAAAAACAAAATTCATCATCCAACAACCTAAACCCCCTGCAATAGAGGAATATGGGATTTGAAACCATGAGGTAGATGTTATGCGTACGGAAATGTGAGTACAATCAGTCGTGGAGCTAGAATTAGGAGTATTGGGAGGGCCGAGTTATAGAGATGAGCTAGATGTTATGCGTACAAAAATTGTACAGCAAAAGTTGTAATCTAAACTTACTAATTATGGGTGGGAGACTCACCCAAAGGTGTTTGTTTCTCATAACTAGTGGTAGATTAAGAGTGTCCGGAGACCGAGTTATAACTCAAAAAAATTCAACATAAAATATTTTTCTGTTATTACCTTTATACATTTAGAATGTATAATAATCCATCAGTCACTTTTTTTTTAGAGTCCAGTATTTCTTTTTTGGCCATCTTTTTGCCTAACAGTCCCCTCAGTCCTTTTTTACGCAATCGACTATTCTAATTTTGACCGTTGTTTTTATAGGCAAAAAGACAAAAGTGGAGTCCCTGCAGTGAGTAGTAAAAAGAAAACTCACTATAGGATGAGGTGAAGTGAATGAATCTAAATCGTCCAAAATATTGTAGACGGTTAAGTGTTTACGCGAATAATTTATTTAAAATTCAGACTATTGGAATAAACGATTCTTAAACTCATTACACGTGCTTGTAGTGAGTTGAGTTGTGATGGTAATAAGTGTGTTTCGAAGATAATATTTTTTATTTTTTGTGACCCGATTCAGATGGACATCCGCGGCAACATATTCGGCCTCTTAGCCTCTCATCCAAACACGCCCTTAATCTCTCTCCACCACCTAGACCACACCGACCCAATCTTCCCCAACATGACCGCCATAACCGCCCTCCACCACCTCCTCCAAGCCTCCAAACTCGATCCGCACCGCCTCCTCCAGCAAACCGTCTGCTACGACCGGTGGTTTTCCTGGACCGTCTCCGTCTCATGGGGCTACGCCGTCCAAGTATTCCCCAACAACGTTTTCTTACCCGACGTGATCAAAACAGAACGGACGTTTGGGCCGTGGAAAAGGGGCCAGCTCTTGGCTGAGTCGTTTGCGTTTGATACAAGGCGTTCTGAACCAGACCCATGTCGGAGGCCCGTTGTTTTTTACTTAGACGCGGCGGGTTCGGGTCGAGACGGGGTTGTGGAGAGTAGGTACAGGAGAATGACGGCGGAGAATTGCTCGGTTGATGCGTCTTCGCCGAGGAGGGTTGAGGAGGTTCGGGTGGTGTCGAAGAAGTTGGAGCTTGGGGCGAAACAGGTACTCATTTTCTGCATTTTTGCATAAATTTATTTCTTGAGTGAATAATATTATAGCGAGCGGTGATCAAATTTGGTGACCATGTTTTCGAACCACGTAAATTGGTGGAATGAGTCGCACTGTCATGGACCGGGGGTGCTGTTGAGCATTCCTTAGAGATCGGTCTAATACTGCACACTAGGACCAATCAGCATCAGAGTGTGCAGTATCAGACTGATCTCCAGGGAGTGATCACCATCGCACCTTCCTCCCACTATCATGGTTTTTGGCTAAAGTAAGGATGACAACTCATGGTATTTCAAACATGGTTATCAAATGTGGTCACAATAGCATTGCTCAATTAATTAAGTTGGTTTATTTCAACATTTCTATGGAAAATTTCTGTTAATTTTGGATTAGATTTTGGAATGCATGAATCTCCAGCTACTAATAATTACAACTCTTCTCTATTTGATTTATGAGAAATAAAATTATAAGAAAATGAAGAATACTGTGTCCAAAAAAATGTCGAAATTATATTTGATAGAAAAAACTAAATTATTATACACTAAACTGAAAGCCAAGAGACTTATATATTTTTTTTCCCCAAGTAAAAATGATTTTAACAATCATAGATATATTGAAAAGGAAAATCTGAATGGTAAGAAGATTCTAGTTATTGTAACTTCTTAAAAAGGGAAAATCCGAATCCATTCAAATCAGGAAACGAAATATAGCTCCGAGAAAGTCTTTACTCAAGTGAAACATAGTAGTAATATACTAATTCTAAATTGTAAAATATAAATTATTATTATTATTATTATTAGACAGTAAAATTTCGGATCGAATTTGTGTTACAATTATATGCATGGAACGCATTGCATCACCTAAACTCTGTAGTTTCCCTGTTCTAACAACAAGCGTCGCTGCCAGTCATGTTGAATCAAATTTAAAGTACGCCTAAAATATCTCTCAAATTCCTTTCTCATATCAATGTCAAAAGGAAATTCATCCAAATGGGAGAGGAGATTTTTTGCAGTCAATTTTTGGGACCATTTTGTGACTTTTGATATACTGTTGTGCTATTAATGATTTTTTTGCTCCCCTGAGGATTTTTAAGCCCGTTCAGAAGAAAAAAGTGTGCGTTATTCATTGTAGCTTTTAATCCAATTTTACTCGGTTTTGTGGGGAAAAGTTCGAGTCAAGGGTTAGAAATGGTCTAATGCATACTAAATCATACTGGAGTACCGTATGAAAATCTGGAACAATACAAATCTAGAGTGACAATAGGGCCTCAAAAAATACGAATCTTGAGTGACAATCGCTGCGCCTCTGCGTTGAGAATGCATTGCAAGTTCGCAACTTGAAACCAGGTGATTTTGTAATGAAGGATTGTGTGTCCATCAACAATGCTACAAACACCAAATAAAGCACAATTTAAACCCTTGACTCTTTAACGAAGCTGTTGGGTTCCAGTATGCCGGCCTTATGAAGACGCGAGTTAAACTATTATTTGTATTTGTTCACCAGCATCCTTAATGGTGGTAAAAATTGTTTTTTTGGCTTATGCCCTTCTCATGAGTTTCTCTTTTTTCTACACAGTTGCAGGCACCAAGGCGGCATTGCTGCAATTTACTGCCTTTAAAAGCTGGGAAAGTAATGGAAATTGCCATCAGAGAATGCAAAGAAGAAGAGTTGATTCACATGCATCAGTGGAATTAGAGGTTCCTTCGTGACCGTCTATTTTAACTTGAGGAAATTGTCAATGCCGAAGCACAATTCATGTTACACGCATCGCAGGCATTTTCATGAAGTAGTTAATAGATGATTTATAGGCAGAGGATAAACCCGATCAAGCTCAAGCTGTTGTAGAGAGTATAGAATGCACAAAAAGTAATCAGCTCATGGAAGTCTGCTGTCTGCCTATGTTATATCTTCCTCCCATACTGACATGAGACAAATATCTGTTCATATACCTTGAATCTCCCATCAATGGATGATTCTTGTTGGATTCAGAATTGACAGGACGACGGTATAAGTTCTCGAGTTCAAATTATGATAAATATCTATTCGACTTGTTCTTGTGTTGGGTATTTTTTCCGTGTCTGGAATTGTGAAGTTTTTGTGCGAAAACAATTAGGCCAACAATGGCTGCTTGACTTGCTTTAAACTAGGCCGGCCTAGTTGTGATGGAAATGGTAGTGCAGAAAACAAAGAAAACAACATGCTTGTGACATTTAAAATGGTTACTAGGCCTTGAGTAACATAACGAACTGTTGTTTTAATATTTGGTCTCTTTGATTAATTATTTGTTTTTATTTTCAAAAATCAGATTAATCAGTTCACCAAATCCTGTTAGTCCTTGGATTTTTCTTATAATTCGAGTAATTATTTTTGTAGTTTTTGTTATGATCAGATTGCTAAGATTATCTGATGCTTTCATGGGATCCTATTTATGTATTTTCGTAAAGTAAAAGTTGCAAACAATCAAATGTCCTATTTTCCAAATATGTTTCCAGAAACAGAGTGTACATCTTTAACCAAAAGTACAATACCCTTGCTCTTACAACCATATATATATGGTCTAACAGAAGTTTTAATGTAACAATAAATATGATATTAACAATGAAGGCCTTTTTTGATAGTCCAGATTCAACACTTAAAACTGAATGAATTCAATAATGAGCAATTAAGTAGGTTTGATAATCATAATTTGCATTACTTAAAAAGATTAGTAACCTAAAATGTTGATAAAAATTATGTTGCTTTAGACTGAATTTGAGTGGTTTCATTTAACCATTTTTTCATCCACCACTACCCTTCACACCACCATCACCACCACCCTGCCACCACTACAGCCACTACCACCACTATCGCCACTATAACCGCCACTCTGACACTCCCACCACCAATCACACCACAATAACCACCACTCCCCCACTCTCACCACCACTACCGTCGCCACCCCACCACCATCGCCAATCAACCACTACACCACCACCACAACCACTTTGCCACTCCCACCACAACCACCACCACCATTGACACCACTATCACCACCACTCCACTACCAACACTACGCCACCACCAATACATACAACACTCCGCCACTACCACCACCACTGCTGCCGCCACCCCACCACCACCACTCTGACACTCTCACCACCATTACCACCACCACTGACACCACCACGACACCATCACTACTCCCATCATCACTCCCCTACCACTACGAGGCCATCATTTCACAATTACAACCAACACTTCACAATCACAAATACCACCACCGCTATATCACCATCTTATCAATATTCTGTATATTTTTATTATTTTGATAAGTATACATTTTTTTTTCATTTATTGATTTTATATTTAATTATATTCCAATATGAATATACAAATGAAAGGTAAAGTAAGAAAATTAGTGAATTTAATACCACCACTGCTACACCACCATCTTGCCAATATTCTGCATATTTTTATTATTTTAATAAATGTACATTTATTTATTTATTTATTTATGCATTCCAATATAAATATATAAACGCCAAAGTAAGAAAATTAGTGAATTAATACTTCAGCTCCTTATATGGATCAAAAATTTATTTATTTCAGTGCTTAAGATTTAGTACATATCAATCAGCTTTTCAGCTTAATAAATTCAGCATTTAGTACTTAATTTTTCAGTTTTCAGCTTTCAGTTTTATCAAACAGCCCCGAAGTCATGGTACAAGTCATAGGGGTAAGATAGCACTGCTGCTGAAAAGATAAATTACCAATTCAAGAATCCAAGTTGAATAATAAAAAAACAGTGGGGATTACGAATGTACTATTAAACCTACAATCGAATCAAAAAAGAAAAAAGAAAAAGCCACATCCCAAAAGAACCAACCAAAAGAAAAAAATCGAAAACTAAGAGAAACAAACCAAAACCTGCCAGAACCCTGGAATTAAAATTCCGAGAAACAAACTAACTAAAAACCGCCAGAACCCTGGAATTACAATTCCGAGACGGCATGGTTGTAATTTTCTGCCTTCAACAGCTGGGAAAGTATAATCGTGATTAGAGAATGGAAAGAAGAAGAGTTGATTTACATGCATTAGAAGTTCCTTTGCGACAGTCTATTTTAACTAAAAGATACGGTGATTGCCGAAGCACAATTATTTTCACACGTCTATGTCTTGCAGGAATTATCGTGATGTACTACTATACTAGTTAATAGATGATCAGGGAAGTGAAAAACCCGGTTGGGCAAAATACTAAATTTAACAATGTCCGAAATCGCTCCCATTGAAACACAAAATACCATCAGGGAAAACTTTTGTTGAAGGTTGTCTGCATCCCATTTATGATTCTTATTGGATACTATACTAGTTAATAGATGATCAGAGAAGTGATAAACCCGATTGGGCAAAATACCAAATTTTGACAATGTCCGAAATAGCCCACGGTGGAAACACAAAATACCGTCAGGCAAAATTATTGTTGAAGGTTGTTTGCATCCCATTAATGATTCTTTGCATCCCATTTATGATTCTTATTGGATACTATACTAGTTAATAGATGATCAGGGAAGCGATAAACCCGATTGGGCAAAATACCAAATTTTGACAATGTCCGAAATAGCCCACGGTTGAAACACAAAATATCGTTGGGCAAAATTATTGTTGAAGGTTGTTTGCATCCCATTTATGATTCTTATTGGATTGTTAGAATTCATAGGATGAAGGAAATAATTCTCGAGTTTAAATTATGATAACTATCTATTTGAAAATTTGACTTGTTATTGGATTGTTAGAATAATCGGATCAAGTGCATCTTTCTTTCGCTTTATAAATCTACAAAGTAATTATCACAATTCATAAGATCCATATTTGAAACATTAAATATAAATTTAGCAATTTTTTTGAAATAATACCTTTCTCAAAGTTTCAAATTATGGCGAATGTAGACTAAATCATTGAGTCTTTTGTGCTCTAGTCTTTTTCGCCTATTAGAATGGATGAACTCAAACGTGCTCCAGTTTCTCTCACATCCAGTTGCACTACAACATTGACTAAGTAATTGAACATCAAACTTTTGTAGATCGGGGCAATCATTTCCAAATTGTTCCCACCATGCAACTAAAAAAATTAAAAACTTGTCCATTAACTAAACAAAATTTAGTAACTTACTAGATATAAGATTAACTACAAAATTGAAATATGCATCTCATATTGTAAAGATATATAAGGTTACTTGGATTTAGTTTCTCTCGTTGCTAAATAGCGAGGGCCATACCAAAGTCATCTGTTGAGTGTTTGTATTCCTCCATTTGCAGACTTATCAACTCTTGTGTATGATTATCTGGCACCAAAACTGTAAGAGCTTGAATCATTTCTTGAGCAACTTTCCATTTTCTTTGTGAAAAAGGGCCTAAAATATGTCTTGGGATTGAGAAAACAACCTATTGCATGAAGAGCCAAAAAGCTGCCTATCCCATCTAGCATCAACCACTCTATTGTATGGGGTATATTGAGATAGTCTATTGTTAAGCCTCACTTTAATTGCCTCTTTTGCCTTATCCATTGCTTCATACAAGTACCCCATTGTAGGCTTTTCATCACCATTTGTTAAATGAAGAACCCTCACCAAAGGTTCACTAACTTTCACCACAAGTTGACATTTTGACCAAAACTCTCTATCCTCCAATATGATTTTAACAATTTCTTTTCCCCTCTTCTCTTTAGCATATCGAGACCCAAGCCATTTGTTACTAGTGAACATTTGTCTTAGCTCCTTCTTGAAATTCATAATGCATTGAATACTTAAAAAGTTTGTAGCAAACCTTGTGATACCGGGACGACACAAGTTTCTACCATTTGTGAAGTATTTACTCATTAAGTTCACAACCCATGCATGATTATAAATGCATCGAGTTATCCACAAAAATAAAAATCATAATTGTTAAGATCCGTAGTCAAAACATACTAAATTTAATTGAGCAATATTCATAAATTCTTAAATCTAAATGTATTGAAGTACCTTTTTTGCTCTTTGGATGGTAGCATCTATCTCCGGAAAGTGTTTAGGCTTTGCAAAATTCTCCAACATCAAGTCCAAGCAATGAGCCGCACAAAGAGACCAATAGAAGCATCCGACCGAGTACGGTATGAGATTTACAACCTAGGGTCTATCACATATAGCTCTGATACCATTTGATATTTATATCCAGCTCAAAGTCAATTGACAATGAGTGAGGAGATCCCAAATCTTATTAAGTTACTACCCATTTCATACCCAAGTAATGTGAGATTGTATTCCTAATTAACATCACCCCTCATGTGCACGAAGTCTATCACGTGTAACCTTTTTTTAGTCTATCATCGTGCAGACTTTTTCAATTCTCCCCCTAACCCGATGCTATACCCGAAAAATCAATTATATAAAACCGCCCTCATCAGGGTGGAGGGAGGTGAATTCGGGGTGGGTCATAGGTGTTGAATTGCCATCCCTAGTTATGGAACGTGAGGATATAGTTATGGGACGTTGAGTCTCTTTCGACTTGTGGGTTGTAGCAGTGAGTACTTTTTGGTAAATAATATTAGTGTTGGCGGGCTTTTGTGACCAGTGAAAAGACCATACAGCTTAAGAAGAAAGAGAGAACAAATTGAGGTTCTCCCATAAAGAGGCTATGCTCCACATTTTTTGCACGAGGGAGAGATTGTTTAAAATGGTGGGACCAAAAAAATGAAAAAGATCAAGAGCTAATGATTTGGTGAACTATTTGGGAAATGTCGTAATTATTTCATGTTATTTGAGGCAATATATAGAGAACAAAGTATGAAGTCTTTGGACAAAATAACCAAAATGTCCAAAAATATAAGTACATGTCCAAAGAGGATAGGAAATTTCAATTCAGTAAGGTCAGCTCACCCCACCCGCCCTCTATTTGTGTCTGCCCCTGTAACCATTTACAAAACCCTCTCTCAATAGGAAAAGAAATATCTAGAGAACTCTCGTAAAAAATCTAGAAAATCTTAATACCATGAGATAATTTTTACACAAATTTCTACACATGCTTCCCTAATCAACCATTGTTTGCCTTAATTTTTTTATAAAGAACATTCCCCGTTTAAACCCTCGTGTTTATTTAGTTTGTCACTCCATAGTTGTTACCATGCATGTAAGTTGCATGGTCAAAACCAAGGATTAGCACTCACGCATTATTTTTTTTTTTACTATTTATTATTCAACGTGCGGAGGTAAAGAAAGATAAGCTAGGTCAAAATACGTATATTCAGATAACTTGTGCGTATATGATCTTTTGTCTTTTGTGTGCTACAGACAGTTCTAGTCTAGAAATAATGGAACAAGTCAAGTGGATGGGTGATTGGGATGGCCATTAGGCACTCTTTTGGGCATGATTGCCTAATCTTCCCGTTAGTGATATTAAGAATTTCATTTTGAAAAAACGTTCCACTAAAGGAACACTTCCTCCGAAGTTTGGGTCTTTTTAATCGTTGTAATGTGTTTCAATGATCAATAAATTCTTTTTTTGCTAAAAAAAAAAAATCTCTATCCAACTCTAGTTTTCTTTAATTTTACGGTTTCCAAGCCAACTTACTGGACTTCGAGTTAGTCCCACGAATTCCACCATCTATTGGCGGGGAGCCGACTGAATTAATTAGCTTAAAGACCCATAGGGATTGATTGGCCTTACACAAGTATTGATAGAACGCAAGGTTTTAAATATTAACAGTTATGTAATGTAACAACCATTAAGATAATGGTTGTTTGGGCATGCCGTACCGGTACACCTGATGTACCGGTGAGAGCGAAATCTTATGTATATCCGACGGTTTCTGTTATGTATGTCCGTTACATTTTTATAAACCGATTCATGACTATTGTGATCAATAATCGACTGTTACGGGTAATTTTCACACATACATGCAATTTTTTAACTCAAAAATGATTTTTAAAAATTAACTACCTCGAACAACTGATTTGATATTCTTGATACTGTTACACCTCAACCATAACTGTGGCTGATGTGGAGCGTTTAAGGAAAGATCTGCTACCACTATGGAAGAATCATGCCCCTCCAAAGGTTCAATTCTTTGGTTGGTTGGCCGGAAGGATCAAAACGGCAAAACTGTCATTCTCTTTACGGATATTCTTAGATTTCAACGATAGTTTGTGTCATTTCTGTGGGGCAGCTTCAGAATCAGTGGAGCGTCCATTTTTGCATTGCAAGGTGGCCTGGCCTATTTGGTGCAGGGTTTTAAGATGGTGAAAATTTGCGTGGTGATCCCTAGCTAGTACAGTAAAATCCCTCTTTGTTTGGTGGCAGAGTTGGAAGTTTAGAAAAATTAAAAAAGAACTTTGGGAATTATCATTCTTTGCTGTTTGATGGTCCATTTGGAAAATAAGGAATGATCTTATCTTCCGAGGAGCCGTTCCAAAATGCGAGGACATGGGAGATATTATCAAGCACAAGATTTCACATTGGTTCAAAGCTGCGCAGGGTTCAAAGAATGTCACTTCTAATGATATTCTTTTCAGATTTCCAGCCCTTATTGAATCACCATGATATCTGCTGTGGAGGAGTATAGTTTGTGGTGTTGATTTCTAATCAACTTAGTCTTTTGATGTTCTTCCGCTGCGTTTTGCTTCTTGTGGTCTGGTTTGGTGACACATTTCTATGGGTATGTACCATCCCTTTCCTGTTTAGCGTTTGGATGTATAGTGCTCAACTTTTCTTTTCTTTGCTGATTAAAAATAAAAAAAAGCCTCAACCGTAACTATTATGTGTCCCTATACTGTCATTTAAAACCTTGAAACGCTATAAGCTTTGAACCTAACACTTCGCAGAAAGCAAATATTCAAAATGAGACCAACCAAATGCAGATGTACACAATACACCTACAACAACAACAACAACAACAATAACATAACCCATTTAGTCCCCAATAATTGGGGGTATGGGTGGGGGATGGATAGGAGACAGACCTAACCTTTGGCAATAAATGCACAAAGTGGCTGCTCCCTGAATATCACTGAAACAGATGGATTTGAGACAGACCTAACCTTTGCCAATAAATACACAAAGTGGTTGCTCACAGAATACTACTGAAACAGTGGTCCCCCTATACCGTCGAGTTTGTTGCGGAATCATGCCCTCAAATCAAAGCCAAAAGGCATCAGAGAGGGCAGACCCAAGAATCATTTTGATTTATGTGCACATTACCATGCTTCTTTCATTCAACATCTAGAGCATTGGCGTTGCACAATATGTACACAATACACCTAAAGGGGATAAATTGATCTGACTTCTATGCTAAACCTATCAAATAGAATAATTGTCAAACCTACTGAAGAAGTCTACCAGGTGCACCTCCAACTTCTCCAATACCGCATTATATTATTACCGGAGTTTGAAGACTTCCCAATCAAACAAAAATAAGAAAAAGCCGCCCTTTGACATTTGCTTCTGACCCTTCGGATTTCCATCTATAAAAACCCAGCAAAACACCAAGGGATTTAATTACCCATCTCACTCGCAATCAAACTTATCCTCGCCATGTCTTCCTCAAGGCTTCTCTCTCCTCTCTATCTCCTCTCATTCTCTCTCCTCCTCCAACTCGCCCTCGCAACACCTCCTCTCTTCCATTTCTGCTCGAGCTCTGAAAATTTCACTGTGAATGGCCCTTATGAGACTAACTTGAACAAGCTTATGGGTTACCTCTACTCCAAGACCCCGATAACAGGGTTTGGTTCTGGCTCACTGGGCATGAGCCCAAACCAGGCCTTCGGTCTTGCTCTTTGCCGAGGTGACGTCCAAAGGACTGACTGCCAAGCCTGTGTTGCTGAGGCAGAGACAGAGATAAAAAAACGTTGCCAATACAACAAAGGAGCAATCATCTGGTACGATTACTGTTTGTTGAAATACTCAAACCTTGACTTTTTCGGAAATATCGATAACCAAAACAAGTTTGCCCTGTGCAATGTGAAAAGTGTAAGCGATCCTGTTTATTTCAATGAAAAGACCAAAGAGTTGTTGGGTAATTTGGCGGAAGAAGCTTATGTTAGCTCGAAAATGTATTCGTCCGGGGAGATGGTGATAGGTGAATCGAAGAAACTTTATGGGATTGTTCAGTGCACTAGAGATCTTTCTAGCGCTGACTGTAAGAAATGTATTGATGGGGCTATTAATGAACTTCCGAGCTATTGTGGTGGGAAAGAAGGAGGGAGAGTTGTCGGTGGGAGTTGTAATGCGGGTTATGAGATTTACCCTTTTATCAATACCTAGAGAAAGTGTATCATTTTTCTTGGATGGTACAGATGAATAAGTGTGTGCTATAGAACACCAGACATTTAGGTTGAGTAAGGATGTCTCGTGCCATCCTCTTTGTATTTGTTGGAATATGGCATTTTTTTTAGGGCGATTTTCCTGATCAATTCCATGACTATTTACATTCTTGTAGTATCTTTTTGTTTGATGTTTGATGATTAGACCCTAATCTTGTAGTATCTTTTTACTTACATTCCTGATCAAACCCTAATCCTTTTTCGTAAATGATGTAAATAGCTGCTGCAATGGACAATTTGAAAATGGAATGCTTGAAGCTCACTCCTTTCTTGTATTGCCGTACACAGCCAACCAAACTATTATGGCCCACTTATTGGAAAAAAGAAAAACTATACTTTGTTTAGTTGAGAATTTTGAGAATAATATTTTGAGAAATATTTTTGAGATAATGTTTGGATGAGTTTTTGAAAAAATTAATAATTAGAGAGGCGTGTAATAATTTGAGAGAGAGAAAGAAAAAAATAAGACTAATGATTGGAGAGAGGTATGAGCAAGGCCGACCCAGGCCCAAGGCCACCCAAAAATGACCACTTTTTGGGGCACCCTACCATTTTATACTAATGGGCTTGACTAGTACACTTTTTGGATCAAAATAAAGAAAAAAAATTCATTAGAAGTGACAAAAGAGCCCAACATTGTGGCTCAATATTTAAAAAAGGACCCAAAACTATTGTGGCCCAAAATTTAAAAAAAGGCCTAAAGCTTAAACTAATTTAAAAGAAAATCATTTTCTGCTTGTTACAGTTTTTATTTATGGTTTTGTAAAAAATCAAGACAGTTCGAAATGAAATGATTAAGTTTAGTTTATTATTTGCTTAAAGAAAAAGTAATTAGGTAGTAATTTTCTAATTTTCTTGTTAGAGTTTCGAGTGGATTTGTATTTGAGATTTCTAAATTGACACAAGTTCTTGAGTTTTCCCAAGTAACCAAAAAGTTGATCAAATTTCATTGTTTTTCCAACAAATAAAGTCATAATATTAATTCCAACAGATCAAATTTCTTACTTATTATAAGTAGTTAAATGGGCCATTTTGACCCAATTTTTTAGAAGATACTTGAAAAACAACAGATTTGGGTAAAACTAGGGTTTGACATTTGCATGGCAAAGGAGTTTGACCCAAATTTTGTTTCAAAAAATGCACAAGATCTGTAGATGCTCTACATCATTGTTAAATTTAGCTTGTATTAATACTTTTTTGACAGGGATATTGTAGTAACAAAAACATAGAAAGTTTGGTTGAGGAACACGAAAATTTTTATGGCACAATTTTTTTAATTAAGCCTAAGGCACTCAAATACCTTAGGCCGGCCCTGGGTATGAGTAGAGAGAAATGTGATTAATGATTGAAAAAATGAGAGATGGGGAAAGAATCTTTTTAAATTTTTTTTTTTGAAAATGTGAAGTGAACAAGATGATATGACCCACCTAGGAACATGATGAGCGAACCAAAAACTGTTACTCCAAAGCACCAAAGGAGATTTTGCCATCATAGCATGCCAAGCTGATTTACGTACCCTACGGTTATCTCCTATTCGGGTGCAATATAAGGTGTGCATCCTTAAAAATAGTGTCGAAAATAAAGGATTATGTGTCCATTAGCAATGCAACAAATACCAAATACAGCACAATATAAACCAGTAACTCTCTAACAAAGCTGGTGGGTTCCAGTAACTGTGGAGTGCCCTGTAAGGACGAGAGTTTTCCAGTTATTTTGTGTTTTGTTCACCATGTCAAATGGTCGAAAAAATTGTGTTTGGCTTATGTTCTCAATAGTGTTTTCTTTTTTTCTACCAATTTCTGATTAATCAGCAAAACAAATTTCATTAATTTTTGAGAGGAAAACAAAAGATTAAACGGATCTAGGGCACACTGGCAAAAAGCGACCTGAGAGAGAGGCGCCTTCCTGAAAATCATCATCCTCCTCTAAGAAACAAATGAAAACCCGCCAAAACCCTGAACTTAAAAATTCTGAGACGGCTTGCACATGGTTGTGATCTTCTGCCTTCAACTGCTGGCCGGGAAAGTAATGGAAATCATGATTAGATGGTCTCCTTTGGGTAAAAAACTGGTTTATGGTTTTTTGGTTTTTCTATTTTGTCTTTATTTAAATTTTTTTTTTGTATTCATTAGTTTTGCATCAAGATTTTGTGGTTTCTAGATTCCTCTCGACGAGACGAATCGAATAATTATAAATTTATGTGTGGCTGAGTATGTGAGATTTTGTGGACTGCTATACGAAATTTAGGAATATGACTAAATATAGATTTTCATATGAGAATGTGTTGCTAGGTATATGAGACATGTCACTATCAATACATATGAATAAATAGACACGTCACAATAATATTTTTGGACTGTAGTGGTCCACAAAATACTCATATATTCTTCCACAAATACTCATTTTTAAAACCAAAAAGTTTCATATCAAATGACTTAATTATATGAGTGTTCTTCGAAGCATATATGAGGATATTTCGTAATGACTCAATGTGGGCTCAAATATGTTTTTGTGTGACACCTTATATGAGACATGTCACATCAATATATACACACACAATATATATCACATTTTCACTATAGTCCAAAACTATTATGAGATTTTATGGCACGTTTTATGAGGTTGACTTTTGCCCAATATGACATTTTGTGACTCTTTTGAATTTCTATGGCATTTTTTATGAGCATTCGTAGCTTCAAATATGAGATTTTTGAAACCCAAAACCGTATATGAGAGATCACGCGACGTTTTATATATATATTTTTGGCTCTTCATATGAGATAAAAGATGACTGGTGTAAGAGGTCACTTTTTGCCTATGTGGCGCAATCTTGGCTGTCAATCTGGTTAAAGTTGCATATAGTACACCCTTTCATATTTTTACCCACAAGATCTCATATTTAACCGAGAAAAACTCATATTTGTGTCACAAAATCTCATTTTCGTTCCCAAAAGAGGGGTGCGCATAGTAGCATGCCTATTTCGTAAATAATCAAAATGCAACCGATCCAGTAGTTTTTAATGGCCAGTTGGGGAATTTGTTGGAATCTCTTTCAACGACAGCTGCATTGAGTCCTTTGCGATCTGCTGTTGGTAGTGTTAATAACACATATCTTGCCGATATATATGCCATGATGCAGTGCACTAGGGACTTGTCTGCAGTTTTTCCGTTTGCCTCCAAAGTATCACCAACCAAATTCCAGATTGATGTGGGGGAAAACTAGGAGCTCGGTTGATCTTTTGGAGTTGCAAATGACAGAACAATTGAGTTTTACACAAATTACGGAACAATTTAAAGCGGGACCGCACACTGGTTAGCTAGTAAATCTGATAGGCCTTCACAACAAAAAAAATTGGGTTTTACTACAACGTTGTAACAACAATGTGTCACTAAAAGTGTGTTGGTAAAAGTATTTCAGTGACAACTTTTTATACTAATCAATCAGTAATTACAGGATTAGCAACAACTCATTAAAAAGTTGTCACTGAATACTTTTAGTGACAACTTAGTAACAAAATTGTTGTTACTAAAGATCAACCTTTTTTTTTGTCGTGAAGGCCAAAGCTACCTATCTTATGCGGGATTGATCCGTTGTACTCTCTCTTCGAGTCTCCTTTGTTTTTCGTGTCAGTTTTAGCCTGAAAATATTTATACTTCGAATGCTCCCAACACAACAGGGACCAAAAAAAAAAAAAAAAAAGAGTACATATCTGGCGCCTGATCATGAGATAATTACAAGAATTTCTACACATGCTTCCCTAAATAACCTATGTTTGCCTTAATTCAATTTCTAGAAAGAACATTCCCTGGTTAAGTACTCGATCGATCAATTTCAAACCCTCATGTTTATTTAGATTGTTACTCCGAATTAAGTGGTTACCATGCATGCAAGTTGCACGGTCAAAACTAAGGATTAGTATTCACGCATTATTTATTTATTATTCAACCAGAGGTAAAGAAAGATAAGCTAGGTCAGAATACGTATATTCAAACAGGGTTAATTAACTTGTGCATGATTTTTTTTTGTCTCTTGTGTGTTACAAACAATTCGAGTCTAGAAACAATGGAACAAGTCAAGTGGATGGGCGATTGGGATAGCCATTAGGCACTCTTCTGTGCACGATTGCCTAATCTTCCCGTTAGTGGTATTGAGAATTCAATTTTTTACGCATTCTAATCAAATAATTTGAGTAGTTATCATTATATTATCGCCATGTTTGACCATAAAACCTTCCTCTAAAGGAACAGTAACTAGCTTTCCGGCCCCCCTCGAAGTTGAGCTAACACACACGTACACTCTCTCTCTAGTTTCTTTAATTTCAAACACGGTTTCTAAGCAAGTGGTGGAGAGCTCTTGGATGCCCCCACACTGTATCCCGGGATCGTGTCTCATTCTCCACTCCCCCCGTGTAATAGATTAAGAACAACGAATAACCAAAAAAAAAAAAATACAATTTCCAAGCCAGCATTCTACAATTCGAGCTAGTAAGCCCCACGAATCTAACCATTTATTGGCGGGACTAAAAGAAATAAAGACCCGTATGGATTCACCTTATACAAGTATTAATAGAGCGTAACGTTTTAAATATTGGCAGTTATATATGTAACGTAACAACCATATTACAATAACATTTTTTGGCTTTGTGTTCAGTGACAGAGGTATACTGGGGCTGGAGTGGGCCCCAGCCTCCTCACACTCTATATAATAAAACATAAAGATAATGTAGTACATATATAACATATTTCAAGATTTGTATGAATGTAATATGTAATATAGTGGTAGCATGCATGTTCTCTACTTGTGAGGTCCAGTATTCGAGCCTCGTACCTTTCTTTTTTGCACCAATTAACAAATACTCCCTCCGTTCCATAATATTGATCTTTTACGAAACTACGGGCAGTTTTAAAACTAAAAAATAACGCATCTATAAAATAAGTTTTGGATTTTTTTCGCACCATTTAAAAGTTCACAGTGAGATCTATCAAACAAGATTCATATTGATGAACAAATTATGTTCATAAGTATATTATTTTTTAGTTTGAAAATTACACGTAGTTTCGTAGGGGACCAATATTATGGAATGAAGGGAGTAACAGATAAAGCTATTAAATGGAGCAATGGGGATTCTAATCCTTGACTTCTGGTTCCCAAAAAAATTCCCTTATTACTTCTTGCCACAAAACCAACACCTCTAATTGTAGTGCAAATCAATAAAGCTGAGTTACGTACACCCGATATACCGGTGAGAGAGAAAGATATTTGATGTTGAAATTTTTTTTTGTTAAAACTCTTAATCATAGTTTTGCTACTGTTTGAGTTACGTACACCCGATAAACTGGTGAGAGAGTAAATTGCATGCGCATCAGCCCCTCTATGTTATGTATGATCAATTGGTCTGTTACTATTGTTAAAGGATAGGTGTATATTTCATTTTGTATTGTCTTTGTGATGTATTTTTTGTATTTCTGTTAAGTAGAGGTTAAGTCGGTTAAGTTTGGTTTAAGTCGGTTAAGTAGGAGTCCAGGATTGTTTGGAGTATAAAAGGGGAATGCCCCTTCTTCAGTTGTATCGAAAAAAACCAACACAGAGCATTCAATACTCAATCTCATTTTCTATTCTTCTGTAATTCAATCTTGATTTTTTGTCAACTATTTTACAGACTGATTCATGACTAATAATCGACTGTTACAGGTGATTTCCACTCTTGAATTTTTTAAACTAGCTAACTTTTAACAAATTAACTACCACGATAATCGATTCCTGTTACGCATCGTGCGATAATCCCGACAATATATTACAGATCGAGCATAACCTATTATGGTCAAAACGTTGTAATCTTTGAACCTAGCACTAAACAGAAAGCAAATATTCATAGGGAGGCCAACCACGTGCAGAAATACATAAACGCCTAAAGGAGATGCACTGAAGCTGTTTCTGGCTAAAGATGATTAAACCTATCAAATAGATTAATCGTCAACTCTGCTGAAGAAGTCTTACCAAGTGGGCCTCCAACTTCTCCAATACCGCATTATATTATTATTACCGCAATTTGACAGCTTCCCAAATAAGAAAAAGTCAACCTCTGACATTTTTGCTTCTGACCCTGCGGATTTCCATCTATAAAAACGCAGCCAAGCACCAAGGGATTTACACACCCATCAAACTTATCTTCGCCATGTCTTCCTCAAGGCTTCACTCTCCTCTCTATCTCCTCTCATTTTCTCTCCTCCTTCAGCTCGCCCTCGCAACACCTCCCCTCTTCCATTTCTGCTCGAGCTCTGAAAATTTCACTCCCAATAGCACTTATGAAACAAACTTGAACAAGCTCATGAGTTACCTCTACTCCACGACCCCGATAACTGGGTTTGGTTCTGGCTCACTGGGCAGGAGCCCAAACCAGGCCTACGGTCTCGCTCTCTGCCGAGGTGACGTCCAAAGGACTGACTGCCAAGCCTGTGTTGCGGAGGCAGAGACTGAGATACAAAAACGTTGCCAACACAACAAAGGAGCAATCATATGGTACGATAACTGTCTGTTGAAATACTCGAATCTCAACTTTTTCAGAAAAATTGATAACCGAAACAAGTTTTACATGTGGAATTTGCAAAATGTGAGCGATCCTGTTTATTTCAATGAAAAGACCAAAGAACTGCTGGGTAATTTGGCGAAAGAAGCTTATGTTAGCCCGAAAATGTATTCTTCGGGGGAGATGGTGATAGGCGAATCGAAGAAACTTTACGGGTTGGTTCAGTGCACTAGAGATCTTTCTAGCGTCGACTGTAAGAAGTGTATTGATGGGGCTATTAATGAGCTTCCGAGCTGTTGTGATGGGAAAGAAGGAGGGAGAGTTGTGGGTGGGAGTTGTAATTTTCGTTACGAGATTTACCCATTTGTCAATACCTAGAGAAAATGTATCATTGTTCTTAGATGGTACAGATGAATAAGTGTGTGACATTGAACACCAGACACATGAGGTTGTGTAAGGATATACGTAATATCATGCAATCCTCTTTGTAGTTGTTTGAATAATGCATTTGTTTGTTTACTTTTTTATGTATTGAATGAATAAAAGAATAAAACCTGGCAGTTCCATGATCCTAGAGTGGTGATCACCAGACCTCTCCATATATATGACTATTTACATTCTCTTGTTGTATCTTTTTGTATGGAGTTTGATAAAAAGAATCCGTTCTTCTAAAATATGGCCTGTTAGGTTTGCTACTATGAAATCGTTGGGGAACACTAATAAACACTTGCCACTCATAACCATTTAAATTGAAATTTGCATGCACTTAATTAAGTAAAAGCTATACCAAATAATAGTCAAAGCCTCAAAGGCGCTTTGAGGGACGCGAGAAATTTACTTGGAAATTTCGGAAATCAGTGAAAAAAAGCATGCGTGGCAGGTGCTCAAAAAAAGAGGAGAAGAATGGATTAGAAAGAAGGTGGATTTTTTTACGTGTTCAGGATCCAAAATCATCTCTTATGAGTGTGTTAAAAGGTACAATTATTGGTTAAGAATTAGTGAATATGAGTACGTTTTTGGTGCTCTAATGTTTATAATAAATTTATATTGTGTGTTATAGCGTGCGTTAGTTTGGATGCACTATCTTGTGCAAAATTCAAATACCATTAATGCTAAATATTTGAAACTTTGAGGCCACTGGAGATTTGTCTAGTTGTTAATTTTAAAGTCGCAAAATTAATTGAAATATGCAAGTTGGCCCAAACATTAGATTAATTAAAGAAAAAATGTGTTGGTTTGGAAGTGTTTTAAACAATCTGCTTATTTTAGGGAGGTCTTTATATATACACCCTGTCACTCCCGGTAGTAATTTTGAGCATTATCTTCCAACCCTCTCTAATGAAGACTATAACAGACTTACAGCCCAACTTTCTAATGCGAAATATGGGACACTATTAGACATATTCAAGCTTTTAAGTTGGGATGCTAAAAAAAATTGGTGAACCGTGGATTCGGTCCGGACCAAACCGATCTACATGTTTTGGATTTTAACTGTGGATTAATGGTCCAGACATGGATTCAATAAATGTTTACTGAAATGTATACCTTAGAGAGAAGTTTAGGCTTTTCATGGCCTATCTCTCTTCCCATCTCAACGGCATCTGAGGTTGGTCTTGAGAGGTACTTTCTTCGCCAACACCTGTTAGAGCAAAGGATAGTCAGCATGGATTGATGGTGATAGTAAAGTAATTGAAGGACTTTAATTGAGGCAAGTTACCTTTTCTCTTGCCTCCCGTAGCAATTGATGTTGTTTCTGCCCTTGAGCATCCCTTAGCCTTTGAGGCCGTTGTGGTTGAAGTCGTACCGGCCTTTGAGACTTGTTTTCCTTTCTCTTTTTTGTGGAGGAGGAGCAATCCTTGCTAGTACAGCCTCCATTGGTTCAGCGAATTGCCTTTCAATGTATTCTTGCCACCAAGTATCAAATTGGGTAGTCTTCTTATGAGTTTCTTCATAAGGGAGGAGTTTAAACTTGGCATTGACATTAGTAAAACCATTGAAGACTTCCTCAAGGGATTCCAAACCAAGGATGTGCCTAGTGGTAAAACTCTCATTCTTTGATCAATAGGGAGGAATTGGGACAAGTTGTAACATGCCAAATTGACAAGCAAGTTGGGTAGCATTGTAATACTCCACTCCACATCGGTAACTGGCAAAAGTGGTGTTCAGACCAAATAGAAGGTCTCTGGAGATTAAAAAATTGGCCCAGATCTCTTTGTGTTTATCAAAGTTCTCCCCAGGCTCAGAGGCTGGGTCCTTTAACCAGTAAAGGATTGTATCACGCTTGACAGGGGTGTAGCCTTTCCTAAAGGTTGTCAAGTCAGAGTAGAAGTACTTGAAGCACTCCTCAAAGGACTTTCCACCAGTCATGCCACGGTAGTGGCGACCATAGCAAGTCGCACTTGGGGACTTGGAGCCATTTTGGGAAAGTATAGCCAAAGGGTGACAATCCAAAGTGGCCCAGGGGCGAAAACGAATTTGTGTTCCAAGAGTTCGATCATACCTCTTTAAACATTGGCTAGAATAAGAGGAGCCAGGGAAAGCTTTTGACCAAAGATAAGGGGATTGGCAAGGTCTGTGAAGTCTTTGGTAATTTTTCTCGAGGAGACACAAAAAACAAATCTATTGAGCCAATAGATTAGAAAAGACACGTGCTCACTATCTGTGACGTCTTCTTCCTTGTGACAGTGTTCTATGAATTTAAGGTAGGAGAGGTACTCTTTACCAGGATAGGTATATCAAGGGGTGGTCTGTGTAAGAAAGCAATTAGCCTCCTATCCATGGGCACGAAGGCTAGTTATAAAGCAAATGTCCTAAATGGTAGGAGACATCATACCTATTCTGAAATGGAAAGAATTGGTGGAGGAAGACCAGAATTGAGCAACGGCCATGAAGAGACCATTGTCCGTGTTCGTGGTTTGGCTGGTAAGCTTAATGGTGTCGTAGATCCCTACGAGTTTCCAGAGAGATCCTTTGGCCTCAACAACTCGAGTCATCCACCTGTCATATTTTGGTTTGGCTTTTCACCATAATTAATTTGGGAAATCTCTATAATGCTCTTTCCAGTTGGGTTCAATTGAAGCAAATGGAAGAGGGGTTTCAAAGTAAGGATGAAAGGGTTTGAGAGAATCAGGAGGGCATTCTTCAAATGCGAGCCCCAATGCCATTTTTGATTGAGAAATAGGGACCACAATTATGGTGTCTTCAAGAGTGATAACCTCCTCCTCGTCATCAATGAGTTTCTTGACTTGAGAGGCAATGTTGGCCTCTAATTTCGATGATGATGCAGCCTTTTTAGAAGCCATGGATGGACTGCTAGCTTGTGGAATAGAGGTTTAGGGTTTCTGAAAGAGGGTTAAGGTTGAAGAAGAACAGGAGTGAAGTTTGAAAGAGAGAGAAAGAGCAAAGTACTCTTGTTAAGGATAAGTGAGAGCGGTTTTTATCACTGTTTAAAGCCTTAATGAGTGATTTGTGCCAATCATACTTCCTCAGGGTTCCTATTTCCCATTGGACACCCTTCAATGCTCATCATTTTGTGTTAGAGCGCTTAGGGTCTTGACATGTGGCACCCTAAGAGGCCTGAGTTTAGTAATGGCGCATGAAGGAAGCTTTAATGCTCGCCATTTGTCCATTATAATGGTGAGAGGACATAGAATGCCTTTTAGAGCAAAATTTTGTTAGAGTATTTCACTCCTCAAAACTATTAGAATTAAGGCGCAAGGGGGCAATGTTTACACCCAAATTTGGCACAAGGTCCTGGCAAAGTTTAAGAGGCTTGATTTAAGATCATTAGGCTGGAATTCGAAGAGGCCTGTGAATGGCCTTGGCCCATGAGGCCCATTTTGTCAATCCAAAAGGTCAAAACGTGTAGATGTTGGCTTTGGGCCCAAACCATGGGATTGAGGCCAAGATGATTTTTCAGTTATGTTAAGGTCGTGTTTGGGCCTAAAAACGGTTATTGAAGTATGCAGATGAGAATAACCGTAAATGATTATCTTTTCCAAAGAATAAGGAAGATAATTGAGGAATCTTGATAAAAAAAAAATAGATATTAAAATCTATGGCAAGATAATAGGGGAATAGTTATGCCATGTGGCGTGATACCATGGCTTCATCCGAGCTCCATGATCCCATTATCTTTAAAAATAGGAGGTTAGACAGTTGGCTTTTAGGCCTTGTTGCCACCGAAATAGGGACATGGCCCTCCATAACGGTTAGTAACTTCCAAGAATATAGGGAAAAGTGAAGACATGGGACACATGGCAGCACCAAAATAAGAGAGGAAGTTAGGAAAGCCACGTGTCAGCATCTCGGCCAAAAATGGAATTGGCGTCAAAGCTCAACATTCTCGAATTGATGTCTATAAATAGGAGAATTCAAGGAAGAAAAAGGGTTCCACGACCATCAACCTCACAGTTAAATCAATCAAGGTCTCTCAACTTAACTCGCAAATATCCTCAACTCGTTGTAGCCATTCAACCCCCGTTGAAGACTCCAACCACGTTGGTTCTTTTATTCCTAGTCATTCAACAAGTCTAGCTTGTTCTTAGACCTTGTTATTGACTCCTTTGTACCCCACTTTTGTTAATTTTCATTAATAAAAGTTGGTTTTTACTTTATCTCGTTGCTCCTAATTTTCCACAACGGTTGGAAAATTATTAAGTCATCGCAATAGGCAAACCATGAACTATTTGCAACTCTGTCCTTTGATCAAGGGTTGTACGCAATCACACGAACGAAGTCAGAAAAGGTCTCGAAGGCCTCCATAACACTTGGATTGTATTGAACAGTCCTTGCACGCCCATCTCACAAACCACACTAGGCACTTGTGATTTCTTCGATGTTATTATGCACAAACAGTATCTAACAATTCTATAACTCTCACGGCTTTATTTTTTGTTGAAGATCTCATATCGTTTGAACAAGATAGCTTCAATACTTGTAGTGCCATGATGGATGTTTTAAGGACCTTTTTTTCTATGTCTAGTCACACTATTTACTTATTAATCTCAATAAATAGAAAATGTTTATCTCCAAAAATGTCCTTTGAAGAAGAGTTTGGAGGCTCAGTGCTTTGAGTGAAATCCCTTTTACTAATTAATGTTCTTGAAAAGTATCTTGGAATTCCCCTTCTCAATCCAAACAACATTTTAACATGCTGGTTGAGAAAGTTCAAAAAAGATTAGAGAGGTGGATTAGCAATACGTTATCCTTGGTTGGAAAAGATACTCTGGTCCAACATGCATGTCACCTCAGCCAATCCTAGCTAGCTACATCATGCTAACCATGGAACCTCTTATCTCTATTTGTGACAAACTTGATAGACTAAATAGGAACTTCTTATGGGGAGACACCACCAATAAAAATATTAATTTGAGTGTCACCCCAAGTTAGAATTCTAGCTCTGACCCTATTCAGAATCATTGAAAATTACGCCTCCAGAAACCTCCTTAATCACCAGCAAACAGCCACAAGTATAGCACTCAACAAGACGAACATCTCTAGAACAACACAATGAGAGATACATATAAGAGCCTCATACCTTTATTTTTTGCGTCAAATAACATATATGAGCTAAAGACATCAAATTAAGCTATTGGAATTAGAACCCATGACCTCTAGTTCCCAAAATAATTCCTTTCACTCCTGCCACTTAGGGGTGTCAAACGGGCCGGCTCGGCATGGGCACGACACGGTTTAAGGTAGCACGTGGCATGGCATGACACAGTCTTCTACGGGCATGGTACAAAGTCAACGGGGCACAAGGCACGACACGACTTTATTCTAGCACGACATGGCATGGCATGGGCATAGACACGAGCATGGAAGTTGGCTTGGCACTGCAGGGCACGAAAGTAGGACGGGCATGGCACGGCACAGGCACGACACAGCACGGTTCTAGAAAGGCAGTAAAAAAAAAGGCACATGGCACGGCACAAGGCAAAAAGAAATGTTAAACAATTTATTTGTATGTATTTTTTGATAATCACAAAAAATAATTTATTTTTTGGTTGTGTAACTTGTTAGTGAATTATATATCTATATCAAGTTTTAAAAAAATGAAGTCATGAAAAAAAAAATAAACAAGAGAGAAAAAGAAGTTACAAAAATTTTATTGATTTTTTTTTTTGAGAGAGAGAGTTTGGAAAAAAGAAAAAAAAAAAGAAAAAAAACTTTTAAAATATTTTTGTCATGTTTGAATTTTTAATCAAAATTCAAACATGAAAAAAATGTATACCACACATATTATATTTTACACATATAATATACATTATCACTGAACCACACATATCATAGTCAGAAAAAGTCATTCGATGTAAATCTACATTATCACTACTGTTCACAAAACAGGTGAAAAGAAGTTCAATGGACAGCTCTACACAAAACCACAAATAAATAAATAAATAAATAAAATTAAAAAAAATTGAGAAATACACATGAATAATAATCTAGTCCAGCACAGGCACACTCTTGGTAAAAGTACCTAGTTTTCATACATTACCTGTTTACTTTCTTCAGAACCATGATTGTTGCTAACTAATCATGTTACTGCATCACTTTTTGAACTTGTGATTTTCTCTAGAGTGATGACGGAATAGATAAATGAGAAACAAGCAACAGAGCATAAACAGTTGAAAGGATTCACGGGGTTTGAATTAAAATCATTCGACGGATACCCTCCTGGTGCTAAAGTAATTGGTTTTTTTGCTTTATCCAGGACCATGATAGTTGCTAACTGCATGTTACTGCGTATTTTCTGGATTTGTAATTTTCTCTACTGTTATGACGGAATATAGGAGTGAGAAACAAGTAACAGAGCAATAACGGTAGAAAGGGTTCACATGGTTTGAATTAAAATCACTGGGCGTGTGAAGCACGACTGGACGCACGCAAAAGGAATGTGGTTCTGGTTAATTGGAGCAGTAGTAATTATACATAATTCTATGGTATGTAAGCTTCCACAGTATATATTCATGCTAATCCCAGTTGATATCACTGCATCTACTTCCTAGCTAGTTTAAGAACCTAGGACATACAGAAATCCGATTCGAGCCGCCATAGGCATTTTTGCCGAACCACCTAAACATTCTTGTCGAGCTTTCCTTTTGTCTTCGATTGATTCTTCTTTGCGTTCTTGCGTATGTGGTTCGCTGCCCACCAAAAACCTATGTTCACAACCGAAGTTCGACTCAGAATGTTGGTTGAATTTGAGAAACACTTGTGCCTTGCACAATAAGGTTTGTGCCTGATTGTTACAAAAAAAAAAAATATTTTTTCATGAAAAGCGGAATGTTATATTGAAACAAATAGTTTCCGTTGACAGTGAAACAACTGGCTTGTATTACTTTTAAAGTAACAAACATACTCTTGCTCCAGTTCCATACATAATGACACCATAATCATACAGCTCAAAGTCATTACTGCATTTCTTACATAAAATCTTTATCCTGTATCTTCATTAATGAAAATACAAAAAAAAGAACTCTTATAATCTCAGAACTAAGCCATTTGAACCGGATTATCCAAGGCTTCAGATTCAGGAGGGCGAATAGAAATGGAAGTTTCCATTTGATATGGCCTATACGTATGGGGTAAGAATGATTTGACCCAAGATAAAATAGAAGCACCATTGCAATGGGGAAAGATCATGGCCACTTTCTTAAGAGAGTAATTGAAAGTTTTCATTAGGGACCAATAAATAGGGAAGTACGAGAGCGCGAAGATGGCGGACGGGAGGAATGAAGCAGTGTACAAGGCAATTTTTGTCCACTGCCCCCTGTTATGTATCATAAGGATTACGGTCGCTGCAAAAGCAAACATCATCATGGATACCGATAAGATGAGAAAAGTTACACCTAGCATTAGGATTTGTGGAAGAGACTGCTTGAAATCTTTTAAGCGAAAGGGGGATGTGAGGATTCGAAGGAATATAATCACCGATGTCAAAGCGAATGTAAGGGAAAGGACATCAGTCATGGTAAAAACAACAAAGAAAGGTTGGTTGAGGAGAAGTGGGAGACCAGTGTTTTGATTGGGACCACCCGGTATTGTGTAGGCCGCAGCAAAGGCCACAGTGGCAATGAGAATGGCGACAATGGAACTGTTTTCCGCTGTACGCTTGAGCCAATCTTTGGCTTCTTTGCGAAGTGCTTCATTTTCCTCATCAAATTGCTGTTGAGCAGTCTTATTGTCATTGTTGATTGTGTTTAGTAGATAGTCAGGGCATATTTTCTTCACATGCTGCAAATCAAGAAAACACAATATTCCAGCTTACGGAAACTATTTTCAGATGGAAAGCAAGCTATATAGAATCTATTATTTCCAAGTGCTGATACTTATAGTCTTCTAAAATGAGGTGTCAAGTGGCTAGCACTCACCTCAAAAAAGAGCAAGTTGTCTTGCAATTGGAAAGCAGGACTTTGCACCACAGGAACCACAGGATCTTGTGTCTTTTCTCCAACCATATGTAGAATGGTGTTGTTATATCGGTCGACCTTTCGCACCAGCCTCCTCATCGGAACCCCCATTTGCTCCACAATTTCCAATATTTGCATCTCACGGTACTTTATTGCTCTATGAAGAATAGTACGCCCATCACGATCAATATGATCAACTGCCCAGGGGTACTGTAAGAGTATTTCTTTAACAATCTCCACACATCCAAACTTCGTTGCCAAAAACAATGGTGTTCTAGCAATTCTTGCAGTACTTGGTACTGGTTTCTGGTTGTTGTCTAGTTCAGGGGAGGAGGAGGAGATCCCTTCTCCATATGGGTGATACTTAGTCTGATCCTGATCTTCCACGGCTTCAGTAGCCATCCATGATGTATCTTTCTTTATTAAGAACTTGGCAAGCCTCAGGGCCGATTCATATCTTTGCTTCTGCTTCCATTTTTCTTGCCACAAAGGCACTTCCCAACAGCCTGCA
Source organism: Vaccinium macrocarpon (assembly GCA_022606695.1). Classification (NCBI taxonomy): domain Eukaryota; kingdom Viridiplantae; phylum Streptophyta; class Magnoliopsida; order Ericales; family Ericaceae; genus Vaccinium; species Vaccinium macrocarpon. The sequence continues at coordinate 12,188,120 of CM040180.1, forward strand.
ACTTCTCCCCGAGTGCATGTAAGAAATAATAGTTCTGTTTAATATACAAGTATTGAAAATAATACTAACAGTAGAACTATATCAGTGAAAATATATGGCCTCTTAACCTTCTCTGCAAGGTAAGCATTCAGTTGAGACACCTGAAAAAATAACCAATCTTTATGTAAGAACAATGGATGCTGAACAGGATTGGTCACAAAAGTCTCATGTGCACATCTGTGTATATATACTAAACTAGTAAAATGTCGAGTTATACCTTCTCTGCCAGTTGAACCATGTTCGGTTGAGAAACCTGAAAAGCAACCAATTTTCAAATCTTTAAGCCGTAATACATGCTAGAAAAGGGCTCTATATAACATGTGTAGCCAGATTCAATCAGTTTGAATTACAAGGTCAAAGAAAGGGGAAGTACATACTAGAGTAGATGAAACGCTTAGCACATCCCCCACCCTTACTTTCGAAGGCTGATGACTTGCATGAAAGAAGTTGAAGAGCAGTCATCTCATCTTTGTCTTTTTCATTGACTAGGTGTTCATACCTCTTTGCAATCAAAAGGGCTAGATCTGTTCATATTCTCAATAAGGAAAGTGAATTAAGGCTAACAAATCTGCCAATCAAAGAGGGGGATATTTGATACACAATATCAGCTGAATAATTACTACTTACCAAAACTCTCTATGACAACGGCTGTGTGAAGTATAGTGGTCTTATTCGTCATCTGATAATAGCCCTCGTGATCTGCTTCTACATCCTTTTTAGTTATGTGCTTTCGTTTCTTAATTTCGTCATCAAGAAACTTGAACATCTCAATCTTACCATAGCAAACAGACCGATAAAGTGGCGTTATGCCATACGCGTTGCGCATATATAACAGCTCGGGTGCCTTGATCAGCATTTCCTTAGCAGCCTGGACTAAAATGTCTGAAGTGGAAGCCTCGTGAAGGATGGTGTTCCCAATCTTGTTTGGGTGGGTCAACTTGTAAAGTTGATCTTGGGGGACTCTTTCAAGCAATTCAAGAACTAAGTTAACCTGCTTAGAGTATGTGGCTACATGGAGGACTGTGTCATCGTGTATGGTTACCACATGCAATGGACCATCTTCAAAGTGCTTGCAAAGTTCAAGCACCCTTTCCTTGTTTTCGTTCATTAGTGCATTGTATAGTTCCTTATTTGGCTCATCTATTACAATGCTAGGTGTGGTAGCCATGCGAGGGAGAGAGGACTTCAAGGAGCTCTGGTTTTAGATCACTTCAAGTGTGTGTTTGGTGTGGGGTTTAATCAATTTGAGGATTTATAGGGGCGCTTTCAATTGTCAGAATCTGATCTATTCAAAAGCATGGTTGATGCCTAATCCCCCCAAAAAAAAAAAAAAAAAAAATCTGTTCAATGCTTAAACTTTGGTACTAAATATTAGTACACGAGTAATGTAATAGTTTGTCAGAACTTAACATCAATATTGTAATTACAAAGTACTCAGTAAAAAGCTACTGTATAACTCTATGTTTGGCGGACAAAAAGATGCCCACTAAGCTCGAATTAAGAAGCGTAGCTTAAAGATGTTTTTCCTTCTTGTCAAAGCCGGCTTTGGAGTAAAGCCCCGTAAAGCCACCGCTTTAGGCTCCGAAATTTTGACTAATTTTTGGGACCTCTACTTTTATAGGTTCACATAGTAATTATGCTTTCAAATGACTGTAATGACTTACGAGTATTTATGAAAGTTTTTCGTTTTCCTTAGTGTTTTTAACTATGCTATATTGAGAATTCATGGCCCAATTTTGAAAAATTCGCTTTAAGCCTCATAAATCTCAGAGCCGGCCCTGCCTCTCATCACCTTTTGGTGAGGAAAACGAAACCTTTGTCAACAACATTAGCAGCTATTCAACAAATTTTAGTGCTTTGTTAAAGTTATTACTTCTTTCGAATTTATGCTGTTATTTTGTAGCTTTTTTTTAGAACCGTTGTTAGTGAGCACTATAAACAAGAATAATACCATTATTTCAGCGTAAGCAACTGCTATCTTTAATTTAGAACAAGTTTCACGCTTTCTTTTGAAATTACTACCTTAACTCAGAGGAATAACATCCTGAACAGATTCAAAATCAAAACTCAGAATCGAAAGTGATTCCTAAAACACTTTTCTTTCAAGAATTTGGGAATACCAGGACATCAATAAACTAATTGCTAAAGGGGACCCAAACTGATTGTTTAAGAAATTGAGCCCATCGTTCACAACTAAAGAATAGTTGTAATACAATAATAAACTAATTTGTCTAATTACCTGAGCTTTTTTTGGGGTTTCGAAGAATCAAAGTTGTCGCCACTTTTGGGTGTGTTTGGAACTTAAAATGTTTCTCTACTCTTGTTTGATTTTGAGAGAAAGAGGCGAGAAAATAAAAAAATTTAAGTGTCATGAATAGTAAAATTTTCTTCACACTTTTCTCTCACTTTCCTTTCATTTTATTTTTCCTTATTTTACTTTCTCTTCCACATGTTCCAAACAAACCTGGGCTTAGGCCTCCTGTCAAACCCAACATCCAAATGCCACTTTAATTAAAACGTTTCAATTTATCTTTTCCATCGTTTTATCCTTTCGATTTGATCAAGGCATCAAGCAATCAGTAAGATGATGAAACGACGACGCCATTCTCTCTCAAAGAATTCTGAAACCCAAAAAACAACTCACCTGTAAGACGAAACGACGGAGGTGGCGCTGTGCGGCAAAGACGGAGGCTGGCGATAATGGCGCTGTGCGTTCGTCGGATTCGGAGTCGGTCAGCGGTTTGAGGGGGCCGAGGGAATGCGATAAATTCAGCCATTAAATTGGCGGAAATCAAATTTATTACCGCTTATGCAGCCACTTCCACCATTCAACAATTGAAATCGTATTAATCCGTCCCCTCAAAAAAACTGATGGATTTCTCGGATCACGAACTACTCTCCTTGAAAATCATGCTGACGGGACAAAAATCCGCACGAATAGATATGATCTCTTCGGCGACTTTCCAACTTGAGAATTGCCAATGCGGCGCAGGAATCTGCATGAAAATATATACCTTTGTAAATGGAAAATAATAGTTTCTCATTTGTTTTGGCTTAACATTAAAGATTAAAGAATTGCTTTGAAAACTTACGACATTTAGAACTCTGTTTGATCTACTGTAATGAATTTTTTGAACTCTGCATCCACCAACTTGCTTTCGTGGTTTATTTTGTTTTGTCACAATTAACTATATCATTTTAAGATTTAGGGGCATAACACAAGTGAAAATTGCAACTGAAGAAAACACATGTATCTTCCATATAATAGGATATTTTTGTCTCGCATAGCGGCACTATAATTCACAAAAAAAATTATACTCCCTTCGTTATAAATTTCATGTTCACTTTCGCTATTCACTATAGTTTTTATTTTTAAATCTGTAAAGTTTTATATATGCAAAATAGATCTCCTTTGATAGTTCTCGATGAGTTATATTAAACAAAAAAGTTTTTAAAATTGTAAAAACATCATCAATTGAAAGATACACATGCATTTAAATAGAAAAAAAAAAAAAAAAAAAATCGGTGCTGAGGGAGTATTGTTTCTTGTTGTATACCACAGTAAACAATGTAATCATAGAATCAAGGTTGTCCCTCTTCTCATTACAAGCAGTGAAACAGATTAACAAGTTCCCACAACGGATTAAAAAAAGGGGTAATGCAGGAACAGATTCAGGGCATCCCCAATGCTTATGACAAAAAAGTGTTGTTATATGACACAAAAGTACAAAAAAATGGAGTCCACATATGTGATATTATGGTATTGTTAGGTAACTTTTGTATTTGTGCTCCAGTGTTGTAGTTAGTGTTTAGTTAAATTTATGATCTAGTGGGACCCAAACATCCAATGGCTCCCAAAAAAAGAAAAACGGAATACCAACTGCTCCATAAAGGAGCTTTCCAAACGTGAAAAGTAGCCAGCCCCACTTGAGGCAACTTTAGTCGTACCAATACAGATGTTTACCTATTTATGTCTGTCACTAACTTTTATGACACAAACTACCACTAAAGCAATACCATTGGAACTAAATTAAACCCACAAAAATGTTACTCCCTCCGTTCTATATTATTTGCTCACTATGGGAGTCCGTGCATTTTGCATGCAAAAAAAATGTACAAGCATAAATTTTTTTTCAACAAACTTTACACCAATTTAAAGATCTCATTGAGAAAAAAAAATCGGTGTAATTTTTTTCCGAAAAAAGTTCTCATAAACACGTTATTTTTTGTGTGCAAAATACATGTAATCCCGAAGGGGGCAAACAATATGGAACAGAGGGAGTAACTGACTAACTCCTTACACTAATTTCACCTTAACTTCATTATTGCAGATGCCCTCACAACTACTTTGGATAACAACATAGCTTCATAAGTTTCCCAAAACACACAAATGCATAGTATCAAAAGGCTGCCGCATTATGAGAATTGCTCTCTTGAAATTATGAGAATAGCTTTGTTGTTACTGCTTTTCTCATTATATCAGTTGGTTGTTCCTCGGTGTTGAAAAGATTAATGCTACAATGTATACCCCCTCCTATATGAGATTTTGTGGCACCAAATATGAGAGAATATGAGATTTTGTGGCACCAAATATGAAATTTTGTGGCTCCAAATATGATATGGCACATGGTATGCACCCCATACGGAAATATGAGATTTTGTGGCTCCAACTATGAGATTTTGTGGCACCAAATATGAGATTTTGTGGCTCCAAAATATGAGATTTTATGGCGCTAAAAATGAGATTTTGTGGCTCCAAAATATGAGATTTTATAGCACTAAATATGAGATTTTGTGGCTCCAAAATATGAGATTTTGTGGCACCAAATATGAGATTTTCTGGAAATATATGAGATTTTGTGGCTCCAAATATGAGATTGTGGCACTGTAGCATTATTGTAGCATTAATGTACCAATCCGCATGAGTCCAAATATGAGATTATGTGGCTCCAAATATGAGATTTTCTAAAAATATATGAGATTTTGTGACTATTCATATGAAGTTGCATACCATATGCACTTCATATCTCTAGCCACAAAATCTCATATTTAGAGCCACAAAATCTCATATTTTGAGTCACAAAATCTCATATTGAGAAGAGCACATTGTAGCATTATTCTGTTGAAAAACTCTAACTTTAATTTAGTGTTGGCAAACTCTAACTTTGATTTCACTTTCTATGCCATGTCTCTGATAAATTGATGTCAGAGTTCGGTGGGTTTCGTTCTACCATCAAGTGCTAGATTTTTATTCATCGCTATGGCTGATGCTATCACAATAAATAGTTGTATCACTTTCTTATTTGTGCCCCATATCAAATAGAATTCTTCTCAGCCAAACGGCTTCGCAAGTTGGATCTCTAGATGCAATATACTCATATTTGCCTGATAATAATGTGGCAATCTTTTGCTTTTTACACCTCCAAGATAAAATATTTGACGCGAGACAGAATTCATCTCCAGAGGCTCTCTTGCGTCCAATAAAAGAGGTATGAAAATGACTTGCAAATTATGTAGAAAACTCAAACAAGACCACAACACAATGCAAAGCCCCTGTGGATGCCCTCTCAAGAGGATCTAGAAACCCCACTCCAGTGCACAATAACAGCAGAAGAGGAAGAGGAAGATGAAATACCAGCAATGCACAACACCCTCCCGTGATGTCAACATTTAGGCCATATCAAATGAGGCTAACTGGAAACTCTGTTTTGCTTCAGCTTCTGTTTTGATTCAAATTCTGTATTGGGATTCATAGGGAATTTTTCAGAACCATAATGTGGTCTATTTTTGTAATAGCAATTATGCACTTGTATGTTTTTGGTGAACCTATGAAGCCATGTTGTGATCTCAAGTAGTTGAGAATCTGTTTCAGAATTACCTCTCTCTTTTTTAATCCATTATGAGAACTTGTTAATTTGTGTCAGTGCTTCTAAGAAGAGAAAAACTTTGCTTCTATATTTCAGGTATGGCATCTCCATGTCTGTTTTATTTCATTATGAATATTTTTCACTTCTCGAAAAACTTTGGTTCTTTGCAGGGATGGAGTCATAAAGTGGCCAGTACAGGCGGTTGCCCCCCTGCAAAGAAAAAAAAACCTCTAGTATTATACATAAATAAATTTTTTTTATTATGAATTATATAGTCTAGCCCCTACAAAATGAAGCATGCAACTATTAGAATCAAGTAGATGTGAAACTTCAAGGCTGATACTTCACATTTTCAACAATTACATTTTTCCTTGTTAAATACAAAATGATGCATGCACTATTAGAATCAAGCACTTCAATTTTGTAGGGGTCCACTTTAGCCTTTACTATCATCAATTTTTTTTTTCTCAGCTTCTTGTTCTCTTTTGCTAGGTCTAATGGTTGATTTTCTCCATGTCTTTCACATTTCAGATCTACACATTCTCACTTTCTAAAGCTTCATTATTTGCCTCCAATTATTTTTCTTTAGGGGGGTAGGTCAACCCAGTAAAAGTACCTGCATCGTTCCCCTTTTTGTCAAAGGTAAAGAATCAAAATTGCAAGTGATCAATTTATCATTTTAAGTGCTTGGAATAAAAATTAATTTCAGAAATAATTTATTACCTCAAAGTCGCCACAACTTAAGAACCTTCTTTCTAGCTTTGCAACACTTCTTCCAACATAAAAAAATCTATGTCACTCAAATACCTATGATTTTTATCTTGAAAAAATGCACTGTGCAAACTGGATCTAACATGTCACTCAAATACCTATGATTTTTATCTTGAAAAAATGCACTGTGCAAACTGGATCTAACCCATTTGCTTCAAGAAGATAAATGTGTATTTTTTCAAGATCAATATGATCAAATTAGGCATTAATTGGTATTCAATCGACCTCATTTTTCGCAAAGTTAAGGTCTTGACGAGCTCAAACAAAATGAATGGTTTCGATCCTTATTATGGGCCTGAGATAAGCCCAAAAAAATCACAAACTGGACCGGACTGGACCTTAACCCTCTACTTGTTTGGGAACACTGAATTGATATGATGAAAATATTAGTACCACACAGTTGAGTACTTGAGAACGTACTGAAGTTGATAGTACATAAACACAAGAATGTACTTCCCCCTCTGCATTAGGAACTACCCCTATTCTAAGCTATAAATATGTGGCCAATTATTCATCATTCTACAACATAAACTGGTTTTCCTCCTGCCAAAGTCATCTATCAAGACCAGCCTTTATGAAACTTATTTCATTCTACTTCTTTTATTTTTTTACGTAGTTTATAATTTAGAATATTTGAGTCAGATTACGCGTACCTTTTTTCTATTTTTAATGTATCGATATCTTCTTGCAAAATTTGCTTCTTCTTTAGCTCCTCTAGTTTTGTGATAAAACAAGTTCAATCATACAAGTGCTTTGCCGCTGAATTCAGCACCAAGTTGAGGGCGCATAGAAAATTTCGCGAGTTTATTGCTAACGCATTTACTTTTGAGTAATAATGGAAAAAGGTTACTTTTCGTATATAATAATAGTACTATTATGTATGTCCTCATTTGTTGATCTATTTTGAGATTTCAACTTATCACGGAAAGTCGAAACAATTTCAAAGGGGTTATGAGTGTTGCCTCGCCAGGGATTTAGGGGTTTGCTTTCGCATATAAGGTGCTTGAGTAGAGGTGTGTGTTCTACTTCTGACGTTAAGTTATCAAAAAATTTCTCATGTACGGAAACATAATTACGCTTGTTTTTTATTTTATCTTTTTTCTTTTTAAATTCTTACTTTTCAACGACACAAATCTTTCGTATCGTAACATATAAAGTGTCAAAAAAAGACTAACAAAATGAATACTTAGAGAGTTTCATATCCCTTTGAGGATTTGATTCGATAGGTCATGGCCAAGGGAGTAGTTTGATCTTATCTTCCAATCACATGGAATCAGGTTGGTTTCCCAACCATACCAATCTTCAAAATATTTGAACATCGCAAATTTTTAGTACAGAATTAGGCTGCCAAATAACGAATTCTCTCTATCTCTCTCTCTACCAACCATGGCACTCTCTCTCTCTCTCTCTCTCTCTCTCTCTCTCTCTCTCTCTCTCTCTCTCTCTCCACCAACCATGGCACTTAATATTTCTTTGTCAAAATTGATTTGCAAAATTCACAGCATTTTACAACTAATTCTCGGTTACGCATTGTTCGATACGCCCGATCTATTTCACGCGACAGTTACCGTTGCATGTTCCGGAACCGTTTAAGACCTTGATTTAAACAAAGACTTCGGAATAAGCAAATCCATAAGCCCCAACTCCAATTCGCAAATCAAAAGAACAAAATACTCATATTCGGTAACTTTTTTTTTTTTTTGCTAGGCATTCGGTAAACCTAATTTCCATACAGCTTCAAAGATACTCTTCATTTGGAGTTAGATCTTGGAGATGGTGAGTTGGTCAATTGGATTAGTTGAACCCCTCTCATAGAAAAATGTCACACAGTATCATCCTCCCCACATCACATGGATGCCACAACCACTCCATGAAATACTCCATCCTTATCTGTCTGATCATATATATGCATATGATATTGATGTAACCATATTTGCACAAATATAGTGTGATTAGTATTAATCATGTGTATTATGGGACATATTCGGCGTTAGCGCACACTAATTAGTCACCTGACAACCAGAAGCCTCAAGATAGTCACAATTAGTAGTATAATAGAAAGGAAAAAAAAAAGGGCATACTCTGTGTGTGAAACTCCTGTTTATGCGGGATATGGGAAAGGGTTGAAGACTTGATGTACAGAGTCTTATTTTAGAGGGTAGAATTGGAATCACGGCATAGAATTAGAAAGGAAAACAAATCTCTAGTCCTGGCATAGATAGGGAGCACAACCAATTCAGTATATAGAAATGTGTCACATAGTACCATCTTGCCCACATCACATGGATGCCACAACTCCAAAAAATACTCGAACCTTTTCTGTCTGGTGTATATATATATGCATATCATAGTGTATGTAATCATATTTGCACAATTATATAGTGATCAGTATTAATCATGAATATTATGGGACATATATACTCTGCGTTAGTGCACAGTAATAAGTTACCTGACAACCGGAAGTCTCAAGAAAGTCTTTGGAAGTTGTAAAACAAATACTAGCAATTAATAGTAGAATAGAAAATAAATAAATAAATAAAGGACATACTCAATGCACGAAGCTTTCGCATATAGGGGTATGGGGAAGGGTTGATGACTTGATGCAAGCAGTCATACCTAAGAGGGTAGAATTGGAAGACGCGGTATAGATTTAGAAAGAAAAACAAATCTCTAGTCCCAACGTAAATGGTCTGTCTTTGACCAGACCGGAGACGGAATTAATTAGGGTGCGTGTAAGCTGCCCTAAACACTCCTGACCATCATCCCAATAAATGTTAATTTCTAGAAAACCCACCTGTCAATGCAACTAAAACGATCAAAGACAAACTAATACTGTCCTCGTTGAAAAATCACTCTGCCATTTGCACCTTTCTGTCTATATAAATGGAACTGATTTCCCAACTTGATAAGCCCAAACAACAACAATCCCCTCTGGAATAAGCTTCTGCTTTCCAACCACTAAATTCCATATTGTGACTAAAATGGCAATGCTGAGAACACTAACTGGTTTGGCTGTTATAGCCGTGATCATCAATGTAGCCATGGCAACAACTTACACTGTTGGAAGTCCCAACGGTGGCTGGGATACCAGCACTAACCTCGCACAATGGGCGGCTGCACAAAATTTTACTGTGGGAGACAGTTTGGGTAAGTAAATAAAATCTTTTCAAGGTTTGTCAGTTCGGTATTTTCTTTCATTTTCCTTGTTTTCGTCTTCCGTTTTTTGTTTTTCCATGTTTTCAGAAACAAGAACACGAAAATGTTTGACGTTGCTCATATTCATTGGTTTTGTTTCACTTTCAATTGTGAAAATATGTTTTTTGGTGCTGCCTGAGACCTGGGTTGTTTTCAGAAAACCATGCTAAGGTTTTTCTGGGTTCAAGAACATCACAACAAAAAACAAAAATAGCAGACATCGCTGAAGTGTTATATGACGGCAACAAACCAGATTCTGAAAATAAGATCCAATAACATTTTTACTTGTTCACTTTCTATAGTCTCGAGCTACCAAATTTGCTAAAATAATGTTGTCTAATTGCAGCTTTCAACTACGCATCAAACCATGACGTGGTTGAGGTGCCCAAGACAGATTACGACTCCTGCACGAGCACCAACTCAATTCAGACTTACAGTGGCGGCAACACCATCATTCCCCTCTCTTCTCCAGGCAAGAGATACTTCATGTGTGGAACATTTGGGCATTGTACCCAAGGAATGAAAGTTGAAATCGACACGCTTGCCGCCACAACACCACCAGCAACAGCACTAGCTCCTTCACCACATAAATTACCTGTGAACAGTCCTGCTGCATCCCCTTCACTTGCTCCTTCTCTAAGCCGCTCTGCCAAGCCATCTTCCTCATCAGCAGCTACACTAGCCAATACACTATTTGGGTCTGCTGTAGGATTCGGCTTTGCCATGGTGATGCTACAGAGTTTTTGAGCTTTTGATGAAAACCTGAGAAGGGTAAGAACAATCTCACAATATTTTAGTACTGCTGTTGATTTATTTCTTGGAGTTGATTTTCCTTTCCCCTTTCTTGTTTGTTTCCCAGATTATTATTGCATGTGTATTTCTTAATTCAAACCAGATTATTTTTCGAACAGTGCAATTTTACCTACGTTGATTGATATTTATTATCTATAATTCTATGTGTACAACAGTGGAAAACATGTAATGCAGCTGCAAACTTAGTTAGCTTGGATGGAATGTCTGATGCATTTGCTAAAAGGGAAAGGAAATAGCATTTCACCCAGTGGATTTCTCCAAGTTCTGAAATAATCAAACAGGACAGATGAAAAAAGAAAAATAGTGTATTCCCTTGCTTATGTTACAGGCAATCAGCATAGACATAAAAGAGTACTAAGTTCCTAAACATCATCATCCACCTCATAAAGTTCATACATATCAAGAACCCAACATCAACATGATTGAGAACAATGAGAATTTATATAACAAATGAAAAATCTTTGGAAATGAGGAAACATGGACCGACCGTTGATCAACAAACTTAAGCAACTGGAGGACGGAGGACGTGATCATGCGACGTGTCACGCACAGCAGGTGGTATGAATTGCCACATGGCAACAGCAGGGTAACTGATGAAAGGCATTAACTTGTTATCAGCGGTTTGCCCGTGAGCACCATAAGCAGTAGGCATAGCAGAAGGATGAGGCAGGAAGGCTTGACCTGGATGTGAAGTCAAGGCTTTGACTTGCTGCTCCAGCTTCTCCTTTTCTTCCTTCATTGTCTGCTTCTCAACCCGGAGCTCATTCTTCTCAGCCTGGTCATGTAGGAAATCAAGATTACATTGCCCAAACAAAGAAATCAACCCCGTGACACTTCTATTCCATTTTGTGACAGTCTCAAATTATCATTACTTAGAAAAGTTAAAAAAAAGGTCACGTCTGTAAACTAATGCTTTGAAATTTCAATTCAATCATTCAAATAAGCATGTTCCCTCAAAATCTTGGAACAGCCAGATAGGACTAACAAAATGGGACGCTGTCTCATCCCTTGACAGACTGAGAAAGAGTAATGTTTCAGAATGCTGATTGAAACCCAAACTCACCTTCAGTTCTTTTATCTTCTCTTGCAAATCCTCATTTGACTCCCTCAGCTTCTGGGCTTCACTTCGCAGCTGTCCCACCATGTGGACAGCATCACCTAAAATAGCAGCCTTGTCTGTTTTGGGGGGCCTTCCTGGCTCCAGAACAGAACCCAATTCCACGAACCTTCAAATTATGTACAAATGAATTTGCACTGTTTAGAAATAATACATAGAAAACACCAAAGAGTAAAATCGAATAATAGCATGCCTCTCATTCAGCCTATCTCTTCGTGATTTCTCCCGACATGCTTTGGAGCCAGATGCATTGCATGATTCAGACTTCAACCTGCAAAGTGATACTCATACGTTCTCATACGTAGCATGCAAAGGGAAATGGATACAATAGCATCTGCTGACTAGTGCTAAACTTCTTGGAAATGGATTGGACCCGGAATACAATGGAGAAGTTTTGTTTATTTCTTCCATCTCTTTTCATTACATACTGTTTCAAAGCTTGACAAGGGCAATAATGATACAGATACTTGGATAAACAACAGACCTGTCATTTGGGTACCCAAACAACCTTTCGACCATTGAACATTATAATTATGTAATGGTGTTCAAAGGAATCTTCAGGAAACCCATGCAAGGATCCTCAATCCCAGAAAATTTTGTAGCCAGTTAAGGCAACCAATTCAATTACACAACCACTGAGCAACACATTGTAAGTTCAGCAATTGGGTGATATGACTAGAAACAAAAGATGAACGAGAGAAAATAAAGAAGTTCTAAAGAACCTCATAACAATCATTAAATTCTTGCCTTTTCAGCACCCAGGGATTTTTATTCAAAGATAGATGTTTCAAAGTCCCACAGGGATACTTTAAGCAGATGTTTATCAATACAGTGAAGGAATAGTCAAAAGTGGGGAACAATATATATACATCACCATGTCTAACTTGCTATACTATTAACTTGGACCTTTTATCAAAGCTAAAGAGTGTAAAGCAAAAATAAGAAAGAGGGGAACCAAATGGACAGTTGCTCGTAAATACACAACAACAATAACATAACCCATTTAGTCCCCAATAATTGGGGGTATGGGCGGGGGATGGATAGGAGACAGACCTAACCTTTGGCAATAAATGTACAAAGTGGCTGCTCCCAGAATACCACTGAAACAGATGGATTGGAGATAGACCTAACCTTTGGCAATAAATGCACAAAGTGGCTGCTCACAAAATACCACTGAAACAGTGGTCCCCCTATACCGTCGCGTTTGTTGCAAAATCATGCCCTCAAATCAAAGCCAAAAGGCATCAGAGAGGGCAGACCCAAGAATCATTTTGATTTATGTGCACATTACCATGCTTCTTTCATTCAGCATCCAGAACATTGGCGTTGCACAGTACAGTTGCTTGTAAATCCTTTTCATAATTCTGTAACACCTTTTCCCAACAATGTCAACCAACAGGACAAACTTTTACCTTTTCCGAGAGCCAGTTTCCTTGAGGGCTTCTAAATCTCCAAACGAGCAATCAATTTCCACACTGGAAACAGAGAACCGTCAAAATGCTACGAATGGAAACAAAATGAAAAATAATTTGTATAGACCTTATTTATGAAGCCTTCCAACAAGGCACATAAAAATTCTAACGTTGAGCCTTTTTTGTGGCAGGATAGGACTACTCTCTTGTACCAGATGTTTTGCCATTCTAATCAAACTGTTCATAACTCATTGTTAAAAGATACTCAAATGCGAAAAAGTGAACCCATCCAAAATTTTACTGCACGGCTAAGGATAATTACTCTCCCAATATTTTCCCACTGTTTACAAAAATTGCAAAACAATACTCGTTTATCCATTTACTCCCACAATATCAGTGCCTTGTGTACGAGGACAGATTCATTAAAGTAGATTTGCATACTACGTAGCCAATAAATACTGCCTAATTTCTGAATATCTAAAGAATGGAAAGATTCTAGAAAGATCCTTGCAAAATTTTTGTTCTAACAGAAAGATATGGCCTATAAACATTCGAAAATTACATATCTCAGTACACAGCTTAGACATTAATCAGGTGGGCTTGCACTTCACTCAACAAGGTGAGTTCAACCTTAAAATCAAGTGCTAAGGCCATTATTAATATGATGTTTTCTCCATTATCTATTCTAAGCTTTAGTACTTACTCATCTTTGGATCTTGGCGAGACACTAAGAACTGTCCAAATACACCAAGTCATGTGATCAATAAGAGTAAAAACAACTCAAAATCATCAAAATCTTTAATAAGGAAATCAAAAAATAGAAGTACCTCAAAATCCTGTCCACCCCTCTAATCAAATCCATGTCAAAATGGGCATGACTTTCAACTCAAATCAAGGGGGACTCTATTTTCTTACTCAACTATAGCAAGATCACATTGTTGTTTCCAACTTTGTTTCTCTACCCTGTATTACTCAGATTTAACCTTATACCCGAGTTTGCTCATTAGAGTGCTCTACTTAAAATGAGCTTTTACCTAGGTTTTCACCGGATACTAGGTTCTAAAGGTTGAGTAACGGGTTTCAGATGACCTACTAACACGGTTTTACAGTAAAGGATAGCGCGACACCTATAGATGCTTTAGAGCAACTCCAATGGAAGCTCCCAAATCGCAATGCTCAAAAAAGGAAGCCAAAGCCCCTCCAACCTTTCCTCAAGTGAACTCGTGGATTCGACGTCCCTCAATTGATTTCACTTTTGATTGTTGGGATCATCCGGGGTCACAGACGCAGTCAACACACCAGAGAAATCAAGGAAAAACTCCTCCAATGGTATATATATATATAGGTGCACACACACTTATACAAGGGCTGCCAGAGCACCTACCAACTCCCCGAGGACCACAAACCGGTATCCCGGCACCCAAACCTCACCCCTCCGCTCACACCGTGCTCCAAAGTATCTAGAGCATAGCTCCCTCCCGAAGGAGGAAGCTCTGTGTGTGTGTGTGTGTGTGTGTGTGTGTGTGTGTGTGTGGACCCAGGGTGGGTTGCATTCCTTTCAGGGATAGCATGGATGCTAGCTGATCACGATCGTATGTGGTCAGCCATAGATGGCTCAGACCACATCTTGTTCAAACAAATCTAAACCATCCACTATCAAACAAATATGAACTGTCCATGGCCGACCACGGACGCCATCATCGGCCCAGCACCCATGCTAAGGGACAGCACCATTCCCCATTCCGTCTTCTATGCACACACACACACTCCTCTCTCCCTCAAAACAAAATAAACAAATAGGGAGAGATCCCGTGTGGTTGGAGCATGGGGAGGCCCTGTGGAATAATCCCCCGTTTCGCGCAACTCTGCCTCACATGGGAGAATCCCAACAGATAGCTCTGTTAAATCTGTTTAAAGGTCAACTTTTGATAATAAAACTTCCAAAAAAAATTGACAAGTCCAAATTTGAATGTAGAGTTTGTGGATGACAAATTTGAAGATGCCAAATTGCCACATAAGTCATCCAGAAAAATTGCCATCGTCTTATAAACTCAACGACAAGTAACTAAATCACATAAAGAAAGGACACATAAAGCCTTACCAAAATATGAAACTTCAGACCACTCCTTGAGTGGAAAAGATTACAATCCAATTCAAACCACTTAATATCTCATCTTCTTGTCTCAGTTTCACATATTTTCTCTTCTCTTTTTTCCTATATGTAACTCAGCTGTACGGGTTAATTTACTCCCATCTGACTGACCATGAAACTAATCTTACCGTCCACTAGTATGCCCACTTAAAGTCTGAGCATGAGTGCTAGAGCAAGAAGGGGAATTAGGGGCACACACCTTACATTAGAGCAACAGTTGAGATCCTGCGATGGCCAGCTGAAGCAGGTGGTTCCCCTGGCGGAGACGTCGTCTTCCATTAAGGCGCCATAGTCGAAGAGCCAAATCGAATTCTCTGTAGAAGTATCAATTTCCATCGAATTCCCATACATTTTTGTTGGAGATGTTAATGGTTAGAGATTGGGTATGGGTGATAGTTGAGAAGGGAATGGAAGTGATGGAAGCGTTGAGATGGAAACAGTGTTGTCACCATGTTCGCAAAAGTAAACGCCTTTGCGTCTAAAACTAAAACTTGATTGGATATGTGTTTGGATTGCCTTCTCAATTCTCATGAAAGGGACTGAATCAACAACGTTACAGGCCTCTCCTTGTTTGCTAGTTAGGGTTCAAGGTGTTCCTCTACTTGTTAATACGTCAGGGTTCAGGTGATGTGCATTTAGAGTGCACAATTAGAGTAGCCATATCATTTTGGTGGACCGAATTGCCTAAATTACATCTTTTCATTTGTGGCCCTTTCAGTTTTTTTGTGCTTAGGATTATTTTATTTATCGAAATTGTTTATTTTTTCTAAAGTTGGCAGAACATTGTTTGTGTCAAAAATTGCAGAACATTGTTTGTGTCAAAAATTTACATTGATGCAAGTGGAGTGGAGTACAGTTAATGCTTCATATATACTCTCGTGAACATGGGCAAGGTTAGATTCCCGTAAGCACTCATCCCTCTCCCTCAATCCCCTAGAATAGGGTAGATTGGGATTAATGAATGACCAAAAAAACAAAATTTACGTTGATCGAAAATTGAAAAAGATTATGCTGAGATAAATTCTTTTAATAAATATTTTGACAAAGATCAAAATCTATTTATCAATTGAAAATAAAATCTATTTATCCTATTAAAAATGATTGATATCCGTGTAAAAAAGTTTTCCACAAAACAATGTTGTGAACAAGTTCTCAGAAGACTACCAGTTTTGCTAGTTAGTGTGAGCCATAAAAAGGAAACATTTTTTGTTGCTGGGCGGGAACCACATGGCTATGCCCAAGCACCCATCTCAATCATTCAAAATATTTTTGAATAGGCCAAATTCCTTCTCTGTCACCTCTTTTTCTCTTTAAAACTCAGACCGTCCACTAATATTTTGGTAGGCCGAGATAAATACTTCTACACAGCCACGTGATCCTTATCGGACACCCAAAAATTGCTCCATAAAAAGACCCACAAAAGCCCTCAGTTGGATGGTAAGGGACGTGAGAGAATGAAACCCTTTGGATATATCACGACAAAAAGTTGGATATCATACTTTAGCCCTTCGGTTAAAGTGCTTGTTGAAGGGAAATTTCCAAAAACCATAGTCGACAGTCAAAATCAGCTAAAAGAGGAGATAAAAACCCAAATTAATCTACTATAAAAAACTATAATAGTGACTTGAAGAAAAATGGCTTGCTTTCTTTTAGACGTGATTTACACTTTAATCTGGCCACCATGTCTCCGTGATGGATCATTTGTCGCTTGAAGGAGAATAAAAGTTAAACAAGAAACATTTCAAAAAGCGTAATTCACCTAGACACCCCCTCAAATATACCTTTTTTTATCTAGATATTCTCTAAACTAATTTAACCTACAACGAGACCCCCTCAGTTATCGAGAAGGTTTAAAAACTCCAACTCCATTAAAAAAATGGGATGAAAGACACTTATGCACTTCATTATATATCGAAAGCTTGAAACATTACTCTCTCTTTCTTACTCTCTCTCTCTCTCTCTCTCTCTCTCTATGAAAACAAGTAGAGGATTCAAAATTGTTACTTGCATGAGTTGGGAAGATCTAATCGGCCAAGACTTGGAGATTGAACAAATTGATAACCAAAATTAGGGCATAACAGAACACTAATCTCATCTTTGATCTCTGTTTCCCAATTGAAACTCAAATTGTAGTTTTTATTAAAAAAAAACGACAAAAACAAAATTGTTCTGCACTTCTCTCCTCATTCAACCAATCAATGGAGATTCTTTGAGTTTCTTAAATATTCAAGGAAATGGAAAATTTCCTACCAAACGATTTCACCCAAATCTGAATGACTAAGTAATCGATACGAATTGATCCACCCAACCCTATAAAACTCACAAGATCAAAGATTTCTTTTCCCTTTTACTAAAGATTTCGATCAATGCTCGGTTTTGTTTTAATTAATCCGTTTGAATCAAATTTGGTGATCCGACGAGCTTGAACATGAAGTTGTTAATTTTATGAAGAAGGTGATGGTTCTGGGTCTTAATACACCGCTGCCATTATGACCCACCTCACCGCCCCAACTCGCCCTCAGTCATGAACCACCCGGTAGCATATTGCCCACCCTGTGAACTAATCACAGTCGACGGAGAGCCACCACCCACCGCCACACAAAGTCGAGGCCATTGAAGTGATCGACAACCCTCCCCTTGTCTTCCCCGAGCTTGAATTCGTGATTGAGGTAGTATTACGCAAAACCCGTAGCTTAAAATCCATTTTAATGGCAAATTCATTGATTTGATATTATTAAGTATGGAAGATGGCTAGTTTCATGTTATTATACTCTGATGTGACATATTTAATTTCAGTGTGGTATAAAAGGCTTAATAATAATACCAAAATGTAGCGGAGGGCAATATTATAAAGAAAATTTACATTTAGTAACAGAAGTAGACAAAATGCTAATAGAAGGGGTGTCGGGGATAACGTTAAATAGATGAGAGGGTGTCGTAATAGGTTACTTTAGTTTAAAGGGTGTCTGTGTAAAAGAGGAATAGTTCAAAGGGTGTCTAGGTGATTTACCCTTTCAAATACTAGGCTAATTGTTTACCGTTTAAGGATGAGATCAGCTTCTTTCAAATAGTACTGGGCTATAGAAAGGGCGCTCAAAAAAATTCGAGGATCGGGTATGGGATGGTATAGTCACTTTCAATTCTAATCAAGGGGGACTATATTTTCTTACTCAAATATTGCATGATCACGTTGTTGTTTCCAACTTTGTTTCTCTACCCTGTATTACTCAAATTGAAGCTTATATCCAAGTTTTCTCATTAGAGTGCTTTACTTAAAATGAGCTTTTACCTAGGTTTTCACTAGATACTAGGTTCTAAAGGTTGAGTAACAAGTCCAGATGACCTACTAACACAGTTTTATAGTAAAAGATTGCATGACACCAATAGATGTTTTAGAGCAACTCCAACGGGAGCTCCCAAATTGCAATGCTCAAAAAAGGAAGCCAAAGGCCCTCCAACCTTTCCTCCAGAAGTGAACTCATGGATTCAACGTCCCTCACTTGATGTCAATTTTGATTGCTGGGATCATCCGGGGTCACACATGTAGTCAACACACCAAAGAAATCAAGAAAAAACTCCCCCAATGGTACACACACACACAAAAACTGTCACATCCTCAAAATTTAAAAGGATAATTCATTAAGATAGTCCACGTGGATAATCAACAAGTCCACATGCCATGTCAAAATCCAAATAGAATAGTCAAAGTTTATGTCCAATTATACAAAGGTCAATGGGTACCCGTACCCCAAAATGAGAAAAGACAAATGTATAGTTATTACAACCTCAATGTCAAAAATGACAAATTTAATTAAGTTACAAAATCACCTTAACAAAGTACAAGTTCCATTATGATAATATAACTCCTCCATTGGCTTTCAAACAATGCATGCATGCACTCCAAGCACTCCATATCATGCTCCTTGGGAGGTACCTGAAATTTGTAAGGTTGAGCTCACTAGCCCAGTAGAGAAATGTCTAACAATTCTAAATGAAATGAAATATACGTGGGTGATAGACAAGATAGCAAAATTCATGTAACAAGTGTTAAAAAGGAGTTCAGATAGTCAAAGGGGCTTAAAAGAACACACATAATCAATTAGATTTCGTTTACCCCCGTCATTTGTGCCCAACTAGTGCCTGACACACACACACACACACACAACAGGTCTCATATGTTTTACACAATATCCATATCCATCTCATTCCTTTTCAAACATTTGATCATTTTTCGAGCATGCCATATAGGCCCCGTGTCACTTTGGGCATGTCATAAAGGCCCCGTGTCACTCCGGGCATACCCTTTCGGGCCTCGTGTCATAAATACCACATTCGTACTTCATTTAATACTCATTAATATCATTTCAATGTCCACATGTCCCATCAAATTAGTTTCATGTGTTAGTTTCACGCTAATGTAGTGTTTCGTATTACCCGAACGTGCCAATAAGGAAGTTTTAACTCGAGGGTCAAAGGTAGTCTTCATGACCCTACCGAATAATGTTATACAACCAATAACTTCGAATGAACAAGACTTGATAAGTGAAATTCCAAACTCTTTTTCGTGAACTAAAGGGGTTCTATGGATAGGAGATCAAGTCATATGGATAGGACTGAGATCAGATTGGCCACCTTTTGAAACAACACAGGCTCCTATGGATAGGAGAAAAGTCCTATGGATAGGGCATCAGAGGCTCCTATAGATAGGAGAAAACGTTCTATAGATAGGAGAGCCATCAAATTAGCCAAACAAAAGGAACAAAGGCTCGTATGGATAGGACGTGAAGTCCTATGGATGGAACAGCATCAGATCTAAAAATTCTCAAGTAAAGAAATGATCAATGGGTCTTCTTTTGGTCATTTTCTTGGTTCCAATTGAACATATTAAGAAGACAAAGAGGTTCAAACAACAAATTAACGCAACACATCACCTATTTACAAGAATATGGTTTTCCCTCAAGCAATCAACAAGACATGGAAATTTTAGCAATCAATTGACTATACACACAAATACACTACATTTACACTTAGAAGAGCAAGAAATTAACCTACCCCAAGTGAAGGAAGGCTTGTAATTCAAGTGAGAGCAAAACCCTAACTTCAAATCTCTAGAAATCACCAAATATAGCTCCTCCAAGGCCAAAACAAGAAGAATCCAAGCTCCAATGGTTGAAATTTGAAAATTTTGTGCAAGGATTGAGTGGGTTTGTGTGATTTATGGGAGAATTTAGTAGAAGAAATGGAGAAAATGAAGGGTTAGAGAGAGAAAGAAAGAGAGTAGG
The DNA here is from genome assembly GCA_022606695.1 of Vaccinium macrocarpon. Lineage (NCBI taxonomy): Eukaryota > Viridiplantae > Streptophyta > Magnoliopsida > Ericales > Ericaceae > Vaccinium > Vaccinium macrocarpon. The sequence goes on from CM040180.1 coordinate 12,208,768, forward strand.
CCGACCAATTTGGGGGAGGATGGAAAAATGATTTTCTTACTCCTCTCTCACACCACATATACACAGACTTTGAAAATTAAACCACCAGCCCCTATATTGACTTGTGTATTGTACAAAAGCCCAAACGAATTATTCACACCCAATAATCCATCACTTAAACATTTTAATAAATTCCTCACATTTTCACAACTTTATTTTCGAAAAAATAATTAAAATTACGGGTTCTTACACATACAAAGGCTGAAAAAGCCTCTCTGGAGCACTTACCAACTCCACAAGGACCACAAACCAGTACCCCGGCGCTCAGACCTCACCCCTTCCTCACACCCTGCTCCAACAAAGTATCGTGAGCACGGCTCCCTCCCAAAGGAGGAAACTCTCTCTTTCTCTCTCTCTCTCTCTCTCTCTCTCTCTGTGTGTGTGTGTGTGTGTGTGTGTGTGTGTGTGTGTGTGTGTAAACCCGGGGTGGGGTGATGTCCTTTCGGGGACAACATGGATGCTAACCGATAACAGTCGTTCGTGGTTGGCCATTGATGGCTCAGATCACATTTTGTTCAAATAAATCAACCATCTGTGCTGTCGAACAGATATGAACTATCCATGGCCGACCACGGACGGTCATCATTAGCCCAGCACCCATGTTGTCCCCAAAGGGACAGCATCATTCCCCATTTTGTCTGCTATGCACACACCCACACTACTCTCTCCCTCAAAACAAAATAAACAAATAGGGAGAGGTCCTGTGTGGTTGAATAATCCCCGTCTCGCGCACCTCTCCCCTCACATGGGAGAATCCCAACAGATGGCTCTATCAAATCTGTTTTTACTTGGAAAATTCAACTTTTGATAATAAAACTTCCGAAGAAATTTTTGACAACTCCAAATTCGAAGCTAGAGTTTGTGGATGACAAATCTAAAGATGCCAAATTGCCACATAACTCAACCAGAAAAATGGGCATTATAAACTCAATGACAAGTACCTAAATCACATATAAAAAGGGGGAGGGGGGTACAATACACACCCTTTATTTGGGTGTGTATCATATGCACCCTACAAAGTTACGATTTTTTTAAAAAAGTTATGAGACACACCAAAATGTTACGAATCATAGAAAATGTTCTGAATCATATTGTTGCAAAGTTAAGAAAAACTAAAAAATTTATGATTGTCAATGAGGTGGCACAATTTGAGTCATACAATTGGTGCATATGGTACACACCTTTAAAAATGTGCATTGTAACCATTTCCGAAAGGAAAGGACACATAAAGCTATAATAAATATAGGGTTGTTCAAAAAAATCGGTGAACCGTGAATCCGGTCCGGATTGAGCCAATCTGCACATTTTGGATTTTAACCGTGGAGGTCTAGACACGGATTCAAAAAATAAAAAACCCTTGACTCGCGTTCTTGACACGGATTTTGATTTTGAAATCATGAATTAACCGATCTGGACAATGAGATTTTCATTATATTTAATTTAAAAAATACATATGTATAGATAAATAATTATACCACTTTTATAAATATTTTCAATTTGATATTTTGATATGAAGGGCTATACTGGTATCTCATATACGGAATTCAGTATTTTTTTTATTGGACTTTGATGTACTATTGAAGTACTTATATTTCACTATGTAAACAAACTAAATTGCCTTTGTTTGTGAAATGGATGATGAATTGTCTTTGTTGCCCACTATATTACTACTACAGCGTTTGTTTCAATGTTGAATTTGGGTTTTTGAAGAAGTAGTTTTTTTTTTTTTAGAATAAGTTGAAAATCCGTGGACAAATCTGGAACCGATTCGTGACTCGTGGATTAGGTTGAAACCGAACCATGAGACTTTTGGATCGGACATGAATTTTATTTTTAAAAAACCATGACTAGCGAATTAGGATTGAATTCATGCCAATCCAGACCGTGAGTACTCCTACTAAAATATGAAAACTTTAGACCACCCCTTGGATGGAAAAGATTACACTCCAATTCAAACCCACTTAATATCTCAACTACTTGTCTTAGTTTCACATAATTTCTTTTCTCTTTTTTCCTATATGTAAGTGAGCTGTACGGGCTAATTTACTCGCATCTGACTAATTATGGGCACACACACCTTACATATTTACTCGCATTTGACTAATTATGGGCACACACACCTTACATTAGCGCAACAGTTGTGTTAGCCCAAAGGTTTTCTTAGAAATACATTATTGATTTTGATGATAACAAACATATTTTGTTAAATGAGAAATATAATTAATTTTGTGATATGTGGTGCTCATTTGAATTAATTGCTTATTTTGTAGGATTTGGTTGATGTAAATATAGAGAGATTTTACACCAAATCACTACTCCAATAGTCAAGATTTAAATTGATGGAGAACGATTAAGGACAAATCTTTGAAAATTGATATTCGCACTCCCAATTTTGATGCAAGGGCTCCAAGCTACACTAGAGTCTTCATCTCCAACGTCATTCAATCTCTGGAATAGGAAAATGATTCTCAAAAGTCCTTGTCACCAATTGCTCCTGCAACACAAAATAGATTCATGATTCTTCAAAATTCTAAGCATTATGATGAGCAGCATGTCATATCAAAAGAATTAGATGCTACTCTCAAAACAGGAAAGCAATTACAGGTGAATATTTTATCAAGAGATGAAGCCATTCTGAAACAAATGATTGAAGTAGAATTCCCTCATTGTTCTCAAGTTGTTGAAAAGTGGAAAAATCACTTCTAATTCTCTATTTCTATCTCTCCTTCTTCCATCTATCTTCTCCTAATTCCTTTCTTCTTCTTTATAACTCTAGGCATCATGAGAATTTTATCTTTGAATATTAGAGGTCTTGGCAGCAGAGTGAAGAAGAGATTTCTTTCTAAAATCATTAAAGATGGGGCAATCTTGATGTTGATGGAGTCTTTTCTAAATCAGAAGGGGCCTCTAGTGGTCTCATTTCCATGTGGAAAAAGGAAGTATTCAGAGCGAAGCAATCCACATACGATCCACAGGCATTTCATTCCCCATTCTCCTAGCTGATGATGCTAGAGATTGGGCTCAAAATTCGGCTTTCCAATCCTAAATATCTCTCTATTGTCATCGAGGGGAATGGGGCTAAAGCCCATAACTTAAAAGCCTCTATAACGGTAACCCAACCTAGCCGACTAGAGATCCCAAGATCTAGGTTCAACGGGACAACCGAGTTATATGAGACTTAGGAGAATCACTGTGGAGACTCTGTCTCTACCCATTCCTATGATGTAACAGTGATGCCTGCAGCGTAAAAGGTTAGGCAATGCCTTTAATGATTCTTAAACGTTGGTAATCCAAGTAGAGTTTAGCAGGATACTCTTATTAAGAATCACCTATGTGAGTGTCAAAGGGACCGCTTCTATGAGAATGTCGAGGGCCGAATTCTCTACAAACACTCATGAAGACCAGGAGTGTCTTAAGGCCGTAATGAACACAATCGTAAGAACCAAACTACGTTTGGAAAGATTCTGTGTGTTTGCTATTGTCTTGGCTTACACCAATGGTTGAATAGTTCAAGATATCGCGTTCACTGGTTAGCTAGTAAGTCCGATAGTTATTCACAAGGTGAGGTTCAAAGCCAAAAGCTACCTGACCCCATGCAGGAGATTTCCTATTGTAACTCTCAGTAATTTGCATTTGTATAGCACTGTTTATCCTGCCAATTTCATTCATGTGAGGGATTGTTGGGAAAACTTGATTTTTATCAATTTTAATTAATTGTTTTAGTGGGTCCCACAAGTCCACGTGAACGGAGCCACATACCATTGTGTACGTCTTGGTTAGGAGATTAAGACCGAACACTCGGTTAGCCAAAATCAAGTCAAGGTGAATGAGAAATTAACCTTTAAAAGTGCCTACATGAACTTGGTAGAAGGGGAAAAATTCTCTTGTTCCACATTGGTTGTGAAGAACAAGTTGATTGGGTATATTTACCCTTAGTTTGACTTAAAAGGTTAGGCCCTTAGGGTCATGGAAGTTTTATAGGGGGAGAAGGCATGGACAAAGTGGGCTTTAAACCCCACGTGCGTGTCGTCGCCGCCGCCGCCCATCCGATCGGACCGGGCTGGGCTAGGTCATTAGATAAGATTGGGCTTGGCCCAATAGGCTTTTATCTTTTTGCTGGAAATATATTTGGACTGGGTCAGATCAAATCTGATCCATAACATTTAATTCTGTCTCTCTTCTCTTCTTCCGAACCAGTGCGTTTTTTCCCTTTCCGTTGTCTCTGTTCGTGGGCTCTTATCTTTTTGCTGGAAATATATTTGGACTGGGTCGGGTCTAAAACCGATCCATAACATTTAATTATGTCTCTCTTCTCTTCTTCCGAACCAGTGCATTTTTTCCCTTTCCTTTGTCTCTGTTCGTGAACCGTGTAACAGTACCATTCGTGACTGTTCGGTTTCGAACAATCACGCCTTTCCGTTTCGTGTCTCTCTGTTCGGGTGTCTATTTTCTTATAAATAGAACCCTCCTCTCTTCATTTGTTTTACGTTTTTTCTTTGCATACAATCTGCATCATTCCGCATAGAACATCTGAGAGTTGCTGCATAGTTTTCTGGTTCATCTACCGTATACAGATTGGAGTGCTACATCCGTTCGATGAAAACCAGGTAGTCCTGGGAAACAGACGTTCGAGTAGTCCATCAGCACCGTAATGGAGGACGATTCTATTTTTAAGGACAGAGTATCTAAATACTTGCCCCAGTTTGATTCAAGTTGTCTCTTACCAAATTCCGGTGTACTGAATTTGGTCCAGTAAGTTTTTGTTCTTTTTCCTATTTCTGATTATTTATTATTTTCCAGATTTACACAACTGGGTTCCTACAAACATCACCAAGGACAAAATCAAGCTATGGAACAAACAAAACTTCGGAGACCTCAATGTCGAGATCTTTGACATTGAGAAACAACTGCAGAATCTAGATTTGCGAAGTGAAATGAGGCAACACAATCTAGATGAAAGCTCCAGAAAGCTAAAACAAGAAAGGATTTCTGGAAATTTTCAAAGTTAGCTGAGTCCTTATGGAGGTTGAAGTCCAGAATTTTTGTTTGAAGCTTGGTGACAAAAACGCCAAGTTTTTTTGGCTCATCTTATTTGATACCTTTGTTGGTTACATCCCAATTTTCACTTCCCTTTTATTCCGAGTTAGTTGTGTATTTGTTTATTGGGCTTCTAGCCCTTTTTGTCTTTTGGCTTATCAACCTTTGGTTGATTGTCTCTGTGTGTGTACCCTTATCGAGTTTCAATAATATCTCTTCTTTTGTTGATAAAAAAAAAAAAAAAACACTCTCGGCCCTTGGGTTAGACATAAACCCTAGTTCCACCATATAGTGTTTTTCAACTTTCTTTGTTGTCTAATTTGTATGCATTATTACTCGCAGTGGGGGCCTTGTAATGCAATGAATGCATTGCAGCATGCAGAGCTACCAAAACGGCCCTGTTTTGGAGCCACTCCAATTGCTTCGCCAAATGTGATTTTGTGGGGCGCACTTTCGAGTCCCACACAAATAATCTAAACCGTTCAATAACATTAAAATAATTATACCAATGTTCATATAAAAAATCATGCCCATTGAATACTTTTACGTAATTGGTCTAATTCATTATATTTTCATTCAAAATTCAGGACACTATTATTCAAAACAATCTTGAAGAAATGGTTTACAATTATGCGCTTGGTAACTCATTGATCTGAACCATAGGTGTCGTAGAACTCGTTGAGAAGAGCATGTAATAAAAAAATTATCTTGTTCGGACATCGATAGGTATCAAAACAATTCATATTTTTAGTGTTTTAATACCTATTGATGTCCAAAAAAGATAATTGTTTTACTGAATGCTCTTGTCAACGAGCTCTACGACACCTACGGTTCAGATCAATGATTTACCAAGCGCACAATTGTAAAACATATCTTGAAGATTGTTTTAAATTATAAGGTCTTGAATTCTAAATAAAAATCTAATCAATTAAATCAATTACCTAAAAATATTCGATGGACTTAATTTTTCAATGACCACTTGAATAATTATTTTAAAATTATAATGTTCCAATTATTTGTGTGGAACTTGAAAGTGAGCCTCACATAACCACATTTGGCGAAGCAATTGGGGTGATCCCAGACGGGGCCGTTTAGGCCGCCCCGCATGCTGCAGTGCATTCATTCCTTGCATTGCCAGGTCCCCGCTCTTGTAATTACTGAGTTCTGGAATTGAACTCCAGACACTTAAGAGGCAAGCCCTTTGTTCGGTGTCTCATGCCACTTGGACAAAACCCCTGGGGTGCTAGGGTTATAGAAAGGTAATTACCATACTTTCTCCAAAAAAATATTGTTCCTCGCGAGGAGGTGAATGGTTGATGGTTCTACTCTTATCATGGCATGATCTTCGTCCCCCCAACTACAGCCATCTAATGTACCCAAAAAAACCTGCTGGTGTTTGCTGCAAGAAGTCAAACTTCTTGGTAATTTGGATGATGAACATGGGGTAAGTGCTGAGACTCGAAGGACAACAATCCTTTTGTGCTTCAAAAAATGAGACCGCTCCAACCCTGTTAAGGTAATTCGAATTGTTCATTTTGCAAAGATCATCAAAGGATCTATTAGTGTAATAACCTAAGTTGATTGTCTATTGGTGATCGGATGATCAAGTCATATTTGCATCATATATATGTCTATTCTTTTTTCTCTTTGCCCAGGAATCTGTTCTTAAATCATTCCGACATGACAAATATGAAACGTAATCACGAATTGAATTGATTTATTCAATGAAAGGATCAAAAACGTGTATTTACAGAAATGTACGAATGAACTTTGGCATATGAGACAGGGGTTTGGCCTTTTGTTTAGAGGCAGTCGATCCGTTTTTCGGGACAGCAACAAGGGCTTATTCTCCAGCAATGGGTGTGGCAGCGACTCTTCCCTTTAGATGGTCGTGGTTGACGGTGGCGGCACTGTGGGCGTTGTCGCTGATAGGGTATCTTCTTATTGGCCCATTTTATCTTGTGAACGAAATGTAATATCTGGGTACGTTTCAACCCATTAGGATGTTGGACTTCGGCTTTGGCTTTATCGATTGGTTTCTTGCCAATCATTGCGGGGTCCTTGTTTTCCTTTAATTTTTATACCTTTCCAAAAATTAATAAAATTTTTATTTTTAAAATAAAATAAAACTTTGGCATATTGAATCTTTTACTACCACAATGCCACGTGGATTTATTTTTGCGTCCTATGTGGTTGGCCACAAGTGTCCACAACTAACAAAACCTATCGCGAACGAGCTCTTAGCTCAACAGCAGGGCCAAATGTCTCTTTTAGTGGTGGTCAAGGTTCAAGCTCCATCACGCGTTGTTAGATTAGGTTAGTTTAGATTTCTTACTCTTACACATGCAGAGGGGGAAAAAATAATAATAATACCAAGTACTAACATTTCCATTGAAGCTCCCAAAATTGTTACATACTACCCCAGTAGTTAGCAGTTAACTCGCATCATTTTCTGAACACTACTTTCTTTAATAATTCAGTATCCTGTTCGATCGACCGATCAATCCGAGGAATCAATCTCATCATATTTGTCACTACCAGAACCAATTTCCTTAACGCTTGATGCTCTCAGTTTTTCTATTTTCAGTCAGCCATTAAACAAGCACAGCTTCGATAACATTTAACTCTACTGTGGCAATAGAATGCCATTGTGTTTCTGGATACAGGATTCCTAGCCGAAAACTTGGGCTGTCAAAGGTAGCAATTTTTGGGTGCCGGGCAAGCACCACGTGTGAGTGCCCAAGCACCTATCTCGGCCTTTCAAAACACTTTTGGATAGTCCGGACTAAACAGAGAAAAAGAGACAGAGGGGGGAAATAAATCTTAACCGTCCAAAAGTATTTTGGACAATCAGATTAGATGCTCGGGCACTAACACGTGGTGCCCGCTCAGCCCCCAAAATTTTTTCCCTCAAAGGGCCCTCCAAGGAACAGCAAACACCTATAGTTTTTATGCCCTTTGCATTTGATTCCTTCGATGAATGCATAGCTGTCAGACTTGTTTGTTTCTGGAGGAAAAATATGAGGCAAATGTACTGCTCTCAATTAGTAAAAAAATAAGAACAGGCAAACCCATCATCATCTTCTACCGCAGAGAGAGACAGAGACAGAGACAGAGACAGAGAGCGTATTCACCGGGAATCGCTCGGCTATTTTTTTTTTTTGAGGAGACAATTGGGTCAAATAAATTGACTCTTTTGTCCGACATAAAAACAACGCAGCAAAAGAATATCCCCAATTGATGAACATGAACACCACCTCCAAACTGTGCATACAATACCCATCAAAGAATTGTTCGAAATTCTAAATAGACAAGAGGGGGAAAAGAAAAGATATACTCCAATTACAAAGAACTACAAAACAATTGAAAAAACGTTAACAAGATGAGTTGGCCCGGTGATCAAAGCCCAAGACCTAGTAGTTTGCTCCATCGGTCTCAGTTTCGAATTCAATTTTTGTGGGCCATTGCAGAATTTAGGTCTCCAAATTAGTTGAGATGTGCAAGGTGTCTCATTGGCCTAATTATTGAAAAAAAAGTTGAAATAAGATTGACTAGCTACCTGTCAAGGCAATTGTGCTTGCGCTGGACCTGGAGTCACCACTGGGCTCGGAGGACTGAAATTGGGCGGCGGAGCAGCCGTGACAACCACCGGTGGCGAAGGCGGTGGAAAAACTAGAGGCGGCGGAGTAGCGGTTGAGCCGGGATCTTGGTTTGGCGGAGTAGGTGGAGGTGGGTAGGGGTTGGAGCTGGGATTTGGGTTCGGAGTAAGAGTGGCGGAGGTAGGTGCAGAAGGGGTGGGATTGGGTAGAACCACCGGTGACTGGTTGCAAGAATCGCCTGAGCATTTGTGAGACTTGTGAATGGCGGATTGGAAGGGTCCGAATCCCAAGACAAGCCCAGTAACCACCAGTGCTGTCACTATAAAGATGAAGATCTTGGTTGCTTTGCCCACATAGCACATTTTTTCCTCCTTTTTCTTTTTCCTTTTTGGTCTGTTTTATGGGGTTATGGTAATGACGAAGTGGTGAGGGGTACTTTGGAATGAGGATACGAGTTGGGTTTGTTTGGGTTTGGCTTGGCTTGGTAGTTGGGTGGATTTTAAGGAGGGATCAACTTCTTCTTTCTCTTTCCTAGTATTTTCCTCATCCTTCTTGCTAGTGAGGAGGAGCAAGTTGAAGTGGGAGTCACGCCTGGCCGCTAGTGGGTAGTTAACAAACTAGCCGATGGAGTTGCTTCGTCGAAATCAATTGAAGTGCGTGTAAGTTTAGCCGAATAATGAAAGCGACATGACTCTGGTGCATCTTTTGGAATTGACTTGGGATAGTGTTCGTCTCGCCTTCAACTTTCCCGTCCTGATCCGAGCAGGTACCTCTAATTCGGTAAGGAAATCGAGTGGGGATGATATTTGTGTTGCCCTCCCCCGTTTTACTAGAATTCCATCATAATTATAGTAATAATTTTGTACTTATATACTTATCTAAGTATATCATTTGTTTAAACAAAATTAAGAGAAAAATAACATAAATTAAATCATGATTTATTTTATTTTTGATTTTTTGCTTATCTTATTAATTAATTTAACTCTTATCTTTCATCAATATTTTGTTTTCTTGTCAAAGCAATTATACCGGTGAATGTGGACCCTATTATTCTCAACTCCGTCAGCTCCCCAATGCTCTCCCGCCTCGATTAGGAATTGGGTGTTGATGGGATAGTTTTTGTCTCCGACCTGCCCCAATTGCCATCCATAATCATAGAAGTAAAATTTAAGTGAGGTTTTACAAATTTTTCTTTCTCACTCCCAAAAATTTAGTTCCCAACAAAAAAATAAGGGTAAATTACAGCGACCTCCCACGAGGTTTTTAGAACTTCTACACTTGGCCTTACTCTATACATCTAAAATAGCATTGACCTCCCGAAGTTTTATATTTTTAAATTATCAAAAGCACATTTCAACAATCTTGGCCGTACCAATGCGTAGGGACCCCCTTGTAGGTCCCCAACGGCCGATCTGAGCCGTCCGTTCATTTCAAAATCGAATTTCAAGTGGGTCTACGCAAGAATCACCTCAATCGGACAGTCATAAGTGCTCGATCCAAGATTTTTGAACGAAATGGGGTGATTTTGGATCGAGCACTTAGGACCGTCCTATTGAGGTGATTTTCGAGTAGGCACACGCGAAATTTGATTCTGAAATGAATGGACAGCTCGGATCAACCGTTGGGGACCCACAAGGGGGTCCTCGGCGCCGTCAGTACCCGTTGGTACTGTTGAAGGGTGCTTTTGATACTAAAATATAAAACTCAAGGGAGGTTAGTGCTATTTCAGATAAAGTAGGAGTGGTCAATGTACAAGTCAGAAACCTCAAGGGAGGTCAGTGTAATTTACCCAAAAAATAATTACAATTTCGCATAAAAAAGTGAAATATTCTCATGTATAATTTTTCGAATTTCAATGTACCAATTAAAAGAGTACATTGGGATATTTATTTGGTAAAAAGAAATATATAAAAAATACTCATCAAATTACTTTATTTTTTGTTTGAAAATTATACGTGTTTGATGGTGGTCTAAGATTTTGAAACAAGAAGACCACATGTGATTGTGAACCAAGGAGGCCAACCTCAAAATCACCAAGTCAAAGTACTTATAGGGCTGACCTACGGGTTTAGAGTGTCTTAGGCCTAGTCTAAAAATTGTGTCCTAAGAATACAACACTTAAATAATTTGTCTAGTAATAATCACAATATAAAGTTTTACTTTCATTCTATAATAACAGAAAAAGTCAAAATACAAAGTCTCCAAATATATATATATAACGCATGAGTATTATTTGAATATTACTCGTGAAATGGATCTGATATAGTGATATCCTTCTCCCTCATGTTATCATAGATAGTTTAATGTTTTTTTTTTCTTTCCAAAATTAGATAGTTGTCAGTTGACACTCAAAAAATTGGACACAAGCAAAAGGTCCTAAAAGAAAAAAGGTGGAAGGGAAAACTATGCGAAGAAAAATGGTAAAAAATGTCTAAACATTTTAATTCTAAATTCTACCAACCTTTTAATAAATCAAACTATTATTGAAAAAATTGCTAAAATGACATGCATAGGGGATGACTTAAATGATATTGAGATACAAGGCCTAATTTCAAAATTGGTTTAGGTTACTTAAGATCAGGTATATGCCTTTCTTTCAAGGATTTCTATAGCCCATATTTCTATATAAGGGTGATTTTGATACTAAAATATAAAATTCAGGGGAGGTCAGTGTTATTTCAAATAAAATAGGAATGATCAGTGTACAAGTTAAAAACCTCAGGGCAGGTCAGTGTAATTTACCCAAAACAAAATCATAGAAAGTTCAAATTAATGGTCAAATCAGGGTGGTTATTACTGAGCAAGTCGAGTAAAAGCCAAGGTATAAATGGGGAGTCGTGCCTGACAGGTAGTAATGTTTTAGCTACCGTCTGGTACTCTGTTTGGATGATAGGACGTGGACTCGTGCTCTTTGGGGTTCAGTAAATCAATGGCACCAAATTTTTACTTAAATTTAATATTAGCCGTGCTCTTTAGGGGGTGTTCCACTAATAAAAAATTGTTTTTTCTAAAAATTGAGACAGATCATTCTCTCACAATACATCATATAAGAAACCATGAAAAACTAGTTTTTTCAAAAAACTATCTTAGTGGAACACCCCCTTAGTCACGTTGGAGTTTCAATAAATTCGACCATTTCTAATGGCCAGCATCTTCGCCCCGACACTAAATTTTTACTTAAATATGAGAAAATTTTGGTTAAAAACTTGATTTGATACTAACCTTTCCAATGGGAAATCACCATTTTTACCAAATTCTAGTTAAAATTTTGTCAAAAACATTTTTTTTTTTTTTTCATTTTGGCTCCAAAACTTTTCTAGCATTTTGTAAAAACAGTTTTATTTTTTTTTCATTTTGTCTCCAATGAAAACAATTAACAAATTTCTCATCTTCCTTACCTTCCTCATTTGCCGAAACAATGAAACAAGGAACAAATAGTACACGGATTTGAACAAAAAGAGGGGTTGCAAATTTGGTGAAGGATTTGGTGTTGAACAAATTTGGTGAAAATTTTAAGCAAATTTGGTGTTGGGCAAATTTGGTGAAGGAGTGGACTGGGTTTTTGGGAGATTTTTACTCAAATTTAAATTTGGTGAAATATTTGGTCCAAGAGTAAAGATGCTCTAAGTATCTGCGTTTAAATGTTTGTTAAAAGAGATTGTATAAACGGATGAGGTATAAACCTAGGGATCAAGTATAAATGGATTGGGCCGAAATTATAGGATTTACGCCACCCATTATGGGCGTTAACATACACTTATTTCCGTAGTTTGAACTATTCAATTTTTGATAGGCAAATTTAATTGGCATCCCATTTTTTGCTACATGTCTCCCACCAAATTTTGACCACTTTATAAAGCAAAAGTACCCTCAAGTATAAAGACTATATTATCCCTTCTTCTTCCTTCTTTCTCCTAACCACCTACCTCTAAAAATCCCTCAGTAACCACCATCACATCTCCCACCTCCAATTGCCCGCCGTATCGCTCCCCGATGCCTTCGAATATTCAGTTTCGAATGGGTTCTGCTGATTCAGATTTTAGAATTCGAATTGGTACAAGAAATTCAAACTTTAGAATTAGAATGGGTAATGGTAATTCGAATTTTAGAATCTAAACAAGAAGAAAGTAGTAAGAGAAATCAGGGAGCCAAGGAACAAGACGGCGATGAATCACCAAGAAAGATCAGTAATGTTTTCTTTAGAATGAGCGGTAATGTTTTCGTCTCTATATTTGTGATTTTTGCACTTTCCATCTCCCACCAGGAGATCTCCTGCTTACAAGACTGGTAATGTTTTCTTTAGAAGGAGCGGTGGTGGTGCGGTGGAGGGAGAGGAGGGTCAAGTTGGGAAAGTTTGGATATCTCTTGGGGTTGTGTTTAGCAATTTATGGGTTTCTTTTAGAAAGTTGTGCTTTTAGTTTTTAGTAGGAGGCATTTAGCAAAAATTGGATGCCAATAGAATTTACTTTTTTGGTATACCTATCGATGCTTAATTAGAATGATTTTTTTATGTGAAAACACTACTCTATAAGCCCTACAAGATGCGATGGGACCCACAAATAACAGTGGTTTACGCCTCGTTCGTTTATACAATATATTATTCTAATGTCCAAATGTGAGTCAAGATCTGCAGTGATGGTTGGTTAAATGCGTAAATTCTTGGATCTTTTTGAAATGCGTCCCGAAATCAGTCTCATTCCCACCTCATACGTGTAATAGATTAAGAATGACGAATGACAAAAAAAAAATTTTGAGTTCGGATAAAAGTGGATCTTACATGAGACACTACTAAATTATTTTTGAGTATTGTTAACCTCTGCCTATTAGGCAGGGGATAATATGTACTCGTATGTAGTAACAAACATGTTTAAATGTCAATTCACATTTCACAGGTATAAATATATTTTCACAAATATAAGCACACTTTTTTCGGATACACTTAATAAATATTATCCTCTACTGTACAGGCTGAGGTTAGCATTTTCCATTATTGTACGCATAAGTACTCCGTTGATAGTTCAAATTGCGTTATGTTATTAAATTAAATTTACAAAATTCTTTAAAATGTCAAAACTCACATTTCTTGTCCATTAAGGTTCGTTTGGCAGTCTGGATTTTGCGTTTTACATTATGATTGTTTAGCAGCCTGTTTGTAAAATGCATTTTCAAAACCACCCTACGTAGGCACAATTTGATAATCAACCCTATAGGTGCTTTGGCATTCTCATTTTCCATTCTTGGGTTTTCAACGGATAAAAAGACTATATTACCCCTATCTTTATTAGATATTTTGTGAAGTGCCCCCAATTTAAAGCCATCATGATTATATTTTCTATGTCCACCACAAAATAGTATTACTTGTAAATTTTTTAAAGTAATATTTGAGACTTCCAAGGTAGAAAAAAATGGAGGCTTTCAAATAAGGATCCAATTTTACGTAGTGCAATTACAAAATTATATTCTAATTAATTTTAATTAACATATCTAAAATTAATTATGAATTTAAAAGGATTTTTCATAAACGTATTATAACAAATAAAAAGGGCAACATAGTAAAACACCAATTCATAATTTATTTTAATTGTTATACTCCCAAACACTATTCAATTGCAAAATACATTCTGCACACACATTTCCCAAATACTCTACAAATTCATAATTTATTGTGGCCATAATCCTAAATCTACGATTCAAAATTAAAGTCTATAATACAGTCCATAATTAGGCTCCCTAACGATGCCTTTTCTATTGGAAATTGCCCTGTAGCTTTTGTTAGAATAGCAAAGCCAAGTTTTCAAAAAGAAAAGTGGGCATTTATTTCTTCTTGTAAATGCATCCATAATTGCCCTATAGCCTTCTTTTTGTACTTTTTGCATTTTACTTTTTATATTTTTTACTCTGTGTTATAACCAAAATGTATGATTCTATGTAGTTTCAATTTGGAAAATAGTGTCAATTTGGAAAATATGTGCATCATGTATTTTTCAATAAGAAAGTGTTTGTGAAATTTATGTAAAATATTATATTCTATAGGTATTCTATGTTAACCAAAATGGAAAATTAAAAAATGAGAAGTCAGAAAACCTTTTGTTCTCTAAGATAAAAACATTAATAACTCATTTTGTAAAAATCATTATGGGAATGGGTTGCCAAACACTAAAAAGGAGAAAGTGAAGATACCAAAAGTTAATTTTGGAACTTGATTTTAGGTAGATAGAGTCACTTTTTTCTTTTTTCTTTTTTTTGAATAGGAAATCGCTGCATGCCATTGTCATATAAGATAAAGATCCAAAAGGATCAAATATAGATACAAAGACCAAGACAAAGGCAACGCAAGCTGCCTACAACCCGAACGATACCCCGATCCAAAACGGGCATGTTGCAAGCAGAAACTGAGTCGTTACATTCCCGACAAGACGAAACGAGGCCATATCACCTAAAAAACAGCCGCAACGATTACAAACCACCACTCTTGGTGGTCAACCAAAAACAGAAAAACAAAACTAAAGAAGTAAAAAATTATTCCCACCACCACAACCCACCGAATCTGGGAAAACCAGACCGGGACCAACAAAACAAAAAGACAACAAAACACCTCACCCGTTATTTGCCACACCGACAACCGCCTAACACCGGACCACCAAGCTTCGTCTTCACCTTGCCGGTCTGAAGCCCCGAAGCCAGATCAACAGCTCTGCCGGAATCCATCAAAGGGGATCAAAGCACCAAGCCATCCAAAAACCAAACCACGAAGAAACAGTGTCGAAGGGTGGAGGACACACCAACGGGAGGGTAAAAGGGGAGGGAGAGAGGAAAGAAAGAGAAGTTTCGAGAGAGAAAGAGGAAAGGTAGAGAGAGAAAGAGTAAAATCAGAGTCATTTGTTGTTTGGTTGGCCCAATTTAGCAAATATTCTCACACACCTCAATATTAGCAAACTTTTGCACACAAATTAATATTGCAGGAATTGGAGCACCTAAAATGCATTTTATTTGCTAATTCCTAGTGCACACAACTAAAATACTAAACACCAAAGCCATTGGTGATGCTCTTAGGCTTTGTTTGGAAGATTGAAATCTTGAGAAGACTTAATTTTTATTTAATTAGTAGTAATTTAATGCATTTCAGTGTTTGAATTACTTGTAGATAATTTTGTTTCTAGAAATATGGAAATTTATTGAACTCAAGTACCCAACAATACATTAGATTGGGCAAAGAATTCAAGATTATCATGGTGTAAGGGAGGCATTAGATGCAACTTGGTTGGATATGTGATTTCTGGTTGATTATGTCATTAAGCATTATGACTCTATGAAAAATCCTAGTTTGCCTAGTTTTATAGATTTGCTATGTTTTAATCTTTTGTAGAAAATCATCCCACCAAACAAGACGTCAATCAATCACACAATAGAAAGCAAACAAACGAAGAACACAACGATATACGTAGAAAACCCCAATACAGGTAAAAACCACGGGAAGGAATCAAAACATTATACTTAATGTGTAGTTACAAGCAATCTTACCAACGATCGTGAATCCTCCCCAATTGAACCTAAGAACTACTTGTCGAATCCTCGTTCACCACACCCACTGCTTTGACCGCCGCTACCTTGAATCCACAAGTCTTCTGTTTGCCTCCCGAAATCCACCGAAAGACTTTGAAGCGCCTCTCGAACTCCACGAAAGGACTTTACTCAGAGATCGATTGTTTCTAACGAAGAGCAAACCCCTTGAAAATGATCTTGAAACTCACGGCATTCACAAGTCTTCACAATTCTTCAAGGTTCACAAACCATAGCCGCCGAAAGTGATGAGAGATGAAAATATTCATATTAGGGTTCTTATTACTGCAACTCTCATAATTTTTCGACCTAATGACTAAGATTTTATAGCTGCAAAATCGGGCATTTTTGCCAGCTGTTTTGCTCGAGCCAAATATCCAGCAAAAACAAACAGAATGTTTTGCTAATAAGGCCTTGAAATGCTGGAGCAAAACATGCAGCATCTAACTTTTTCCTTGTGCATTTTTGCCAACTGTTTTACTTGAGTTAAACGTCCAGCAAACTCAATCAGAATGTTGTGCTAGTAGAGATCCTTGAAATGCTCGAGCAAACACATGTAGCATCCAACTTTGCATTCAAAACGAGCAATCCGTCTTGACTAAAAAAACTACCGCACTCGAATAAAAATACATAGTGAGATGATTCATTTTCCACACCTAAAATAAACACTCTAAAAATAAATATCAAATATTACAGTGCCATAAAAATACTATACACCCAAATGTATGTTTTGGGCATGGATTAAACCAAAGGAAACTCGGCCTATTGGGCTTACACTCTGTTTATTTCAATGTAAAATATTTTTGAAAAAAAGAAACTTTTCGTTTCAATTTTACAGTGTTTGGTTCATAATTGAAAAATATCCCCCACAAGTTAAAGCGATCATCTCTCGCCACCGCTCTAATTGATTTCCTTCATTTTTTGCCAAGTGGATCTTGAAACCAATAGAGCGTGGGGAACTCTCAACCGCTAGAGAGATGCAGTTGGCTTCGGTGATGGACCCATAAAATAACTTACCGCAATTTCATCGGTAAGTTATTTTCTCCCTTTTTTTTTTTTTTTAAATTATGAGTAAAACGTTTTTGCCCAAGTTTGATCAACCAAACACCAACAAATAGGTAAAATATTTTACAGGAAAATATTTTACGTCGAAACAAACAGAGCCCACATTCTTATTTTGGTTAGTTCCCAAAGTAAATAACTTGAAAATATGACATCTCATTTACATTTTTATAAAAATTCTAGTTCATCATCCAAACGGAGTATTTAGTTCTACACAATCATGTCAAACTCGTTTTTTTTCTTTTAAAACAAAATTGCACAATCATGTAAAACTCATACATTAAACGGACAGTAACTTACTACATTGTCCCAAAAAAAAAAAAAAACCACACACACAGAGTAACTTACTAAATCTTACCTAATTGTGTAGCTATTAAAATTATTAGGTAGCACATAGTCTTGCTCCATGATCACCCAATAATTTATCCTTATCTTCGCAACTAGCTCTCCATTATTTTCTATTGAAATACTCGGAATCAAAATGCTAACTCCCCATTAGGTGATGGTAAAGATGTGGTAAAAGGTTGTGTCCATGAAGGACAATAATTATGTTAAACTATATACTAGGATTATATACATTTTGGTAATATTTGCATTTTTGACATTGTTGACATTAATTATGCCCATAATCCTGACAGGAATGTGATGTTAAAGAGGTACTGGGTTACTACGCACATTGACCCTAAAAGATGTGTGGTGCTTAAAGGTGTTTAGGGTACCAGATGACCATCCAATATCTGGTATATTCAAATAAGATGTGTGTATTATAACTATTTACATGCGTTATATGTATTTGGAGACTTTGTGTTTTGACTTTTCTGTTATTATATAATGATTAGTAGAACTTAATATTATTTTGACTCTCTCATATTATGATTGTTGCTGAAAAAATTATTTGAGTGTTATATTTTTAGGTCACATTTTTAGACTCGGCCTAGGATAATTTTGCTCTTGGACCGGCCCTGACCCTGATCTTATAGAGATGAACAATTGTCTTCTTCCTTCTCAAGCCATATACATGGTCAGATATAAGAGGAAAAATAAGAGGATGGCGAATTTATTAAGGTCATTTTAACGTTAAAATTAATTAACAAAATTGACTATGCACTTTAGCCAAAAGCTGGGCATTAGCATATTCCCCCTCGATAGCGAAATAAATCGCACTTGAGTCAAACCACAAGGCGTTGATTGGATTGTTTCCTATACAAAATCTCAAATCAAAACAGGAAAAAGAACCAAATTTACTTCAAACTTTTCCGGTTAGTGTAAAAGGTTCGCCAATGGTGGTGGAGTAAAATGTGGATACTGACTATAGGAAAGTGCATGATCACCATTTTTTTTTAATAACTCAAGGTGTCTGAACAAGCTTACGCGGAGGAGAGTGATTATGCTCGCCACTGTAGGACACAATGACCTTCTCTGGATCTACCTTACTCTTCTCCACATATTTCTTCGCCGGACATTTGTTTCCGTCGCTACTGCACTTGTAGTAGTTTCTCGGAAACGGCGACGTCTTGATAGGCTTTCTACCGTATTTACGCCAGCTCCACGGATCCACCTTCACGAGATTTTCGGCCTCCACTTCCACCACCGATGTCCGGTGACTCCTCTTCCTCTCCTGCCCACATTGGTCTATGGGATCGCCAATAGGTTCGGCGCGTTGCGGTTGTGGCAATGGTGACGGTGGTGGTTGTTCTAGTTGGTGAGTGAATCCATGACATTGTGAAACAAAAGACGTGTTGGATTGGGAGTTTGCAATGAAAGTTTCGTAAACTTCATGTAATTCCTCAAACCCATTGTATGATCTTCTCCCAGAAGGGTTTTCATTTTGTTTAAAACCCGGCAAAGGGGAGAGAATAACGGGTTCTTCTTGCGCGGTAATGGGCTCGGTGGCGGCGGCAGCGGCGGTGGCGGTGGAAGGAGTGTTGCAACTTCTAACCACAGCCCACAAATCCCAATCTCGCTCAGCCATTATGCAATGATGATGAAAAATGAAGGTGGGGATTTTATTGAACTTCACCAAGAGTCTACTCTTTAATATTTACCCAGTTAAGTTGTTGTAATATCTATTCAAATTAATAAAATCTTTTAAGGGCATTGAAATCTGGGACTTATTCAGTCAATAATTATAGCAAGAAATCTCTATGGATCACCTCAAAGAAAAGAAGAAAATATTCATAAAAACACACTTTCCAAAGAGAGAAAAAGATGACAGGGTTCCAGCTATCGTTTCTCTTTATAGAAACCACCTATTGCTTTCTCATTGAGCGCGCATGTGGGTTTCTTACGAGCAATATCGCGTTAAATAGTACATAAAAATAGACGGGGTGACGGTGATTGGCCCTGGTGACCATATCCAAGCCATGAATCTCGGCAATCAACAGTCCGGATTTTCTCATGGAAACTCTTCGATAGAAAAATTTAAACCGTCCAAAACACAATTGAACGGCTCGGATATGATCACCAAGGCCGATCACAAGCACCCAACTTAAGGTCTACACACAAATTCTAAAACACCATTATGTTCGGAACCATTGGATGAATTATATCCGGAACCATTGGATGAATGTGGGGATCCATATGCATCGGACGATTCCAGATGTAATTGTGCCTAGATTTTTATTTTAAAGTTGTATTCATACCATTGTTCTTTATAAATATAACAAGAAAGAACTATGGTTCTAATGATGGAGAAATACCTCTACATTACGGGTCCAATCTTTCAATTTAAGATCGACCTGGTTAATTGCGGTAGGTGTTCATTGATTTTTTTGGTAAAATAGGGTTAAAATTTATATCCTGATCAAATCCTGATAAGTTTGATAATGACAAGGTATGGTAGTATGATAGATGAGAAATTGGAAACAATGATATGTTTACCAAAAAGAGTTTCATAAAAAGAGTGGCATTTTACAATGGATATATCAAATCTCTAACCGAACCGTTCAGTGAGCCTAGGGATCAAAAAAATTAATCATACTTCCTCCGTTCCTTTTTAAGTGTATTGCTTCGTAAATCCAACTTACTGTATTGAAGAGATATCAAATGACTAGTACATTACATCAAATTTTACCTCAATTTTCCAAAATTATCCTTCACATTTACCCATTAACTCTTTACACACTATCTTCTCAAATGGGCAAAATAAAAAAGTGACGGAAGGAGTAACCATTTAGGGCAATAATGAGAAAGCCATTTTGAGATAGCGCCCTATAGGTTAATATAAATTCAAAATCTGGATATATTAGCTCAAGTTTCCATCAATATACTTTTGTTGAATTGTATTTGAGATTAGGAAATTCATGTTAAGGATGAAGAAATTGATCTTTTGAAAAAATGATCTTTTCAAATGGAGGATATAACCATTATGAATGGTTATATATCCTTGTGCTTCTGCATTTTCTTCCACAAATTATTGATCCAAATACAACTTAGAGAAAAAAACAAAGTGAAGAAAAGGATCTGATACTAACATAAAGGTATGGTTCTATGCAGCCTGCGGAGTTCATCGAAGATCCCAAAGAGTAACTTAAACCCTCTTGAGATGCCAAT
This sequence comes from Vaccinium macrocarpon, assembly GCA_022606695.1. Classification (NCBI taxonomy): domain Eukaryota; kingdom Viridiplantae; phylum Streptophyta; class Magnoliopsida; order Ericales; family Ericaceae; genus Vaccinium; species Vaccinium macrocarpon. The sequence continues at coordinate 12,229,617 of CM040180.1, forward strand.
GCAGTTTGTTGGTTGCCTCTCAGCGGCTATTAATTCCTTCAGGGCCTATCTTTATGTAGCTTTGCTTCAGTTTTAATTGGGCTCCTTTCATGTGGGTTGTGGGATTTGGCCCACTGGATTAGTCGAGGTGTGCGTAAGCTGACCCGGACACTTGAGTTATCAAAAAATGCAATATGTTGATTTTATACAATTCGCCAACTCGCTCAAACGTAACACTCAGAAAATTGTTCTTCTAACTTGTAAGATTATTACATACTAACTAAAAGTAAATCATCCAACGGAAACTATCATTGCAGCTTTTTGACAAGAGTTGGCAGAGCCATGTTAAATAAAAATGGATGAGCCAACCTCGTCAATGTCAGATATAATACATCTTCTCCCATAATATGAAAGGACGGAAAAAAAAAAAATACGGAGATTACACAACAAAATGGGAGTTTTAAACTGAGATTTCTCCCTACTCAATCAAAACAAGCAAAACTACTTCGCTAGGAGCTTTGTTCTAGGCTCCAAATACTATGATCGAAGCTCAGGTGTGGAAGTGAACTGTCCAGGTTTGCGTTTGAGCCGAATCTTTAACCGCTTAACCTTGATCTCTAACTCTCAGCAGCAGCAGAAGCGCTCTTGGCTGGATTATATACAATGCATCACCAGAGTCTCTCCCTCTCTCTCTCTCTCTCTTCCACCAACTACCATCCCTCTCCCCCTAAAAATTCAAGCAACAATGTCAGTTCCGTAGTGGTGACAACACAGGAGACGCTAGGAACATTCTGCTTCACAAGTAGATACTCAGATATTAAAGAATCAGACCGTGACATGTTTTCCACTATTCCAGCAGGTACCGGGGAACAAGGAGTACCACATAGTTGGAGTCAGACAAACTGACTCTCTTAGCAGGGCGAACAGATGTGAGGTAAGAATTCATAAAACTAATGATTTCCAAAACACCAGCTTCCTACAATAGTCATGCTACACAGTCTATCAACAACAGAGCATGTCAATAGCACAACAGGTAACTATTGTGGGGGAGCAGGGAGGGAAAGCAGGCATTCATTATCTTTTCCCTGGCAAATGATGTGGTTGTTCAAAGAAACCAAGCAATTCTGCCAATCTCCCATTATTAATATCTTAGCTCAATGACAGGCTAACCAACACCTAACCACTCCTCACCACCACCCTATTATATATCCATGGAACAGGCAACATCTACACAGGATAATGCCATTGAATGAAATATAGAACAAGAAAGAAAACATACCTTACAATTTTCTGTCTGTGCAACAAAAACTATGTTGAGTATATAACATCATAGAAACCAAATGAATGCTTGATGCATCGCATTTCCAGGTCTTTTGTGGAGGCTGGAGGGAGAATAGTGCAGGTGAAAACCACTTTCAGGATATGATCCTCCAGCTTATCACCCAGTCATTTAAATGGAAGGCCAAAAGGGATCAAAGAGAGAGTCCGCCAAAATTCAGGATGTATGGCGAGACATAGTTTGCTAATCAGATGACCGATTTGAAAGGAAGAGCTTCAGAATATTTAGGACATTTGTGAAGAAAGTGCGAGTAGATTAAACAAGTGACACCTCTAAAAGTTCCATATGGTAAAAGCTGACTTACCTCAGTATAATTACTGTCCAACTCCAGATCCAAGAAAGTGCCGCTTTGTTCGGATGCTTTTTTTAGCAGATTTTTGAAAACATTTTTTTAAAACTGTGTTCGGTACAATTCTCCAGAAAAACCAATTTTCAGTTTGAGTGCGGGGCCCACTGGTCATTGAGCAGAGACAGATATGGAGAGAGATGCATTTTTGGGTTTGAGAGTGAGGGCCCCACGCATTATTCCCTGCAGTTTTGCAGAGAGAGAGAGAGAGATAAAGGAGGAGGAAAAATGGGGGCCCACGTTGGGTTTAGTTGGTCAAAAAGAGGACGAAAAATATGATAAACAAAGAGGACAAAACGCAGCATTTTTTAAAAGTGGGGGCCCACTGGTTTTGGTTTTCCAAAAGAGGAGGAACACGGTATTTTTTAAAACCTTTTGAAAATCAATCCGAACAAAGCCTGCAACACTTGCGCAGATCCATTGGACAGGCAAAAACCCCAAATTGTGGATCTTCTTAAAGAAACTGAAGAAATGAGCCTTCCCCATGATATGAAACAAAGAAACAGATATAAATGTTGGTGGTGCACCTGTTGATTCCCTCTGACAGTTTGATAGGCAAGATCACCTGCATAAATAAGTAAGACTGTGGCTAGATGAGAAAGAAATGCAAGTTTCGTACAGTCAAATAAAGTTGCCAAAATAATGATGCTAATGAATCACCTTCTGCAGTTTTTTTCTGTATGAATTAATTAATTCTGATACGTGCTTCATGAATAAAACAGTCTTGTCTTTCGACTTTTAGCTTGACTGCACATATCACTACAGCCAAGTCTTTACTCACCAATAATCACCACAAGAACATATACCATCTTTAAAATGATGGAACCTTCGGATATCCCGCATAACAATCTCCCGGCACATGAGCTTAGAAATAAGTTTTGACACAGTGTGGCAATCTGCACATACTCGAAGGTTCTTGGTGATCCTAATTACTGTCCCTGGGCCCGTATTAATTAGAGCAAATGCAATGGCCAATCTCTCGCTATGATCCCAAAGCATCTTTTCCTTCACCTCCTCTTCAACATCATATAGTACTGAACTTGTGTCAGGCTTATGTCCAACCTCTTTGAGTCGATGGGTCAACTCATTTAGCTTGGCATATATAGCATCTTTCTGTTCATGTGACTTATCTCCAACTAAGAACCTATGAACAACCTTACCCAACTCTGTAAAGCTGAAGCCTGGTGGTTTCCTCAGTCCCTTCTGTCTTACCAAGGCTCTCACCTTTTCCACATCATCCCATCTTTTCTCAGAGGCATATAAATTTGAAAGACATATGTAGCTGCCCACTCTTTTTGGGTTCATTTCAAAAACTCTCTGGGCTGAAAGTTCAGCTAGCTCAACATTTTTATGGAGCCGACAAGCGGAAAGGAGAGAAGCCCACATATCACTTGTGGGTCTAATTTCCATTGCTTTGATAAAGTCATAGGCTTCATCTAAATTTCCTGCTCGGCCAAGAAGGTCTACCAAACAGGAAAAATGAGCAAGTCTAGGCTGCACGTTATACCTTTTCTTCATGCTATGAAATATATCTTTACCTTCATTAACTAATCCTGCATGACTACATGCTGTTAAAACAGAGGTAAAAACACCCTCATCTGGAGCAATACCATTAACTACCATATTATGAAAAATAGAGAGGGCCTCTCTTCCCATCCCATGGAGTCCGTATCCTGAAACCATAGCACTCCAAGAAACCAAAGTTTTTTCGGTCATCTCATCAAAAACCTGACGTGAACATGCTAAATATCCACACTTCGAATATGCGTCTATAAGGGCAGTTCCCACCATAGAATGTGACCTAAACCCTTTTTTGATAATATATGAGTGAACAGACATGCTGAACTGCAAGGCTGTGATTTGATCACAAGCTCCAAGCACAGCCATGAGAGTTACTTGATCAGGGTCCACTCCGTCCAAAATCATTTGACAAAAAAGTCTCAGACTTTCCAAAGCATCTGCATTCTTTGAATAACCAGAAATCAATGAATTCCACGACACAGTATCTTTCCATGTCACCTCCTTGAAACATTGCCTTGCAGCCACCATACAATGACAAGTACAATACAGTTCAATAAGAGAGTTTATCAGAAAACAGTTAATGCGCAGTAAATTATTACGTACAACATAACCATGGATAGCTTTGCCCAGATCCAATGCAAACAGGTCGGTGCAGGCAGAGAGAATACCAAGCAACGTAGCACAATCTGCAACTAAGCCAGTTCTCCCCATCATTTTATATACCGAAAAAGCCTCCTCCGGATCGCCATTCCTCACGTAACCCAAAATCATCGTGTTCCAAGAAGTCAAATCTCTCTCAGGCATTCTATCAAACACCATCTTCACCATGTCCATTTTTCCAAACTTTGAGTACATAGCTAAAAGACAATTACCCACATAAACATCTGCCTCAAACCCACAAACAACAACCTCGCAATGAACCCTCCTCCCAATTTCAACAACACCCAAATCACCACAAGCCTTCAGAACAAATGGGTACGTAAAATTATCCGGCTTTTGCCCAAAACTCATCATTTCACGGAACAAAACAAGAGCCTTCATCGACTGGCCATTACAAGAATAGCCCCTGATCATGGAGTTCCACAAGAACACATTTTTCAACACAATTTGGTCAAAGATCACCTGGGCTTCGGTCATTCGGCCGCAATTCGCGTAGAAGGCGGCGAGTTTGGTGTCTAGATAGGTGTTGTTTCGAAGAGTATTGCAAGAGATCATGTGGGCGTGGAGTTTTTGGCCGATTATGAGGGATTTTGTGTTGGTGAGGGACTGTAATAGTGATCCACATTGTATGGAGGTGAGTGGTTGGTTGATAGTTGTGTATGTGAACTGGGTGGCGGAGGGAGTGGTGGCGTATGTGGGGGATAGTAGTAGTATTGGGAGTTTGTTGAGGTGGTTTGTGTTGGGATGTTTGAGGAAATTGGGAGAGAGAATGGCGTTCATGAATGTGTGAGTCAAAGAATGGGCTGTTGAGAAGTTTGACTGTAGCAGACGATTGAGAGCTAGGGAGTTAAAACGAATCAGGGGGAGCTCCAAAGCTTTGGCATGGCCAATCAGCCCGATTGTTTTATTTTTGTTGCAATATGAAGTGGTGGGCAATCTTTCGCTGCTTCGCATATGTCGCGACTACTTCATTGGTTCCCTTCACGATGGCTATTTAGGGAATTTTTTTCTAAAATCAGCCTATTAAACTGCCATTAAAGCTTAAAAAGTAGTATATTGAATTATGTGAAATGTGTATAAAAATATATGAAAGTATATAAAAAAGTAAAAAAAAAAATACATTGAAGTAGTATTGTTTTTTTTTTGTTTTCTTGTTGCCTTATTATTAGCCCAAAAACTCATTTACGGTTTGTTTCACTAACAAAAAATAATAATTTTTTTCAAAAATTAAGACAGTTCATTCTTTCATAATACATTACATACAAAAAATTGTAAAAAACCAATTTATTTTAAAAACTGTCTTCGTGGAACACGCCATTGAACTTCTTGATATACAATAAGGACATAATGATTCGAATACACAATTTCAGTGTATAAATATAATTAGCAATGACATCAGAATGTCCAATTAAATTTCTTTTTAAAAAATTACTTCTAATAATATATCTTTTCTCACCGGTTTTTTTTTCATTCATCATTCCTAATCTATTACATGGGAAGGGCAATGAAACTCGATGTTGAAATGCAATATTAAGCATCTAAAAGTTCTACCGCATGAGTTAACCACTAGTTGCTTTCACTTTTCAAAATACCACCCAAAAAAAAAAGGAAAAAGAAAATTGGTTTTGTAATTTTTTTTTCCTCCTCATTTCTCTCAAACCAAACAAGGAGTGTGTTGAAGAGAAGAAAGAAATGGAGAACCAGCTAGGGCAACTTCAATCCACCTTCATTCCTTCAAAATAGAGGGTGAATGTGATACATTGAGGGGAGATTTTGTAATTTATATTCATTTTTCTTTATTTTTTATACTTTTTGGGAGAATCTTGGAGGGACCCACTGTCCTTTTTAGAGATTTGGTCCTCCAAACTATTTTGATCCTCTAAATATGGAGGACCAAATCTCATTTTGTTCTCCTTTTCCTATTTTTAGAAGATGGGCCCCTCCTAAAAAGTACAAAAAATTAAAGAAAAGTAGGCATTAATTAAAAAAAATTTCCCCAATGTGTCACATCCACCCTCTATTTTGGAGGAATGTTGGTGGATTGAAGTTGCCGTAACCGAGGAGGAGGTAAACAAATTCCTTGAAGACATCAATTTCTGTAGATGGACTACTTGCCCAGTAAATGTTGGGCGAAGAGCCTCTCAGAATGTGTGGGCTTCTTCACACAATGATCTCATCGTTTTTGCAGGTAAAAACCCTTCTGCATTCTTGTGCTCTCAAGTTACACTAAAGAAACTCCGATTTATGCTTTTGTTTGCTGCGCGCCAGTTAAAACTTGTTTACAATTCTGTGTATTGCAACGTGATTTTGCTCATCCACATCCCAATTTTATCTTAGATGGTCAATTCGCTTTGAATTTCCATAATGTAAGTTGCTATATTGTTATAGCTGGAGAAATATAGTTCGTAATGTGATATTTGTTTGGTTTGCACCATTTTCACTATCCTTTTCATGCCTACATATGGCATACTTACCTGATCGGCTGATCAAGTTGACAAGGGAAATACAATTCCTCCTAATCTCTCCAATTCTCTCGCAAAAGTCTCTTGCGATTCGTTCCTTTCTTACTACTATCAATGCTTTCAGATATGCGTTTCTATATGTATGCAATCATGCTATCACTCCTACATTGATCCCTATTCGGTTGAGCTATTTATTCTTCACCTTAATTCATAATTGAAAATGCCCTTTCAATTGTAGCATTTGTAACCGGTAAATTTAATGTCAAAACTAAAAGCAAGTAAACCAATAGATAACAAAAAGGCACTTTAATTTTTATTCTAAAGCTAAAAGTCAGATTTTCAAAAAACAAATAAAAATTGCAGTGTGGGCATGTGCCTACACTGTTCCCTTAATACATCCGCCTCTGCGTGGAATCTCACATCAAAGTTGCCATGTGGAGAGTTTGGCTAAATTTGGTTTTTTGGTTTATTGGATTATTTGATTTTGTCCTTATTCAATTTTTTTTTGCATTTGTTAGTTTTCGGTTGATTTTTTGAGGTTTCTTGGCTTGTCTCGACGAGAGGAATCTAAAAAGTATAAAATTATTAGCCAAACTTAAAGTTTTGTGAATAAAGACAAAAATAAACCAAAAAACCAAAAACCAATAATCCAATTTGGTTTATTTTTGTCTTTATTCACAAAACTTTAAGTTTGGCTAATAATTTTATACTTTTTAGATTCCTCTCGTCGAGACAAGCCAAGAAACCTCAAAAAATCAACCGAAAACTAACAAATGCAAAAAAAATTTGAATAAGAACAAAATCAAATAATCCAATAAACCAAAAAACCAAATTTAGCCAAAGCACCCAAACCAAGATAAAAACATGAGAATTATAATGGAAAATCACGGCCTTACAACCTAGACACAAGCATCCTGCTCTATTTGCACATACTACCAAAGGCAGACCTAAAACTAGTTCGGGCTTAGTGATTAACCAAAGTTTGGTAGGCTCCTAACCAAAAATGCTAAGCACGGTTGAAATCCAACAACTGCAGTATAAAAAAAAACGAATCACAAAAAACACCCAATCCAGCAACTGAATCACCTAGTTGCTGAGTAAAACTAAGTCACACCAAGTCACTGAAATCCAAAAAACAGCCAAACAAATCACGCCTAGCCGAATGAGTCACACCAAGAATAGCTTGAGTTGTCAGTCACTGCCGCACATGAGTACAAATTTGAAGAAATCATAGCGTAGAAAGAGCGGAATCATAAAACCATCACAACACCCTCTAATGTCATACACAATCAAACCAGAAACCTCAAGGGATGAGAGTCTTGAAATGGAAATGGCAAGGAGAGGCGAAGCCGTGGAGGTTGGGGACCTTGAGGTTGTGGCTGAAAAGAAGAAAATGAAAATTGAAGAAAACATCTCGCAAAAGGAGATGTGAAACCCCCACTGAGGAGGGAGATCACCCTGTCACCAGGGGGGACCTCTCAGATCTGGTGACTAGCCCCCCCTTCTGCCATCACCACAAAAGAGGGAAAACCTAGGTCACAAAAGGTAGAGAGAGGGGCAACTTCAATAGATTAAATAGGTTTTACTTTTGGGTCATTTTAATACATAGGGCATCAGGATAATTCAAATGTTGTGGATTTCTGAATGGTCATATTGCTTGTCAAATGTTGAGATCAAGGCACTTCCTTACCATGTTGCTAGGCGAAGCAGTGGAATGCTGCACCTCCCTTCAATAGAGAGCGACAACCTCAAGTTTGTAAATTATTGATTTAAGAAGCTTTGAGCGTTAGGCTTGTATGTACCCTTGGAAGCATGAGTTGCATTTTTCCAAAGTTGAGGCAATCCAAATATCCGTTCTCAAACCACCATTGTAAATCTGTATCTATGATCCTGAAAAATTATTGTTGTCCCTTTCAAATAGCTATCAATGTCAATTGCCTCATTGCGGAAGTGATATTACACTCATGATAACGGATGGTCTCTTTGTTTTGATCTCTTTTTGGTCTGTTTATGTAGTGGGACGGGAATAGTTTCTTGCTATGCTTGTAACTTCTCATATGTCTTTATTCATACGCTTCAATATGCTCCACTTGGAATTCTCTTCGGGTAATGCAATTCATATTCTCTCTTCCCACGATCTTAGCCTGTCAAATGTTCAGCTCTAAGTGGGATTGTTCCGTCCAATGCCAAAACCTTTTTTTCCCCCATCGTTTGGTGGCAAAACCTTTTATTTCTTGATAGATCATGAACTTATTCAAAGAAATTTAAGAAAAAGAATCTCTCCCGAAGGAACCATTTTTCTGTGGATGGATCTCATCTTTTTCTGGTTTTGAGATGAGGATATGTTATCTATTTTAAAGGGATATGTTATCTATTTTAAAGGAACTCTTTTAACCCCTTCTCTAGTGTCTTGATATAAATACAATCCATGACAACCATACTAACCAACAACCAGCAAGCAGATAGTATTTATTAAGTAACACTGATTTTACAATATCAGATAAAACCGAGGAGCCACTTGAATCCAAATCTAAGTGACTGTCTGTGATGCTCAAGGTTCTAAAACTCGCTACTCGCTCCCAGGTCGGTCGGGGACCTTCGAGCTTCCAGCCCGAGTACTCGGCGAGTACTCGGCCTTCGAGAAATTACTCGGTTAGGGGTCTATTTGTAATTTTTAAGATTTTTATGGGGTAAATATGATATTTCTTAAAAATGTCGGGGTAAAGTGTAATAAAAAATACAACTGTACAGGAACAGCTGCTGCACTTGTACCGAAATACTCTTAAAAAAGAGGAGCTGCACTTACACCTGTCGACAACAAGGTTAGTAGGTTACACACACCTGTCGGTAAACATTTGTTGCCTGTGGGTATAAATTTTAAACACCAGCAGCTGTTTGTTTACTGTTTATTATCCTGTGGCCGTGAGAGTGTGTGTGTGTGGGAGAGAGAGAGAGAGAGACTGACAGAGAGATACCAAATAAAGGCTACGACGATCGGAGCCGGAGATGACGATCGGAGCTGACGGCGACGACGATCGGAGCCGGAGATGAGACTTGAGAGACGATCGCGACGAGTTACTGTGCTCAAATTCGAGAGCTGCAGAGTTCTGTACTGCTGCAAATTTGATTTAGGTCAAGTTTTTTCTCCAAGATCTGTATATAAAGGTAACCTCAAATACACTTAGGTCAAGTTTTTTTCCGACTTTTTTCCGGCTTCTTCCCGACTCGCCGCCTAGCCGAGTAGTCGGCGACTCACACCGACTCATACCTGAGTTGACCTTCCACCGAGTAACTCCACCGAGGAGGGTATAGTCGCCTCGGTGGGGTACCGAGGAGCGAGTTCTCGGCCGACTCACCCGAGTTTTAGAACACTGGTGATGCTCAAGTTTCCATGCTAAAAATTGAAAGGGAATTCCATCATAGGACTATAACGAGAAGAATCTCGTAAGAGTAATCCGCCTCTCTCCCCCTAGAAAACCTCTCCACCTTCCTCTCTTCTCGCTCAGTGGCTAGGGTTCCTCTGGCGCGGGAGGCGCACCTCTGCGCCTCCTCCTCCCCCCTCCCTCTTCTCTTTTTCTATCCTTCTCTCTTTCCATTTGTACTCCCACCATATACCATTTTATCATCTTTTCAAAAATTAATCGGCAGCAAAGCGTGCAGATGGATGGCAGTATTGGAGCGGCAGGCAACATCGGCGTCATGGTTCTCAACATCCAAGTGTTCTTGGGTCGCTTTACTAGTTGATAAGTGACCCTGTGTGGGATTCTCGGTTGGTGACAAGGGCGGCTCTTGGTGAAGTTTCTTCTTCCTGTCTCTCTCCTTCTCTAGTCTGTTTTTCTTTCGACCCCCTGACCCTTCCCCTTAGTAGGTCTGGCGCTCTTCCTACCATGGCTGCTCAGTCTCCTCCTCCTAGTGCATCTTCAGCTGGTTTTCTAATGGGATCTCCAACTTCAGCTTAACGGCAAGGTGATGTGTCGGTGGGGGTGGTTACCGTCGTGGTCTCCCACTACAGTTCTTGAGGGTGCCGTGGTTATTGTTTAACGGCTTGTGGAGCTTTCAAGACAATGTGGTTTGTTTGGTCCCCGGCTCCGCCCCCACTTGGGTTGAGTGGTGGTGGTTTGGTGGTCTTGTGGTGGTGGTGGCTGTCAGGAGCCATGGTGGCATGGTAGTGGATGATTTGCACTTTGGTTGAGGGTTAGGTTTAGGGTTTTCTTGGGGTTGGGCTTAGCCCACCTGTTTGGGCTAGGCACTTTGGGTTTTAATGTTTAATTTGGGCTTTGTAGGCCTCTGGGTGTACTTTCGTTGTATTATCTGGACACTTTAGGCTCATGGGTGTTTGGGCTTTGCCCTCAAAGTGTTCCCCTTTTGGTTGGATCTTTTTTTCTCTTCTCGATGTAACCTTTGTCAAGATTCTTTAATGAACTTTTGTTGCCAATAAAAAGAAAAAAAGAACAAGAAGAATCTCCTGGTTTTCTTTTCATTCCCATTGTTAAAAGAGGAGAAACATGCTAGAAGGGAGATTGGTGATTGAGTTGGATCAAAACTGTTGCTTCTTCCTTCTTTTAGGGAAATATGCCTAAAATAATTACTTTTAGATATTCTTTGTTCCAAATGTAGTGATATATTTAAAAGTGTTCCAGAAATCATGATTGAATTAGAGCAATTCATCATACGAAAAAAGGACTATTTTGATGGTCGATTCAATTCACTGATTGACAATTATGGATTTCTGTATACATCTTAAATAGAAACCAAAGACAAATAAGAACGCATTTCAGTTTTGCTTAAAGAGTTTGGTAATGTCTGCTGATCCCATTAGGCCATAATTTGTATGAGCATCTGAACTCAGATCTCAGATGAATTTTTCCTAGTTGTTAGAACGATATCTATGCATGTTCCTTATCAAGTAGTCTCAATCAATTATCCCTTCAATTGACGAGAGGGGAGGACATGAAGTCATTGTTAGTTTCTTTTGTTTTTGAATTAATTTGGCTGGTATTATACAACTTCCAGGAACTCCATAATCCCATATGCCAAGAAGTCAAAAGTGTTGTATCAGATAACTACCAGATTACTGCAATGCACTGACATTCTTGTTTCCAGTTCCCATTGTCCATTCTCCACAATCAGAAAAGCCTGCGATCCCACTTCTACTGAGATCTTAATCATTTAATGAAATATTTGACCAAACTGTTAAATTTCTGCCTAGAATCCAACTTGCGATGCTGCACATTTTACGTACCTACTTTAGGATTATGTATTACTTATCCAGAGATTGAGCAGATTTTCTCTCAGCATCTTATCCTAACTGGTCTTAGCAAATCTGCCATTAATTAATTTTGGACAAGTGTTAATTGGTGATAATGGTATTCCCTTAATCTGTGGTCAAAAGCAGATAATACATTCACTTCTCTCCCACCAACTCGAGATATGTTCTCCTCCCGATCACTAGCCAGCCTCTTCTTTATAACCCTTAGTAGCAGGATCCTTCTAAAATGGGTGTGCTCCCTAGACGGGAGCTCGATTCCGCGCTCCCGAGACGGGAGCTTGACGGGAGCTCGCTCCATCATCCGATTCAGTTTAGGTCCAGATTAAATACACTGCTGATAGATCTCCCCTACTCCCCTGGACGGAGGTAAAAAAGTAAAAACCCAAGCCAGCCTTCGAAATGAGCTCGTTACTGACCACCTATTTCATCTATGTATGACTTAAAACTAGGCTTTGGAGAGTACACTTTACAAACTCAATAGGCAGCAACGGGAGACTCAGGAAAAGATAAGGTAATTATTGTCTTGGATATTTATTTCCTTCTAACCTATTTGAAAATTTTACATGCAAAGTTGTGATGTCTATGAAGTTCTGAATTCCTGACAATATAATGGTCGATGTTTTTTTAACCTACTGTCATTATTCTTGAATTTCTTATGATAGATATTACAATCCAAATGTGGAGAATATTGGATCTCTCTTTGAAGCTGGAGTGTACCAACAATTCCTTGAGAATGCGATAGAACGTGTGGAACAGTCGAAAGTGAGTGCAAAATAATCTCTTTTTTGGGTAAAAGTGCAAAATAATCTCACTCTCTCCTTATTCAATTTTTTTTTGCATTTGTTAGTTTTGCTTCAATTTTTTGGATTATTGGTTTGTCACGACCAGAGAAATCTAAAAAGTGAAAAAAAAATTATGAAAATATTTAAAAAGTTCACTAAAGACAAAAATAATCCAAATTTTTATGGATTGTTGGATTTGTCTTTATTCATAGAAATTTTAGTTTACTTAATAATTTTTTACTCTTAAGATTCCTCTCATCAAGACCAACCAATAATCCACAAAAAAAAATTGATGCAAAATTAACAAATGCTAATTTTTTTTTAATAAAGGCAAAAAAATAAACCATTTGGTTTATTTTTCCGAAGCATCTAAATGAAAAGAAACTCCTCATTGAGGGGGTGTAGTAGGCATGCCCTCCAAATCTTGTGCTTTTCCCTGTAGAGATTATTTACTTTCTTCCTTTTATGTACGAAATCTTGTGATTTTGTTAGCAAGAGATTAATCTTTTGCTTACAAATAGGTAGGTTGATACCAGATTGCAGACAAAATGAAGGAGACAATTCAACCGAACCGAGGAACAAAATTTTTACCCATTTTCCTCAAACCATATGGCAATAAAATATTTTCCTCGAAACCAGTACATGGCAATATTAGATAAAGAAATCCTAATGTTCACCAAAGCAAGTTGGAAGTTGGAACATACAAAAATGAACCAATGGACACGGAAACATTTAAGTGATATATGTACTCTTATTCAGCAAACTTTAATGAAAGTTTTAACAAACCGTATGAAGAACCTTGGGATTATTTAGACTTTAAGTTTCGCGGTTAACCAAAATGTATGCTAGACTTTAAGATTCGAAGCTAACCAAAACGGAGAACAGATATGAGCCCTTGATAATAGTACTCAGCAAAGACTTGCATTCCTTTTAGTCGGTTTTAGCTACAGAAAGGAAATCCAAACGAGGAAAATTAAGCAGTTTGCATGCTCTCTCTTTTTTTCCCGAGGTTCAGTATTTTTTGGTACATTTCTTGGTCTTATTATCTGTCTAAAATTATTGTCTTTCTTTCCACCCTAAAAAGCTTCTATTACTTGGTACTATATTGCAGACAACTTCATTTGATGCATGGGAACATGTTCCAAACACTGATAAGTCTGCAAATTCGAACATACAAAGTTACTATTAAACTTTGATTAGTTCAGTATACTTGTGGGAAAACTCTCTGCTTCCATATTGATAGCGGTACTTTGGTTGGACTATACTCTGTGCAAGCTCCTTTTGATGTTTCTTCAACCTCAACCGTTCAAAAGTCAGGACATTTGCTTGAGGTCTATCACTTGCTTCCTTTTGCTAAGGATTTTCTCAAACATTTCATTTCATCTGATCAAGTTCACTTATTTTATGTTTTACAGTAATCTATCAAGTGATGAACAATATCCTGAGGAAGCATACTCCCCGGGACCTCACCTAAGCCTTCAGTTCCTGAAAGCACAGAAGAATTGGAACTTGACAAGCAACAGATGTGCTCCGAAGTTGGACATCCAGTGACTTACGCACAGTGCACCTCAACACGCTTGAAGTAAAGGTCACTGGAACAGCGCAACTTGAAGTATGCCTCTCAATAAAACTTAGAAGTTCTGTTGTTGTGATCAGTAATGCTCTACTTTTCCTAGGGCTGTCTGCTTATCATGGTTTTGATTTCGTACCTCTGTTTAAACTCCAAAAATTCTGTTTGCTGAAAGCTGTTGGAAACATGTTTTGCTGAATTTTCCAGATACGTTCAATCGGCCTTTCTAATTGTTATTCAGTTTGATGGATTACGCATGTTCCCCCACATATTTTGCTTGCACACTGGAATAATTGTGAGCCACGAGAATGAAGCATGAAAGCAGAAGTTAGTATCCGACGTGAATTATGGTTTCTTCAGACTCCCTTTCAAGTTTTATGCCTCCCGATCAACCTTTGGAAACCTGAAATCTATGGTTTTTAAATCAGGTTACTCTGTTTCATGGCATCTCAAAATCTCGAGAAGAGATCAGTGATCATGATGAAGGAAATTTAGTTTATTAACAAAATGTTTGACCGTAATGATTTCGTTTTTATCATTCTTGCTTGCAAAATAAAGGAGACGAGAAACCTAAAGAGGAGAAAGACGGAATAATGGCCCTTATTGTGAGGGGCTTACCATAGGAGTATAGTCAGCCCATCCGGTTGTTCATCTCGATAATAAACACTCAGATTTGAATCTAAACAATAGATGACTTAGATCATTTAGAGTCTAAATTAAATCCGAACTGTTGGTGCCGAGATGGACGGCTGGATGGGACTCACTGCACCCAAACTCCTATTTGGATTGAAATCCGAGCATTCATTATCGCGATGGACGATTAGATAGGCTCACTACAATCCTATATTGAGCAGGACCCTATATCTCTTCTTTTTTCTTTTCAAGCACCGCCTTCAAGCTTCCAAACACACCTCAACTTCCACCATGGCTGCTGAAGATGCCAGATGGATTTTAAAAAAAGAAAAAGAAAAATGGTTTCAATCCGGATGCATTTGCGTTTTTTTGGACGGCCGAATCTTTAGGCTTGCGGTATTCACGCGTGGTACCCCATTTGCACCCAAAAATTTCTCATCCAAGAGAACTGCCCTTGATTAGCTAGCATGCTTCAATTAGGGCTGCACAAAAAAATCGGTGAACCGTGAATCCGGTCCGGACCAAACCGATCCGCGCGTTTTAGATTTTAACCGTGGATTAATGGTCCGGACACGGATTGAAAAATTAGTAAACCGTGACTCGCGGTCCAGACACGGATTTTGATTTTGAAACCGTGGATTAACCGATCCAGACCGTGAGATTTTTATTATATATAAATTTTTAAAATATATATACACACACACATAATTTTACACAAACTTCTACTACACAGACTAGGGGTAAACCGTGATATCTTTCAAAACTTAGGGGTTAAACTATTACACATTTACACTAACTTCTATTATATGTACTTGTTATCTATTTACGCAGAAATCGCGATCTTTTTCAAAATTAAAAATATAACCGTGTTTAGATGTGTATTTTTATTGATGATTCATGGAAGCAGTCTAATATTGCCGATCTGGAGTAAATAAACTCAAGATTTGTGACAACATATAGTAGATTCAATTAGTAGTTGTGTATTTGTGTTTACACCATTAGTGTGAGATCCAAACGAAGGCATCTTCTCTAATTAGTCGTGTTTACACCATTAGGTAAAATTTCAAATATATAACTTTGCTACTTATTTATATATAACATGTAATCCGCGATAAAACCTAACCGATCCGTACTACGTGGATCGGATTAACCAACCGCAGAGACTTTTGGTCCCATTACACGGATTGTATTTTTCTAAAAACGGTGACTCATTACAGACGGATTTATCTTAATCCGACCGATCCGACCGCCAGACACCCCCTAAATTTCAATCATCAAAAGGGATGAGGATACTATCCGGTCCCATTAAAGGGGCTGGACGGTTCGATCTGGCCCTGTTTAGAGCCCAACAGGAGGGGCCCAGTCCTTTTTGGGGATTGCAGAGAAGCTGTACCTCATCAAAAAGCCATTGATGCCCAACCAGCCCTTATGGAAACTGGATCCAACGTCCAAGATCCTAATCTCAAACCAAAACTAATTCTCCCTCCGTCCCCAAATAGAAGTGGAGTATTTTATTTTGGAATGTCTCTTAACAAATGTGTCTTTTAAAAGGTTAAAAGTTTGTACAATTATTATTTTGTCATTTCAAAAAATTAATTGTAAAAGTAGAAGATAATATTGGAAACTGAAAGTAAAAATTGATGTGAGAAACGTAAATGAGAGGTAAAAGTTTATCTGAAAGGTGTCATAATGATTTTTTTTGTTTTAATAAATTGGATTTATAAAACAACATAATCAAAAAGAAACGGATGGAGCATATCAGTGATGCATAAAAACCAAAATCCTTATATGCATCAACGTAATTACCAATGTTCTCAAGGGTAGTTTGGTCTAAATAATCTATTTGGAATACTTTTTTATAATTATTCAAAAAAAATCATATTTATTTTTTTAAATAATTTTTTGTGAATTATTTATTCATTTCGACAAGAGAAATCCAAAATTTTAAAAATTGTGATCAAAATCTTTCGTAAGCATTTTTTTGACACACTTATGTCGAAATCGACACTTTTAGAGCTCATTAACAATATCACCTATACCAAAAAAAACCTATGGTAATCAAGTATAGCTATAATTTAAAATATTTGGTTTAAAAAACTACGAAGATCTGTGTCATTTTAAAACGTTTATAACTTTTTATTTGTAGCATTTTTAAAAAAATCATCTTATAGAAGTAATTGAGATTAATCAAATAAGATCTATATTGCATATAAAATACATTATTGATTGAAAACTATAAGAATTTTAGAAAAATACACATAACTATAGTGAGCAAACAAATTGGGATTAAAGAAGTACAATTCTAAATTTGTCCTCAAAGTAGGAGTATTCAATATTACATTATTACTAAATTTATTAAATCTATATCTATATTACAACGGAGACCCATTTTTATCTCAATCATATATTTTTTCTCAGTCACCATATCACATTTTATTCATCTCTCTTTGTCAACTCATTCCCCCTCTCTCTACCTTTTCCTCCACTGGTCCTCCACACTCAAATTTTCAAATCACTCTCTCTTCCATTTTCAAAATTTAAACCACATTTCCTCACTATCTCGCCTCCTTCTTCCTCTCTATAATTTGAAAGACCATAAAGAACGGGTTTCAATATGTACGTTAATTATTCAAACCGTACTTTCAGGGACGAACATGCGCTAGTTACTAAGAATTGGTTTGGGTGAATTGAAAAAATTGGTTTTTTGGTCTTTTGGTTTTGTCCTTATTCAATTTTTTTTTTTTTTTGCATTTGTTGGTTTTTGGTCGATTTTTTGTAATTTATTGGCTTGTCTCGACGAGAAGAATCTAAAAAGTATAAAATTATTAACCGAACTTAAAGTTTTGTGAATAAAGACGAAAAATAATCCAAAATTTTTGGGATTATTTTTCGTCTTTATTCACAAAACTTTAAATTTGGCTAATAATTTTATACTTTTTAAATTCCTCTCGTCAAGACAAGCCAAGAAACCACAAAAAATTAACCAAAAATTAACAAATACAATTTTTTTTAATAAGAAAAAAACTAAAAAAATCAAAAAAACCAATTTTCTTAATTCACCCAAACCAGCCTTAATTTACAACGTAGTAACCCGTATTCTCAGACCGATATGGAATCTCAAACGACACCACTTGCACTCGTATTCTCGGTGAGAAATATCGAAACGACGCTAACGTGCACAGAATCGTGTGACTCGTGAGTCAATTGGCCGTACGGCAAATCTCCCTCTAAAAACCCTAAAAAAACCCTTCCCCTTCTTTATATACTGCCTTCTCTTCTGACTCAAAACCCTACCCCTTCACAGCCACCCTCTCTCCCTCTCTCTAAACTCTCTCTCTCTCTCTCTCTAAACATATTAGATGGCTCCAAAGATTCCTCCGAAGCGACTTCCCCTAGAAGAACCTCCTTCCGCTTCATCCTCAACAGAAGAGGATGAAGAACTCACCGACGAAGAAGAAGAACACCAAAATCAAGAGCAACCCAAAGAACCTGCAGAATCTGAACCAGAACAAGAATCTGAAGACGAAGAAGAAGAACAGGTAAAGAATGACACTCCGAAACCCACCTCAATATCGACAAAAAGCCCACAACCCAAGCCGTCATCGGACTCCGACTCAGGATCCGATTCAGATACCCACTCGGGCCAAACCCAACCCTCGCCCAACGCCTCTGATTTCACCATCAAGCCCATTGCTTCCAAGCCAATGAACGGTTCACCCAAGTCCAAGAAACCAACCTCCAAACCCGTTGCAAAACGCCCCTTAGAGTCTAAAAAGGATGTCAATGAGTCTAACAAAAAGAAGACCAAGGTTGCAGAGGAGGAGAAGAAGTCCGGTGGTGGTGCAGTTAATCGTTTGTGGAGTGAGGATGATGAGGTCGTGTTACTGAAGGGTATGATTGAATTTCAGTCTAAGAAAGGGATTGACCCCACTTCGGATACAAGTGAGTTTCATGAATATATCAAAAAATTGCTTAGTTTTGAAGTTTCGAAGAGTCAGTTGATGGATAAGGTTAGGAGGCTGAAGAAGAAGTTTGAAAACAATGCTGGGAAAGGGGAGAAAGGGGAGGACCCGGTTTTTTCGAAACAACATGAGCACAAGTGCTTTGGGCTTTCGAAGAAGATATGGGGGAGTGGTGGTGGAAAGGAGAGTAATGAAATTGATGGGAATGAGAATGGAAATGGGAAGAGTGGGAGTAAGAGAGCAAGAAAGAATGTTAAGGTCTACGATTCTTTAGCTTCACCGAAAGAAAATGGGAAAGGGGTTGTATTGGTGGAGGGTTTGAAAGGAGAAATGAAGGATGAAGAGGTTGATAAAGTGGAAGATTTTTTGTCTATGCACCCACACTTAAAACAGTCGCTGGGGATGGAGATCCAAATGCCTTTTGATTTGTCAATGAAGGAGCCTGTGAAGAGTTTTATGATTGGAAATATGAGTGTGATTGGGAATGTGAAAGCGAAGGAGTTGGAGAAAAAGTGGAAGAATTTGTGTTTGGATGAGGCTGCTTTATATCTGAGGCGGGTGGAATTGATCAAGGACCAGACGAAGCTGGTGTTGGATGCAATGAAGGCTTCAGAGGACTAGGGTTATGTGGGAGGTAATTGCTGGTGGAGTGTAATGCTTTTGATGAAAATGGTTTCGAGTGGGATTTTTTGGGGTTAAATCCACATGGCTTTTGGAATTTTGGTTAAAGTTACTACTACCTTTGTGGTTCTGAGTAGCAACTTTTACACCAATAGCCTTGAAATTTTGTTGGATGAATATGTTTATTTCCGTTTATCTTAATATTACTGTCATCGTTGCAGTTTAATAGGCTTGAAATTGTGTTGGATGAACATTTTTATTTCCGTTTATCTTAATATTACTATAATCGTTGCAGTTCAAAATACTGTGTTTGGACCATGGTTGTGATACTTCTAATTCTTGTTATCTAGATTCATGATTTGATACTGGTAATTGCCGTAAAGTTCCCTTAAAGTTCCCTTACGGTCCTTTCAATATGTGCTTTGATAGATAACTAAAGAACTATGTTGCCTTGATTTTGTTTTCAATTTGGTGATACTATGGAGACTAGAAATTGATTCTTCCTGCAGCACAGGGGTGTTACTTTAGCGTGTGCTTTGATAGTGATTACTATTGATGCCCTCTTTCTCTTTGAGCTTTGATTGGAGGGTGCTCAATCGGCCAAGTTCGAATCTCTCTGATGCATTGTTGTTATGTTTTTTGGTATAAATCCTGAAAGGTTGGCTCTGTTTGTGAAAGCTGAAAACAAATCTTTCCTGAAAATGGTTGATTTATTAACATGTTATCTCAAGTGATGGCTATTACTATTTGATAGCTTTCTCTGAACTACGCATTGCCTCACAATGCACATGTTACCGAAGTCCTAGCAGTGGAACTGTGTTCTGCGTCGGGGTTTAGATGGTTGCAATGTTCCTGTATTCTTGGCTGCTTCAAGTGATGGCTATTACTATTTGATAGCTTTCTCTGAACTACGCATTGCCTCACAATGCACATGTTACCGAAATCCTAGCAGTGGAACTGTGTTCTGCGTCGGGGTTTAGATGGTTGCAATGTTCCTGTATTCTTGGCTGCTTTTAAGCCAAATTAGAGGGTGATTTGGCACAAGTTGCATTGATACACTAAATTGCGACCTAAATGCATCACTTTCTTCTGATACATCATTATCCTTTTGGAATATTTACTTCTCTCTTTTATTTTTGCTTGTGGCATCTCATCTCTACTTATCTTTATCTCATGAAGTTATGGTTTAACCAGGAAAAAGAAGTGGAGCTGCATTGGCTTTAGTCTTTGTTATCTTCACCCTGTTTCTTTTGTTGTAGGTTTTATTCATATAGTTAATGATGCTAATCCTTATTTCTATTTAGCCTTGAAATTTACATCTGTAGGATTGCTTTGAAAGTTCTACTTCCAGTTCCTCTTTACACCACCTAGCTAGTTGCATACAGAGTTACTCACAAAACCAGTCCATTAAGGGATGCTGGTGACTAGAAGGGTATTAGGCATTTCTACGCACTTGTATATAAAGGAAAATGGGGGTGGCTTGCCACCTAGGGTAGTTTTGTAATTTCGTGAAGTAGCTTGCCGCCAAGGGTAGTTTTGTAATTTACATTGAAATGGCATCTGGTTCGTTTAGAAGGTAAAGCCTTGGGACTGAACGAAATCCAGAGGGAGTCACGACTTGACGTATGAGGAGACAAATCCTCTACTTCTATGCCTGTAATTTTGAACTTTTCACCAGCTCCCTCAGTATTGCACTGTTCTTGCAGCTGATTCATCCTCTCCTTGCCGATCCACTGTTGCTGCGGCAATGAAGGGTACTAAAGGCAACCATTGTTCAAAGTCGAGAAGAGTGTATGTGTGAATTCTCTGCCTTGTTTTCCCTTTAATTAAATGCAGTGTAAAAGACTGAGCTGAGGGAAGCCCTATGAGTCACTGAAATGACGGTAGGAGGGCCCTTGAACGGAAGTCATGTCAATCCACTGAAGAACTGGGGATTCTGGACAGAGAAAAGGTGGGTTCTTCCTAGGCTTGTTCTAAGATATGTCTGAAATTTGTGACTTCGGTAGGTCTTTTGTTCAATTATATTTATGGTGCTCTTTTTCTTTGTTTGGTGCTGGTTATTTCACTTCAAACTGGTAAATTTAATTTTTGCTTAAGAGTTATCTGAATGATTTAGCAGATTAATTGTGCCTGCAAATGTGTTTTGTGATGTTATAGTGTGTAGATGTTTTTGGGTGGCTTGAGTTGAAATTCCACACAACATTGAAGTTTTTTGATGTTATTTTGGTTTAAAAAGTTGTTTCTGATAGCATAATGTATTGTGTTTAGGTTAAATGACCTTTTTAACAATTGTAGTGCTTTCAAATTGTTGAGAATGATTGCATGTCTGAAATAAAATCCTGTTTTGAGTTGTTTGATTTGCCTCGTGATCTACCTGAAGTTCGTAGGGGCTATGAGATGTAAAACAGCCTATACACGAAAGCAACACCCAATATAGTCGTCAATAACTGTCAAAACATGCTTGTGAATCGGTGTGTCGGTGTAGTAGCGGGTTGGCAATAGGTGGGAACATTATGGGTTTCACTTCCACCAACCCTATTTCACTTCTTCGACATAAACCTTTTGCTATCGCTGTCCTGTACCCTCCATCAACTGGGAAACAAGGCCCCGATGCCTGTCCTAATAGAACACTCCTCTTTGTTACCATCTTACTTAGGCTGCAGGTAAAATTCTCTCTCCTCTTTCCTCCACTTCTATAGCACCAACATGTTACTCTGACAGACATTGCTCTTATGTTTTCCACAATGTGCCAGAGATTTGGCTATGGATATATAGAAATGCATATGACCACCCACATAGATATGTAGGGAGGGAGGGTTGGGAGATCTCTAGAAAGAGAGGATTTGTTCTCAGCATTTAGGAAACCACGTGAACGTGATACGAATAGAGAAAGCAAACTGGATCCTCTGTTATATTCTCTACCACTGGCTGTCCTCCATAAGCCGCATAACCAATTTACATGTTTTGTGCTCTGAAGGTCTGCCAAATATCTGGATCTATGTTACATGGACTCGGGATGAGTATCGGGTGCGGATGTATGTCCAAGCGTTAGATCTTCCAGGACTTAATTATTAAGATACTGGGATATGTGTCCCACAACGGGGTACAGGTATGGCGACACGTTCTTAACACCTGTTTGTAGTATATATCGCATGACTAGAGTAGGTTATATATTTTAAATGTGTTTTTTCTACTTTATGTCTATGTGAAAATCTAGAAATATCACGTTTCTAGCTAATTTGGTATCCTTTTTTTGTGTGGTAAATATCATGCAATTAGAGGATTTGTGTGTCCAAAGTGGATACATGGGTTCTTCAGCCAAAATGAAGGATCATGTAATGTAGATCTTGATGTTAATTGATTCACACATCTATTGTGTTCTTGTTCATGTTTACTTATGCCAAAGAGCTGTCATTCGTCAATGAGATGTACTTTGCCATCACCCTCAATCGGAAAACGGCTGGTCCTGCATGTCCCGAAACTTTCTTTGGTGTTTGTTTTTAATATCACGAATGGTTGCATTTATGCTTTAAGAAACCTATGTTATCAATATAGGCTGTGTTGGGAAAGACCAGCTTGTTACCCATTTTTTGTGCATGTTATGAGCATATTGATACGGATGTCAAAGTTTGTCGTTCCTGTTTGTGTTATATCAATTCATTGATTTAATCGGTATGTAAACATGGTGATCTTGAAAACTGTAAGATTGCATTGCATGCACGGGGTCATTTTCTGTGTTGAAGCCTGTTGTGTCTGTGCATAGACTCAAATTTATTTATTTATTTTAGACAAATCCTTGAATAACATGTGTGTGAAGGCATTTGTCCTTTAGTGTGCATATGGTCTTCGATTCTATTTTCAAATATCACAGACCTTGCATATGTATCAATTGGTCTTCATTCTTAAAGTTCTGTGGAAATTAATTAGTAGTATTGTTGCCATTATTCCTTTATTTATTGTGCTTAATTAGTGATAGTGGTTCACTTTTACAATTTATCAACCGGTTCATGCGAAACGGCGAGTCCGACCTTTATTTTACTAATTGCTTGAGGAATGGCTTGGGGTTGTTCCTTATTGTTTGAAGCATCAGTTGTCTTTAAGGAAACATGTGCGACTCTTAACAGGTGCGACTCTTAGGACTGATTTGTATTACCAAATACTTCTTTATGTTCGCACCAATCAAAAGAAATAAGAAAAGAGGATTAAGATACAGAAATTTGTTTTTTTTTTTTGTGTCAAACTGTTTGCTCTTTGTGCATAGCATGTGTATCTTTTCTGGTTGGAAAATTTGGTCGATCGGTGTCTGAATTGAAATAACTAAATACATGTGCTTTCTATTTCTTATGGTGGATCCTTTGAGTTCATAGGTTATACTCGTTTTCCGTTACACATATATATGACCAGTTTGCTAGATTTCTTGATTGGATCACTTTAGGTGTGTTAATTAATTATTTTACATGGCAATTATCTAGTTTTCGTGATCATCCAATCGTCATATGTTATACTTGATATCAAACCTGTTTGCATGTGCTAGAGACGGGACAAATTTGTTAATTACTAAGCATCTTTGGAACAAGCCTGACTTGTATGTGAAGGCTTGCAACTGATCATTAATTATTTGCATTAAGCGGACTTTTAGGACCAAAGGCACACTACAGAAGGGTGTCTTTGGTTATAAGTGAGTGGTGAAAATCCAACTAAGCATTGTTCCCCTTTATTCCAACACTAAAAGGGAAATTTAATTTGAAATTGTTCCTGGCAGTGAGTTTTGTTTCGATGGTCAAATATTGCAATGTGGGAATTGTTTTCCTAAAGCGATGTCTAAACACATTACACCAGTTGGATTGACAACTGGTTATGTTTGAAATTTATATGTTCTGTATGAATATATATATATATATTTTTAAATGTTAACCCTCTTTTACATGTGAAGATATGTGACCCTAGGGGTTAAACCAAAAGGTGTCTCTGTTTAGTTTAACCTAAAGGGTGTGACTAATGATTTTTAAAATGAAGGTGTGTGACTATTGGGTTTAAATCAATTAGAGTGACTATTGAGTGTACATCAAGAGGTGTGACTCGTAGGTTCAAATGATGGGATATGACCGTTGTGTTTGAACCAACAGAAAAAGGAGTAATAATAGCATTATTTTGTCTATTATCTAGTGTGTGTTCTCTTTCAAAATGACAAAATAGTAGCGGCGACATGACCACAACAATAAAATTTTGAACAGAAAGGAGTTCGTTATGGCTGGCCTCAATACCAAATTGATTTCATGTCATGATTATGCAATTCATTTTGGCTTGAGAAAGTATGAAGTATTTATGCACTTCATAGTGTGCAATTAATCTGCATAGTGGTTGGTCAATAAATTCAAGATGTACAATAGTCTCTTGAATGTTACGTGTGCCCCACAAAAATTAATTTCTAAGATTAAATAAATGAGTTGGTTATATACTACAGTGGAAGTCCTTATGTTTAGAAAGGTTCATAGAATGCATAACATTAAATGGTTAAACGAGTTACTCGATATTAGGTGAGTTACTCAATGTGCGGGTTGTTTTTTGCAGTTGTGTCTTGAACATTAGAGATGAAGAAAGAGTTTGACATAGTCTGTGACGTGTCATAAACTATGGAAATTATTTTGAAAAATTCTGAATTGATTTCAAAATTGTGGGGGCCTGGAAAAAACATGTATAATTTTCACAAAGTTAAACGGTTTGTTGCACTTGGAACTGGTCAACTATACTTGAATAATAAAGTATTGCGATATGAGTATCCAATTTAAATTTTTAGAATCCAATGGTGGATTTAAGTTTATAATTGGAATGCAACATTGTTTTGGAAATCCTCACGCGTGTATAGTAATGTCTACAATGGAGCCTGATCAACTCATTGTGTTAGACAAAAGCTAATAAGTGGAGTGGCTAAGCCATTTCTCAGAGGATGTTCCATTGTGGTTCAATTTTGTGTCAAGATTTATAATACGATATAAAGGACCAAAAAGAACGGTAAGTCTTGATATTATAATACGATGCATCGTTAAACATTTGTTTTCACTAAAGATGATTTAACAAAATAAATGTAGTGACATTTATTGGTGGTCACAAATATGTTTGAGTAAAATACAAGTATGAGTTAATGGTTGTCACATTGATACATGTACAGACTTAAAAACAATCATGTCAAACTATAGGTGATTATGTGAATATTCTAGATTATCACACAATTGTGGGAGAAGTGGTGCTTTATTGCAAATAACTCGATTTTTGCAAGTAACTCATATGTAGCTTTTTGAAAATTACTCATACGAGTAATTTAATTCTGTGTCAAAAATTTGCAGATCATTCTTTGATAGGTGTTCATCAATTTGACACTCAACATTAGAAAGGCACAGGATAGCATGGTATGTCTTGACGTGATAATTGCAGACACAATACCATACAACACTTTATTCTCAATTGAAATTAGCACCATCGAGGGGAATGGGTTTAAAGCCTACCAATTAAAAGGCTCTATAATGACAACCCAACCTAGCTGATTAGAGATCCCAAGATCTAGGTTCAACGGGACAGCTAAGTTATATGAGACTTAGGAGTATCACTAAGGAGATATATCTCTCCAACTAATTCCTATGGTGAAACAGTGATGCCTACAGCGATTTAAGTTAAGTTTTAACTTTTAATGATTCTTATATCTTGGTAAATCCAAGTGGGGTATATTGCAAGATACTCTTGATAAGAAATCACATATGTGAGTGTGAAGTGGGCCGCTTCTATGAGAATTTTTAAGTCTGAATTCTTTAAAAAAAAACACTATCTGAAACCAGTCGCGTGTTCCAGGGCCAAAATGGGCACAACCGTAAGAACCAACTGTGTTTGGAAAAATTCTGTATGTTGGCTGATAAGTGCCGAAAAGCACCTATTTGATCCTTTAATTTATGCTTTCATAGTCTGTTTGTTATGTTACTTGGCGAATTTTGATAGTTGCATGATGTTTGCAGGCATTGGAGCGAGTTGGACCATGAAAAGATGTAATTCGGATGTCTTAGAAGTGTCAAAAGTGCAAAGGAAACACCTGCAGAACCTGTTGAGCATCGTAGAAAAGCTGTCCAAAGTTGCTGAAATTCTAGTCCGGGCGGCACTTAAGTCTGTCCGGACGGTCCGGGCCAAGTTAGGTCGGCAGAACGCGATTTTGTGTAACTTTTAGGGTTTTTCATAAATAGAGGCCGGCTATGTACGTTTTGGGGGTCGAAAATCAGATCTCAGCATTGGAGAAAGGCTACTCAGAGAGAAAAATCAAGAGATATAGATGTTCTTCACGATTTCTCCAACTTCAAGCGTTCCAACTTCTTCCATGGCCGGCTAAAGCACCTATCTAGGGGAAGGATGAAACTCTACGTCGAGTAACCTCTTATTTTGTGTAGGTTAGGGTTTTAATCGAATCGGATTATATGTTCAGAACTTGGTTTCATAAAACTAATAGGAATCGCGGTTTTATTCTTTCAATCTATTGTGTATTTGTATACCGGTTTTCAAATACCAGTTCATATAATTGTTTTCGATGTTGTGTTTGGAGTTCTGAGATAGATTATGCTCGTGAGACGGATCGTGCCGCATTGTGAGACGGTCCGTGCTACGGGATAGTCTATGCCTTTTAACAAACACGTATTTTCTTGACGATTACCGATGGGGATTGCAAGCCCTAGCGATAATCCATTGTGATTCGATTATCAACCTAATCTATGCGAAAGTCGTGGTTACGAGGGTAGAGTGGATTCTAAACCCTAGATTCCCTCTCCATCAATTTAAATCTTTTTTAACTATTGCACTTTTTAGTTTAATTATTTCACAACCAATCAAACATCTTTTTACCGAATTAAATTAGAGGTTAATTGGAATTAACGCAACTCAGCCATTTATCCCTGCGGATCGACACTCGGACTTAACCATTATTCTTCTGAATAAGGGTTAATTCCTTGTTTTTATAAATATATTTTTGGTGTGAAAAATGACCTACCATTGGCTATTGTCTTGGCTTACACAAACGGTTGAACAGTTCAAGACATTGCGTTCACTAGTTAGCTAGTAAGTTCGATGGTTATTCACAAGGCGAGTTCAAAGCCAAAAGCTACCTAACCCCATGCAGGAAATTTCCACATGTACTCTCTTTGTTGTTTCCATTGTTTTTGCTTTTGTTATCAAGTCAATTTAATTCATATGGGGA
This sequence comes from Vaccinium macrocarpon, assembly GCA_022606695.1. Classification (NCBI taxonomy): domain Eukaryota; kingdom Viridiplantae; phylum Streptophyta; class Magnoliopsida; order Ericales; family Ericaceae; genus Vaccinium; species Vaccinium macrocarpon. The sequence goes on from CM040180.1 coordinate 12,256,988, forward strand.
ATTGTTGGAAAAAATATTTTGATTATAATATTTTAATATAAGTGTGAATGAAAATTGATTTGATTTGGAGTTGTATATTTTCATAGGCACCTGTTCGCAATGGACGGATGCGTCGTTTCTTGAACAGATGTGTCTCTTCACTCTGGTGACTATTCGTAGAGTCACCAGTTTTCCTATATATATAGCATCTTTCATTCATTAAAAAAGTTATTAATTTTTCTACACTTTCTTTGAGAGTTCTTTCATTGGAAAGAGTACAGACACAAGTTGGGTTCGGCTACCGAACAGATTGGAGTGCTACTTTCGTTTGGTGAAGATCAAGTAGTTCTGAGAGATAGACGTCCGTGCAAACCGTAAGCACCATAGCGGGGGCGAATCTGTCTTAAGTGCAGAGTGTTATACACTTGCCTTGATCATCATTTCATTTTCATCGATTTCCAGGTATCGAGTTTTAATTTTATTGCATTCATATTTTGGTTTTATCACAAAAAATAAACATATTTTCCAACAGCTTTTGTCCCGGGTACGATTTTTTGAAAAGTAAACAAGCTATTTTACATTATTGCTAAAGAGTCCGGAGAATCTCTAATTGGGAGTCTTTTTGGAGCCATAGAAATAGTAGGGTTAGAGAGGGATGGAGGGGGAACTCGGAAGGCTAGGGTTTTAGATAGGGTTGTACACGGATCGATTCCGACCGGATCGGTTTAGTTCTTGATCCAATCTGCTCGTGACGGATTGTCATTTTTAAGATCCGCAACGGTCCGTGGGTGACATACGGAGGTCGGTTCGGTTACAGATTGAACGGATCGGGCAGATTTGGCAGATGAAAGAAGGATTATTAGACGGATTGGACAGATCGAGTAGATCAAACCATAATTGAACCAAACCGAACCATATCCATCAAAATAAAAATATTAGGATTCGTATCCATCCGTAACATACCTCGAGTGAGTAAACAGACGGATCGGTATGAGCAGTTTGGGCGGATTAAACGGATTGAGCGATCCACTAGGCAACCCTAGTTTTAGATTGAGAATAGAAAGGTAAAAGAAAAAGTTGTTTGTGTATTGAGGTGTCGTTTGGATGTAGTACTAAGAAGAGGGATGAAGGAATTCGGCCGGATTAGGGGTGATGGGACATTTAGCCCATGGTTTGAGAACAAAACATCTAACCCGACTAAATAGCCGCCGGCTAAATAATACAGGAGAACCCGGACTGAATACAAGTAGGGGGGAGGGGTGCTTGTATTTAGTCATGGAGGATGATGGTGGCCAAATTACTTGGGCACCCCGGATTAACCAACAAGATCAAAATTTTTAAACCTAGAAAATTTCTAAAATTACAAACAATAAATTTCTAGGTCGCTATTAATTTCTAGGTCGCTATTAATTTCATCATTGATTTTGTCAAATTTCAGCCATTGATTACATCGAATTTCCGTCGGTTGTCTGGTTTGGTGGGTTCTGGAATAGAAGAAAGAAGAAGAAACAAAAAAAAAAACTGATGACTCTCTCTCCCATGTGGAATTTTAAGTGTAAATGTTACACTTCACCACCCTATATTAAATTGGATAATTCACTCAAGCCCTCAATTATCACCCCTAATAAAACTATTTTTCGTTTGTTAGAAAAAAAAAAACGTTTAATATTAAATATTCCTAATATATAAAAACATATTAAAATGAAGTATTATAACTTGATTGGTGAGAAATATAGCAAAATAATTAATTTTCATACTTATATAATTATTTAAATGCAACAATCTAATATGGGCATTCACAAGGGTAAAATGGTTATTTTACTAATTTTTACATCATCTACCCTCTTTATCCCTCCTTTTTAATCTCTCATCGAAATCATGGACTATTTAATCCCCTTCATAACTATCACATTAATGTGAGTTCATCCTTCTTATTTAATTCTCCATACTATTTTATTTCCCTGATTATTTAATCTATTTCCATTTAATACAGCATCCAAACGGGCCGTGAAGGCTTTTGAGGGTGGATAGACGGTGCCGGCCCCATTCAACTCTCGTGTGGGCATCTGCAATAGATTATGATGACGAACTACCAAAAGAGAAAAACTAAAGTGTGGCATCAAATAAGCTGAGGTGCCTTTAGGCGGAAATAAGAGAGAGCTTGGACTAAATTATTTGGTTGGTTTAAAAAAATTATTATTTTTTAATTTAAGTACAATATGTTTTCTCAATTTGGTTTGACGAGTATAATATAAAAATAATTCAAAATAGGTGATTTTTTTATATAAAAAAAAATGTCTCTTTTCAAGTGTGGTATATGCTCCATCTGTCTTCAAATAAAAATAGAGTATTCCATTTTGGATTGTCTCTTTATAAGAATGTATTTTAAAAAATTAATAGGTAAAAGTTTGTACAATTATTGTTTGGCCTTTTTGTAAAGTTAATGGATAAAGAGTTAATAGGTAAAAATGAAGAATAATTTTGAAAATTGGGGTAAAAGTTGATCTAAGGTGCAAACTGAAGATAAAAATTGAAGTGAAAGGTGTAATGATGGTGTTTCTTTAATAATATGGATTTACTAAACAACACATTTAAAAAGGGACGGAAGAAGTAGTAGTTTTATTTTTGTTATTACTCTTGTCGAGACAAATTGAAAACAGACAATTGTTAAAAAGTAAAAATTAGGAGCTTTAAAAGATGTTTAATTCAACTTAACTTATTTTTAGTCTTTCAATACATTGATAGAAAATATTTAAGAGCTCAAAAATAACACTAAACAAAAATACATTTAATGATAAAAAAAATTTTACAAACTCCGTTTCTCGTTAAAGAAACACTGTCCGTTTCTCGTTTGAGGCGTACTTAGCAAATACAATACTAATATATATAATCTCACATGTGGGAACATGTGACCATGGACAGTACCTTAATGCTCTTGTCACGTCGATGTCTCTCTCTCTCTCTCTCTCTCTCATACACGCCTGAGACAAGTTTAATTGGTGGAATAAAATTACTCCGTAATTGTCTTCTCTTCAATTTTGGAGGTGTGTTCAATTTTGGGCTTCAATTTCAGGGAGTTTAGGCTCTTTGGGGGTGTATAATGATTTTAGGTATTTTGAGTTTATACACTTATAATTCACTTTCCAATTATAGGATTTTAGTAATTTAGACACTTTCATTGAGTACTTTAGAATTTATGCACTTTCATAGAATACGCTAAAGTTTAAGCACTTTCATTAAGTTTGGGGGATTTAAACACTTTAATAGAGTTTGAAAGATTTAGGCACTTTTATGGGCTAGGGAGGGGCATTTTTAGAATATATAAATAATTTGTCCTCTTGACATTAAAGAATTAATTTGTGTCCAATTTTCATGATTAACTCTTAGATTATGTCCTTGTCAAATGAAGATCCATTTTCCTCAATTATTGCAAGAGGCACATCTATTTACATTTCCTTACATTTATTTTCCGTTCTCATAATAATTTGAAACGAAATTTTAACTAGTGTCCTGTCACTTTTTTGCAGGACCCTTCATGCTGCTGCTTCTCCCATCCTTCTATAATTGGAGGTCCTTTATGCGGACCATGCCTACCGAGAGTGTGAAGCGTGACCATCCCATCGTTCTCCTCTCTTTTTTTTTTTTGTCATTTTTCATTCGTAATCTATTATATAAGAGAGGGAGGGAATGAAACTCGATCCTAAAATACAACTTCGGGCATTTAAGAACTCTACCGCATGAGTTAGCCACTATTTGCCTCCTTTTTCTATGTCAAACATTGAGAGAATATAACCTCTGATCAAAGGGTACATCCTATTGAATAAGGATGTTTATTTGTGCAAAAGCGCAATAAGAAAATAGAAATTGTTAAATATATAGTAGTAGTTGTTGTATAAAGTTTTCTTGTAGATGGCTGAAATTGATTATATGAAGGCCTGTCTCATCATTTTTTTTTTTTTTTGGTCAAAAGAAAGAATCTTTATTTAACCCAACAAAAAAAAAGCCCTAGTACAATCTACCAAACCAAAAAAAAAAAAAAAAATTGGCCTAGAGTCAGTTGGGGAATTTGGAGAAGCGATCTTTGGGATTAGGGCAATGTGGGTGTAGTTAATCTGCTTGAGCATATGACCAAAATTCTAAAAAGAAAGGACAACAGAGGTAATAGAGGAGCCCGCAATATCCCCGAAAATCCATTCGGTCTTGGCGCTTTATAGTCTCCTATCTGGAAAGCTGCTCTATGAACTTCAAAAGCTTTAAAGGGTTGATTCAACCAATCTTGATTATCATTGGAAAGACGTTTTTCAAAGGCCTCCCAGCCATCCCAATCTTCCATGTTGATAGAGGGATTTGGTTCTTTATAGGCTAAGGAGAAATGAGATGTAAAGACACGATGAATTTCATCCTCCTTGTCAACCCATAAGCCTTGATACAATGGCTTATTTCCAAATGTGATGATTTGGCTCCAATGTCCATCTAACAGAAGGATATACAAAAGAATAAAGGAAGTGACACAAACATAGAGAACTCGTAAGGGAAAATTATACATGTGTCACCTTTGTCATTCAACTCGAAACTTCATCTTGTTTTTATCTACACTTTTGAGAGTGTTTAATTTGTGAGAGTTTATTGTAAAGGGAGTGTGACCCCTTGCGAAAGGTTATCTTTTGTGAGTGATTTTTGTGTGAGAAAAAATTACTCGGATAGATGTTACTAGCACTGGAGTTTGGAGTCAAAACTAGTTGGAGCAATTGGGGATAGATTGCTAGTTGTAAAGGTTTTTCTAGCACCTGCGAAGCTAGAAAGTGTTACTATTGGAGATAGTGCAGCAAATTTCGAGTTGGACACTTGGGGAGTGAACTAGGCCGTAGAGTTATAGACCGAACCACTATAAATCCTTGCATTTGATTTCTCTCTTCCCTTACTCCTTATTTACTATCATATAATTATTGTTTGCGTGCTTGAAAATATTTAATTTTATTATTGGGTGTTGCATTTATTTTTTTTAATTCCGCATTATAGTTGAGATACACAATTCACCCCTCTCTCTTGTGTTGCTAACTGGGCCAACATGAATAATACAAAATCGCTCAATAGGATGCCCTATATATTTAAGTGGTTAAGACTGTGTTTGGTTAGATAGTTTAGTTTAGTTTTGATGATGTCAGCAAGTGTAATGAGTGGAGAGAGATAGAGAGAGAAATGAGAAAAATGATGATGTCATCAAAATTAAAACTAAAACTAAACAGGGAAACAAACAAGGCCTAAATGTTTGTCATTGTATTCTACATTTCTTTTCAAGATTAAGTATTCTGCATAATTAAAAATTGTTTTTGTGGATTGCCATTGTTCACGTTGGAGGGAAAGTGGGAAAAACCCTTCGAGTATGCAGTGAACTATGCACTACGTGTGGTGTTTAGGTGCAGCTCCCTCGAATAATTTTTTCATAACTGTGTTCTAGTCAACTTACGCGCACATTGATTAATTATGGGATACAATTCCACCGCCCACTTGTAACTTTATATGAATTGACCCCAAAAGAATAGTAACACATGAGAAATTTCGACCCTCAAATCTTAAAAGATAGCAAATCCCAAGACTCAGGTCTCGACCTCTAGGCCAATCATTGGGATTTCCCTAATTACTTCAACCGCTCTGATCTTTTTTTTTTTTTTTTTTTTTTTTTCTGGTAAATATACCACCATCTGATCTTACACATTAATCACATGTTGGGAGGGTCCCCCAAAAGTATGACAAATTTTGCCACCCACCTGCAAGCAATTTAATGTTGATATTTTAGCCTGTGAGCAATCTTCAACAGTTGATTGATGCTATTACTGATGGTCTGATAATTGATCAATAAAGATATGTGGGCCGGCATGCTGGAGAAGAAGACACTATTAATTAATCGTGCAATGTGTTTCATCACATTTTGGAGCTAGCTTTTCAATGGAGTTTGTTCTTTCATTTCCCCATCCCTCGTATGCTGGTCTCATATTTTCTCCCAAAATCAAACTGTTCCAACCAGTCCAACAATTCACCGTACTTGCGAAAATTAACAAGTTCCAAGCGAATGAACGACGTTCCGCTAATTACCATCCTACTGTTTGGGACCCCAAGTTTATTGAGTCGTTGACCACGTCTTATTCGGTAAATCTATGTGCTCTCTCTCTCTCTCTCTCTCTCTCTCTCTTTCTCTCTCGGCATTTGTGTTTTTTATATTTTTTGTCTCGATAAGCTGAACCCATTCTTGAGTCCGTGGCATTTGCATTTTGCAGTATGAGTTTCATGGAACAAAGTTAGATAATTTGAAGCAAGAAGCAAGAAGGCTGCTCAAAACAACTAGAGACCCTTCAGTCCTGTTAAAGCTTATCGATTCAATCCAACGGTTAGGAGTGGCTTACCATTTTGAGGAAGAGATTAAGGAGGGTCTTACTAGTCTTGTTCACTTTGACTCTAGTGACAATCTTTACTCAACTGCATTGCAATTTCGACTTCTAAGAGATAATGGTTATCCCGTTGGCTCAGGTACGCTATTATATTGCTTTTGCTCAACGTCATGTCCATAATGTATGTTAAATTAATGGAAGAGGCTACAATAAACACACCTTTTTTTTGTTGTGTATCGCATGCACCCAAGCTATCTACCGTTGGATCGTTAAAAATTACAAATCAATAACAAAAAGTTACGAATCGGTAACTTGTTAACCTGAGCAACAGGGGATCTAACAAATTAAAGTTACGAAACCCACGAAAAGTTACGAAACACACAATTAGTTACGAAAAGTTACAAAAATGTTACAAATCATATTTGAGAAAAATTATAATTTCTTTCTCAAAGTTACGAGACCCACAATTAGTTACGAAACACACGAAAAGTTACGAAACAAAAAAAAATATTACGAATCATGTTGTCTAAAAGTTACGAATACTTAGTACAAAAGTTACGAATCATACAAAAATATTATGAATCATACAAAAATGTTACGAATCATATTTGAGAAAAGTTATAATTTTTTATCTCAAAGTTACAAAATCAATGAAAAGTTACGAAACACACGAAAAGTTACAAACCATATTATTTAAAAGTTACGAATTCTTAGTATAAAAGTTACGAAACAAACAAAAATGTTACGAATGACCGGTTCTGCAGGTCATTTTTTATGAGGTGGCACAATATAAACCACACAATGAATGCATATCGTATACACTTAAAAGGAGTGTGTATCGTAGATTTTTCCTAAATTATTACGAAGGCTAACATCAGGTCCACATAAGTCAAACTCTAGCCTCACGCCAAGGTCCAATGATTGAGAAGATTGTTGACCATAGAAATTGCATAAATTCGGTGTTTTGCTCTCGGGAATCACATGCATACAATTGAGGAGGAAAATTACGATTTGTATTAATCAAATAAAAAACAAATTCAAAAAAAAAAAAAAACTCACTCTGTCTCTCGGGTTCAATCTACTTCTCCCCCACATGCACTCAGGAACGGAGGTGTGTTGGGGCCGAGCAAGGCCCATCAGAACAATTTGAAATTTTCTTGTTTGTAGAATAGGTAATTTTGAGTATTATATATTGATATTATTAGTGTAATAGGTTCTTATAGTTCCAATCATTTTAATTTAATCTAGTAAAAACAGGGTTTTTTTTTTACAGAATTACTCTAAGGTCCATTATAACTCTTTGTAACAGTCTAGTCCATCTCTTAGTTCTAGTTCTATGACTCCTCTAATCTACATTTTTGCAATTTCGAAGGTGTTAAGTTCACTCTCCATTTTTAATAGACAAATATAACCTTACATTAAATTTAATACATAATATGCTATTGCCGGAAAGTTCACCGGTGCAGAAGTTCGCTGGAAGTCACCGGCGCTGGAAAAGTTCTCTAGAAAATTTCACTGGCGCCGGAAAGTTCGCCTGAAAAATGGACTTAACTGGAAAATTCGCCAGAGCAAATAACCATATATAAAATCACAAGATGTGGTTATCTGTACATATCTTTTTTTTAAAAAGCATGCTTGGGATCAGTTGTGGTCATCTGAACTCAGAAGAGATGGTTACCTGGACTCATAAGAAGTGGTTATGTGGACAATATCTTTTTTTTAAAGCCCACACTGGGATCAGATGTGGTTATTTAGACTCAGAAGATGCGGTTATCTGGACTCTTTTCTTTCTTTTTTTTAAAAAAAAAATCCTAGTTGGGATCAAACCTCATCCACCTATATATAAGATAATTCACAAATTAATAATCTCTGTCATTTTTTTTTATCATGAAAAGCTATGTCAACAGTTTTCTAATAGCTAGGTTATACGCTAGGCTAGGTATTTACTCCACCCCTGGAGTTATAGTTGGGTTGTAATAGAGTATTTAATACACAGTCACAAACTGACGAGCAACAGTACAACACTAAACCTCCACAGTTGTCTCCTCCTCTTCTTCTTCTTCTCTTTTTTTTTTTTTCCAAGATCCCATCGACCAACACTATAAATCCGCGTCCGCACTTATTTCGCCCTGATCCGTCGGCGCTAGAGAGGGTGACCCCGTCGAAGGTGACAGAGATGGAGATAATGACTTCATCGACAAAGATTCCTCCGGGGAATGTATGAAATTGAGATCCTTCGTCGGAGGTGTTGGAGGAAAACTGTATTCCAACGAAGGAGACAACAGAGAGATCGAATCGCCACCGTGTTCGGTGTCGGTGCCAGAGCAAATATAGATCTGAGGTTGGAAAAAGGTGGGACTGTGGGAGGTCGTGGACTGTGGGAGGTCACGTGTACTTCAGGAACTGTGGGTATTGTTGTATTTTAGATGGTTGAGTGGACTGTATATGTTAGAAAAATCTTAAGTGGACAAAAAGTGTTTGAAAGTAGCTATAGTAGACCCTAGATCAACTCTCCTTTTTTTTTTTTTAGTTTCATTTCTTAATTGTTTTCATAGATACATACGGAGTAAAAATTAAGCATGGAGTGTTGTGGTAGCCAAAAGAAAATAAACAAAACAATTGATATACTTATTTATTCATATTTGTTGGCGACACTAAATGAAGCAAAATCACACACAAGCACATGTTTGGAAGCAGTGTTACGGAGATAGTGTTGTGCCCCAAACAAAGATCAAACCAAAAACTCAAACACGAATTTGAGGAAAAACTCCGTTTTATTTACCACCGTAAACAAAACATGAAAAAACCTCCAAAGCCAAGCTTTACAGAGCCTCACACACTCTCACTCAGCTATCTCACTGCCACTGAGATTACAAACAAGTTTCTCAAACAAAAACACAAACTCAAAGCTAGCTGGTGGTACAATAATACAAACCAAAGGCTTCATACTTATAGCCTTGAATACACAGACAATGCAATAAACATAAACAATAATGGGTATGCAAATCCATCCTTCTGGTAGCTGTACAAGATGGAGAGTAATGCCATGTCCATCTTCTGACAATCTCCATACCATGGAGTTAAACCAGATTGTCGGTGGGAGGATTGGGAGCCACCTCTCCCAATTACTCAACAGCTAGATGTCCGAACATAGATGTACACGAGCCATTTGATTCACGATATACATGAGACTCACACAAATCGAATGGCTGCAAACACCTCTCTTGTCTCTATGTGAATTTTTGTCCCAGCGTCCAAAACATTTTTTCCCATAATTTGAAAGATGTTTCTTTTCCTTTTTAAAGGCAGACAATATTGGTTGTGTTCGTTTGGTAGTTTAGTTTAGCTTTGATGATGTAAAAATACGTAATGAGTTGAGAGAGAGAGAAAGAAAAATGAGAGTAATAATGATGTCGTCAAAACTAAAACTAAACTAAAACTGAGAAACGAACACAGTCATTATATCTCCAAATCAACCCAAGGATGGGGCTTCTCTCAAGTTTGCATGGGTGCAGTTTGCCCATTTCCAACTCCTTTAAGAGTCTACCTCAATGATCAGATATCATCATTGAGGATAACAATCACGAACAAAATTTCATTGATCAGCTACCTATCGATATCAGGAAAATAAATAAATAAATAAGTTAGGCACACTTAATTACAATTCAAGAACCCATCCCCTCACGATATAAATGTGTTTCGATAAGGTATTATTCCTGCAACAAGATATTTTAGGTGAATATTCTACTTAACAAACTCTTCAACATTAACGAGTCTGATCATTAAAGTAAACTAAAAACACGGTGAGAAATGGCCAAACTGTTGTGCCAAACTTGAGAGAAGCCGCCTCCAGTAAGTAATTCCGTTGGTGGAGGTATAACAAAAAATACTGGAAAAATCTACGATACACACCCCTTTTAAGTGTGTACGATATTACACTCATTGTGTGATTCATATTGCGCCACCTCATAAAAAATGACCTGGAGAACCGGTCATTCGTAACATTTTCGTTTGTTTCGTAACTTTTCATAACTTTTTGTGTGTTTCATAAGTTTTCATGGGTTTCATAATTTTGAGATAAAAAATTATAACTTTTCTCAAATATGATCGTAACACTTTTGTAAGTTTCGTAACTTTTATACTAAGCATTCATAACTTTTAAACAATATGATTCGTAACTTTTCGTGTGTTTTGTAACTAATCATGTGTTTCATAATTTTCGTGGGTCTTGTAACTTTGACAAAAAAGTTATAACTTTTCTCAAATATGATTCGTAACATTTTTGTAACTTTTTGTAACTAATCATGTATTTCGTAACTTTTTGTGGCTCGTAACTTTAATTAGTTAGGTCACTTGTTGTTCAGGTTAACAAGTTCCCAATTTGTAACTTTTTGTAATTGATTCGTAACTTTTAACGATCCAACGGTAAATAGCTTGAGTGCATATGATACACAACCAAAAAGGGGTGTGTATTGTAGCCTCTTCCAAAAATATTTTCATTGACTTTTTTCTTCCTCGGACCAAACAGTATAATATTGATAATAGCTCTAGAAAAACTTTTTACGGACTACTAGAAAATTGAAAAGACAGCTTTCATTGATGTGTATAAACCATAATCCTAGCATGTCTTTATATAGGCTACATGACTTTGTGAATAAGAAACCTAACCAAATTATGAAAATATGCATAACAAGGAAACCTATATTGATTGGGAAATGTGAATAATATAACCGAGACTAAACTGAAAGCACAATAACAAATCTTGATAACATGATAACATAATATTTTTTAACACAGTCCTTCTATTGCCCGTTCATTGGGCGGATGATAAAAGTGTTTTCTTACTAGTAAAAATGCTCTTTGACCGGTAAAATTACATACATTTTTACCGGTAAAAATGCACTATTACCGGTTAAAGCTTCTTAATATTATGCTAACACAGACCAATCTTTGGCAATATGTCCAATATTTTATTAAAACTTTCTAATGGTTGAGGAGAAAAAAACAGAGGTGTTCGACAAATTCAAAAACAGAGATGGGAATTTCAAGGAGGGCTTAACCAAAGATGCAGAAGGCCTTTTGAGCTTGTTTGAAGCTTCACACTATGGAATGCAATGCGAAACTGACTTAGAAGGCGCCAAAAATTTCTGTGTCGAGCATTTGAAATCATGTATTGGGAAAATGGAGATCAAATTAGCAGAGCAAGTTCAACAGTCACTGGAATGTCCCATACGTTGGAGAATGCCGAGGTTAGAAGCACGAAACTTCATCGATCTCTACGAATTGGACAGTGCGAAACACCCGTTGTTGCTCGAATTGGCCAAGTTGGATTACAACCTGGTGCAATCAGTACACCAGAAAGAAGTACAAGAACTAGCAAAGTAAGCTGTACAATTTGTCTTTTTAATGGTTTTTATTACCCTTTTGTAAATTGGTCCATATCGTTAAACTTTCTTGATTCTCTTGCCGAGATGAATTAGAAAAGAAGAAAATTTTGAAAAAACTTGGCTTGAATGATTAATGTGGCAAATAAAGAGCTTGTGATTTGAATTTTTTAGGTGGTGGATGAACTTGGGCTTGACAAAAAAGCTTGGCTTTTCTAGGGACCGATTAATGGAGAACTATTTGTGGGCAATGGGAATCATTTTCGAGCCCGATTTCTCGAATTGCAGGATAGGGCTCACCAAGTTTGTGTGCATACTATCAGCAATAGATGACATGTACGACATATATGGATCTCTCGACGAGCTTGAATGCTATACTGATGCAGTGAATCGGTATACGACTTCTCACGAGGTTTTCTTTTTCTTTTTATTTTTAATAGTGAACTTTCAACAATTGATATGTGTCTTGTTTCTTGAATCATGCTAGGTGGAAGATTCAGGCCACAGATGATCTACCAGAGTACATGAAAATATGTTATTTGGCCATGTTCAACTTTGGAAATGAAATTGCTTACGATGTTCTGAGAGACCATGGCTTGAATGTGGTATCCTACATTAAAGAACAGGTAAGAACAAGAAGTTAAATCCTTTAGTGTTGTGCAGAAGCGTTAAAAACACAAAAAAACAGATGCAATTTATGCTATGTAATTGAACAAACCAAAGAAGAGAGGGAGAGAAACAACAATCAGAAAGAACACAGTGATTTTACGTGGTTCAGCAATGAATACCTACTCCATGAGCAATCAGATGATTGGGTATTTCACTAATCAGAAGACAATCAGATGCCCAAAGGCTACAAATGAGCTCACAAAGTTTCTCTCTCTTTGCCTCTCACAAAAAATCAGATGTGAAAGCAATACTATACAAGAAAACCCTAAAAAATCACTTGTAGGGTTGTTGTATGTCGCCATGGTCTAGACCACGCCTCCCAGTGCCAAAACAAGCAACCAAAACCTGTGGTCCAGACCACCAATTTCCACGGTCCAGACCACCACTACTGCAAGGTTGCAAAACGCTCATAATTGCCCAAAATTGTATGGTCTAGAGAAGCCTTGGTCTGGACCATTGATGCTGCGAATGTGGAAATCGAAGCCAAAAACTAACCTCTCTCACCACTAAGGTGTTAACTCAAGTGGTTGGAGTAGCTCACTTAGGTTGCTCTTCTCCAGCCAGGCTTGAGGCCTAACCTTGGTACCAAATGATCGGGGGAGGGGGTTCCAATTTACTTCCTCAGTCTCAAAAAGTTGGTCTACTATTTCATTTTGGTCTGTTTCAAAATGTTAGGGAAAAATAGTTAATTGTAATTTGGTGGGGCTAGCGATAGAGCGAGCGACGTCTAACATGGCGACAAGTCATATTTCATCTGCAGCTGGGTCACCTATGGCTTGCGTACTTCCGGGTTGGGTTGACGAATCGCTACGCTGGTTCAATTTATCCCATCCTTTGCATTAAGGAAAAATAGTTCAATATACCACAAGGATTGGGTCAGTGAAAATCTCTTGGCAATCAAGAATTACCAAACACACTAATTTCTCCCAACTCCAATACAGCTCTGCAAGCCTTTGTCACGTTGCAAAAAAATTGAAAAGCCACTGAACCTCCAACCAAACAACTCACATCAAAATCAGCGACAGGACTCCAACCATTTTCTTAGCTTCTTCTTTTTTTTTTTTTCATGAGATTTCCATGGCTTGTATTCAACTAATTAATAGAAGCGATTTATGTTGCAGTGGGAAAATCTTTGCGGATCGTATTTGGTGGAAGCGCGGTGGTTCTACGGTGGGTTTATACCAACACTAGATGAGTACTTGAAGAATGCATTCAAATCAGTGGGTGGTCCTCCAGCCATAGCTCATGCTCTCCTCTTGCTGGGGTCTCCTCTAACCAAAACGTCTCTTGATAGCTTCAAAGCCAGCTCTGACCTAATTTATTGGTCATCTCTTATTACCCGACTAAGCGATGATTTGGGAACATCCAAGGTGTTAGATAGAGCACTCTAAATACTTATCAGTGAGATTTTTTTTTTGACGACATTGATCAAATTTGTGTCTATTGCAGGACGAGATTATGAGAGGGGACGTGGCGAAATCTATTCAATGTTACATGAACAGCCAAAATGCGACAGAAGAACAAGCACGAGATCATATTAAAGGCCTAATGAGTTATTCATGGAGAAAACTTAACGAGACAATCGCACAAGAATCTCACCCTAAATCAATGGTTTCTATGTCATTAAACATGGCAAGGACGGCTCACTGCATCTATCAGCATGGAGATGGTATCGGTATGTCATTCGGCATGACCAAAGCTCGTTTGACCTCATTGATCGTCGATCCGATTCCAATCAAAAGAGAGAGAACCCCAAGTTATGCATTGGAAATCACTTATTAGCAAGAAAAGAGAGGTCTGTAATGTTAATCGTTTTGACTGCTACCTTTGTCTGTTTATGAGTCCATATTTTAATATGTGTACATCAGTACATATATATGATTCATTCCTGTCTAATCCTCTCTCTATTGAATTAACAGTCATTCCCCCTTGAGACGAATAATGATCTAAAAAATATAACGCGAATTGGACAAATATTTAGAGAAGACGAAGTGACTAACAAAAGTGGAGAATACTAGTTGAGAATTTTCGCAGCATTCTATAGTAGCTCTCAAGTGCTATGCACACACATGGCCTGGATGCCACTTGTGAAAATTCTCAGCACTCTATAATTGTTGTCAAGCGCATTGTGCTTGAGAATATTCTCCGCATTCTTTTTCATTTTTTTAGGCTTATGTTTTGTGCCTAGTTATTTCTATTATCTACCAATTTCTATTTTAGTGGCATTCAAAAATGTTGCTTGTCCATTGCAAAATATGGTCTCGTCAATCTTCTATTTTGTGTAGATTTTTGCTACTAGTAGATGGGAATGATGCAAAAAATATTTAAAACTTTTTGTTTGTACTGTAAAGTTATTTTGGCATGTTATGCTGATATATAGCAAGGATATGTTTTTAAGAAAATACTTTGTACTATATATTAAGTCATGTTTTATGAAGATACAAGACATGAATGCTGGTGGAAAATTTTCTTAGCAAATTTGTAAGAATGGAAGCGTAGGGACTTTTGTGTAGTTCATGCTTGATTTGGTCCATGTTTTTTTGAAAGGCTTGTGATGGGATTAGTGATAAAGAGAAAATGGAAGGAGATGGTCCAACAAACTGGCATACAGGCCTTTGTGGTATGGAATGTTTTTCTATCTAGAGTAAATGTTTTGTAGAATGTCAAATGTGTGGTCTGATTAAGGTAAAAAGCAATGTGTGAACATTTGGCGTTCTTTGGAGTATTTGATTGGGTAGGATTTACATTTTCTGCAATGGAATATACGGGTTGGGTTGTTTTTGTGGAGCTATTGAATGCAAGGACATCTTCATGGAAACCCATCTAATATATGATCTATTGTTTTTGAAGGGGTTGCTGCTGGAAATTGGGAGGAGAATGAAGAGTTAACAAAAGAGTTTGTGTTGTGTCTTTAATCGTTGAGGAAGGCAGATATTTTGTATGGAAAGGGGCGGATTTTGGTTGCTGCTCATGGCAGTTTGTGGTTTTTTGCACTAGATTTTGGTTTGCTGGTGTTTTTGCTTGTTTCCTTGTCAACCGTTTAGGATGTTGCCAGATTGGATGAGACGTTTGTGCCAACTTAATTGGGATATGCACTTTTCGTCAGTGATGCTAGTGGCCCTATGTCAATATTATCTGAATTGAGAATTTTCTCAATTCTGATTCTTTCATATAATTCACCACATCATAACCACGGCCACTTCCACCACCACTCTCAAATAAGTTCTCAATGAAAAAAAGAGAATGTAGAGCAAGTAGCTCCGGTTCAAATAGCGGCGTTATTCGAGCCTAGGCTGGGTCGGAGATGGTCTGGCTTTGGCTAGGGTTGTGGACGATGGAGGAGAGACTATAAAGGATTTGTTCTGGGGTGGGGAGAGAATGTAGGGATTTTGAATGAGGTAGAGAGAATTTTGGCGGCCTCATTCCCTCCATCATTCCGAGTTCCTAACCATCGAAATCCCAACGTCAAATGCTTAATGCCCTTTCCTGCTACTGTTCCTTTTGTAAATGGCGCTTCTTTTTCTGTCAATCCTTGTTAGGCGGGACACTACAAGTGGATTGCAAAGTTGTTTCAGAGCACCAACGAGGTTTGATACACCGTCAATGTCGTCGGCTTCAACTTCGGCTCCATTTGTGATATGTGGTCGGGGTCAGTGGGGAAAATCTTGGCGGAGGTTGGAGAGAGAGAGGAGACAAAATAAACAATTTAGAGAGAGAGAGATTTTGGGTACTGTCTTTAGGGGTTTGCAACTGGAATGAACAAACCTGCCCTCTAGATTGTCTTTTATCAGGCTAATGTGTAAGAAAACTGGGTTATACCCTCACGCATACATTTTTTCTTTTAGGTGTACTCATTGGGAATTAGATTGGGGTTTTTAGACTGGCCCGTAATTGGCCCAAACAGATATTTGTTTGAGAGTGAAATTAGCTCTATTCCCCCCAATCTCAGCTGCTCCCTCCTTCGCCACCACCACTCCTCTGTTCCAACACAGCCACGGGTGACACGGTTCTGCTTTCCTCAAGCTTGGTTTTGTGATTGCTGGGTTCTTAATCCCATAACGTACAGGGTATCAGCTTGTTTTGATTTGTGTTTGGAACAAGGTTCTTAATCCCATACCGTACAGAGTACCGGTTTTCTTACTGGTATAGTACAATGCTGGTACTGGTACCATTTTGAATTTAGCGGTACTACCTATATATACATATATAAAAATCAAAAAAATTCCTTGTATCATCTAGTTCTTCATAAAATTAAGGAAAATTAACTAACAATTAGACAACAAATATCATAAAACGGACTTCAAACTAACAAACAAGTGTTCCAAGTGAATAACATAATAGCAAAACAAACGGAATGTTATCTAAAAGATGCGCAAAGTTCTTCAGGACACAAAGAACCTGAATTGGGTAAATCAATCTCGGCCGGATTGTCTGGTACCGATCGGTAATGGCTGGAATAGGGGAAGACGCATAATTTATATGAGTGGTACCATTTATAGGCAAATTCAGTACCGAACAGGCTTGACAAACTTGGTTTGCAAGATGCGATAAATTGGTTCAGTTAAGAGGGCACTCTCATCCCCGTGGTTGTCGGGCTGGTTCAGGTACTTTGCAACTTCAGGCATTGGGTACGTTTCCCTCCAAAAGTCATTTGTGATGAGCCATCACATTTTTGTGTTTCGTCAATGAAGTCAATGTAAGGAATCATCCATAGAAATGAATCTTGGCTAATTTCCATATTGAGAAACTATAGAAAACAACACACATCCAATGCTTATTCACAATGCTCAAGGAAGAAACAATATGAGTTTCATTCATCACCGAAGCTTTACACAACCCATGAAAGTGTAGCTAACAAGTTACATGTCACCTAGCCAAAGTCAAATCAAATTTCATCACCAATAGTAAAGTATCATTTCATCACCAAAACTTTACATTCTGTGCAAATGTTGCTGAGAAACAGGACTACCCTACTGGAAGAATACTAACCGTGGGGCTGGAAAAAGTGCGACTTTCAAATTATGTCAATAAACGAGGAAAGTTGGATGCCATAAGACGATAAGAATGATGAAACATGATCTGCTGCCTTGAAACTGTTCCTACTTTTTAACCTTTCCCCATAAATTTAGGGAGACATGGAAAAGAAAAAGAAAAAAAAACCACTGCACTACACCAATTATGAATTGCAAATTACAAAAATGAACTCTAAAAAAAAAAGAGGAAAAACTGTACACAAGAATGGAGAAAAGGCACAGGTATTTTGCTTCCAGAATGATTACCATCTCCCACATAGAAGGGGCAGGTGTACCAAAAATTGCAGAATCATTCCAGATAATGGGATTGATAAATAACCTGCTGTTCGCGAAATGATAGCAGTATGTTCACCAATCCCACTTGGCCTGGAAAATGGGAGGTCTGTTCTTCAACCAGTGCAACACGTCCTTGTCCAGTGGAGAATTATGCAAAACAGAGTCTAACATTGGACTACCAAAAATCTTCGGCGAATTCTCAAATAACCAAATGTGGTCCTTGGGCCATGGTCTCTGGGGCTGCTTTTCCTGATGAAACAACAAAAATGGACCAGCTCAAGTAACTTCTCAAGGAAATGAACTGGCTGCTGACAACATATATGGATCAGAAATATTACACTACACTTGGTGGCAATGCTTGGGGGAGGGGGAAAACCTAAGTTAAATTTGGATGCTGTAGTGAAAACGATATGAACTTGTTGAATAGCCCTTGATAAAGCATAATAGTGAAATATGAATTATGTAGCCAGTAAGCGGACACCACTTGATTGGTGTTTTTTTTTTTTATACGACTTCTGGTGACATTTGATCCTCCAATCTAAAGAATGCCTCTAAACCTCCATCTTTGGGCCAAGTGTTAAAAACCCCAAATTACTGCTCCATCAACCATAACAATGCCATCACCAAAATCAGCTTAAAGCTCTCTATGGTTTTGATTTATTGAAATGATTTGCAGAACCTCTACATACCAGGACTTGCACAGAATTGCATTTTGTTGCCCTCACATTTTTATATGTTGGTCATACTAAGGTTATTATGCCAGAAGAATAAGAAAATAATGACGCAACAAAAAAAAATTGCATAGAATATTACCATCCTTGACAACATGAATTTGACCGTCCTTGGGCCATAAACTTGATGTCGAGATGGCTTCTGGACCTTGGCATAAAAAGAGCCAATGTCCGGTAATGACAGGCAACCCCTAATTGCTCTGGCTAGGCTACAATCTGGCTCAGCATTCGTTTGGTTATGCCAATAAATCAGCTGCCCTAAACAATAATTTTCACCATATGACTTGTGATATTCTTGGAATCCCGACCCCAATTTATCAGTGTACTTCGGGCCCAGGTCAAGAGGACTAATGTAAACAGGTGGGGAAGTTACCGCCTTGTATTCCTGCAGGCACAAACAAAATTCATTTAGGCCAAGAAAAACAACCCATCAACCTCGAATTTCTAAGTTTCTCAAATTCTAAAAACATACTGAGACCCACCCGCACTCTAAAAAAGCACTTCGTATGAGCATAAATGTGAATCAAATCAGCTGCAGCATCATGCCTACATTTATATGTACATGGAAGATTTCGAACCTCATCCCTCAACCTGAAACAAGAGCCAGATCATATTCATGGATAATCATGTTCCAAATGGTAAAACTGCTAATAAAAAGAATAGTAAATGCAGCTCACCATATCAAAGATTTCCGAAGCTCCTTCTGGATATCGTCAGAAGCAGATGATGGATCATGAGACCGAATCTTGGACCTGAGGTCATTTAGCATGCCTTCATCCATATGGGGACCCATGCACCGAATGAGTTCGTCTACAAGTGATCCCTTCCCTTTCCAGAGAAAGGAAATTGCTGCTTCAGGACTCAACCTCTCGAGAGGAGGTGGAGCTTTCTTGGGGTCACCGAAAACGCATCTCATGACATACCTGACCTGGAAAAGGAAGTAGAACATTCAAAATCAACGTGAGGACCATTTTGCATCACTTCTAATCCAACCCCCAAGACCTCATTTAGAATACAATATCACAGACGCATGGACAGATAATTACATCAGGATAACTCACTATGAACTTCACTATTTGACATTATTTGGAACTATATATATATATATATATATATATATATATATATATATATATATATATGCTCCTTTTCTCATGAATGAGAAATTTATTCCAAAAAGAAACAGAAAACTACCTTGTCAAGGGTAAGAGCCAAATTCTGAAGCCTTTGGTTGTACACTCCTTCAGCCTGTTCCGTGCAGATACAAACCACCAAAAAAAACAGAGGATGAATACAGATAATTCTAACCACAAGAATACCATCTAGAGTATATATCTCTAAACTAAAGCTTAGATGTCAACCACCAACAGGATTAAGGGAGAGCTTTTTTTTTTTTAATTTGCTATGTAGCTTAAAGGGATTGTGTGCATTGTTTCTTTTTTCTTTTTTCTTTTTTCAGGGGCGGTGGATGAGGAGGAGGGAGTTGTCAGTAACATTCACCTGAACCTCAGCATCACATTTCTCAACGTCAATAGAAATATCTGCAAAGTATTTTCTTTTTTCTTCCAAATTATGCCTTAGAATCTCCTCAGGAAGCTTCGTCCGTTCAAAATTAATGAACCTCACCTTCACATGAGACGAACATGTCAAAAGAAGAGAATCTTGAAAACGATAAACCAGCAAGATAGGGAATAGATCTAATACCACACGAGCTGAGTAAGCAATCAGCCAATCAGGCAATCCCCCAAGTAAACAACTTCCCAAACCAGCCCTGCCCAAATCAATATAATCTTCTTCCGATACAAAATTCAATTCACAAGCATCTAGCAACAAGTGATGTCGATCCAGTATCCCATGCCAATCCTTCAACACCTATTCATCAGAAGTCGTCAGTTAAAGAAATGAAACCGCCTTTAATGTGAGAGGGAACGGAGATGAAATTGAACTTTCAATGCAGTGAACAGCACAGAAAATATTAAATTATGATAGCAGGTCCAGCCAGAATGCAAATCAAGAAAATCTTTTGAACAAGGCAGTTAATAACCCCAAACACAAAGAACTAACTAAAACTCTCCCCCATTTTCTTGTCATTTCATTTTATTTTGTTTCCTTCTCAAAATACCTATTTCGGTCCTTCACACTGGAATTACAACTCAATTAAGCCTGTACCTTCTGAAACGCCCCTTCACCCGTCAGATTCAAGTAGCTCCCACGGCAGACCTGGCTCCCACATAAGCAAACTGACGCTTCATATTCTTCTTTACTCTGTAACATAAGTAGCACAAACACTTTTAATATAATGAGAAAACAATTAGTGAAATTTCTGCAGGAATCAAGAAACCTGACAAGCTCAAGACACACCTCCGTAACAGAATTATAATCGAAAGTGATTTCTTCACCATATTCAATTGGACGTACGGCATAAATTCCAATCTGATAGTGACCATCGACAGCAGTAACTCTGCAACAGAAGCAATAATTGTGTGCAGCATATGAGATAACTGCAATTACTCATCCATGTTGATAAGGAATTCAAAGCATATGTTAAATTTAGTAATCATCGGACAATGTAACCCTAAAACTCATAATCAGAGGCTGTCATCAACAAAGCTATACAAAAGGAATGTGGATTACTACAGTTCAACTCCACGTGGATCCTAATTAAGGGCTAAATCTCAATGGTTATCCTACTTCATTTCATATACACATTCATTTTTCTTCACCAACTCCAATGCTCCCTCCCATACAATTTGGTATAATCACATCCATCTCAATATCCTCACTTGATGATATATTTATTTTATGAGATCTAGATGAATTAACACTAGCAAATAAATCGTTAATACAAAAGAAACATTTACTGATTTTCTTCAGAACTAAACCACTCTTTTTTCCACCTACGATTTCAAAAATAAAAAGTGATATGCATAAAGCAGCGAAGCACAAATTCCAAAACCTGAGGATGGTGTTATTTATGGTATGTTTCCTAGCTTCCAAAGGCCATAAAACCAACAAAACTTCAGGATGCTGAAATGAGAATCGAGCGATTGAACCCACTAACAATGAACTTTCAGTTTCTATCTTCTTCTATCCCCCTTTTATTCTCTATTGAGGGGGTTTGATGTTCAGATTAATTTGCTGAACCAGCACGAAGCTGCATGAGATCACGTCGATCTTGTATAGTGTATACTACCACTGCAGGAATTTGAAGGAAACTGTGCTGGTGTTAATCAGCATAGCAGATCCCATATTTCAAGTTTATTGTTGATAAATTTTGAAACCCGATGTGGCCATTTAGGGCATGCTTTTCATAATTTCAAAAACCAAGCCGAGCCTCATGTCACAACCCACTGGGGTCAGCTATATGAATCCATTATCTCCATTGAGTCCAACTAGGTCAACCTTTCCCAGTCCTCGTGGATATTCGACAAACCTACGTGTTCTCGAAAAGAATCAATGAAGCTCCAGGATGCCGGAATAGAAATTTCAAGAGATTTAATTGACTATAAGTTGATTTTTGTTCTCATCACTATTTCCCCTTGGTTTTTCTGAGAGAACGTTTAGTAAATTTGAGCAACTGCCATACAAGTCACATCAGATCACAACCTCACATCCCCACAGCCCACATACTGCAGGAATACAAGGGGAATGTTGTGATATTATTCAGCAACACTGGTGTAAAAGCAGCAAGGAGATCCCATATTTGCAGTCTCTCACAAACAATTTCTAAAGTGGGCCACAAACAACATCAAAAAGGTTTATTGACCACCTATCAGACAGCCATGCTTTCCACAGTGGAAGGAGAGGAGTAAATTTATCAATGCACTTACTTTGCCTCACAATTAGGGCGACATGAGTGACAAATCCGACTTGCATAGTTTGCTTTGTGCATGGCATCAACAACTACTAAATCATACCCATCTGCATCACCCTGAGAAGTAAGAGAACATTATCAGATGAACACATTCCAATGATCAAGAAGAAACAAAAGGCTGTGACAAGCTCAAGCACAAAATTTGTTCCAGTAGAGTTCAAAGAGAACCTTTGGCCTCTCAAGATAAATGTTGTAGAACTCTGGCGCAGGATCTTTACTATTCTTTTGCAAAGAGCGAATCCCATCTTGCTTCTCAAACCATTTCCAAGCAGGATAAACCTATAATTATCATCGGAAAGAAAGACCATACAAAAGTTTCAGTATGATAAAACTTCCAAGTATACCTAACACGAGGAAAGCATCCCAGTTGCAGGTGAAAGCATTTCAATCCCGATTCACATAGGTTCACACAACACAAATCTCTGACATTGACTAATAAGGTTAGCCATATGAAAATCCACTAATTACTAATATGATCCATGAACAGTTTTCAAAACTACACGCAGAGAACAATCCAAGCGCTCACTGTGTCATAAATAGCAATCATTAGAGAGAAATAATGCCATATGAACAAAAAGCAAGCTGGAAAACTGACAATCCTAAACGTTCAGTTATGACTGAACTTAAATATGCATTTGTTACTGGAAAAGTATTAACAAAATAAGAAAGCATTCCCAGCTTATTCCAATGATTAATGAGTTCATTCTTTCTCTTCAAGAATAGCAAGCAGAAAGCAGAAATATATGTCCTGGCTGCAACATTTTGGAGGATAAACAAGGATCACTGACCCGTGCCTGATCCCGCACCCAAGCATAAAGCGGGGACCGGAAAATATAATATCACCCCATACATACTGCAAAGTTATAAGAAATTAAGAACCAATGTGTACAAGCTAAGACTGACACTCCAAAAAACAAAGAGAGAGAGAGAGAGAGAGAGAGAGAGAGAGAGAGAGCATTATGCAAACAATATCTCCTTGCACAAAAACTAAAGAATGAAAAGAAAATGGCATCCATACCTCGCCCAAAAACTCCACAACAAAATCATCTTCGCCGAACCCACCTTCTTTGTTGCACACAACACCAAGCCCCTGATACACAACCCCATGGACAATCAAAAACACAGAATAAGTACCGCCATAGGAAAAAGAACGCAGAAGTCAACCTTCAGAGAAAGAAGTGGAAACAAAACTAGTAACAATTAGCTTACGCAACTGAAACACAGTAGCACATACCTTTCTATAAGCAACATAATTGTCCTCAGGACGGCTATCAATGGCCTTCTGGATACTTTCACAAACTCGTTTAATACGCGTATCGTTATCTACCTCGGCAGTTTCCAGGATCTCCTCAATAACAGGCCGCAGAGGATACTTCATAGGAGTGTTTCCCGTGCCTGTGAAATGCCGGGCTTGCTTATTCAGAGTACGGAGGATAACATCTTCAATGAACACGTGCTTATCCTGAAGACTCCAATCTGATCCCTCTGGTATAGAATCAAGCAGAAGATTATGAGTGTAAGGATCTATGCCATAAACTTCTTGTTCTATCACCTCAAATCCAAGCTGTTTTCTAGGTTTATAGTCCTTCACTTCAGGGATCTCCATATCAGACTCCTCAGTTCCATTTCTTTGAGCACTGAGCTTCTCAGCATAGTCATCTGGCAAGGAAACCCGCATCTTTCTTCTCACTTCTTCCTCATCAGCTACAACAACATATTCGTCAATCACTTCATATTTCCTAGTAACAGGAGGAACAAGGCTTGCTTTGGTCATTCGAGCACCCCATTCACGTTCATCGGTCAGAGAGTCCAACCCATCATCTGAAATGAAGTGCCTATCTGTTCTAGACTCCCCAACTACCTTCTCAGAATGGAATTCCGAGTCACTTTCTGAGTCTGAGGCACTACTCTCACTATCAGTCTCAGTTTCTTCAGAAGACCTGTCACGTTCATCAGATGTCTCACTCCCAGAATCCAAAGATTTCTTGTTCAACCTCGATAACCGCTTTCTGAGTTCTCGATCAGATGCATCCTCTCCATATTCAGAACCTCCATTAATGAGGGAAGTGCTGCCATTACTCCGAATTTTCCTTTCTGTCACTTTGTTGAGCTTCTTCTTAAACTTCGAGGTAGCCACTGTAGGTGAATCATCTTTCCAGTTCTTCATTAACTCGTCTCTTCTTCGAGAAGGCTTAGAACTATCTTCCAAACATGTGGCGAGTCGGATAAATAATGTGACAATGCGATTCATGTCTCCAGCCTCACCACGATTTTTGGCTCTGCAATGTATTCACATATTATGTCCCGAAAAGAATAGGAATGAAACAATTTACCTTCCAATATATGCTTTTAAGAATTTAGTGCCAAAATAGAAGGCAAAAGATAAACAACATCAAACACCATAGCATAAGTTGCTGAGGCAACAACACTATGGCAACTCCATTTTTGTAATTGCAACAATACCCTCAACAGCAACCAAAATATCTTATAGATCGATGTTTCAAAATTTGGCCATAACAAACAAAAAGCACAGCATAATTTTCATGAATCAACTTTTGTTCATTGGATTATGGTTGGATGTATGAGGAGGTTCTAAATCCATGTCTAACCTTGTAATTACCCAATATGAAAGTACCGAAATGTCAAAATTTGAAAGGTATGTCACAAGTGGCTTCAATCACGAGTCATCACGCCCTTGGTCGCACCTATACAGCGTAGTGTCTCAGGCAGATATATCACGCATCTTGAAGAGCAGACATGACAAATCCTAATGCGAAGCTCCGCGTAAATCACACACCCCACAGCAAATACATTAATGCAAAGGAACAAAAACCTTTCGGCTCTGGTATAGATATTTTACTTCATTCTCTTTATTTAAATCTAGGTTCCCATACAGATTTTCAAAAATGCAGAACGTGAAAATATTGGAACAATTCAGTCTTATTTTTAAACTTCAACAGAGTAAAAATTTAAGAAGCGCATAAACCCGTCTAGAAAATGTTTGAAACAAAACTATTCGCATTAACAATCCCACCAAGAATGTTTCCGGTTGTCTTAATTCCTTAGATTTAATATTAAAACAGTATAGAACGAAACAAAACAGGAAAATACGTTTCCAGTCTTCATAGCAGAGGAGTTTGAGTATCCCACACTACCTATAATTATTCACTGGAAATCTCCATTGGAAGCATTTCTCAGCATTCATAGCATTATAGCAATAAAGTGAAAACCTCCACGGGATGTTATTCAATCATCCATGGAAGTTGGATGGCTTCCATTTCCATAGGGTGAGCAATCAATCTTAAAGCTTTAACCAAAATCTTTCACCAAAGGAAACGAGATGCAAAAGTAAGTATCTTACTTGATTGCTTCCCGGCACATTCGACTGATATCCTCTTTCACAGAGCTCAGGCCATGGTTAGCATAGTAACCATTCTTCATTCTATCCTCAATTTCAGCAACCTGGCCAACAAAGAATATAAGCTTGCACAGTACCAGGACCTCTTATAAAGAAAAAGCTAAAAGCAAGAGTTGGTATTACCTTGGGCAAGAAAAAGTCAAAGGTATTCTCCTTCATTATGTCTTTCAGACCCAAAGCAAGAAATTCACCCATCCTCCTATAGCTATTTTCTGACTTTTTGATGGCCCAACGCCTCAAATGAGCATCCCTAGATAAGATAGAAGATGACCTTCTGGCATCAAATAGTTTTGAGCGTTTGTACAAGCTTCTGCGAAACAACTGATTTGCAGAGTCCCTTCTATCCAAACTTTCAAAATAATTTCTTAGTCCACTGGAATCATCCCTGTGAGTATCCACCCCACCAAGAATTTTGAAAACTGAGGAAGTTCTCTCGCTGATGTGTTTAAGAGTTCTAATTTTCGAATGTGGACCACGGCTTGGCACCCAACTAATATTTGGATATTTATCTCCCAAATCACCAAACTGGCTGCACCCTCTGATATCTATAGAAGATAAAGAACGGAATGCCCGAATAATTTCATCAAGCGCACTAGAAGAGATGTTTGTGCAACCAAGTAGAACCAATGATGTTATCTTCTCTTTCTTATAACCATTCTGCAAGCAAAGAGGAACAATAGACTTGGAATTAGGACAACTTTTGCAATCTTCTATATTTCCCTCCCCCAAACCCAAAAACAAACACTGCAAGCCAACACAGAATTATATATATATATATATATATAAATATATATATATATATATATGGATAAAATACCATGCGGACCTAGCCTTTTTTTGTGTTTCCGGACCAAATTTTGACGATCTGAACCGTTCAATGTTTTTAAAATGCATTTTTAAGGGCCTCCGCAAGGATTCGTCCAAAACAAATACCCGTAAGGGCTTCATCCGATCAGTTTTGGTTTAAAACGCTATATATAACGTTTTCAACCAAAACTGATCAGATGAAGCTGTTACGGGTATTTGTTTTGGACAAATCCTCGCAAAGGCCCTTAAAAATGCATTTTAAAAACATTGAACGGTTCGGATCGTCAAAATTTGGCTCGGAAAGGTGAGGTCCGCATTTTAACTTCAATAAGGGACCCTTATTGGAAGTTTATCCTATATATATATATATATCAAGGAAAGGAAAGGAAAGGAAAGGAAAATCTACCATGATTTTCCATATTATAGAGTCAGTGCAACTACGGCCGACAGATGACAAGTCAACCTGTCTGGAGATATCCTTGTAAAAGTCAAACACTGCTCTCCAGTGCTTACAAGTCAAACCAGCAAAAACAAGGGATTTCACATCACTTCGAAGGAAATTAAAGACTCGTGCCAGCACATGACCATCCAAGAGACCCCAGGTCCCGGACTCATTCTCAGAACCTGCATTGTCTTCTTTGTGAAAAATAGCATCACCGCACATATCCTCAAATGAGAATTCCTCCTGAACAGCTGGTAGTTCTTCCATTTCGTAATCTTCCTCACTTCCATCAACCAGCAACCTGGCTCTCTTGCCTGCATAAAATAGAAAATGTCTATCAACAATGGTTTACATCTCAAACTTCCACCAAAGAAAGGGTTAAAACTCTTGGAAGTACCATGAAAATGTGACAAAAGGAAAATCTAGGAACCCCAGGGAAGAAGGTCTAGTTGGCCACAGGAAACACACAGATCCACATTTGAAGAGGCCAGATGGTAAACAACAAAAAAGGGAAATCCTCACGATACAGATGGATCAACAAAAAGCAAATGACGGCTAGCAGGACTTACCAGATACGGTCCTCAAAAGAGAGTTGTGGAGATATTTATTACTGAAAACTAAAAGGTGGCAAAAAATGCTCGCCTAAAATAAATGGTGAAAATATCAGCAAAAGCATGCTTTACCGTAAAAAGTGCTCTATCACAAGTCACAACTGAGTCGAACAAAACACTTCAAATTTTGAAATTTAAATGGATAATGAATACTTCGGAAGAACTTTTAGGCACCAGCAAAGCAGAGGAGAATATAGCGGATAGGATGATTTAGGCATTCACAATGAAAACCAAATCACTGCACCCAAAAGAATGGATTGGATAACTTGGTTGTCAGATAGCAAAGAAAGAAAGACTTGGTGAATCAACACTAACACGGGCCTCGGACTAGACCAAAGTCGTGACCTACCTAGACCAAAAAAGTGAGGAAATACTGATAAAACATAAGTGTCAAGAGGGGTTGGTGAGAGCCCTTCAAGTACATTAGTTTCAGCTTTAGACAGGAACCAACTTCTCCACATCATTCCTACGACTGCCATATGAAGTTAACGATTATCATGGTTTAAATTAACAAATTGACGGACAGGATATTTCATTAATTATGTCACATAGCATAATTCCTTGCAGCTCAAACAATAGACCCGGAGATTCAGGACTCCTGGAGAAACCGTAAAATGATATCCCTGTCCAATACCTGAATAAGGTATGTATTTCTCCATTTCCTTCTTTGGCTGTTTGCTGTTGATCCATGGATCTAACACCTCGTTTATAGCTGCAGCAAACTCCCGACTCTTGTATGATTTCATGACTAGTTCATGGAGCCTACCCCGAGTAAAACCAATGAACTGTGGATGTGAGCTGTGGAAAGAACTAGAGACGGTGCTTTTTCTCTCAAGTGTAGCACATGTTGGTTCCGCAAGAGAAGCTCCTGAAGGATCACTGGATGTTCGATTCATCTCTTGTTGGATCTTGACAAAAGTGTCAGGAGCCTCTGTAGCTGAGGTAATTGGAACCCAAACTCTATCAATCTTCCTGAAAACACTGCTATTCTTCTGGATGATACCTTGATCTACCAGGACTTGCAGCTCTGGAAAAGACAAAGGCCCTTGTTCATGCCCAGCGCCATCAAGGTAGTACCACCCACCTAAATGTAACTGCAAGTCGTTTACTGTGCAAACACGATCTCTTGGTATATTAATGGATGTGATGCTCTTGGAGGAGCCCCCTGATCCTCGTTCATTTATACTTTGAGATTGAAAACCACATTCTTCCGATGACCTCTTCACATCACCAGTTACAGAGTGATGGCGACCAGATCTCGAAGTGTATCTATCCTTCCCCCTAACCTTCATACGGGGATCAGATACAAAAGAACCATGGTCCTTGACAACGCAAGCATTTATCCGGACAACAGGAAGCATAGTTCCCTTTACGCCCCTCACAACAGCAGGTTTCGATTGACTCAATTTGCCAATACTGGTACAATCATTCAACTCATCCAGCAACGAAAAAGCCCAAGGGGGGAGGTCAAGCCTTCTGTTTCTAGAGGGATAGTACAACTCATCTTTTGAAGCGCTTCGAGGATCTTCAAAACCAGATTTTGGCATCTGGCAAAGTGGGTAACCATCATTGAGGACAAATTTCCTTTTCAAGGATCTATCTTGGGTGGCTTCATCAAGCCTCCTCCAATCCCCACCCTTGCATGACCATCGTCCAGAGAACCAATCACTAGACTCCCAACAGGCAAAGGCACTATCCGTATCAGACAAAGCAGTTGACTTTTCTGTAGCTTCCTTACTTGCAAGTTCAGTGCCCTTGTTCTGATCATGCAGTTCGCCAGACCGACAACAACTCAAGCCTGTACATGCCTAAATTAGTAAGTACTTAGCCACAAGTTGAGAACACCACTATACCAACAAGCATAAATGTACAAGAAAAAATACATAACCAATTCAAGAGGTAAGACCCATTGTATATTTTAAGAGAAGAATTCTGAAGTTTTGAACAATAATATAATGTTTCACTTTCTTCAACAAGTCATACTTTGAAATTAGTCAAGATTCCAGGGATATTTATGCAAAGACAAACGAAAGTATAAAGTTTGAGACCCAGAATCCAGTGATTTGATGGACATTAAGACAAAGTCAATTTCAACTTCTCACAATGGATACTTACCCAACGGCTCCTTTCTAGTCAGCTTTGGTGCCCATAAAAAACAAAAAATAGTTCAAGACAACCTAGAAGCTGCCAAAAAATCATAAAGAGGGAAAAAAAAAAAAAAAAAAAAAAAAAAAACGAAGGTGACTCCAATATTATATGTAGCCAAACAAAAAAACCTGACGCATGTTGGGCACGAAAATAAATGAGCTGTGCTAGGTTAGGCACGACCCAATTGACACCTCAACTCTATTGTTTTACAAAATCCTCTCTCCCAGCAGTAATTGACACAATTTCACTCCAAAAAAGGTGAATTGCTAGAAGCAACAAATGACAGATCTCTACCAAGTTGGACTTCTGAGAAGGGAATTATGATCCCAATAGATAAACCATAGAGGGTTCAATGCTCCAAAAAATAAA
The DNA here is from genome assembly GCA_022606695.1 of Vaccinium macrocarpon. Classification (NCBI taxonomy): domain Eukaryota; kingdom Viridiplantae; phylum Streptophyta; class Magnoliopsida; order Ericales; family Ericaceae; genus Vaccinium; species Vaccinium macrocarpon. Next base: position 12,287,115 of record CM040180.1, read on the forward strand.
AGGTAATCATAAGAATGCCTAAAAAGCCATACCTGCAGAATATTCCCACTCCTGATACTCTCTAGGCTCAAAGGTCATTTGCAGCACTTCTGCAATAACATTGGATTTTGAAAACAATAAATAAAGTACGAACAGAAGATATCTATCGGAAAGATGGAAAAAAAAAACGATGAAAATTTTATTAGCATACACAAAAAAATGGTAAACAAGAAGTTACCCCTAATTGTCTCGAGTTCCTGGCCAGGAATAATATGATAACCCTCCAACAAAGCTCCAACTCGTTTATCAATGTCACGATCTTCTACAGGATCAGATACAGTATTATCCTCATCAGGGAAAGCCTTTGGCTCCTGAGAAGTGGATACTGACCCTTCAACTAGCTGATTAGCACACTGAACAGTATCTCCAAGATCTACCAACAAGTTACCAGGAGCCTCAGGAGGGCTCACCAGCTGAGTAATACTTTCTGATACAATAGAAGGAAATGTTGGAGTCAATAACGGGGAAGCTGCATTTTCAACAGTAACCCACCTGTCACTGTCCAGGTGCTTAACCAAATGATCAGACACCAGAAAGCCTTCTTCCACAAGAGCCTTCAGGTCGCACAAACTGGAAGGCCCACATTCCATGCCGAAATGATCAAGATAGTACCATTTTCCTGCCCTCGAATCCACCACCGTTGGCACATGTGGCGGTGTGTCGCATATATCCATGTCCTCTTCCATTGAAGGAAGATCGTAAGTGGCACTGTTAGCCTGAGGGGAATCTTTGCTATGCAATCCTTGATTTTCAGATTTCTTTTCTCTCTGAGACTGTTGGTCGGGATCGTCCTCAAATGATCCACTAGCATCATGCAAATAGCTTCTATCATTGGTCACTTTAGCAGATACATGCGCATCTCTCCTCTGAGGATTTTTCTGATCAAGCTTCTCTTCTTGCCCTTTATTTCCATGCTGACTAGATCTCTTTTCACTTTTCTGTTTAGTTTCCCGACAATTATCAGGCCTGCTCTTATCATGTGGGGAAGGTTCCAAGGAGTTAGCGATCTGATCGGAAGGATCATTATCTCTAACTCCTCGATCATTTGGGGACCGGTCTGAGTAGCTAGGACTACGGTTCCTATGATCATAGTGACGACCCCGATCATGTGGGGACCGCTCAGAGTAGCTAGGACTACTGTTCCTATGATCATAGTGCCGACTCCGATCATGTGGGGACCGCTCACTGTAGCTAGGACTACGGTTCCTATGCTCATAGTGACGACTCCGATCATATGGGGACTTCTCATGGCGAACTGGACTACGATCTCCATGATCAGAGTGGCGGGCCCGGTCACGTGGGGACCGTTCAGAACGACGTGGGCTACTCCCATGCTTTTCGTAAGCTATTCTGGATGGCACAGAAGATTCATAATGTCTAGCAGAGTACCTGTCCGATGAGATATTCCTCGTGGAAGAGGAATTCCTGTATGACCTCTCTACAGACCGGCGTGAATAGTGTTCCGAATATGTTGAACGATTGCCATCATCAGATATCCTCCGGCTTTTTGAGCTTTTTGTATACTCACCGTAATCTCCTCCGTAGTGTTTACGATCACTGCCATCTGAATCATTACCGTGCCGCTTCAATCTGTTTCCAGATGAGAATTCTCTCCCATGATTCTTTCCATTACTATTGTATTCGGTCTTACCAAAGGAGAGTTCGTCATCTAGATTTTTGGCATACAACCTTGGATTTCTTTCTTGCCCAGTTTCCCACCTGGATGATGGCCTTTTGAAATGCTGACTACTCCCATTTCTACTGAACTCTTTCTCAACTCCATATTTACCGCCAGGCGTCCACTCTCGCTCAAATTTCCATCCCTTGTCCTTATTAGCTATATTATCCCGCGATTTTGGGTACCTATACTCATCCTTTTCACCATTACGCCACCTTTCTTGGGTGAAGCTGAACTCTCCTTTCTCAGTCTCAGCTTTAGAACCACCTCCTCTCCACGACCCGAATTCTGCTTTCTTCTCCACCACATTATCAACTCGAGACCTTCTAGAACTGAATTCCCCTTTCCCGTCGTTCCTCCATTTTCCTCCTGGAACAAACTCTCCCCTTTCTAGTTGTTGTTCCCTTTCCCCCCATCTTTCAACCGGAGATGCCGCCTTCCCCCATCTCTCAACCGGTGATCCCGCTTTCTCGATTGCGCTTTTTAATTCAAATTTTCTCGGCTTCTCAGGGATAAACTCCCCATTCTCCACCTCAATTCTTGACAGCTTCAATGAACCCAATTCACCTTCCTCTATTTCCTCTTTGACCACCTTATCTTCACTGTTGTTCAAACCTTCTCTATTGCTCTTATTATTACCCCTCTCAGAACCCAATTCACCCTTGTTACTGCTGCTCTCTCTCTTCTTCTTCGAAACTACCTGTCTCTTAACCTTCATCTTCATCTTTCTCTCTGTAACTTTGAGCGACTTTGAATTGAACTTGTTGCCATTGCTGTTGACTCCTCCGCAAAAAGTCTCGGTAATCGAAAACCGCTCCATGACATGTTGTGAAGGCACGCATGCAACGCCGCCATCGCCCATGGAAGTCCAAAATTCGCTTCCCCGAAAAAACAAGGAAAAAAACCCTAATTGACGTCCCCTTCACCAGGGCTCTCGATGCTCATACTGCAATTCACTTCAGCCCTCGTAATATTCGCTCCAATCCGAAACCCTAATTCACAAAATCACACAGTAAAATGTCAGCATATTCTATACAAGGTCGTATGAACTTTGAAATTCGAGTCAATGGACCCAGAAAATAGAATTAAAAGCATTGGAATTACAACCCTAGGGTTTGGAATCAAACAGAAAAGAGAACGTAGAGTACTTACCAGAAATCGGGAAGCTGAGTCGATAGATCGACGTGAGAAGAGAGCGGGGGACACGTGACGAGCACACAGATCGATGAACAGAGTGGAGACGAAGACGAAGACGAAGAAGAAGAGCTGCAGACGAATCGCTGATCTACCTCTCTCTCTCTCTCTCTCTCTCTCTCTCTCTCTCTCTCTCTATTATCTACGTATCTGTTTCTGTTTTCTCTCTCTATCGTTCTTTTTTAGTTGTTCATGGTCTGAGACGAAAATCCTCGAGAGTTAAATCTCTCGTTCTTTTTTTAATGTTTTATTTTTCCGCCCCGTACCCCCCTCTCTCTCTCTCTCTCTCTCCCCCCTCCGTATTTATTAGTAGTAGTATAACGACGAGAAGTGATAACAGATTATTACGACTTGAGCTTGGTTTGGGTGAATTAGAAAAATTGGTTTTTTTGAATTATTTAGTTATGTTTTTATTTAATAAAAATTTGCATTTTTTGGTATTTGTTCGATTTTTTTGGATTATTTTTCGTTTTTATTTACAAAACTTTAAATTTGGTAATAATTTTATAACGTTTTAAATTTCTCTCGTCGAGACAAGCCAAGAAACCACAAAAAATCGAACGAAAATTAACAAATGCAAAAAAAAATTGAATAAGAACAAAACCAAAAAAACTAGTTTTTTCAATTCATCCAAACCAACCCTTGCTGAAAAGGGCGGTAAGGAGAGCAAATTTGTCCATTCTCGCTTTGTTTATCTCGAGGAGGTCTACTTATTTTGTGTCTCATATCAAGAATCCAAATCGTTCATTTTTTCTACATTCATTTTTCAGGAGTCTATGTAAAATTGAATTCAATCTAATATTGACGAGCTCTTAATGTAAAAGGTTAATTTTTTTAGCAAGAATTTTAAATAAATAAAACTTTAAATGAAATAGTTATCTATATCTGATTAGACTAAATTTTTGCATGGCCTCCTGACAAGTGAATTTGAACATAATGAATGATTTCGATCATCGAATTAAGATACAGAATGAATATGCCCTCATCTAGAATGAACAAATTTACATTCGGCCGTAGTGATCTGTATTTTCTTCGTAACATACGATTTGGCCATCGGGCAAGGTAGCTAAACTTGGGGTGGCTTTTGACTGATGGATCGGCACACTCTATTCAAACCCCTACTATGTTGGAGGAAATTAGTAAAAGTCGTTTTTAAAAATTATTTTTATTCATAAAAAATTAATCTTTCTTAGTTTTGCATTAAATTTTTACCAATTATTTAGTTTCTCTCTTCATATTCAAAAAAATTCTCATTTGGTTGTTTTGCGTCAAATTTTGTAAATTATTAGTTCCCCTTGACAAGAGGAATCAAAAAGACAAATAAATATTATTTTTACCCAAAAAAAATTTCTTCGTCTTCGTGAGAGGAATCCAAAAAATAAAAAATTATGATTTTTACCGAATCCGATTCCTCTTGTACTTGAAAACCAATAATCTGCAAAAATTTAACAGAAAACTAACAAAATACGAAAAAATTAAAATAAAGACGAAATTCATGTGACTTAAAACAAGAAACTTAGGCTATGTTCCACTAAAAAAAACTAGTTTTGTTTTAATTAAAAAACTACCCCATTCCACTAAAAAAAACCCCACAAAAATTTTTTAAAAAAAAAACCACTTAATTCCACTAACCTAAAAAAAACCAAACTACTTTAACCATGTAAAATTACGAATCTACCCCCCTTCAAACCCCTTATCCTTTGGGTACAAGGGTAGCTTGGTAATTTGGTAACACAACTCAAAAAACCAAAAGGCTAAAAAACTAGTTAGTGGAACTAGTTGGTTTTTTTTGTAAAACTAAAAATAAAAAAATAAATAAACCAAAAAACTAAAATAACAAGTTAGTGAAACATGGCCTTAACCTAAAATGTGGCATTGACTAAGAATATTCACTATTTTGATGGTCTCAAGTATCAAATCACAGAAACATGGCAATACCATTTAAAACGACGGAAAATCTATGAAATTCTCTTGTTTTACCCTTTTGAATGGAACCATTTCCATATTTGTCCTTTGTACCCATGACTTTATGAACTTGGTTCTTGTTTTATGAGAGTTACACCCTACAAAAGTCCTCACTTCTTGTTTTTGGAAAAGGAAAATGATATGGGTACACCACATGTACACCCCAAATGCACACCACCCTGAGGTGGCAAATGAGGAAAAACTCAATGTGGAGCTCACCCAAAAAGTGGGTCTCTTCTCATTTGCCACCTCAGGATGGTGTGCATTTGGGGTGCATATGTGGTGTACCCATAGCATTGTTGTTATGAGACTTACACCCTACAAAGAAGACTTACTCTCTTTTTTTGGTACATCTAAATAGAAAACAGAACAAAACAAACCGAAAAAAGAAAGATAAATCAGCAACAAGAACGATCAATCCAAATCAACATGATCGGGTTCCAAAGAAGAAAGATCTGCATCCAACTTCCACCGACACCGGGGTCTTATCTGCTGCCACCACCACCGTCGCTCTTGCTGCTGTCGAGAACCACCCACCACCATTTTCATTAGAAACCATTGGAGGACGGATCTCAAGATCCATCACAGATTGGTAATGGTCAAACCAAAAATGCAAAAGATCGAGCGATTTCAACTCTCACAAAGAGAATGACTTAGCCCTGATCTACATGGTAATAGAAGAAACCAGAGAAAGGGGTGGAGAGGTGGGTGATGGGGGGTGGGGGGTAGCTGGATGGGAAACCCTAAGAGAAAAGTGCAAAGCACTTTCTCTCTCTAGTCTCTCACCTCACTCTCTCAAATGTAAATTGAATTCGTACTACTACAAACAAGACTTACACCCTACAAAAGTTCGCACTTCTTGTTTTATGAGACTTACACCCAACAAAAGTCTGCACATATGTCAGAGAGTTATCATTTCATGGGTTCACTTTGGGTATCCATTTCTGCACTTACCCTTTGCATTAAATGGACTTGGTCTAATAGCTTTTATGAACTTGTTTTTTCTTTTTCCGGAGACTTGCACCCCGAAAAAGACCCGGGGACCCTAGAGGGCAGCCCCATAGAGCGGCTCCTGGGCCATTGATTTTGACAATCTATAGCTCAAATTTACAAAGGGATTTGAGCCATTGGTTGTCAAAATCAACAACCGATAGCCTCCCTACAGAGGCGCTCCAAGTTCCTCGTCTCCCCAAAAAAAAAAAAAAAAGCATGCACATACATCAAAAAGCGTAATCATTTTCAAGTGCTCACTTTGAGTATCCATTTTCGGATTTACCCTTTGCACTAGATCGACTTGGTCCCACAAATTTTTGAAATTGCTTCGTGTTTTTGCGAGACTTGCACCCCAGAAAATGTCTAACATGCTTCAGAGAGTAACATTTCATGGACTCACTTTATGTATTAATATTCCGACTGAGTCTTTATACTATATGGACTTGATCCCATAACTTTATTAACTTACTTCTTGTTTACGTGAGACTTGCACCAAACAATAAGGGCAAAATACTCCGGACAAAATAATGGTGCCATGGTTTAATCATTATTAGGAAAATGTCAAAATAGGCCTGGACTTATGTTAAGGTTTGAAAAAGTGTGTTAGAATGTATAAAAAATATATAAAATAAATGTAAATGTACTAAAAAGTACATTGAAGTGTGTGTTCTTTTTATTAGTAAGACCCTCATTATTATTTTTGGATGTCATGATAATGAGACCTCTGAACCAATCATTTTTTCTTGTCCCCACCACTATTTTGTAATTCTTCTTTGAATACACGGAGAAATTTCTCAGGAAAATTACCAGACAGTGAGAGGGACATGAAATATTTATCATTATCATGTTCTCAAGTTCTAAAATCACGAAACAGGGTCATACCTTTTTTTTTCCCCCGACAAGGAAAACGTCGTAGAAGCTACAAACCACCACCAAGAGCTCTTGATTGGATAAGATAGACATTAACTTTTGGGTTATCTATGTGGGGTGGGTAGGAAAAAACTAGGGATATCATCCGACTCACAATAATACCCAAAAAAGAGTATAGAAAGTTCCACGCAGGGAACAACGATCTCCCGAAAACGGAGATGGACAAAAACAAAAAATAAACAACACAAAAAGAAAAAAACAGGATTTTGGAAGGGACGCCTGAAACGCTACCTCAGATTTAACCTCTTATTCGTCGGAGAAAAAGTCGCAACACCCTAAATACTAAAGCCTCAACAGATTTGACCCTCGCAAGGTTTGGATCGAAGTTGAGGGAAGCAAATCTAGCCCTCCATCACTGAAAAACAGTAGAGATTGGAAGATGGAGACTGCAAAGGGTGTTGACAAGTTGAAGTCCATGGTAGCAGAGATGGGCTAGAGGGTTTGAAAGGGCTGAAAGTCGCAAAACCCCCTAGCAGATGTGGGATTTTCTAGATGGGGAGGCTAGAGAGAGAGAGAGAGCAGATCCCTCCTAACAACGTGAGACCTTAACTGGACCATTTTCCACTTAATGAATGACACTCTCCTCTCTTCCCCACTCACTGACCCTCAAATTCATAGGTACAATGAGCAAGTCAAATAGCTAAGAAGAAAGTCAATTATATTAAGAAATGCTATGTGCAAGGAAGTTTATGCCAAATCATACACAAATGTGAGTAATGTGAGAACATGAAGTCATGTTTTGCAAACACGTTTTTAAAAAAGCACTCACATTCTATGTATAATTCGGTGTAAACTTCATTGCGCATAGCATTTGTGAATTACATATTACTCACATTACTCACAGAATGTGAGTAATGTGAAAACATGAAGTCATGTTTTACAAACACGTTTTTAAAAAAGCACTCACATTCTTAATTTGCCACAAGATATTCACCAAAGCAACCCACCTTCTTGATTTGTCGCGGGATATTCACCGAGCTTCGTCGAAGCAACGGAAAAAGTTTAGATATGTCACTGGAGCCACCCCAAAACTTGTTGATTTGTCACTGGAGCTTCATTGGAGCAACCCAAACCTTTTCGAAAGTGATGTTGTTGTTCGTCGGAGATTTATAGGGCTTCGAAGGAGACGTACAGGACGTCGCTGAGCTTCGGTGGTTCACTAGTTCTCTCCCCTCTCTCTCTCTCTCTCTCTCTCTCTCTCTCTCTCTCTCTAAATTTCGTGAATGCCATCAAAGTTTTGAAAAATTATATATTTGGGGTACAAAATGGGTTTTCCCCTCAGAGAGGCTCATTCCCAAATTGGGGATTTGCTCAAATTTTTGTTGGGAGTCTGATTCACTTGAGGTTCTTTCAATGTGCGTAATAGGCCCAATCAGTTAGGGGTATCTACGGAGTCTACCACATACTACTTGAAAGGTTAAGCCTTACAAGTGATAAATCATCTAATTGAATATTAAGGTTCAACTATTTTTCTATTTATCCGATGTGTGACTATCCTTCACACATGTTCCAAGCAATTTTGACTCAAATTTGGTAAAAAGAAAAAAGGGTTAGGATTGGAGATGCCTAAAGTATACTGTTCTAAAATTTAGAAGCAGTAAGAGTCTCAAGCCTACAAAAATCCTCTCATTACTCAGCAAAATGGTGATGTGACTCCCAATTCACAGATCTTGAGCTCCTAAGGTTCTGAACCCGGCGATGGTGGTAAATGTTCAGAATTAAACCCCAATTCGATTGAAGAAGTTCAGCAAGGGGTTTAATAATGTAGCAAATTTACTCTGTTTCGTTCCCATTTCTCTTTTTTTGCAGGAGAAAGTACTGACTTTGAAACCATGAACGATAAGAATGATGAAACATGATCTGCTGCCTTGAAACTGTTCCAACCTTTTACCTTTGCCCCATAAATTTGGGAAGACATGGAAAAAGGGAAAAAGCACTGCACTACCACCAATTATTAATCGTAAATTTTAAAAATGAACTTATATTGTTTTCCAATGAATTTTATGAGATAAGATGAGAAATTTGATTTTAGTTGGTGTTTTATGGAAGGGTGATAAAATTATCTTATTTTTTCAATAAATAAAATTTAGTGTGATAATAGTTATGGATAATATAATTCGATAAAATTTAGTGTGATAAAATCACTTTTCTTTTACCTATTCGTAAAAGATGATAATAAAATTAAAGATAAAATCAAATAATCCATTTGAAAAACTCTCATGTTTATGTTTTTTCCAATGATTACCATTTCCCGCATGGAAGGGGCAAGTGTACCAAAAGTTGCAGAATCATTCCAGATAATGGAATTGATAACCAGCTTTTCGCAAAGTGCGGGCAGTATGTTAATTGATCCCATTTGGCCTGGAAAATGGGAGGGCTGTGCTTCAACAAGCGCAAATCGTCGGAAAAACGGCATCGCTCAAGGACATCCATGGAGGTTCCATTTCTCTTGAATCTTCTACGGTGCACGTTCGTTTCTACATGCCTATGTATGTCAATAATGTGCAATTTGTTATTGACCTTCAAACTGCGTCTTTTGCTTTGATTTTAGGAGTCAGCTATTGATCGGGTAATCGGTGTTACCCTTTAAACTGAAAATCAACTTGAAGTCAGAAAAACTATTATTACTTGACGTTTTGATTTTTTTGCAACCTTTTTCAATAATTTGAAGTCTTTGTTCAATTAAGAACGTGAATCGTCTTTCATGTGCCTCGTTTTGGTTTGAAACTGATTCGATATTAGTCTAACTTCGACGGCCAAATTTCAAACTATCAGAGCATCTCCAGCCTGTCTCAATTTTTCTCAAATTTGTTCAGAAAAGTGAGTAAAAGCTTGATTTGGTGTGGGGCACTCCAATCACAAACCTATTTTAAAATCAGATTTGCTTTTATAAAAATTCATAAACATATTTTGCCCGCATTCTTGACCTTCACAACGTTGTCCCACCTCTGCCGCCACTGGTAAACCCTAGATCTGGATTTAAGGAGTCGGCCGCCACCACCACCGTCATCGACCACCAACGCCTTCGCTCACCACCGCCAGCTACCACCACCGTCAACCACCAAAAACTAGCCATTGCACATTGTGGTTTTGGTTTTCCCTTTGATTCAGGAAAAAAGAGGGAACTCAATTTGATATGGTTTTGGTTCAAAGGCTGGAGTGAGATTTAGAGAGGATTTACTCAGATTTTGAATTTGGTTAAAAAAAAGGGCAAGGGCTGGAGCTGCTCTCAGGAGTTGATCTGATAATCATCTTTATTCATGGCTTGATTCAGCTTGCAAAGCTTTTTATTGCCTCTTCTAATACCCAAAAAAGAAGAAGAAAAAACCACAACTTTGATGAGTCTGGGGGCATACTCTTGAGTCTGTTGTAAACACCCCAAACGGTTGTTGATCAAAGCAGTTGTGTTGTGCCTTCGTTTTCCTAAAAACTCAAGTTTGATAATAGTTAGCCTCCATTTAGAAAATTAGATAAAGATGTAAGTGGCGCAGTTTCTGAATAGCCAAGTATTGCTTTTACAGTATGGTGCGGTGGAGTAATTAATATTGGGGAAATTCAGAATCCTCTAGCAGTGAATTCAAGAAGATGTTTACTGGTTCTCGCCCAAATGATTGTAGGATGAAGAAACAGAGGTGATGGGTGCAGTGAGATTTGGAGATAAACTGTCTCTAAACTCCGTGTGCGAGCACATTTAAGACACTATCTTCAGGAAGTGGCAGTTTTAAGTTTCATCCCCAGCTCTTCCACATATGTTCTATTCGATCAACGAGGGAAACCCTATGGCTTGGATTGAGTGAGAGGGAATTTCTAGCACCATGGAGGTGCGGCCTTCAAATTCTTTATAAGGCTGTAAATTGATGCTAGTGTAAGTTGATCTCTGTTGCCATTGCCAAGGCATTCAGATTAGAGAGTCCAAAGCTAAAGCTGCTTCCAAAATCTAAACTTCGAAGAAAGGCATGACTGAGTTGCTTGGTAAGGTGCGTCTCAAGCCAAGTATTGGTGAATTATTTTGGTAAAATTATGTGTTTTAAGTTTTGATTTTGTCTTAAAATCTTGTGCGCATTGCCATGTTATTAGGCGTGTCTGTAGACTACTATATTGCTTCATTTTCCAAGTCCTGGGAACTCCTTAATTTCCTCCCTAGCTTAATTTTCTTTGCCGTCTCTGTGTTGCAGTGCTATTTGCAGACAGAGAATCGTCTTACTTTGATAATCTCTTTGAGGCCAGTGGATCTTCTGAAAATTGTATTAGATGGAGATATCAAAGACAACTAAATCGAATCTGACAACTTTTTTTCTGTTTATGATGCTGAGATGGGTATATTTATTGACTTTTAGAATCGTTGAATTGGGATTATCGAAGTGAAACGACTTCATCTACTGATTCAACACGTAAGACAATTCCCTTGGTTTCCTGACTTATTTGTTGTTTCTTTGTTTGATGGATAATCAGCTCAATCTTTCTTCCTTGAAAGTAAAGCCCCATGAGGATTTTTTTTCCCTTCTCTGGTTTAGATTCCCTGCTTGGAACTTCAGGAAAAGGAAGGAAAGGAAAAGGAAAGAAAGAGAAAGGGAAAACAAAGGAAAGTGTGGAGGAAAATTTGATGTGTTTGATTCTTTGTTTTATTCTTCTCTCCAATTTCCTCTCAAAACCAAACAAGGGAAAACATTTTTCCTTCCATTTCCTTTGTTTTACCCTATGTTTCAAACAAAGGATTGCACGGCGAGTTTTTTACTATAGGAAAATAGGGGAGGGAAGCATAGCATATGGCCCAGAAGTTGTAATATGTTGAAAGTATCTTCCTTGGTGGTTATGGGATATGGAAGTAATTACTGCAGAAGGGAATGAGGCTAAGAAAAGCAAAACATACAAGTGCTTCGGTATTAGTTACTACAAATTACGGAAAACCATGAAAATTTGGCTCCCTGTTTGCATAATCGTTAAGGATTAATCTAGCTGCAGAGTTCTTTCAAACTCCCAATTATACATCCTTCACTAATAAATTAGGTGCTGAACCGTTCTTACAAATTGGCTGTGCCTGTAAGCATATTTTACAATGAATCCTTTGTGGCCTCTTGTTTATTGTTTCCAGGCCCTGTTCTCCAGTACTTTCACACTTTTCTGAGTGCATGAACGGCACTGATTTGATAGGCTCCGTTCACTTTTTTTATTTTCCTGTTCTTTCTATTGGGGACCATATTAAACAGTGTTACCAAAATCCTCTGATTCACCACATGCATCTTACAGTTCAATACATTTGGAGGGAAGACATACATATGTCTGAATGTATCTTAGGTTTCCTACTACATGCATTCAGATTGATATGTGTCTGATGATCCATATTAGACAGTGTTATCGTTTATAACGCTGGGCTTACTACCGATGCCACTGCTTCTGATGGCTCTCCTCCTGTTGATGCTGTGAGAATTTGTAAAGTTTTACTAGCGACTTTCCATTGGATTAGTGTTAATGACCCCCTTTCTTCTGATGCTTCAGTGTGCCCGTTATATGAACATAGCTTCTGCCAGAGGCACATGTCACCCCCGGTTCTTATACACACAAAAAATAATAATAATAAAATAAAATTGTGTGTATATTAAAAATGTTGAGCATTTGAACAAGTTAATAAAATTATTATGTATTCTAAAACTATTAAGGTAACAATCATTCTCCTCTATTTTTTGTTTTTGGGAATTTGAGTTTTCTATCTTCTTTTACGAGAATAATAGAAATTGATAAGATAACTTAGATGTATTATTTATAATTTAGATACCTTTTACAAAGGCCTCTAGGCCTTAGTAAATTTTTTTTGTTTTATGTGTAGTTAATCTTAGAACATATGTACTTCTTTTTCACATGAAATATATTAATTTTTTTGGGTGCCACCTCCGCTTTCAAATCCTGGTTCTGCCATTGGCTTTTGCAACGGAGTTGGCCTTGGCTTTCTTGAAATCAGTTCTGTAGGAGTAACTAGTAAGTGGATTTTGCTGCCGGTGGAAAATCGCTATTAGATATTCTTGAGTTCTGCTTCAGACTTCAGTAGTTATTCCTGGGCAATTTCCTCAATCTGATAAACAAATGAGATTGCGCTGACAGCAACTAAGCAAGGGGCTTACCCAACAAGAGGTTGCAGATTCAACTTCAACCATCAGCAAAAACCGCTTGGGGCCATTCAAGGGTTGTCTCTGTTTGTTAGTAGTAGAGCTCGGGATTAGTCTATGTGGGACACTGAGGTTATAACAAAAAAAACAAAGAAAGCGCTCACCCAAAAAAAGAATGAATTGGAGTGTATTTTCCTAACCGACCAAGGTGGATCAAATAGGCTCGACCCATTTCCCATCTTGTGAGACAGCACCAGGCTAACATGCTAAGTTGGGACCGTAGGGTTGTTGAGTAATTATATGTTCCTGTTGACACGGAATTCTCCAGGGACAGGAGAATTTCTAATGCCAACACCGAGTGGTGCTGCGAGTGTGCAAGCGTGCCAGGAGATAGGAGATCTCCAAAAAAAAAAAAGGAAAAGCGCTTAAGATCTGAAATAAATTTTTTAGAAGCAACAGTGATAACTTAATTAAGAGGAACTAAGTTACAATGGTTCGAGTGCCTTGAATAAGGACTTCAACAACAAAAAAGAAAATAAGATTACATGGAAAAGGAGAAAAGGGAGAACGAAGAGAGAGAGAGAGGAGATGAGAAGAGAAAGACATGATAGAGAGGATAACAATCGACTCACTCGATGGTTAGGAAATAAATTACAATGCTGCTGTGAGCTTTTGGTGTGTGAACCTCTCTAATGTTGCACAATGACTTGTATTTATAGGCATCATTTGCCTATAAATGGTTCAGGAGATTTCGGATTCACTAAGCACATCTTCTGCCCACTTTCTTCAGAAATCTTCTCCAAAACTCCCAGGTGTCTCTTTGACTCAATCATCCCCTTTTATTTGGTGTTGAAATTAACTCCTAGGCCGCCAAGTGACCTATTACTTCTATAACTAACCACTTTCCACAAAAAGTGGTAACTAACTCCTTGGAGGCTTTAATCCCATGTGGCAATAACTATCCACTTTTCTTGATTTAAGCTTCATGCATTTGAAAGAATGTCTGATGCTCTCACAAATCGCCACGTGTCAGGAGATATCCGTATCATGAGATATTGTCGCTACGTGGCAAAAGAAATCCGTACCAGGAGATATCGGGCTGACAAATGTCCCATATGGCCGAAATTAACTATTTATGATTTTATCTAATTATCACATGTTAATTTTGGTCTCTTGGAAAAAATCATGGTATAAACTTTGATTCCTACAATTTAGGTAACCATTTTGGCCCTGTTCGTTTGGGGGTTTTCCCCCAGTTTAGCACTATTCCGGTTTTGATTACATCATCACTTTTTTCATTTTTTCTCTCTATCTCTCTCCACTTATTACACCTGCTTACATCATCAAAACAAAACAAAACTAAACTACTCAACCGAACACAGCCATTATCACTTTCAAAAGATGCAGTATCTCCTAAATTGTAGGGAATTCGGCTTACGGATAAATCCGAATTCAAATTAAAGTTTTTTTTAGTCAATATTATTGCCACGTGTTAAAAGTTAAAAAATTATGGTACAAACAGTTCCAAAAATGATCTCATTGCAACTGGTTTTTGATGGATAACAAACGCTACTGTACTATATTTCATTTCTTGGATAAAGGTAAAGTCATCCAGTTCAACACAAACAAACGAATAGTCTGAGCTGCAGGATTCAAAAGAATCTATCATAAAGCGTAAAAGCTACCAAAATCTCCGTTCATTTGTCAAGAAGCTAACCAAAACAGAAGCTTCAATCTCCGCTCATTTGTGCAATTTTCGGTTTGTACTATTTTTAGAAGCTTGCGAGTTCTGGGTTTGACCCGGCCCGTTTAGATTGCACTGATTATGAAATTAAGTTATGTAATCAGCCTTGAATGCTGGGTGAATACATAGAATTGAATACCCACGGTTTATACCTTGCTAATTGGATATGCATTCAATTCCCACGTTTTATACTATGCTGATTGAATAGGAATTCAAATGTAGTAGTAATATGAATTGCACTTATTGCAGTATCAGTTATGCAAATTCAATTACCACATTTATCGCCTGGTAAATTGGCTCAATGAATGAGAGGCTCCTCTTTTCACCTATAAAATGGCAATCTCTGCTATTGTTTCATCACACCAAAAAATCAGCATTCTAATTACATAGTTCTTTGTTCAGTTTTCAAGAGAGAGTTTAGATATAGTTCGTTCAACAAAGCGATCCTGTTGGTGTTATCGATTGATCGTTTTAAAGCCGATCTACCCTAGAAGGCGGACGTTGATCATAACCTCAAACACCCGTGGTGAGGAGGCGAATTTACTTTCAAGAAACCGTTTGAAACATGGGCCTTGATTTGCTATTTTTTAATTCATTATGGTTTTCGTTATTTCTTGTTCTTTTTGTTAATTTCCAGAATTTACATATTTGAGCAAACCGAGGCCCGTGTTTGACACAGTTTCCTTAAAGCAAATTCGCTGCCTCACTACGGTCGTTTGAGGTTTTGATCGACATTTGCCTCCCAGGATACAGCGGCTTCAAATGATCAAATAGTAACACCTACTGGATCATTTTGTCCAACGAACAATATTTGTACTCTCTCTTGAAAACAACAATGGAAGAACTCTATATGAATGATTTTTCGGTGTGTTAAAACAATGACATGGACTCCCTTTAAATAGCAGGAGTCGTCAATGTAATCAGGGGGTGTTCCACTAATCCAGTTTTTTTTTGAAAAAATTGATTTTTCACAATTTTACATAAAATTGATTTTTTATGTAATCAATTTTTTATGTGATGTGTTGTGAGAGAATGATCTGTCTCAGTATTTCGAAAAAAATAGTTTTTTGTTAGTGGAACACCCTCTTACGATGATAATCAATTGGGGAATTGAATAGAGGGAAATCAATATGGGGAATTGAATTCTGTAAATTCAATTTCTAGGAAAAAATATTGCAGCTATTAATCTAGAATTAAACACGTGGTATTAATCAAACACTACTAATATCGTACTGCCCATATTCGATAAACTCGAAGAGGTCCTTTTGGTTGCCTCGTGAGATCCTCCGAATACCCTGATTTTATCATCTGAAATTTTGAAAATTTTTCGACAAACTATTCCCAAGAAACTTATAGTGAATCATTTGATAAAAGAAATTTTGAGAGAAAGTTAGAAAGTAGTTTAATTTGGTAGAAATTAATGGAGATGCAAAATTTTTGTAGGATTTGTATTTTTTGCAAAACATGTTTTGAGGGAAAACTAATTCTAATGGGAAAATCAAAGACGCGAATCCCATGACATTCTTAGAATATATTACAAATACAAAAAAATTAAACATTCCCTTACTTTCTTTTCACGAGCTGTAGACACACTCTTTAATTTTCTTGCTCCAATTGGCATCAAAATAAACAGTTTAAGAAGTTGCATAAGTACTCAACTATCAATAAATATAGGTGAACCCAAGCATAAATCAAAATAAGAAAAACCTAATTTCCCCCAAAAAACAATTACACAAAAATTGAAGGAACCAATAACAATGCATATTGCTGAATAATTACTCCTCAACTATTTATCAAAACATATTCTTTTACTCCATTACATAAATGTTGATATTCAGAACTTAGTATTAGAGTTGAGAGAATTCTGACAAAACTACGAGACAACACGATACAAATACGACACAATGCCCACTCTTAAAATAATCGAGAAATTTTTCCTGCGTCTGTACCTGTATTATAACAGTGACGTCTGGGAGATTTAGCTGCGGCCGCTAACTCCGCCTCATCCAATGCCTTCTTCTTTCTCCTAACCGTCCCTTCATTCTATTTGCCACCAACCTCTGAGACGACGACGAAGCTATCCTCCGAAATCACCGAAAGCGCTGGTTTCCATCTTGCCGTCTTTACTTCCGTTGATGGTCCACCGTTTAGAGAAGACGCATGACCGTTCCCTGCTCTCCTCACAACCGGTGCATCCTGTTGCCGCGGCGGACTTGCAGCGGACTCGGCCGCCGGGTTTACGGAGGAACCCTCACAACACGACCCGAACAGCAAGAGTTTCATCATATGTTTCCTTTCTTCTCTCTGTAGTGTTCTTGCGACTTACGACAATCTGAGTCACATAAATAGAGAATGCCGAGGGAAATTTTGTGACGTGTGATTTGGTTTTGCGTTTCTGTAGATTTCGGATTCCTGTTGGAAAAAGGAATTCCACTATGGTCAGACTTCTTTCAGTTCTTCTCTACAGCACAAAAACGAGACTCCCTCCGTTTCTAAACTTTTGACCTTTTTGAGATTGCGTGTCATTTTAAATTATTTAGGCTTTGTTCTCTAATACATTTTATGCCATAAAATGGAAATTCTCATTTTAGTTGGAGTTTTATAGAATGGTCATAAAATAACATTGTTTTCCCAATACATTTTATGTAGACATTTTATGTAGTTTTCCCAATACATTTTATGGAATGGTCATAAAATGACATGTCATTTTATATATTGAGAAAACAATGCCATAAAATCTCCCATTTTATTCCATAAAATGGGTTGAAGAACAAAGCCTTATATCTTTTTATTTAAGTATAACGTTTTATGTGATTTTGAAAATTTTGTTTAAAGAACTAACTAAAATCTATCAAACAAGATTCATATTGCATATTTTTTGACATGTACATTAAAAAATATAGGCATTTAAAAATGATACACTATTAAAAAAGTGTCAAACTTTAAAAGACAGAGGGAGTAATAACCCTTCTCTCTCTCTCTCTAAACTTATGCTCACTTCATCTTGTTCTGGGAAACAATCTTGCGGACCTCTAGAAGGACCTATGATATCAAAAAAATAATGTTCTTTCCATCCAGATTTATTAGTCTATTTTGGAAATTCGTGCTACTTTTCAAATGACTATATATTATAATTTCTAATATTTCATGTAGTTTTAAAAACATTCTTATAAAACTAATCGAGATTTATCAAATAAGATCTATATATGACATATAATTACTTATTAATTTAAAGATATTATCAATATTTTATCTGATTATGATAAAACGAGGGATAAACAAATTCAGATGGAGGGAGTAAGCAAGAAAACTATTCTCTTTATATCTCATAGGAGTAAATAACTGGACAAGTGAAGTAAATTACCCTAAGCCACCCCGCAAAAATTCTTGTATGCACATGGGAACGTTTGATTGGTCGAGTCCTTTTTGGATATGGATTATATACACGAGATTAACGATAGGAATAAAGATAACATGTGGATAATATATGAGATTGTATGTATGTAGTACAAAATTATTTATACTAGCCCTATTCTTCCTAAATTTTTGCTTTCTTATTTTGTTCATTTTTTTGAAATTTTTGTTAGGTTCACATTGTATATGTGTGTTCAGTGGTGGACGCAGAATTCCTACCACGGAGACCAAATTATATATATTCATAAATTAACATCAAATATCATTCTTATATATATATATATATATATATATATATTAATAAAACAATTACGAGGGAACTTCGTAATTTTTACAAACAAAACCTTAAAAATAGTACTCCCTCTGTCCTTTTTTTAAATATTTTATTTCGTAAATTCAACTTATTAAATAAACATCTTTACACTTTTCGCATCAACTTTTTCCTCTACTTTAAACTTTTCATATCAACTTTTACCTCTACTTTCCGAAATTATGATTTTTTTTGACCCATTAACTCTTTACACACTAACTTTTCAAACCACATAGGAGTATTTATTTATAGACAATCCAAAATGGAAAGTTAAACACTTAGGCCTTGTTTGGTGGCACTTCTGTTTTCTGTTTCTGTTTTCAGAATTTTCACAATTTCAAGGAAGGAATATTGTTTGTGTGTCACTTCCACTTTCAAATTCTATTTTTTTACTTCTACTATTTATGAAATTTGGGGAAGTTGAAAATCTCAACTTTCACCTTTTGCTTTTGTTTTCTCACTCTCAGCCACCACCCACCATCACCGCCACCCCCCACCCACTATCATCGCCACCATCCCCCACCACCACCCCAACCACCACCTCCACCACACGCCACCCACATCCCAACCACCACCTTCACCATCATGCACCCCACCACCCACCACCACCTCTAACCACCACCCCACCACCTCCAAACACCACCACACACCACCCCACCACCACCTCCAACCTCCCACCGGCACACCTCCAACCGACTCATAATTATGTTTTTACTTTTTTTTTTGAAAATAATTTCACACAAACATATTTTTTTATTTTCACTTCATTTTTACGAAAAACAGAAATTAGAAACAAAAAAAGAAAACAGAAAATAGAAGTGTTACCAAACATAGCCTTAAAAAGAGACGGAGAGAGTAGGAAAATTGGGATAATTGGAGAGTGAGCGGGGATTCGGGGCCCCTCTTGCACCCCTAGACCCCCTTATGTGCACCCCTATGTGTGTAGACACATACACTCAATTAATTATATATTCATCTCAACTAGAGAAGTATCAAAATTATAATGGCATATTTTGGTTTGAGAAGTCTCACCCTTTGTTTATGAACCATTAATTTTCCCAGCCTCAACATTGTCCAATTTCCTAGTTCAAAAATTGCAGAACTAAGGGCATGGGATTGGCTTTTTGTCCATTTTAAACTGTTTTGCGTAAAAATTTGCTCAACAATGTTAAGAACACAACTAAAATGGGACGCTCCTAAAATTTGCTAGACCTGTCCCAGTCATGTTGAGTTATCCATTCTAAATGGGACCCTCCTAATTTTGTGCATTTTTTTTTCTTCCCTATGATGCTCCCAAGAACCCAAGGCTGACATATAATAAGACAATTCTAATCCTAAAGTAGCTCAAGTGGTAAATTCATAAGAGTAACTATAACGATAAAGTACGTTTCTTTCAGGATATTCCGAGTTTGAAAACTCATTAACTTTTTTTTGAACTTACCATAAGAGTTTTTCTTGTGGATTCTTTAGTCCCAACGCAAATAGCCTACTTTAAATTGATCAGACTTAAGATAAGATTTGTAACGCCCCGAATTTCGGACACGTTATTAAAATAATTTCCTTGAATATACGTCAATAACAACGGAAGATTAGTTTGATTAAATAGAAATATTGAGAAATAATTACCTTAAATAAAAGACAATAGTAACGGAAGCTTAGTTTGACTAAAACAGATTAAGTCCTTAAACAAGATTACAACCATATTTTACATTTTCAAAAAGATACAGAGCAACTATGAAAAAGAACTCAAGAATTCCTTCTTCCAGGACATAGTCCACCTTCAGCTTAAAATAAGTCTTTAGCTCCGTCTTCTAAACCTGGCATGGGAATACCAAGGCACGTAGTACCATGAGCATAAAACGCTCAGTAGGAAAATCCTACCCAAAACCCATAACGTACAGATAACAATTATACACTTCAATTTAAATAATTAAAAGGAAAAGATTGATCACTTTCAAAACTGCTAACTTTTAATCTCTGTAACATGTACTCTTAAGATTTCACAAATGACATCCTTCATATATCTTTAATAGCCAACCATAACTGTCACATAAATCATCGGGTCCTTCAGGCTGCCCTCGGGGTCCTGTCAGGCTACCCTCAACAATAGGAGGTCCTGCTAGGCTGTCCCCAAGGTCTTGCTAGGCTGCCCCTAAACAACTGGGTCCTTCAGGCTGCCCTCGGGGTCCTGTCAGGCTACCCTCAACAATAAGAGGTCCTGCTAGGCCGTCCCCAAGGTCCTGCTAGGTTGCCCCAAACCTGTTGTTCCTTCCATTGTTCCATTTAAACTTAATCGCATCTACATGATCCTGTTAAATCCGCAAATCACCCATCATCTTAAGTTCGTCTAGGTTCTTGGAATGATACATGTCCACAATTTAACAGGTTCAGATGACACATAAAAATAATAATTATGCTTCACAAAAATTGACGGTAACATTCGCATCTCATTCAATAGGCATTGCTTAATCACAATAATAAATAGTATATTGATTATGTTTGAAACTAATTAACAGTTTCATTTACAAAGTTTAATGCTTTCGACATCATCACGGCATTTTAATGGTTCATTCAAATACAAATCATCTAATGCACTTCATTGTTACCTTAAATATATATATAAGTTGTCTTATCCCTTCACATGTTAAACTAAGTATAAAGAAATCGAGCGACTAATAGTTTATTCTATCATTTCAATAATTACTTCACAATCCTCAAACTCCATTCATGAACTAATCCAACACATTGAGGCAGTGTACTGTAATCTTTTCATATATATATATATATATATATATATATATATATATATATATATATATATATATATATATATATATATATATATATATATATATATATATATATATATATTCTTTTCTATCAATCTTAAGCTTCGCTCAATCACAGTCCGTTCACGTCATATATTCGCATAAAACGTATACAAACAATATTCAAAACTCTACAATAGCCAACATTATGTGTAAATGAATATATTTAGGGAGATAGAATTTAACTACCTCGATCCGTAGTTCTAGCGCGTAACGAAATAAAAATGGAGTTGGGTCGTCGGATCAATCGTTCGGCAATGGAGCTCCACCGGAGACATGTTCGGGGCTGTTTTTGGATTGAAACGGAGTGGTTTCTGGGGCTGGTTTTTGGGCTGCAATGAAGGTGAAGTACAGCCAGCTTTTCGGAATCGCTTTGGGGACGAAAAGCGAGGTCGCTACGTTGCGGTGATTTGGGTGTTCTAAAGGAGCCGGAATGCGCAGCTTAGGATCGGAATGGAGTCGATTTTAGGGCTGTTTTGAGAGTTGGAAATGAGTTGGAAATCGTGGTGTTGTGAGACGCTGAGAAGGGAAGGAAAGGGGGCGAAGACGGTGATTTGCATTGGAATCTGTGGGGGGATGCTTCACCTATTGCCCTCTTCGGCCCCGCCGAGCAAAGACCGCGGGAGGGGGGAGCCCCATTGACCTCGGCCAGAACCGTGGGGGTCGCTTCTGAGAGGATAGCCGACACTTCGAGAACCGCGAGGGGAGATCTCAAGACAGGAACAACCACGCATAGCTTTTCCAGCCCTCACGGCAAGGGTGGTCCTGTGGGAGGCACTACTTGGCCAAGTAGTTTATTTTAAGAGTTACGAGATCGAGATTTTTAGAGAGAGAGAGGAGTGTAGCTTCAAAAGCCAAATGTAGAGAGAGAGAGAGATTGGGTTTAGAGTTTACTTCGGGCGCTTTACAGAGGGGTGAGAGGAGGCGATTATAGGCAGGTGCAGGCGCTGCGGTTCCTCGTGACGCCCCTGGGGAGTGACTCCACGCGCCGGGCCGCTATCCCCGCACTCGAAAGTGCATAGATATCCGCCTCACGCACTAGTGGTGCTCCGCTGGGTGACTGCTTCCATTCCCCGGCGAAGAACTTGCTTCATAGCCTCTAGCAGCACCTCGGGCAGCGAGCTCGCGGGAGTCGAGGGCTCCGCCACTCTGCGCGCGTATAAGCGGGGTAGAGTAATGGGATGGTCAAGACCATTAATGAGCCGCCTGCCGGGCCGTATGCCTCACTCGAAGCCCCTCGGCTACCTCTAGCCGCAGAGGGCCGAATCCCCGCCAACGCTACCACGCGACTCCCCGATGACGCCTCTTTGGGATCCAAAATCGGTGCCCCCCTAGGCTCGGGCCTACCGAGACTCGATCGAGACTTCTAGTTGGACTGCGGACGGTGGTTCCTACCGAGCCCTATAAGCCGAGCCCTCGGACAACAGTGCACGTGGTCCGCCGTACGGAGGGGTGGCCCCTTTGGGCCCCAGTTCATTGGCCGCTACAGAATCAAAGGGTGAAGAAGAAAAAGAAATTGGGCTTTTGATTCTCAGCACATTTCTCTCTTCCTCCATGCCATCTATCTCCTCTCCCTGTACCTGTCTCTCTGTGTGTCGACTTTGCAAGGAGAAGCTGGGAAGCCTTGAATGAGAAAAGGGGTTGGTGGGATTTGTTGGCTTTGGGTGCATCCACGTAGAGCACAAATGAAAGGGTGAGAGTATTTTGGGGAGGGAAGTCAACATATATAGGGGCTCATTAGTTCCATAAAAATCCCATGGATAATAGGGTGTGTGTGAGGAGTGCTTTGATATGGAGGTTAAAGGAAAGTGTTAAAGGGAGTTGTTAGCTTCCTATTGGCTAGAGAAAAAGAGAGACAAATTTGGTTAAACATGGATGTGGAGTACTGATGTGGAAGGGGATGATAATGAAAAGTGGGTTTGGTTAGGCAATAAGATGGTAATGGAATTAGAATTCGGTTAGGAAGAAAATGAGTAGATATATGCATATATGAACATAATACATGCATTTATATCATCTAGTCTAAATTACAACTAGTTAATCACAAAATTAAATTAACCATTACTAGAGTTTTATTAGGAAAATTACTTTTAAAAAAAAAAAGAATAAAATAGTGCGAAAATCCGGGTCGTTACAAGATTAATCAAAATGAGCAAAAGTTGAACCAGACACCCTGACCGCCTAATGAAAATAAAAATAAAAAGAAGACACAGCAAGATGCCTCACTCTGGAGGGAGATGCCAATGCATTGTGGGTTGCTTTTTCAGTTATAAATTCTTTCAGTTTTTTTTTTTTCGTTTTGGATTTCTATGGTCTATGCATGGTAGTTTGCGAAGGGTCTGGAAAAGAACAATCAGGAGATTTGGGTAAATGACACAACGGCTTTGTTCGTTTTGGATTTTAAGACCCAGTTTTTTCAATTATTATTCAATCATTACTCTTATTTTCAAATATTATTTTCATTTTTCTTTATGTCTATCTCTAATCATTAACCCTTATTTATAATTATTATTTTTATTTCCCTCTCCAATCATTACCAAAACTCAAAAACCCAAAACCTAAGACAAACATAACCAGCGTGTCATTAATTTGTATGACGGGTTAGGATTCCGAATATGCCCGAATGTCAAATTAAAGTGTTCATTCGAGAATACAAAAAAGATTTTTCCCGAGGTAGTCATTATCTGTATCGAGCTTAATCTTTATACCCTTCATTGGTCGTTTCCATCGCCGACAACGCTGCTAAGAAATTGAAGTCCTCCGTTACCACCGTATCGCCGCCTCCATCGATCACCACAAATTAGTGGTGCTGAATGTATAAGTCACTTTGTCAATACAATAAACGTAGGAGGTGCTGAGATTTGTACATGAGAATTCAGTCCTCCATTTGTGGTTGGTGTGTCCTCTTTGCTGGAACACCCCGATCACGCATGGTTTTTGTTTTTGTTATGTAAATCACGCCATCACTCAGCTTCATTGATTTTCTAACCGACTTTGGAGTATATACAATTGGGACTGACGGGGTGCTGTGCAGCCCCGTGGCGTCGCCACGCCGGCATTTTTTCGATAATCGGAGATGTTCACTGCGTAGACCTCGTCGAGTACTACAATTATGTAAAAAATTAACTTGATCGGATATCTTTAAGTCGCTTATCGGAACATAAATACTTTGAAAACAAATAGAACACAAATGGACACAAACACTGGATAAAAACCATTTTTTCATGTTATTTGTGTTCCGATTAGGCACTAAAGATATTCGATCAAGTTGATTTTTGGCACACTTGTAGTATTCGACGAGATCTACACAGTGAACATCTTCGATCGTCTAAAAAATATTGGCACAGTGG
Source organism: Vaccinium macrocarpon (assembly GCA_022606695.1). Lineage (NCBI taxonomy): Eukaryota > Viridiplantae > Streptophyta > Magnoliopsida > Ericales > Ericaceae > Vaccinium > Vaccinium macrocarpon. The sequence goes on from CM040180.1 coordinate 12,311,661, forward strand.
TGCCATGGTGCTGTGCATGGGGATGCACAGCACCCCCCAGGTTCCATATAATTGGGGAAGAAAAACATTGAAAAACATTTAGAAAGAAATTTGGGCCCAGCATGATCTTCTGAGGCCCAGTTTAAGTGCCCTGCGGCATGGCAACCCTGCCAAGTGCATCCAGACCATCGGTCTTGACAATCAATGATCTTGATTTAAACACTTTTGGGCCGTTCGGATTGGAGGTTGTCACTTTGTATTGTGCATTGATCGGCACAGCTTATGGCATGGGCTATTGACAACATTGTATGCATGTTAGAAGGGAATTAGTGAGTTAACACACTACAAGAAAAATGGGTATTTTCGACAGTTTTTTTCCCAGCGGGACTATTAATGCCCGGTGGTTCAACAAATGCCGGAAAAGTGATTTTTACCGGAGGTTTTAAAACTACCACTAGCAAAAGTGGCATTCCTGGCGATTTTTCTAAAGTGCTGGTAAAAAATAATTTTTCAAAAAAACATGTCACGGTGTAGTATATATATATATAGAGTCCAGTTCCGGTCAGGAATCCCGGACCTATCTTAGGTCCGGAATTTTCACTTCCCGGTCATTTGACCGGGATCCGAACCGTTGGATGTTTTTAAAACATGTTTTTAAGGTTCCACGTGGGAAATGGGCAAAAAAAATACAGTAGCTTCATCCGAGCATTTTTTGATAAAATTGTGATTTTATAGTTTTATCGAAAAATGCTCGGATGAAGCCCTTCCTGGTATTTTTTTTTGCCCATTTCTCGCATGGAACCTTAAAAACACATTTTAAAAACATCCAACGGTTCGGATCCCGGCCAAATGGCCGGGAAGTGGGAGGTCCGGACCTATCTTAGGTCCGGGAGTCCTGACCGGATCCTTGTTGTGTATATATATATATGGCAAACTTCACATCCATACCTCCCGGAAATAAGAAAAAATTGGCTTTTTTGTGTTGCAAATTATTTTTGAAAAATCTGGTCCGTCCAATGTGTTCAGAAGGTATTTTCAAGGGTTCACACAAAATATCTTCAAAAAAAAATATCGAGAAGGGCTTGATCCAAGCAGTTTTCACAAAAATATATAAAGTTTTTAAAAAACCGCTTGGATCAAGCTCTTTTCCGTATTTTTTTAAGATTTTGCACGAGCACCCTTGAAAATACCTTCTGAACACATTGGACGGCTCGGATCGTAAAAAAAAAAATTTGGATCAAAAGTCCGGAAATCAAAAGTCCGGATAAGAAGTGTTACCTATATATATATATTTGTCAAAATGAAACAAAATGCGTGCTAGCTCAATTGGTAGTGCACACGCCCGAGGGTTGCAAGGTCTTGAATTCAAGTCCTGGGCCAAGCATTTCAATCAAATATTGTGTGCCACGTGGGCACCACATTGCCTGCCACATGGGCGCCATGCCAGCCACCATGTGTAATCCTTTACATATGTGATTTAGCATTGCCGGCACTAACTTTTCCCGACAGTCGTCTTGATTACTGCCGCTAATGGGAATTCCCAACGGTTTTGCAGCTTTTCTCGATAGTTTTCTAATGCCCTAATGCTTAAATTTGGAGTTGTGACAACTAGAGAAAATTCAACATCTCTCCATAAACTCGAACCTATGCTTGCTAACCTAAGAGTCACGTCTTCAAAGTGACGCCATTTGGGTTGAGAGTCTGGCGTTTGATAATTGGTATGCACTGGGAGGGTTGAGAGTCTGGCGTTTGATGATTGGTATGCACTGGGAGATCAAAGCTGGGCCCAGTTTAGATCCGGGTTGGGTATAGAGCCCAATCAATTGTACCTTAGGACATAGGACATATGAAGATGGAAGCCTCTTTTGTGATCGGGCCCATAGACCTGCACGATAGCCCAATACCCAACCATTTAAACCTTCAAACTTACTACATCTGTCATTGTTATAAATTGAAAGATATAGACAATTTAAAACATAACATGAATGCCGAAAATGGATCAACAATGGATGGAGGGAGTAATAAAAAGGAAACATAGAAAATTTACAACTGCTGTCGCTTTTTGAGCTTATTATTGGTTGATCATTCCGTTGTTACCTTTATTGGATTTGTTAAATGCATAGAAATTTCCACACTCCCTTCCCATGATGTGAATTTACAATGTTATCCTTCTAAGTGTGAGAGTTACAAAAAGAAACGTAATTTTGTAAAATTTGCATTACTAGAGAACCAAAAAAAAAAAACGTGATTATAAAAAAAAAGTGTGTGAAAATCAATAACCTTGTCAAAAATCAATAAGCTCATACACATTGGTTCATTTGTATAGTAGACACTTTAGCAATGGTCACATGAAAGGCTAAAGAGCGAAATGTACGATATATTGTATGTGTACGAAACAATCTATCATTGTTACTTTTTGAATAAAGGTACTAAATGGACATACGTGTTAAAAAATTGGCTAAAAATAAAAAATTATCCAGTTCTATAAAAAATTATTCTCCAAAACTTTTCTCAAAATTATCAACCTAACAAAAGCCAATTTCCAGCCAATTTTCTCAATTTTGCAGGCTTTGGCTTTATGAGTATTTTTTTCCCCACCCTTTCTGAGATTTTTTTTTTTAATCAAAATGATATTTTTGCCTTAACACCAAATTGAATAATTAAATTTTGAACATGGATGTACTGCAAAATATGAAAAGTACCAGAAAGTACTCCTTTCATCCGCCTTTGTTTGTCTTTTTTTGAAATTTATAGTATTTTTTATTGCTTATATTTTTCAGTATGAATCTCAAAAAATATGAAATATGAATTTTGTTTAATATATCTCAATTAGTTATGTTATACAAATTTGCAAAATCATGAAAACTTACAAAATGATACCTACACTCCTTTCTTGTCTTTTACTGAAATTTTACACATAAAAATTTTCCTAGAAGACAAAAAAGTGGGTGTTGATAACAATTTGGGGAGTTCACACTCCCCTACTTCTATTATAAAAAGTTCACAAAGTCATAAAAACCATTATAAATTACTCTAAAAGATAGGGAAGTGATTTCCACAGCTCCAAATTATTAACAATACTCTTTTTTTGTCTTTTAGTGACATTTTCATGTGTAAAAATGTCACTAAAAGACAAAAAGGAAGTGTGATTAATAATTTAGGGGTGTGAATATCAATTACCAAAAGTAATACTCCCTCCGTCCCAATTCGTTTGCTCACAATGGAAATACGTGTAATTTCAAACTCCTACAAAATATATTTCTCTATATTATTTTTTTAATTTGTTTTATACCAAATTAAAGTTAATGAGCACTTTAATTTGGTGTAAAAAAATTTTAAAAATATTATACAAAAGTCTATTTTTTAACATCTATAAAAAAAAAATACACGTTTCCCAAAACGAGCAAACAAATTGGGACAGAGAGAGTAAGCAATAAAAAATAACAATTTTTTTTAAAATGAACTAATAAAATCAGATGGATGAAGTAATCATTACGACCACATTACCTTTGTTTTCATGAACAGTCAAGTTCTTTTAGAATGTGGCACTGCGAACGTCCAATTGTCATACTCGAGCCCACATTTATCACTAGAAAAGAAAAAAGCGCTTTTCCTGTGAAGTCAATTCAAGCATGAGGCAAGTTAAAGAAAAAGAATTTCGTCAACGGATGCACTATTACATTTATTAATACTACAAAAAAAAAAAAAAAACATTTCTTAGGTCTTATTTGTACTTTAAAATACAAATGAAACTCATAAGTGTACTTTTTTGATACCCTCACCCAAAGAAAAATTATTGGATTTGGTGCCTCGACACCCTTCACCGCAAATTGGAAACAATAATTTGGGGTAGTTTGGGAATTGGGGATCGGTTTAGCCGGATTTGTGTATGCTCGTGCAGCCCATTTAGTAAAAAATGAAGCAGCCCATGGTTGTCTTTTTTGTACTCGTTTGTTTGCCCTGGAAATGAGCAGAAAGTACTCCTTCGGCTTTTATTTTTGGAATTTGTGTCATTTTTTTACTGTTTATATATTTTAATATTTATTTTTAAAAAATATGAAATATAAATTTTGTTTGATAGATCTCGATTATTTCTATCGTACAAAATTTGCAAAATCATAAAAACTATTATAAATTAAAAAATATAAACAATTAAAAATGACATAGAAATACTCAATACGACCACATTACCTTTGTTTTCATGAACAGTCAACTTCGTGCCCAAGATGTACAGCTATTTTAGAATGTGGCATTACGAACGTCCAATTATGATACTCGAGCCCACATTTATCACTAGACTAGAAAAAGTGAAAGTGCTTTTCCTGTGACGTCAATTCAAACATGAGGGAGATCAAAAAATAATTCAAACATGAGGCAAATTGTAAGATAAATTAATTGATGATCCTCGGACACCATCATGTTAGGAATTTCCGAACACCTATTCAATTCTAAAACACTTTTACAGATTTTGGAAAATAATGAATAACCAAACGAAATTACAAACAGGCGTGCGTAATAGAAAAACGGAAAAGAGAAAAACGAGACACAAGATATATATAAAAAACTTCAAAGCGAGGAAAAATCAAGGGAGTCACACCAGTCTATTATGATATCGAAATTAAGAGTACAAGTCTTCTCGCAATCTCTATGAGATTTGCATATTCTATCGCCTCTCTCTGTTTTTCTCTGAAAACTGAAAACTCTAATTATTAGCAATCTGCAAAATAAATAGGTTGGACCCTAATACAGAAATTGCACACCGAGATCCAAAAATATTGTTTTCATTGTAGCCCGGTGTGCTCCTAAAGTTGCACTCCAGACTGCTTGTGAGATCTTCGCCCCCTATACCCCCAAACTAGACTACTGCTGAAGGTTGTCTATGTCCCCACACATCACTCAGTGTCTCATCACCCTTCACCACAAATTGAATTGTACTCCCTCCATCCTAAATTGTTCCTCTCTTTTGGAAAAGTGTGCATTTTGGATACAAAAAATGATGGGTTTACAAAAATTATTTTAAAAAAAATTTATACCATTTTTTTCTACTCAATGAGATCTTTAAATTGGTGTAAAAAATTTTCAAAAAAAAAGAATGCTTATACGTCATTTTCTTGATGCAAAATGCACGGATTCCCAAATAGAGCGAAAAATTTGGGACGGAGGGAGTAGTAATTTGAGATTGATTGGGAATTGGAGATCGTTTTTTTTTTTTTTGGTCAATCGATTAGAGAGAGATCAATTACATCATATATGAAGTACAAAGCACCAATTTGGGACACTACATGAATTGTGAGAATTCACAAGACAACCAAGCCCAACAACTTAACCAATACAAGAAATAAACATGTTCTAGGGCATAAACAAAGGAAAGAAAAGCCCCTACACACAGATATGAAGATTTGAACTCCTAATCTTCTAAAGAAATGAAAGAGTCCTAACCAACTGAATTAGCATCCGTTGGCCGGTTGGCCCGGAGGTGCTGGGATCGGGTTAGAAGGATTTGTATGCATGTGCAGCCCATTTCGTTAAAAATGAAGCAGCCCATGGTTGCGTCATTATCTTTTTTGTACTCGTTTGTTTGCCCTGGAAATAAGCAGAATGGATATCAAATTTATAAGTCTTGCTACTAAAATTGTGGCTACTTGTTTGAGATTGATTTCCCGTCAAAACGAGTTTGTACTGTATCGGCAACACTACAAACAAATAAGCCGGGTGATATTTCCAAACAAAAAAACTATTGAGTTTCAACCACCATGCGATAATTCTAACACCCATAGCGATGTTAGATCAAGATAATTTTTTTATAGAATGTTCATTCGAACGAGGCCTACGATACGATTTGATACCGATGATTCAGATCAAGAGGTTATTGAGCACACAATCGTATAACTTTTCTTTAAAATTATTTTGGATTAATATAGGGTTTTGAATTCCAAATGAAAATTAAACAAATTGGATAGATTATGTAAAAATATCTGTGGGGCCTGATTTTCCATAAGACCACTCGAATGATTATTTTAAATTATTGAACAGCTAGGATCGTTTGTGTGGAAATGAATATTTTTTTCACAACTATATTACAACAATAAGAGAATATTGTCGTTGGCAAATTTTAAAATTCAAACAAGAAATGCAATAAATACAGATAAGTGCCTAATCACAATTCAAATTTTTCAGGACTTATTAAATGCAATTGACTTATGAAAATCTTTGTAGGATTTCATCATTAAATGGGAAACAAACGGGAAAATCTCCCAACATCATTGATAATAGACAAATAGACCCTGGACCCACTGAATTGGGTGGTCTTTGCAGCAAAAAAAATCACCCTTCTAAATAAGTTTAAATTCACTCCATCCAACGGCAGAGATGTCTCTGGTCTTCATTCATCACACATTAACGTAAGCTCCAAAATGTGCCACCATCTTAAAGCACTATTACGTAAGGACCCGGGGTACATCGAGCCTCGGGTGCTAAATAGTTTCTCCAAAGTACTGTATCGAAAAATTTGAGTATGGAGGATCCAAGGGGTTGCAAACTGTTTTAGGGCCTATTTGATGATTATAGAGGAAATAATGAAAGTGAAAACATGAAGTGAAAGTGAAAGAAAATTTTAATTTTTTATGTCATGCTAACCAAAAGCTATACAATTTTCTCATTATTACATGTTTGTCATTATTTTCGCTTTCATCAAACTTGCACTCAGAGTTTAAACTAAACTAATGAGAGTAGAGGATAATTGAGGTCTGGTATAGTACCAAAAGTTCCCTATAAAATCACCAAAAAAATATATCTAACAGGTGAAATTCACCCGGTACTTGAACAGTATACTGAATGAATTTCACCCGTTAGATGCATTTCTTGGGTGATTTTATGGAAAACTTTTCTAGTACTAAATACTTTCTCGAGGATGACTCCATAAACTTGCAGATAAAGCAAAGCCAGCCAAAAAGCTCGAGTAAACTAAGGTGAAGGCTTTCACATGCTTTCATAAATAAATTTTCTATCCAAAATCCACTGAGTGAACTTTTGCAGGAATGTGTGTGTGTGTGTGTGTGTGTGTGAGAGAGAGAGAGAGAGAGAGAGGTGGGGCACTCAACAACTCCTACTTTGTTTTTCTTTGTCTATCAATATTCGCTGACTCCTTCCTGACCTCTCTCTGTTATTTTACTCCAGTTTTATAAATGTGGGGGTCTGTGTAAACTGTGTATTCTCTTGTTGCCTTCACAGACACTCTTGTCTCTCTACATCTCAGTTGGGAACCACATAGCTTCTGCACCAATCGACTGAGCTTTTATCGGAATCAAAGCCACCTTCTTTCTGTTTGTCTTATTGCCCAACTCGGAATCCATGGCTCCATCCTCATTTTCTCCCATAACTTCTCTGTCTCTGTTGGATTTTTGATCTTTCTATATTTACATACCTATATGCAGTTACCAATTAAAAGCTCTCGGTTTGAGGTGGGTTTTCTTTGTTTGGGTCATGGGTGTCTCTTGTGATCTTGAAGTGGATGTCAATGGAGAAGAAATTTTCATTGTGGACAAGGTAAATTCTCTGCCCTTGACTTCTATTTTCCTCTGTTTTGTCTTGAAGTGAATGTCAATGGAGAAGTAGTTTTCATTGTTGACAAGGTAAATTCTCTGCCCTTGACTTCTATTTTCCTCTGTGTTGTCTATATGCAGAATTTTTTTTTGTTTTGTTCTGTTTCTGTATCCGATTTTAATCTTCTACACCAATTTGTTCTCTGTTGGAATTTTGTTTAGATTTGTCTGCAATTTTTTGTTTTAACTTTGGCATGTGTAAATAATTCTTCTATTCTGCTTCTTTTGGTTGCTGGGTAAACATTGGAAAAGAAGTCTTAATTGTTTTTGTCCTTAGATTCAGGTTCCTCTCCTTCTCTAGTGTACTGTGTTTCACAGCCACTCAATGCATTATTAGGTAATCATTTGAATTACTCCTCTTAGGCTCTGATCTGCTTTGTCCCTCTTTCCCTTTGATTTAACTTGCCATTATTGCATACTAGAGTAAGTCATTTATTCTGCTGTTGGTTTGGGGCTTAAATTCATATACAATTAAGAGTGACATAAGGGCTGCTCTCATTGTGTTTAGCGCTGTTTTTTGCCTTCCTTGTGGGGTTGTCAGCAGACAGCTTTCCATGATTCCTTCTATTTATTCCTCATAACTACCTCCATCCTTCTTTTGGAGCAACTTGTAAGATTCACCTTTTCATGCCATTATTTGGTTCGCTAAATTGAATGCCTTTGAGGGCTTTTATTCTCTGAAAGGTTCCAAATCTGAGGGTGATTCAGGGTTGTCTTGTCCTATTATATAGGTGCATTCTGAATTAATTTGTTACATATTTCCCTTCCTTTATGATGGATTAGCTGCTGATTTCTACTTTCGTTTAGCTCTGGAATTTGTGCTGGTAGATTTTCCCTTTTATTGCTTTTGGTAATTCGTACAGACGCATAAATTAGTTGTTGGCTTCTTGCATTCATTTTTCTTTATTCAGATCTAAGATTCTTTAGTTTCGCTGAAGTACCCATCTGACATGCTCTATTATGAACATTTTGCAGGATATAATTTCGTCTTATTCGGGGAGGATAAGCAATTTATTTCGTAAACCAACGGGTGGGGCGAAGAATATAAAGGTGGTATTCCATGACTTCCCGGGAGGGGCAGAGAGTTTTGAGCTCATGACAAGGTTTTGCTACAACAAGGGCCAAGTTGAGATAACTCACTTAAATCTCTTTCCCTTGTACTGCATTGCAACTTTCATGGAAATGAATAAATCAGTATCTGGAACCCTCAATTTGCTTGAGCAAACTGAGAAATCTCTTGGGGAGATCCGGTACTGGACATGGTCTGAGCTTTTGGTAGCTCTGAAGCAGTGTCAAGATTTACTTCCTGTTGCAAAAACTTCTTTTATGCTTCAAAGAATATTGGATTCTCTAGTCGGGAAGCTTGCTTTGGCAAGCGAAACAAGTCCATGTCCATCAATTTCTTCATCCGATAGCTCTGGGATTAGGTTTTCTTGTGACTCTAGAAGCACTGAGAGCTTGAAAAGCAGCTTCTTTCGCACTACATGGTGGTTTGAAGATCTCGTGGTGTTAAATTCTAATTTGGTTGAAATGGTAACGAAAGCAATGGCTTCCTGCAAATTCGACCATGTCATCATAAGTAGGTTCCTCTTCTATTACCAGAAATCAAGGTTTATTCTCGCTACATCAGATGAAAAGCGGAAAATTACTGAAACTGTAGTGGATATGCTCTATTCATTAGATCCAAGTGCTATTTGTTGCAGGAGCTTATTTGGGATTCTTAGAGTTTCTCTGAGTTTAAACATAGGCAGATGCTGCAGGGACAAGTTAGAAAGCATGATTGGTTCGCAGATGGATCGAGCAACCTTAGACAATTTGCTTGTTCCTTCTCCGGTTGGAACACATTACCAATACAATGTGAATTTGGTTCTAAGGTTTTTGAGGTCATTTCTTAGCAAAGGAGTACTTGTACCATTGGTGAAATTGAAGAAAGTATCTAGCTTGATGGACTTGTACATAGCAGAAGTAGCACCAGATCCATGTCTAAAACCATCGAAATTTTCTGCTCTTGTTAGGACCCTACCGGATTCTGCTAGAGACACTTATGATGGTATCTACCATGCCATGGACATGTATCTGGAGGTATTGTTCTATCCACTTAATTTGCAATCCATGACCTGGTGCAAAGTTTGCTTGTAATCCTTGTGCAGTAAGAAGTGACCATATGATACTCGAGATTAATACACATTAAGTTCAAGTTGCAGCTTGGGATTACTTAAGCCTCTTGATTTGCAATATTTTACCTTGAATTCTTATTTGAAGAATTTACTTAAATCCTTCTCTATTACTTTAGGCTTGTAGTTGTAGCCATAATGTGTAAATTAGATGCTTTGGATCTTGTTTTGTTCATTTTCACTACATTGGTCTTAAAACAGGTCCATGCCTGGTTATCTGAAGAGGAAAAGCTAAATCTCTGTTGTGGACTGAATTATGAGAAGCTTTCACCGGAAGTTTGCAACCAACTTGCTCAGAACAACAAATTCCCATCAAAATCAGTTGTCCAAGCTCTCATATCCCAACATTGCAAACTCAAAAGCTTGCTCCATGAGACTAACCGAACGAAATGCTTTATTGACTCGCCGTGTAGTTCTGTGGACGTTGATATAAAGGGGAAGAAAGACGAGGCATGTGAACAGATTGCGCCATATGCTGGAAATCTTGATATTTCAGTTGAGAATGAGAAGCTCAGAGCACATTTACAAGGTATGCAATGGAGGGTGCTTGAGTTGGAGAAAGTTTGTAAGAAAATGCAAAACCAAATGACAACAATCATGAAATCAAGATTGTCAAGACAGAGTAATGCCAGGTCCTTACCCAAGTTATGTTCATGATGTATTATTTCCATTTTTATCTGGCGTGTTTGTAGTTAAGTCCCTACATTACTATGTAAATAGCTTGAGAAATGAGCTTCTTCTTTCTTTTTTTTTTTGGTAACTGGGGTCTTGGCTGTATGTTGGCAGATAAAGGAATAAAGTGGTGTTTGTGATCTTTTTCAAGATTTGTTTATTTTTTGTGTACTTTCGGATACATATTCTATGTGGTGTGTGTAGCATGGGGCATTTAAGCCCTCTAAGGTTAAGTCCCTTTCCTTGACATGCATGTGCTGGGACAATCTATAGTGGCAAGTTGGAATGAGAGTGAAATCACATGAAGCTGATATTAGTGTGCATCAGAGCATGGTTTGGTTCGGAGCGGGGTCTTGTAGTGAGCCAAGCTCACTGCTCACTATCGGGTGTAGTGAGCTTGGCTCAGCCGTCCGATCGGCGATCGATGGTCATGAAGGCCCCCGCTCCCAGATTGATTGATGCTTCTTATCTCCAAGAGCAGTAGACCATTAAGTACCTTCAGTATTTTGATATAACATCCTCTTCTTTCTAAAAGGTATACTCCTACTTTTCTACGATTGTCTGCGGTTGGAAACAAATATTATTGAAAATATAGATTTGGGAAGAACAGGTCCTAAAATATCTTCACGCGGCATGAAATTATTAATACTCCCTTGTCCGAAAAGTTTAGTTCACTATGAAAAATTGTTCTATGACTTTTTTGAACCAAAAAATAAAATATATCTTTGCATAGTTTTAAATTAGTTTTGAATCAATTTAAAGAAATATAATTAAGATTTTTAACTTGGTGCAGAGATTTTGAAAATTGTACACAAGTAAATTAAATTGTCAATAAAACCTGTGCTATTTTCACAATGAACAAAAGTTCTAATCAGAGGAGATAAGCCCAACTATGGGTATACTATTTGGGTGTATTAGTTCATATCCATTTTGTGTTCCATACTAATTATTGAAACGGTTCCCTGTTCAATTTGTATATATCAATTTTTAAGGGATTCTGGAAAAAAATTAGCTCATTCGGATTTCAGTAAGGGTTGATCACTTTATTCAATTTTTGTCCTTGCGAATTCAAAGAGGAAAATAGATCAAACCCTTATGGATATCTGAATGATCTGATTGTTTTACAATGACCCTTGCAAATACGTTTTAAACAAATTGAACGACATCAATCATATGATTCATTTTGGTAAAATTCCAAAATGAGTCCCACACAATCCAATGTAATGTTGTACTACAGTTTTTTTTTTTTTTTTTGACAGGCAATTATGTATTTTTTGACGCGTACTGACTTCAAAAACTAAAAAATGAAGAATAGAAAATACGAAAAATAGATAGCCAAACACCCCGCCGCTGAAAAATGAAAGAATGTTAAGGCCATCGTTTCTGGTGGATTGTCTCGGTCGGGGTGAATGATTGAAGAATAATACTAGCTCGAGACCTGGACTACGACGCACGAATATTCGCTCCGATAACAGAACCTGCCTGCCCATCACTTTTCTAACAAACCGAACCTAACCGTTGAGTGAAGCGCCAAAAGATCTTTGCGACCGTAGAGCTAATATACCCATTGTGTTCCCTATTACCATTGCTATTCTATTTTCCAAGATTTCTATAGCAATGATATATATACATTTGAAGAACATCGGAGTACATTGGAGGGATGAGTTTAGCCGCCCTTCCAATGGCGAATGCATTCACAAGTCCACCCTCGTCGGGCCTCGTCGTGTAAGCGAGATACAAAAACATAAGTTGTACTAATGTTACGCCAACCTTATACGAGTCAAGAGGTATATATTCCAAGCTTCACCTTCTAACACCTTCGGTGGTAGCCTAGATGACAAGAGTGAGTAAGTTTAAGTGCTCCTAATACATGATCCAATAAAGTTCGAGTTCCGCCAACCACAGAACTAGTCCAAGGGATCATTTGTCCATTCCATACTTTAGTGATGGTCTATCCTTCCAAACAGTAGTTGTGACTCATATTAGACATTTCACAGCAAGTAGGGAGCCCTCTATGGTCATGCCCAAATGGGTTTACTATGCTTGTTGCCCTCTCCCACTCTTTCAACGACACGGTTTATGGATCATTTGTCTTGGCACCTTACCACAATTCGGTGCAAGTCTATCATCACAATGCCCATTTAACTGCAAGTACGAAATGGAAAAATAAAAGCCTCGAAGACCTTACCATTCCTACATATACCATTTCATCGCTCCAAATGCAGTGACTGTTGACGGAATAAAATGTCATGCATTTCACCAAATGGCTACTAATCATCAAATTTAACCAGGCGCAAGCACCTTCGACTTGTCCAAAGTGACCAACGCATGTAGAAGTTAATCATTCCAATACTACCAGTTGGTTCCCATAAAACTTAGAATCAAAATTCATAACCAATCCTCTAATTAAAAGACAAATCTCCGATGTGAGCATATTCAAAACTTCGGAAAACAATACCCGCAAAACAAGGAAGCAAAAAAAGCCACCCAAAAACAACATAATGACTGCAAACTGCAAATGAAAGATAAATATAAAATTCTCTAAGTGGTCTTGTCTGCCTTGGAAGCTGTGGCAGCAGCTTGTCCACGAAGACGACCAGTCCTCCTTGCAGCAATGAGACCGACCTTTTGACCTGGAGGTGCATCACGACGAACTGTACTAGCATGTCCAATGTGCTGGTGGTTACCACCACCATGAGGATGTTCCACTGGATTCATAGCCACACCACGAACCTTGGGCCAGCTGTTCCTCTTCACCCTGTACTTGTGATAAGCATTTCCTGCCTTGAGAAGCGGCTTCTCAGTCCTTCCACCTCCGGCAACTTGACCAATCATAGCTCTGCAGCCACTAGGAACAATCTTCTTGGCCCCCGATGGAAGCTTGATTCTGAACAATACAGAAATATAGTTTAATAGAGATCCATAGCATGAGAAGTTTACAAACTTAAATAAATGGAAAAGATAAGGGAGTGGGAGAGTGGAGGGATGATGATTATCAGTCCACATAGAGATGCCAAAACCGTTCATTTAGAACCAACCACATGAAACTCTAGCTAAGATTAAAATCAGCTGAAGGGGAGCGGCTACAACAAGTTAAATCAACTAATCCAGCCTTATTCTTTAAGTCAACATCATACCCAGGCGCACAAGATTCCCTCTAATCATATCAGGAGGCGAACTTACAAACCACTGAGACAGCCTAGCCTGACCAGAAGAACTTTATCGTCGGCAAGTGGCAACTCCAGCAGAAAAACTTAAGGGCCATTTTTAGAGAGCAACCACAAGAATATCAATTCACCACCCCCAAGACACCAGTAAGCAAAGAAACAGTGTAATATAATTATGAGGACGAGTGAAAATGACCAAAGCAAACAGGCCCACCTTGAGAACATGAATAGTCCTTCCCTCCTATGTGGGTACAACTATTCTCTCTGGACCAACTTGCAATGCCTCCCTCGCAGACATTAGTGAAGTAGATCATAGAGATTACTGTGGCAATGGATTCATCTGGAACAATCGTTCGAAGGACCAAGGAACAAAGAAAGCGCGGTCATTCAAGTTCAACACCCAGTCCAACTATTTCCGGTGCTCACAACCAATCAACTATATACTTCACAAAATGAAAAATCTTTGCAATTTCATTTGCCTCACATCCACATTAAAAGTAAGTGGCTAATACCCAAAAATATAGAATTACAATCTTTCTGGTCAATCAGAGGTGGGGAAGTCCCTTGATAAACAAAAAACTAAGGCCTTGTTTCCCATTTGATATTATGGGAATCACATAAAATCAAGTGGGTTGATTTTAGCAAATGAGGAATCCAATCCATTCGCTAAAATCAAATGGAAAACTAGGCCTAAATAATTTTCAATTTCATTTCAAAGAGGATATAGGACAATAGAATGTTGCTATACAGAAAGATAACAAAGAACAAACACTAGCACAATCAAACCTATATGGAAAAAAAAAAAGGTTTTAAGACTATAGAACTCAAACTTTCAACTGTGAACACTAAGGCCATAGTAGTTCAGCTGAATAAATATATGCCACCAATAAAAGATGAAGTGCATAGAGGACATCACATTCGTATCTATGCACAAAGAAGGGAGAGTTCTAGAAAAAAGGAAATAGCAAAAAAGGTTTTGGACAGTAGACCTCAAAATTTCAACTGTGAATACAACAGGCAATAGTAGTTCAGCTGAATAAATTTGTGCCAATAATTAAAGTTGAAGTGCATGGAGGACATCTCATTTGTATCTATGCACAGAGAAGGCAAAGTTGTAGAAAAAAGAAATAACACTTAACATGCATAGAATCCAATAAACATATAAACATCACAAAACTCAGAAAAGAACCATAGAAGCATCAAAAGGTCTATGTTTGGAAGTTGAGGAAAGAAGTGGAAAAGAAGAGAAAATTAAAAAAAAATTCCTCTCATTTGTTTGGTTTCCAAATAGAAGGAGAAAGGAAAGGGAAGAGAAAGGAAAAGGAAGAGAAAATCAACTACTTTTTTTCTCTTCTTCTCTCTCTTATGAGTGCAAATTTTCCTCTCGTCTTTCACAAACCAAACAAAAGAAAATAACAAGTTTCTTCCCCATTTCTTTTCCATTTCTCCTTTTTTATTTTCTCCTCTCTCTCTCTTCTCTCCCACAACTTCCACATCAAACAAAAATCCAAAACATCCCTGAAACAAGAAAAGAATGCCAACGATTTTTGGGATTCGTCTTTTGCTTAAATGATGTTTCACATTAGGGAGTCATTGGATGAGCTTATGATGTTACTAATGAGCCAATTGATCTATGTGGTCTTCCTATGAATGAATAAACCAACTATTAGATACATTTTTCCAAAAATTTCCAACCAGAATCATCAAACGTCTATGAACTGAATCAAATCCTAGCCTCTGATAGTAGATCTACCAATATGCCTAATGATTGAATATCCATTGCAGGTTATAATGACAGTACTTGATTTGCTGAAACAAAATTCAAAACCCGGGCGTATCAAATCAATCCTCACTACAAGAAATCAAGCAATTAAACAGAAGACATGATCCATTGGGCAATATGGATGTTTAAAATCACACCATGCCTACATAAAGTACACCCCAGTCTTCCCGGAATACAAATTGAACACACGATAATCAGTCCTACTAACCAAATATAGAAAACCCATAACGGAAACAATTCAAAACAAATAAATAAAAAAAGATAAATTCCAGAAATTTAACAAATGATATTATACCTGCTCGTATCATTATCCGGATTGTGACTGATAACAATAGCATAATCCCCAGACGCCCTAGCCAAAACCCCCCGATCCCCCACATGGTGCTCAACATTACACACAACCCCACCTTCAGGTATCGACCTCAAAGGCAAAACATTTCCCACCATCAAGTTTGCCTTCTTCCCGCAGAAAATGAACTGACCCGTATACATTCCCTCGGCCGCAACCATGAGCTCCTTCTGGTGCTTGAACCTGAACGGGTGGCGGAAGGTAACTCGGGCCAGCGGTGCGCCACGCCCCGGGTCGTGGATGATCTCGGTTACGACGCCCTTAAGGTAGCCGTTGCGCTCGCCAAAGTCAAGGCTGCGGAACCTGGCCGGGCCCTTTCTGTGGTGGGTGTGAGACTTGAATACTGAGCCTGCTCCCTTACGCTGAGCTCTGATCACGCGACCCATTTCTTCTCTATCCCTCTCTCTCCTCTCTCTTGGGTTAGGGTTAGGGTTTGTGACGCCGGCTGGAGAAAGAGAAATGAAGTCGTGGTTACGAGTGGGGTTTATATATGGGGGGAGTGTTGCGAAAGTTTCTAGGGTTTGTGTTCATGAGATGGGTAGGTTGTGGGCTGTAGGTGGGTTACGATGACACTAATATTGGGCCGAGTGAACTCCTTATTTTTTAATGCAGAAGCCCAAGCCCGCAACAGGTAACAATGGATATCCGAACCCCTGTCCAAACATCTATGCAGCGGCATGGAGACTCGTTTTTTTTTTTTTTTTTTTTTGATTTATTTTTTTATAAGAAATAAGGTTTTGATTTTTAATGGTTGCATTTTTTATTTTTCATTATCAACCTTTACGGGTTTTACCTCCATTTTTCATTCAGCTTTTCGCAAGTGGATGGTGAGATTAGTATTCCAAATTAGATGGGCAATGATGGTATAACAGATTATTAAAATACAGAGCTGGCATCATTACGTTGAGCTCGGATCACGTGACGCATTTTTTCTATCTTTATTGGGGACTTTAGGGTTTTCTAGGACAGCTACGGTGGGCAGAAATGGGGGGATTAGAATAATTATATAGTGTTGGAGTCGAGGGTGGAGGGAGGATGGCCGAGGTGAAGTGAGTTTTGGGCCAATTTCTAGGGTTACACATTAATAATCTGGGTTGGATCTGGGCCATAGGTGAGTTAAAAATTACTACAAAGTTGGGTCTATCTTGTTAATATTGAAGGAGTTTACATTGGAGGTTGAATCTGGCATTTTACCATTGGAAATCTTTGATTTGTAATAAGACTTTGGATCCAATGAATTTTGTCTTACCAAAATTTTCTCGGCCCAAACGTTGAACATGTGAGTTCCTTGTCTTGGGCTCTATTCATTTCCCTTGGGTCAAATATTCGGAAAATTTTATGATAGTATAATGCAAATATTGCCCATAAAAAATCTCATAAAAAAGGAATAAAATTGATTAATAAATAATCAATTAAGGCCTTATTTTCCATGTGCTAAAATGGAAAATCCCATACAATATGGGATTTCTCATTTTAACACATGAGAATATGGGAAATATTAATAAAGCCTAAATACTAATCTAGTACACAAAAGCATGATTTTTAGGATAATTTTCTAACAACTGATAGAATAACTTATGGGTTCGGATTATCATCTCTGTAGTTTATGAGTAGGTTTTTTTTATATGCAACTTATAGAAACTCTTTACTCATATGCGAGCATTGTTATTCTTGTTGTATCGTATACTTTGCAGAGATTTTATTTTTCAAGTGTGAAGCCAGATTAATTAGTGAAGGTTGATTCGGAGCAGTTGAGCATAATTTGGTCTAGTGATATCTTAGAGGAATTACTAGTTTTGTAATTTTTGAGGCTTAGATGAGAATTATATTTCAAGGAAATGGGGCCTAGAAGTGTACACCCCCTCCGTCACAAATTGTTGGTCCATTTTTCTATTTTGAGATGTCCCAAAATGTTGGTCTTATTTTTAACAATAAGTCTACGTACCAAGAAAAAAGACCTAGAAAATGACCAAAAAACAGATTCATCCAATACAATCGCTTAAAACAATCCAATACATTGGATTTAATCGATCACCCCTTGGATGCCCTGTTTTTTCTTGGCCATTTTCTGCGCCTTTTTCTTGGTACGATCGATCTTGTATTTTTAAAAAACAACTGTGAAAATATGTCAAACTTTCAGTTTTACCCTTAAAAGTACTCTTTCCCTCCCAATTTATTTTACAGTTTTTGAAATTCGTTTCATATCTAAATCGCTTTATATCTTTTAGTTTATTATGTTTTTCATGATATTTAAAAACTTTGTATAAAACACCTAATTGAGATATATCAAAGAAGATTCATATCGCAAATTTTTTGAGATTCATAGTTAAATATATAAACAATTTAAAACCACTTAATAACTTCATAATTTTGAAAGATAATTTTGGAACTCTAAGACAATAATCTTGTATCCTTAAAAAGTTGGATTTTACAAAAGGGAAGAGCAATTGGGACAAAGGGAGTAAAATATAGTGTATGCTGGAGTTTTTTTGCCGGAAATTCTGGGTCATTACATGGATCAAGTTGTTTAAAAAGTATACTAAACTTGTTTAATTAACTGCAAGACCATGCCATAGATCTAGTGCTTGTTGAAACGTTCTTCTTGATGTACATAAGAAGGGTATATAAATTGTCCGCTTGTTGTACACAAACAAGTTATATAATTTGTTGGAAATTCCTTGGTTCATAGGGTCATATGGTACCGTCATAATTGTTGGTTGCAAGAGAAGCAACCCTATGGCTTGTTGAAAAGTTATTGTCTGAAAAATAGTTTGTATGATTGAAAGCTTTACTCAAGATCCAGGTGCTAAAATCATGATTTTTCAAATAAAAAAATGAAATGGTTTTGTGTATCGTTTTTCGACTTTTTTACACCAAAAACCAAAGACGCTGGCGAAAGATTTTTTAATTTGGTGAAAAAAAAAAATTGAAATACGCATACACCTGGCGAACACTTTTATTTTTATTTGAAAAATCACATTTTAAAGACTTTTAATAAAAAATCTTTTGGAAAACTTACTCTTGAAAGCATAAAAGAAAGCATGTTTTATGCTTTCCGCTTGAATGAAGCAATAACACTCACAAAACTATTTCCAGTGGTTGGCGTAGTTGCTTGGTCCACTACTAATCTGGCAGGCAGTAGGAGTTGAGATGGAAGTCGACTTGGTGTTTTTTTTTTGTTTGTTTTTTTTGGCTTTTTCCATATTGTGATATAGTACTTTTTAAGTGGAATTTGTAACTTATGGGCTATTGGGGCACGTTACTCATTTTATACAGTCTTCTTTTGTTAATTTTGACTTGGAAGCTAGTTAATAGTTATGATTTACTACATGATCTTATCTTGTGTTTATAGTTATGCTAATCCTTCGAGAATGGGATGTGACACTAGTCCCTATTTAAAACTGGAAAGGATGTGGATCACTTATAGCATCATTATCAGCCGCACCAAAATTTACACTAAATTTAGCATCAAAAACATATTTTATAATTTAATAAGTCACTTTATCAAAAACTCACAAAATCAGACTCTCTATTCTAACTTTACCCCTATTTTTCTAGTCGATAATCCCACTAGTGCAACCACACAGGATTATTTTTCCTATTGCTTTTTGCCAAACCCACCTCCATTCTTGTGTCTTTTATCTACCCCTCTCTCTCTCTATTCCCCAATGAAATCCACGTGCTCAATCACTTTCCCAAATGGAAAGAAACAATAATTAAAAAAAGATTAGTGAACAGTAACTACTCAATTTTGCTCAGGGACTATAATGAAAATAAATTGATGAGGGGAGATAAATGGACTAATTTTTGGAGGTTTTTGGGGTTGACTCTCTATTTTTGCAACTCTGTAGTATTTTGTAATTTGCTAGTCTTTCTTCCATTTCTTCATCTTTAGTCCCCCATTGTTGTCCATCGTTAACTAATAAATCCCATCCCTGCTAAACGTCTTTTCTCCTTTTCCTCCCACTCTCCGTCGATCTTGCTGTAACATTTGAAAGTGCACATACATCTTTCCCCGAAATTCCTTGCCTCAGCTTTTCAATGATTCAATCTCTTTTATGCCCCAGATTCATTATGAAACTCTTAGGCTTTAGCACATCCATTCTTTTGGGCCAGTTGAACAGGCCCATCAACTGATCAACACAAGAAAGCCCCTTGTTCTCTATTGGGCCTAAAAGTTCTTTTGCACTTCCTAGTTCCTACCAAGCTCATTAGAACAACTTCAAATTGGGAAGCAGTTCAAAAAACAAAAACAAATTGGCAAAATAGCTAATAAGCTGAAATGACTAGAAAAAATGACTCTCATGGAATGATGTATTTAATTCCAATTTCATGGAATCTATACGTTGAAAGGGATTACTTATTCAGTGGTCTTGGGGCACCACTGCGTAGGTGGTGTCTCAATATCTTTTTTCACTACATGTTTTTTTGGGGTCCATCTTATTCAGAATGGATCCAACAGTAATGTGCTGTGGAAAAGAATGTTGGAACGATATGTATCGGTTCCCTAAGACCACTGAATAATTTTTCGTTGAAAGAAATCTTTTTGGTTTTAAAAGGAAATTCATTATAAAATTTAAAAGAGTACATCTCTCGCGTATTGTTCCCTTATAGTATTCTGATGAAGGAAATTAAAAAAACATAATGGAATGGAAAGATAAAAATGGAAATCTCCCATTGAAATCTAAGCATCATTGCTAGAGTATCGGCGCATTTGTTTGTCTCCCGGAAGATGTTCTTGAAAGCTAAAGCTTTCAAATTGCTACATTAGGAACTTGTAATTATAAATGATGTTGCTAATTAAGAGGATGATTATTAATATTAGAAGATGTTATCATGTTCTTCCAAACACACCTTTTCATGTACGGACACTTTGCAGGCGCAAAATCTTTTTGCTGGGATTCGCTCAATATTACCGTGGTTATGCTGCCAAAATTTCCTACAACTGATTGGGTGAGTATGTGCAAGTAATCTATACGTAACAAAATTGATTGGGCATGATTTTGTCCAAAAAGATGGGATTCGATCCAATATATATATATATATATATATATATATATATATATATATATATATATATATATATATATATATATATATGTCGAAACCTAAGCGGATTTTAACTCTCTATGATTGTCAGTTTGAGGGCCATTTTTTATGGTTTGCTTTGTCTTTATCGTGATGCCTCGAGCATTGGATTCCTTTAATCTTTCTAATTTGTTTCTAAATATTAAAAAAAAAATGATCCGAAAACAAAGGGGGGATGGATGACTGTCAAGATTCGCATCCATTTCAACTTCCAGTTTGCTACAGTTCTCCATATGTGCAAAATTTGGAATAGGGGTGTTGTGCACCTCTCGGTCGTCCGATCATGTTTGAATGGCCCGAATGCGTTTGCTAATTTTCATTTTATTTTGATTTATTTTTACTAGTAAAAAATCGAAACACATCTGCACTGCCTAAAAAAAAATCGTCAGACGCCAAGAAGAAGAGTCAAAGACAAATAAGAAAAGCACCCCGGATTCCACTTATTTTTCCACTATTTGATCCTCCGACTTTTGATTGGGTTGAGCAATTCTCAAGTTTCGAATGTGAGTCAAATTCAATGTGGTTTCTATTTACAACAGGTTCAATGTTTGTTGAAGTGGATGTTAGGGAAATTAAGAGCTGATAAAATATCAAGAACCTGACTGCCCACAGCAAACGACCACAAATTATCGAACAGTTTGTTGTGGGCTGGTTCCTTGACTACATGACGGTGGACCCGAAACCTAGGGGTGTTCAAGTCTAGGAGTTTCAGATTTTACTCAATATTGAGATGGAGTGTGAGGGAATGGTGTTGAGTGAACCATTCCAAGTGGCTGCGGTCATCAAGGGCGGAGGCAAGTGAGTGCAAGAGTAGATCTACTTTGCATCAGTAAGTTGCTATTGACCACCTTTTAGACTCTCAATTTGCCTTATCTAAATGAAGACATTTTGGTCTTGGGTGAATTTAGAGTGGATATAAGCTTTCTACCATTTCAGTCTTGAAGTTTTCGATGTGAGACAACTAGAAAGACTTGTTGTGAAGCTTTCAGTGACACGCGACAGTCAACCGTGTCTGCCTTAAACAATGACACACAGCACCCATTAGTATTACATTTGTGCATGTATGGTTCAACTCGTAAGCTCAACTCCTTAAGCAAAAGAGCTGTGAAATTAAGCTTGAGCTTGTTCGTCTATAGGCCGAGTCCTAGCTCATCTGTAGGCCGAGTCGAGTTAGGACTTGGCAAATTGCCCATAGTTCATCTCGAGGCCGAGTAGCTAACCCAGAGTAATTTGACCACCCTAGTGAAAATTTCTGGCCATAGTTAATTTGACCACCCTAATGAAAATTTCTGACTCCGCCTCTGGCGGTCATTCACAAATTTTTTCACGGCATTGAAGAAGCTCAAGAGCCATCTAATGTTCAAGAATAAAGAGATGATCATCTTTGAGACTCTTTTCATCAAGCTCCGAAGTGAGGAGGGAAAGCCTGGTTATGGATACGAGTGTCAAATCCTCTTATATGACTAAGGCTAATATGGTGGAGAATTCTCAGGGGGTGTTCCATTAGTTTTTTTTCAAAACCAAAACAGGTTCATTCTCTCATAATAGATTATATAAAAAAAACTGTGACAAACTAATTTATCTTAAAAACACCCTTAGCGGAATACCCCTCAATCTTCCAAGACGAAGTAGTACAGTCTGACATAAATGCTTTCTATGGCTCATTTTGCCCTTATTATACATGTAAGCCAAGAATGACTATTCATTCATGCCAAGAATGAGATCATCATTTTCCTCATTTTCTCTCTATCTCTCTCCACTTATTATACTTGCTTACATCACCAAAACTAAACCAAAACTCGCAACTGAACATGGCCAATAATGCTCTCATTTTCTCCTGGGTTACACAGACAAAAAGAAGCGTTCCTTCACTCTAATTTGGAATACCTAATTATGTATACAAATACTCTAAGAAACACGAATACGGATATGACACGATACAGACATCTAGACATGTTATTTTTTGGATACAAACACATCGAGGATATTTCAAATTAAAATTTATTTGTGTTAGAGATATATGTGACGAATTCATATAAATGACAAAATCTTTATTTCTATCTAATTTAAGAACAATATAACATAGTTAAATTAGCATTCTGCATATAACTATATATGAATTACACATCAGTTGAAACTTTCACCTATGGATGAGTTTTAAAAATTTACTAGATTTTAACCTTTAATGCGTCCTTAGCATGCATGTCAACGTGTCCTAGAGCATCTACCATGTGTTTGAATAAAAGAAAGACAAGAAAAAAATTAGACAAGTATTTAAGCATGTCCTACACGTGTGTTTGGAGTGTCGTGTCCGTCACCGATGCATATCGGACATTGATACGTGAGGCCTATAGACGTGTCCGTGCTTCATAGCAAACACTGTAAAACACTAAAACATGCCTACAAATTTGGTGGCCTCGTGAAATTATATGAGTACTTATAAATAAATAAGACTCAAAATGCGTTTAGTTGCATTGTTTGCCTTTTAAACTTCTTTATTTTAGTTTTTTGGTACTTTTTCAGATTTGGTCTCTTTTTTCCTTCACCTTTTTTGTTCGTCGCAACTTACAGGACAGAAAAAATATAGTATACTCCAAACAGGCAAACATCATGTTTTGGGGTTTTTATAGTAACTTTTTTTTTTTTGGATATTTGGATCTCTTTTTTTCTTTTACTTTTTGGTTCAATGCAACTTAAAGGGGGAAAAGACAAAATAACATGACAAAAGGTTGCAAATGTTCCAAACTTTTTTAGTTTTTCTCTCTTTTTAGTCTACTTATTTTATTCTTCGCCATTTAAGTGGAAAAACAAATATAACATGATAAAAAGTTCAAAAAAGTCCATATCTAAATTGACTGAATTGACGAAAGCCCGAGTTTTCCTGAATTATTTACATAATATATGTAAAAAGAACGACATGTCTACGAAAACGTGAAAAATGGAAAAAAACTCAAAAATCTCATTAGTGGAATAGCACTACTTAAGTGTGAACATCCAAACAAATTAAAATAAGTTGGTCTACCCGATTACATATTATCCAAATAAATCTGAACCATCCATTGTTGAACAGATTTGAACAATTCATGGCCAACTATAGACAGCTGCGATCAGCTCGACACCATGTGACTATGTGAGAACAACACCATCCTATGTTCCCGAGCATATATACCTCTTGGAAGTTGGAACTGCTCCCATCTCTGTTTTAATGTTCGACGTTCTGGACACTCGAATCTCGGAAACTTTCCAGTTTCCAATTAAGAAACTTGCCGTCCAAGCATCACACTTTACAATGTCTATTTGGGCAAACCCTAGGAGACCAAATCTCTGTCTGCATGTGAACTCGTGCGACTTTAGTTTTATCTTCCTTGATTATTATTATTATTATTATTTGGTCTCTTCTTTGATTATTCCATATTCAGTTTAATCGATGAATTAATTTAGATGACCAATCAACGAAAGTTCAATTAACCGGGCGTAATTTTACTTCTTTATTTTGATTTAGCTATGCGAGCATACTCGTGAAAGGAAAACACGCTAATCACAACTCATTGATAGTACGTAGTTAGTAAGAAATGTCAGTACCTCAAATTTGGTTTTTTTATTCAATTCAACTAAATTGAAAGTTATTAGCACTAGCAAAAGCCCGCATTTATATATATATAGGTTCCGATTTTTATTCGGACTTTCTATACAAAAAAATTTTTGACAATCTGAGCCGTCCAATGTTTTCAGAAGGTGCTTTCAGGGGTGCTCGCGAAGAATCTTCAAAAAAAAAATACCGGGAAGGGCTTGATCCAAGCAGTTTTCGAAAATATATATAAATACAGTTTTTGCGAAAACTGTTTAGATCAAGCCTTTCTCGGTATTTTTTTTTGAAGATTTTTCTCATAAACCTTTAGAAACACCTACCGAACACATTGGACTGACCGGATTTTCCAAAAATAATTTACAACACATAAAAAGTCAATTTTTTCTTATTTTGCGGGAAGTGTGAATGCGAAGATTTCCGTGTATATATATATATATATATATATATATATATATATATATATATATATATATATATTCTTGGTAGGTTCTATATTCTTGCTAGGTAGACATACGACACAAAATCAGGGATTCCATACCAAAGATAAAACTTTGGAAATTGTATGCCTTCACAAGGTCAAAATTGGTTTCCTTATTTGGCTCCTTTTCCGGTAAATCTAAAGGGACAGACGAGATTGTACCGATGAGGTACCGACGGCGTCGCCGGCGCCGGTGTGGGTCCCAAACGGCCGATCCGAGCCGTTGATCGTTCTCAGAATCAAATTCCGAGTGGAACTACGCGGGAATCGAGGCAATCGGACGGCTGTATGAGCTCAATCTAAAATCACCCCATTTCATTCAAAAAATTTCAAATGAAATGGGGTGATTTTGGATCGAGCTCATACAGCCGTCCGATTGCCTCGATTCCCGCGTTGTCCCACTCGGAATTTGATTCTGAGAACGATCAACGGCTCGGATCGGCCGTTTAGGACCCACAACGGCGCCGGCGACGCCGTCGGTACCTCATCGGTACAATCTCGTCGGTACCAATAGAAGGGCCCTTTTCTTTGTTTTGATCCACGGGTTCCCTCCTTTTCGTTGTTTGTTTTTTCCACACAGCCGTCATCTACAAGTTTTCCAGTATTTTGGAACACATTATTGATTATTGAATTCTGTATGGGATTTACCAAATGCACCACCCGCTTGCACGGTAAGTCTCCGGAGAAATTATTAGATCACTCTAGATCACTGACACGTGTTATTTCAAATGACTTTTTTCACCATATATATATATATATATATAGGCTAAATCCAAAAAATTAGTTTTTTGGTTTTTTTTATTTTGTCTTTATTCAAAAAAAATTATATTTGTTAGTTTTCGGTCGATTTTTTGTGATTTCTTATCTTGTCTCCACGAGAAGAAATCTAAAAAATATAAAATTATTAACTAAACTTAAAGTTTTATGAATAAATACAAAAAAATAATCCAAAAAATCGGTTTTTAAAATAATTTTTCGTATTTATTCACAAAATTTTAAATTTGACTACCAATTTTATATTTTTTAAATTTTCTCTCGCTAGAGTTTTTTGGATTTAGGCAAAGGAGGCCATAGTGTACTCATGAACCTAATATATGAGCAGCTTATTTGGGGAGTAGGCTTGCTACACGCTACGTGAGAATTATCTTTCCGATTATACGGCATTGTTTTATTTTTTCAGCAAAAAAAAAAAAAAAAACTCTGACGTAAAGAATACGGTTAGGTGTTTTTTCTCGGCAATGTTAGGAGGTGTTTAAGAGTCTACTTTTCAACTTTTCATTTTTAACATTTTGTCTTTTTTGCTTTTTGGATTATAATCAGAATGTGTTTTTAAATTGGGAGCAGTGTTTGGAAAAAAGTGCAGAATGCATTTTCCAAGTGAAGAATGTGAGTGTGGATTGTAAAAAGTAGCTCAATATCTTTTTTTTACTTTTCTTCTCTAAAGTGCAAAACCAAGAACTCATTCTCCAAAAATATATTTTGGGGGACAGCTGTCAAACATCCAAGATGTGATAAATAGAAATAGAAAATGCAAAAAATAAGTGGTCAAACACCCTCTTACTAATACCAAAGATCTAATGTATTATAGGAGTATTCGGATAGCCTCATTTAGGGGGTATTCCACTAATTCAGTTTTTTGAAATAATTGGTTTTCACAATTTTTTATGTAATGTGTTGTGAAAGAATGAACTATTTTGATATTTGAAAAAACAAAATTGTTAGTGGAACACCTAGTACTACACTACCAAGTCGCGAAGGAGCACTGACAAATTAGGTACAGGTTGTAGTGTGCACGCAAGGAGAGAAACAGGTACATCATTGTATAATGCTATCAAATTAGGCTTTGTTTGATTCAGAGTTTTGAAAAAAAAAATTTAAGAAATATTTTTGAGAAAGTATTTGGATGAATTTTTGAAAAAAAGTAATAATTAGAAAGATGTATAATAATTAGAGAGAGAAATGAGAATAATGATTTTAGAGAAGAGTATGAGCAGAGAGAGAAATTCTAATGCTTAAAATCCTTGTACCATGTACAAGATGCAAACTTTTTATTCACTTTAGTTTTGACACAAACAAAAATAGTTTTAGCATTTGTCTGAATGACACGAATTCATAAACGATGAAAACTTGATGTGAAATTAACAAATAAAAAAAAAATAAAAATTGATAAAGACATTAGCTAAACACTGCTGGAAAACACTTGAATACACCTCTGAATATGCAGATGGATTCAAAAAGAGAGTGACGTTTTGTCAGGATAAAAGTAGAGTGAGTGAAGGTTTAAATGAGAGTTGTACGGCCTTATTTGGTTTGGGTTTTTAAGAATTGGGTTCTCAAATTATTATTTAATTATTAAATTTATTTTTAAATATTATTTTTATTTTTCTCTCTATTTCTCTAATCATTAATACCTATTTTTTAATTATTACCTCTATTTCTCCCTCTAATCAATATAAAAATTAAAACTCAAAACCAAACCAAACACAGCCTACGTACCACGCTTGCTTGTAAAAATGAAATTTGGTTCAGCTATAGAATGGCCTACTAGACTACAGAATGAGTACTAGAATAGTAGGAGTACTCCAGTAATAGGTGTTTTTATTGCTTCTCTACTCTGTACCTAAGGCCTCCTTTCGCAAAACACCTCACACTCGACATCGTGGAAGAATCCAAAGCTAGCGGAGTAGGGGTGGTTTGGGTAAATTAAAAAAATTAAATTTTTGGTTTTTTGTTTTACTAAGTTGATTTTTTTTTAAAAATGGTTTTTAACAATTTTTTATTTGACGTATAATGAGAAAATAACCTATCTTGGTGGTTAGGGGAATCTTAAAAAAAATAAAAAAAATTTTGTTAGTGGAACACCTCCTAATTTAAAAAATCCACCCAGCCAGTTTAAAATTTACTACTACAGTAATATTTTGATGAATTAGACCGAACCAGCCAAACAAAAAAAATCACGATTCAGGTCTCTCTCTTCTTTTTTTCGAGCCCTTCTATTGGGACCGACGACGGGGTGTCTGGAGATGGAGACGATAAAAGCCGACGCCGCTGGTGTGGGTCCCAACGGCTTGATCCGAAGCCGTTGATCGTTCTCGAGAATCAAATTCGAGTGGGTCAGCGGGGGAATGAAGAGCAATCGGGCGGCTTTATGAGGCTCGATCAAAAATCACCCCATTTCATTTGAAATTTTTGAATGAAATGGGGTGATTTTGATCGAGCTCATACAAAAAATTGTCCCGATTGCCTCATCCCCGCCCGCCCACTTGGAATTTGATTCTGAGAACGGCCAACGCTCGGATCGGGCTTGGGACTCATTACCCGGCGTCGGCAATGACGCCAATACCCCATCGGTACATTCCCATCGGTCCCTTTAGATTTACTCCTTTTTTTCACCCCTTGTTGCTTGTTCGTATGGGGTGAACCGAACTAATCCGGTATACACATATAAACCCTGAAAATTTTAAAAACTAATTGATGGAGAGGTTAAAATACATCTCATTATATGTATTTTGATAAACAATATATATATATAAAACTGTAAATATAAAGTTTTTGCAAAAACTGTTTGGATCAAGCCCTTCCCGGTATTTTTTTTTGAAGATTTCTCGCGGAGGCCTTGGAAAACACCTTTTGAACACATTAGACGGCTCGGATCGTCAAAAAAATATCGGGAACATGGAGTCCCGGATCCGGGACTCCCGGACTAGAACACTACTCATATATATATACATATATATATATATATATATATATATATATATATATATATATATATATATATATATATATATAATGTCTTAAAGTATGGCGCGTGCAAAAATAATTTACTAGATTTTGTAGCATATAAATTTGTCCTTTTGTGCATCACAAAGGATACACCTTGCTTTGGCTAGATAAATCAAAATGTTTTTTTTTTGGAAAATGATAAAAGACCAAATAAGGTTAGTGCTAATGCCAAAACAATTTTTGTTTGTGACAAAATCGCTTTTGTTTGTGCCAAAATTCTAGTGCTTAAAATCCTTGTACCATGTGCAACGGCCTCGTTCGGTTGGGAGTTTTGAGGGAGTTTAGTTTAGTTTTTGATGATGTAAGCAGGTGTAATAAGTGGGGAGAGATAGAGAGAAAAATGAAAAAAATGATGATGTCAGCGCAAAACAGAACTTGTTAAAGCCGGAGCAAAGCTCCCAACCGAACATGGCCAAACTTTTTATGCACTTTAGTTTTGGCACAAACAAAAATGATTTTGGCATTATCATTTTCCTTTCTATTTGGCAAAAGATAAAACTCCAATTTGGTCCATCTGTTGGTAATTGGTAGACTTTCACTTTTAAGGGGATATTCCACTAATGGAGTTTTTTTTAAATAAATTTGGTTTTTCAATTTTTTATTTGATGTATTGTAAGTGAATTACATGTATCGGTTTTTTTTTAAAAAAAAAAATTTTGTTAGTGAAACACTCTCTAACTTGATTGGAAACAATTACGATGAAAATCAGAAAATATTTTACAAATGTCTAAAATGCCGTAGGTGTCCGCATTTTCTCTTCATTGAATTATTTCCATGCTACGACTTCCCCTCTGCTTAAAACCACCCGTTCACTCATCGGCGAATTTAAATACAGAAAATTGAAAAAGTTAATCAAGTCCTTACTAATATTCACTTGAGCTGATTTTTTCAAGAGCCCTTAAAAAATATGTTTCAAATAAATCGAACGTGCAACGACCCTAATTTTTGTAAATAAAAATTTCGTTTAAAAATTTAATTAATTAATTTAAATTGGGATTAATTGGAATATTTTTCTATTAAATATTATTTAATTCCTTTGACTTGAATAAACAATAACATAGCCATGTATATGCGTGTGCGAAGCTAAGTAATACATCCGATACACTACCGTCATCCTAAGGACCGAATTTAATACCCGAAACCTACCCAACCGCCGTTTCTACCCTAACCAACCACCTTGGAACCATCTAGTTTCTTTATCTCTCAACCCTAGGACCTTTATACTAACTAAGTTAGAATTAGTTAGGGTTAGAAAGAGAGTCAGAGAAAGAGCTAGAGAGAGATTCGAGAGAGAGAGAGAGAGAGAGAGAGAGAGAGAGAGAGCTTAGAAGGGAGAGTGAGGTGGAGTGTATAAGTGTACATGAGTACAGTTGCATATGCAAGATTTCTTGATTGGTTACTTGCACAAACAAGTTAGGGGATTTGGAAGATTCCCACCTAGCCTACACTTTGTACCCAACAAGTTAGAATAAGACTTGTTGTTTTGGTAATAGCTCATACATAACCTCACCATACAAGTATTTTGTGTATATCTAACCCTACAAACATCTTATAACTAAGATTACCATGCAAAACCTACACAACTAAGAGTATATATTCCTCCACTATACTTTCCCACCCTCACATCAATGTACTCACCCAAGATTCTTCCTTTACTTGCAAGAAACCACCTAAACTAGCCCCACACCTAGGGAATCTCCTAGGGTACTTGCCATGTGCATGGCAATCATCATTTTCTTCCTCCACACTTCAATTTTTCGGCACTATGTGTGTGTGTGTGCCGTGAGTGAGAGGGAGAGAGGGAGGTCCAAGTTTTGCTATAAATAGCCCACCTATTGTGCCTTGTATCACATTTGCACTTTCTTCTTTTGTGCAGTCTTTCTATCTCCCAACAAACCACCTACTACTACTACTTCTAGCCAACCTCTTGAGTCCTAATTAGCTTCTTGTTAAGTTAATTAAGTAAGCAAGTTAGGAGTCCCTCAACCAAGGATTAGCTTTTCGGCTTCCGGTTTAATCCCGGAAACTAAGGTAGTTTAATGAACTAACCTTCTATTGAGTTATTTCTAGAATAATTATGATGTTCTAATTAGTTTTTCAAGCATGATTTTAAAGTTTGATTGAGTAATTTATACACACAATAAGTGAATAAACATGTTACTTGGGTGAGTTTCTGAATAGATTTTATCTAGATTTTATCAAAATATAATAAAATCAAGTCTTAATTTTATTCATTTGTGCAGAGAGTTGATAAAATCTTAGATTTTTTAATGCAAAAATATAAGATTTTATCAACTATTCTCACGAATGGATAAAATCAAATGCTTAATTTTATCAGATTTTGATAAAAATTCATTTGAAAACTCACCCTAAGAAATAGGATTTCATGTTGAAGAATCAACAAGAATGATAATGAGATTCTAATTAGAGTGGTTCTTCATGAAATTAAAAACGAAATTTGTAAGATTAAAGTGATTAGAAGATTATTAGAAGTGATTAGAAATTAATTAGAAGTTGTATACTTTTCTAGACAAGTTTCTAGCATGATTGTGTTAACATTTCATAGAAAAGTTAAATGTTCATTATTTATTCAATAAATGATTATTGTTAAAATGATTTTCATAAAAAAAAGTGTGTGAGAAAAATTGTTAGAAAGAAATAATAAATACACTATGAAGAGTTTTGTAAGAAAGTATGATAACTTAAATGAATAAATGCGAAGAGAGAAAATTTTTATAAAAGTTTACTAGAAATGTTTCTACTAGATTATTGTGAACAAAATTATGGACTTGATAAGAGTAAAGAAATAAATAGAGAGAGTTGGTAAAATTTTCTAGGAAGAAATTTTTTACTAAATAAAGAAGAGATGATTTGAATTGAGATTTTTGGAAGAAAAGTTTTCTAGAAATTGAAAGAATAAAATTTTGGAAGGAATGGAATATTTTGAAACCTCATAATTTATGGAGTTAAATTTGGATAAGGAATTTTTGGAAAAGAAGTATGAGATTAATTGATTTTAAATTGACTAGCTTTATTTCCTTAGAAAGGATAAAAAGAAATATGGAAAATGGGGTTGATGAGAAAAGAAATTGAGAGATTTGAAATATTGTTTTGGAAGAAAGTTGGTGAAATAAAAGTGTGATTTTATATGAGAAAATATTGCATTTTATAGAAAGGGTGGAATTTGTTGTATGATTTTATGTGGTAAAATGTCTAAGTGAAAGATATGAAATTTGGAAGGAATTATGAAATATTGCATGAGCATGATTTTGCATGTGGCGTTGAGAGCGTACACGATACGATTACGACACAGAACTTGAAAATTTAGAATAACATTATGCGGGAAATTAGAGATGAGAATGAAAATGGATTTTTAAACGAAAAATGAGATTTTTCGGGAAATGAGATAAAACGAAAATTTGAAATGATATGTGATGAGATAAATTATTACCACCTCAAGTTCGTGGAGAGAACTTTGAGGAATGGTCGTGAAGCGGTAGTGCAGCGAGAGCTCCACTTCTAGTTCGCGGAGAGAACTTGGATGTTTGGGCTAAGCGTGCACAACACACGGTGAACAGACCACATAAACAAACTAGTTAAGTTCAAATGATACGAGACGGGCCGTACGGTCGCAGGAGTCGCTGGGGTGGACCCGACCGCGGCAAACAGTCGAGATCTATGATGCACGCACTCGCCGACACCTCGAAATGAAAGGTTGGTGCCACAAATAAGCCCAAGCGCGCGAAACGCACCATAACTTTCGAGTGGTGTGAGATATATGCAATTTGAAGAAGAATACTGAAAGAGGCACAGATTTGAGAAAAACGGATTTTTGAGAAATTAACGATGAATGAGACGAAACGAGAAAAACGATTAAGACTGTTGCGAGAAAACGACACGTGGCTAACTTTGAGATATTGAGACGAGATATTATTTTATGCGCACGTTTACTCCGATCCACATTGATAGCATGAGGCATTGCATGGTTTACCGTCCATAAGTTATATGCATTGTTTTCATAACATATTGTTCTAGAATTGCTACTTAGAAGTTTAGTGTAGTGAACTTCTGGGCTTTGCTCACGGCGTTGCATTCGTGTGACCCTAGCGATAGTATGTGATGTTGCGTGTGCGCTAATTCCGGGACGATATTATGACAGACATTATCTAAAATGAGCAGGGAACACTATTGTGGGAGACCGGGTCCGTTGGAGTGGAGATTGCCGCTGTGATGGGGGGAATGACCCTACAGTAGGAAAGGCGTCGCCTTAGTACCACCCCAGTTACAATTTATATTATTATTTTGGATATTGTAATTTGGATTTAAGTTAGAGATTTAACTTAATGATGATTGTAATAACATTATTAACGTGCCCAAATCTTAGGGGCGTTACAGAACGGCTATGATCATTTGTGTAAGACTTCGATGTGGTTTTCTATACAATTCATTGTGCATTTGGTGTAAACAAAATGCAGTAGCCATAGTCTTTTTTCGATAGTTGAATAAGCATTTTAAAAGTTTTACCAGTATTGACTAAGGATGTTCTATTAACAAAAAAAACTGTTATTTCAAAATTCGAGACAGGTCATCATCTCACAATATATCTAATAAAACTGAGAAAATTTATTTTATTAAAAAAACCAATTTATTGAAACACCCCCAAAGGATTGGATGTAATTGAAAAGTAGAACCAATATAATGCACTACATTGTGCAATGCATCAATCTCAATTGTCCAAAAGTGGTGTCGATGTTCCGGATTTGCAGACGCTTTCCTACTGGTCAAAGTGTTTTATTACCGAGAATAAAGATTCAACAAATCTGGACCATTATTTTTCAAAATAGACGGTTATGATGTGCGCTGCATGTTCCATGAGTCTCCATACCACAAGGGGTAAAAAAAAAGGGTCAAGTACTTGATCAAGTTGTCTCTCTTTCAAACTTTTGTCAAAAATAAAGATTCTAAATTGTGAATCACAATTTGATGACGGACCAATCACTTATAAGTGTTCGAATGAGCTAATTTTTTTAGGAGTGACTCAAAAAATTAATTTTAGAACTAACGGACGGCTTGAATTATTTGTGTTGGTCTTGGAAGTGAACCCCACGGATCCATCTCGCACAATGTATACACTATAGTAGAGTTTCTACAAATTGAGACGAGAGAGAAATGAGAAGGCTACCATGTGGGTTCAATCTGGAAAAAGTTAAAACCGGTTCTTGAAAGTTATTGCCAAACATGGTCTATGTTTTCTCCCTTTTTTTTAAACGGATTTATGTATTTGGATGATTTTTGTTTTTTTCCTCTGATGCTAGTTTTCTGACGAATCTGAATTTTTTTGTATTAATTTGGTTGTGGGATTTTTTTTTATAGTGTAGAGATGAAGGGTGGGGGTTGATAAAGGGGACAAGGAGGGTTAACAATCATCAAAATCGCACTCGTCCACAACTGGATAATTTTTGGGTAACCCAAGGTACTCCCAAAAGTCATCAAGGAGAGCACCTCTCATTCGTGAAAATAAAGACTTGGTGAAAAAGAATAGGGAATATTTTAGGGTTGCGAAACCAAGGTAAAGACACGTGACCCACCTTTATCAATTAGGCTCAATTATGTAGACCAATTGTTAATATGAAGGAAATTTTATATCAACCACACTGGTTAGGGTTGAATATGTACTTGGATTTGTTCTTTGTTGGTTGGGGTGTTCTACTAATAATAAACTATTTTTTCTAAATATTGAGACAAGTCATTCTCTCACAATACATGACATAAAAAGCTGTAAAAATCAATTTATTCAAAAAACTAGCGTAGTGGAACACTAGGGTCTCATTTGTAATTGTGGTTTGAAGATGGATATGATCGACAATTTTGCTTATGGATATATGGGACCAATTGTTTCATAAACTCGAGGTACGATTACGTGGTGCTCTAACCATTTTGACGAGAATAATTGTACTAACATATATCAACTAAAAAAATTTAAAAAAATTAAGCTTAGACGAACGGGGGCAGGGGCCTTAAAATATGCAAAAATTTAGGCCTTGTTCGTTTTGGGTTTTAAAACCTGCTTTTCTCAATAATTATTGAATCATTACCCCTATTTTCAAATATTATTCTCAATTTTCTATTTATCTTTCTCTAATCATTTGCCTCTATTTTTAATTATTATCCATTTTTCTCCCTCCATTCAATACAAAAAATCAAAACTCAAAATTCAAACAAAACACAACCTAAGCCTCACTTCGAATTTCCATAGGCTCCTTAATTAATCGCCGTACCCACAAATAATGGATCCGAACAAAAAGAGAGGTGGATGAGCTGTGTGACATATCCATCATAATACCACCATGAGAGTTACCCCTACAGAATTTACCCCTGCAGAATTAAAGAGTTATTAGTACAACAAGTTGCTATATATTTTTGAATCATAACAATGGACCCCCTCCTTTCCTGGTGTTATGTGTAATTATCGCGACCCACATCCTTCCACAAGGGTCAGAACCAACCCAGCCCTATCTCAATTTCTTCCCATAAATATCTCCCAGGTCCAAATGCATTGCTCAAAACGTGGCCCCTGCTGCATGCTTATCCTTTGTCTTCATCTCTTTCCTTCTCTCTCTCACACACAAACTCTTTTTTTTTTTTGTCGACGGTCAAAGTGACGGGGCTGAAAACAAATATAATGTACTAACGAGTCCTAGAGGGGGGTGACTAAGACGACAATTTAAAAATTAAGTCTAATTAAGAGTTATTCAATCATCCATGCTCCATTCAAATTGTCACAATTTAATAGGCAATATATAAAGCAATTAAAGTAAAGAAACAAGACAAAAAAATATACGTGGAAACTACTTACGGTCTAAACACCCTAAGTATAAAATCACGGCCTAGTCATACTTATCATTCCATAAATCAAAAGGTTTACAATAATTAACAGGACTATAAATTACCCAACAAGCCCTTGGGAAACCTAGCTCCAATTCTTGATAGTACCACGTACCCTTCTTTGATTCCATGGACTCCACAAGCAAATTCGTCTTGATCTTCGAGTCAACTCGGCACCGGTCTAATCCGCTCACGTAGAAACAAAGCAATATACATCATATGAATGAAATGTTAATGAATGAAGCTTTTTTGTGAAAAACAATCAATCTAGATGTAATCCATAGAGTATTAGAAGATTAATTTAGATTGACAAAATGAATGATCAAACCCAAAGTTTAAATCATATCATACATCAAGAACCCATAAAATATATATATATATATATATATATATATATATATATAAGACTTGATTTTTAATGAAGAAAATCAATCTAGAGCAAATACGTACATGGAGAACAAAAGCATTGCACTAGATTGACAAGGAAAATTATCAAACACAAAGTTTAAATCATCTTAAAGCATCTAAACGCATGAATATAAGAAAAAATTGTTTCTTGATGATGCAATGAAGATTTTGAGAATAATCAAATTAGAGCATATACATAAATATAAGAATATAGCACTAGAATGGATAAAACATGATCAAATCAAAATAGAAATCACCTCAATAGCATAAAACTCCATGAGCAAATGAAGGAGATGTGTTTCTCTCTCTAAGGTGGGTTAATGCTATCAAAATCTGACCTAGAAGAGTGAAAAATGAGTTTATATAAAACGCGTTGCGCTAGTAATCGAGCCGGAAACTAGCTACGAGCGCAACGGAATATGCATATGATGTCAAGCATGACCTCAGACAAAAAGCTGTCGCGCTAGGAAGCGCTAGAAGGTAAAAAGACAAGCGCTATCTAATGCATCTTGCATAAGTTCATTTAAAAGAGATATAAGCCTAAGAAAAGTTTTTTCTATTAAATCTGAAGGCAAATAAAGAATTTGAATGCCATATAAAACAAGATTTTCCAATCAAACCTATAATCAATTTAAAAAATATGATGCATGACAAAACTTGAACATGAAATGCATATACCTTTTGTTATCAAAATCCGAACAATCTTTATGACAATGGCTTTTCAACAAATCTTGATCTCTCGAGCGGAGCATCTAGACTCAATACACTAAAAGACCTCTCAAACTCAAATGAAAAAAGAACAAAATACAAACTCTAATGGTTTGTTGGAATCTGAAAAATGCCAATAATACTAACAAGGGCCAACTTCTGGACACCATAACTAATTCCCTACATGGTCCAGTTAAAGCCAAGTCATTTAATCCGGAACTAGAATTAATAAGAAGTTACTTATTGTAATTTTACCCCAAACGAATCCTGATCAGTTGTGGAGATGTGCAAAAACTCACTAATTAACTGGAGTAAGGGTTTCTTTCTCTTGCACACCTTCACTTAGGGCTGTAAATGAGCTGAGCTACTGGCGGCTTGGCTCGTCTTCTCTATTAATCAAGCCGAGCTCAAACTCAAGTTTTGGGCTCGTTTACTAAACAAGTCGAGCTCAGTTTGAAAAAATTCAGCTCATTTTATAGGCTTAGCTAGTTTAAAGAGCCTCAATAAATAAATTAGTCTGGCTCGGCTCGTTAAAGACTAGGCTCATTTACGACCGAGCCGAGCTCGTGCTTGAGTTTTTTGCTTGTTAAGCAAATGAGCCGAGTTGGAATACTATAAAACTCGGCTCGACTCGTTTGTAGCCCTACTCTCACTCACTCAGGGGGTGTTTGGCCAACCCCTTTTCTCCTTTTCAACTTCCACTTTTTTAATTATGAGTATTTGAGAGACAAAACACAAAATACATTATCTTAAAACTTGACATTAGAGAGGAGAAACCAAAAGTAGGTTGAAAGAAGTTTTTCGACTTCTCATTTTTCACTTTTTTCTCATGTTGATTAACAAAAATACCTACAAAGTGTATTCTACACATATCTCTTAAAACTACTTTTGTTGCAAAATACATTCTACACATTTCTCCAAAACACTCATACCAAATTGAAAATATATTCTGACCACAATCTTAAAAGCTAAAAAGCCAAAAGCTAAAAATTAAAAGTTAAAAATGAGGCTCTCAAACACGCCCTCACTTTTACATGGAGCCTGGAGGATATTGTGAGAACTGTCGGTGAAAATGCCAGCTTTCACTACCTGCCCCATGGCCCCTACCAATTTCATTTTCTCCCAAACTCAACTTTTCAGTACTCCATTTTTCGTATCATTTCTCAATTCAATTTAATTATTTTCAAATGTCATTAAAAAAGAGATTATTTCTTAATAAACGATCAAAATTAAATATGGCACACATGTCGATCTAGGCTTCAAAATTAAAACCAATGGCTTTAAAAATTGTTGGTGAAGAGAGATAAAAGAGAAG
Source organism: Vaccinium macrocarpon (assembly GCA_022606695.1). NCBI lineage: Eukaryota > Viridiplantae > Streptophyta > Magnoliopsida > Ericales > Ericaceae > Vaccinium > Vaccinium macrocarpon. Next base: position 12,349,643 of record CM040180.1, read on the forward strand.
CCGATGGGATGGAGGTTAAGTTTGGCTAAAAAAGTCAACTTAACTTTTTATTTTGTCTTTATTTAATTTTTTTTTACGTTTGTTAATTTTGCATTGATTTTTTCATTATTGTTTGTTCGTCTTGGCGAGACGAATCTAAAAAGGTAAAAGATTATGACTAATACTTTCAATTTTTTGAATAAAATTGAAAAATGGGTAAAAAATTGACTTTTTGGTTTATTTTGTCTTTATTCAAAAAAAAAAATTCGGTCATTATTTTATATTTTTTTGATTTCTCTCGCAGAGACGAACCAATAATACACAAAAAATTAATGCCAAACTAAAAAATACGAAAAAAAAAAAAAAACTCAAGTAAAGACAAAACAAAAAGTCTGCATTTTTTTTTTTTTTTGTCAAAACAGGCCTCCATGGTAGTAACGTGTAGTGCGTCCTTCGACAATGCAGCTGGCAAAAGTGGAATGCCCTCATTTCGATAACTCATCTCATCATACTCGCAGCTGGACTGTTTCCATTAATTCTGCCCATACAGTTATTTATTTTTATTTCTCGTCAAAATTTTGTGTAGGATACTATCTACATAATGACAAATTAGGCTTAGTTTCTCAAAAAGAAATTATCAAAATTTAATAAAATCATCCTTTGATTTTATCAAAATGAGGAGGAGAGTTGATAAAATCTCAACATTTTTTAATGCAAAAAAACTGAGATTTTATCAACTATTTTCCTCATTTGATAAAATCAAGGGTGAATTTATCTTTGATAAAATCATTTGAGAAACTCAGCCTTAATTGGAATATCTATATTAAAATAGAGAGCGGTTTTTGTCCTAGATATCATATCACATTTTAGGAAATAACTACAATACACATTCCTTATTTGGATGTATCGTGTGCATTTATTGTATGGTCCAAATTGTATCACCTCATCCGCAATCATAACGGTTGTGTTTGGTTAGATAGTTTAGTTTAGTTATAATGATGTCATAAAATGTAATGAGTGGAGAGAGATAGAGAGAAATGAAGGAAATGATGATGTCATCAAAACTAAACCAGTAAACGAACACGACCAACATTTTTTAGTTTTTCGTAACTTTTCAGCAACATGATTCATAACATTTTCGTGTCTTGTAACTTTCACACAAAAAAAAAATCGTAACTTGTACAAAAAAATTCATAACTTTTAAAAATAAGGGGTGTGTATTGTAATATTTTCCCACATTTTATCACTTTCTCTGCCAACTCGTTCCCTCTCTCTACCCTTTTCCTCCATCGGTAATCACATCTAAAATTTTAAACCACATTCTCTCTTCCCTTTTCGAAAATCAAACCATATTCTCTCTTATGTACTATCTCATCTCTTTCCCCCCTCTATGAAATTCGAGGACCATAAAGAATGAGCACTAACACTTATGTCGATTGCTGAAGTCGTGCCTTCAGGCACAGACACGGACGTGCACTAGTCAGTATACATTTTTATAGATATCAATATATTTTTATGGATATTAACACACTTATCCTGAATATTTATGTAATTTCTACTCCCTCCGTCCGGATTTGTTTACCCTTTGTTCTATTTTAAGCAGATAAAAAATTAGTGATATCTTTAAAATAGTAAGTAATTATATGTCCAATATTAATCTTATTTAATAGATATCGATTAGTTTTATAAAAAATATTTTAAAAATTATATAAAATAATATAAATTATAAGATATAATCATTTGAAAAGTAACACAAACTCACAAAATAGACTAAAAAATCTTAATGGATGCATCATATATTATCATCTACCTATTAGGTGAAGGTTAGCATTTTCCTATTAAAAAAATATCAAATAAGTTCCTTTTTAGGAAAAAAAATCAAATAAGTTAGAGTTTTGATATGAATTTCATTAATTTCCATACACTTTTCTCAAATACTTCTCCTTCCGTCTAGATTTGTTTGTCCCTCGTTCTATTGCAATTGGATAAAAAAATTAGTAATATCTTTAAATTGATAAGTAATTATATGTTCAATATGAATACTGTTTGATAGATCTCGATTAGTTCTATAAAATAATATTTTTAAAATTAAGTAAAACATTATAAATTATAAGATATAATCACTTAAAGAAATAACACGAACTCTCAAAATAGACTAACAGATTTTGATGGAGAGAGTAGTACTTTTTTTTTCACATATTATTTGCCGCCAAAAAAACAAAGATAATATTTTTTCATAACACAAATAACATTAGTATTTTGTTGATCTTGAATTCCCATTTGGTTATTTCACATCACATACTTATTAAGTAGTTAAAAACAATTTTAGTTTTGCATTTTACTTTATTTGTTTTTCCACACTAATTATTCGCATTTTTTTCCCCCTCCCACACAACCAAACGCGCCGGATTAAATATTTCCCCTTTCGGAGCGGGTTTGGCTTTAAATATCCTCTCTATTCCGAAACTGTATTCCGCATGCAAGCAAAGCGAGTAGCCTTAGCCTCTCTAATTCGAACGCCATGAGTTCCGTGCTTTAAAACCCTTTTTTAAATGCTGCCCTCAGTGACAACTGGACAGAGAGCAGTGACCAGCTGTAAAGACCCACGTGGCGTGATTCCATTGGGTACGATCTGCACAGGCCCTTTTCCTCGCACAGCGACAAGTCGTACCGGGTACCCTTCCTCACCGATCATTGGACCATTTCTGGCCAGCTAATCCTGCACTCCCCTCTCCATCGCACTTAACGGCTCTAATATTTGATTTTTATTCTCATATCCTACGTGGAAACCGACGTGGCGCATGGACCCCCACCCTCGTGCCTCGCTATAAATTGCCCGCATTTCGCTTCCTCTAGACTTTGCAGTGAAATTTCCACACTCTCTCTCTCTCTCTCTCTCTCTCTATCTCTCCAAGTGATGGCCTTCTCTCGTTCCCTTTCAATGTCTATGGTGGCGTGTGTGGTGGTTCTTGTTGTGTCTGTCGGTGTTGCGACGGCGGCGGGTTCGGTTACCTCGTCTCGATTTGACGAGTTGTTTCAGCCGACTTGGGCGTTTGACCATTTCACGTACGACGGAGAGCTTCTCCAGATGAAACTAGATAACTATTCTGGTATAAAATAGGGCTCCTATATGCTCGCTTTTTCTGATGAAATAAACGAATTTTACGTTTTTGGTCTTTTGGGTTTTTCATTTCTGTCATCACAATTCAGAGACTGACACAGGATTCGAATGATAAAATTATGACTAACCTGCCCTTGCATCCGTCCGTGCCAAGAACCCCTGTTCTGTGCATTCTACTATTGTTCTTGAGTCTTTTTGTTCAATTTCAAGTTTTTTTTTTTTTTTTGAATATGAGATTTTATTGGTTATATGGAATTTCAGGTGCTGGGTTTTCATCAAAAGGCAAGTATATGTTCGGGAAAGTCACAACTCAGATCAAGCTGGTGGAAGGCGACTCTGCTGGAACTGTCACTGCTTTCTACGTGAGTTTTTTTATTTTAAATTTCACATCTCTATTAATCTCGACATCTTGTGCGCAAATGAAAAAAAAAAAAAAAAAGATGTGGGTTTTTTATTTCAGTAATTCATTTATGCCATTCATTGCTTTTTGGAGTAAAAAAAATTCAATTTTTTACAAAATCATTTTGATGTGATATGAATTTGTTGTAGCTGTCACAGGCTGTAGCTATCAAACCCGTGAATGCGATTATTTACTTTCCGGTTTAAATGACAGTCCACCCACTCCCACTATTTTGTCCCAAAACATTAATTTCTCGTAAACAGAGCCCTCTTATTATTGGTGGCGTTATAATCTAAGTAATAAAGTAATCTCTCCGTCTAAAATTTGACAGTTAGACACTTTCGAGAGTGCATATCATTTTTAAATTGCCTATATTATTCAATTCATAACGTTTTATGTGATTTAAAAAAATTGTTTAAACGATCTAATTGAAATCTATCAAATGAGATTTATATTATTTAAATAAAACATTACAAATTAGAAGAAATAATTAATTTTTTTTATAGGGCTGAAAGAGTAAAAATGACAAACTTTAAGGGACGGAGGGAGTATCTGATTGCTTGCTTTACTCTTTTGGTTGATGATCTGAGTGAGAAGGATAACGATACTGATGTGTTGTTTGTGGGAGTGCAGATGTCATCGGAGGGTCCAAATCACAACGAGTTCGATTTCGAGTTCCTGGGCAACACAACGGGTGAGCCATACCTGGTTCAGACCAACGTGTACGTCAATGGCGTGGGGAACAGAGAGCAGAGGCTCAACCTCTGGTTCGACCCCACCAAGGATTTTCACTCCTATTCTCTCCTCTGGAATCAGCGCCAAGTTGTGTAAGCCCTCTCTCTCTCTCTCTCTCTCTCTCTCTCTAGAAAGTTTTGTTTATGCTCTGTAAAAATGTGGGTCACGCCATTGCTTGTGCAGCTAGCAATACATTGATTCTGGGTCTTTTTTAAAAAGCACTGGAAAAATTTCAGACAAGGTTCTGTGGTTTGTGACTTTGTGATACTGTATAGTATTACTTTTTTGCACAAACCGTACAATAAATTAAAAATCTGTGGTTATAGCGTAAAGTTACTAACAAAAGGAAACAACCAAAATGCGTGGGGGCGTTACAGCCTTGCATGACATCATAATGTGGGGCCGACGCAGATTCTCACAAGCAACAGTAAGTATTCGATGGTTTTGGAACATCGTGTGTCGATATTTTTATTCCATCCCTTATGTTCCCCGTTCTAACCACAGCCCTGGTTCGCAAACTTTAAGTAATGCTCAATTCGGCATGGAATTGGAGTAGATTTTGAGGGTAAAAAATTCAATAGGGCCCACGTGTGACAGTAACAATTGTTAAATTTACCACTAAAGGATATTTGCTCGTTCTTTATGCAGGTTTTTGGTGGACGACACTCCGATACGTGTCCACTCCAATCTTGAACACAGGGGAATCCCTTACCCAAAAAACCAACCAATGGGAGTCTACAGTTCAATCTGGAACGCAGACGACTGGGCCACTCAAGGTGGCCGTGTGAAAACAGACTGGACCCACGCACCCTTCGTGGCCTCCTACAAGGGTTTCCAAATCGACGCCTGTGCCTGCCCCGCCACGGTGGCGGCTGCCGAGAACGCACGGCGGTGCTCCAGCACCGCCGAGAAGCGGTACTGGTGGGACGAGCCGACCGTGTCGGAGCTGAGCTTGCACCAGAGCCACCAGCTGTTGTGGGTGAGGGCCAACCACATGGTGTATGACTACTGCAGCGATGCAACTAGGTTTTCGGTGACTCCCATGGAGTGCCAGCACCACCGCCACTAGTCGTTGATGTTGTTTGGTTGAAATCCACGGTGTAAAAAGAAAGAAGGGGGGAAATGTGAAAAATCAAAAAGTGCTGGACATGAACTTCGTGTTTATGTGGTTTGGATGATTTTTTTGTTACTTGTTTCTGTTTAATTATGTAAGATATACTATGATGTTTTCCACTTCGTTTAAAAGCCTCCTCATCCATATCTTTACCGGTGTTATTTTTTAATTTTCCATTTCAAACTACTATTAAAACTAAATACCCGTAATTTCCTAATTTGTGGATGAAAATTCAATGACCGAAGAACATAAGTTATAATCCCAATACTCAAATTCAATTCACAGACAGAAGATTTTTATTTTTGAAATCCTGAAGAATAAATATTTTTACTAGCAACATATTGTTCTTTTGTTTATGTTGAAACAAGCTTCATAGTATTTCATAACACCCGAATGTCAAGCCAGTGCAACCCCATTTCGCTTCACTACTTTGTGCCAAGTAGGATTATTCGATTACAGACTTGTTCGCCATTCCCCAAAAAAAATAAAATAGTATTGTGGTTTTTTGACAATTGTGTTTGTCCACCACACAATTGTCCAGAGTTTTGGAGTCACGCCACAGGAAAGTAGTTTTTTTGCGATTCTCTAGTGCCATCACGGATTGCTTGCCTTTGCCGGATCGGTGAGTATGTGGATTCGTTAAAATGTGCGTAAATTAACCTGGACACATCATAAGCGGGTAATCAGTAGTGGGTTGGTAAAAGTAACCAGTAATCTTTTGTGACTGTTTTTCCTCATGTAAAACATGTGGAAGCTGTGTTAATGAATGGGTCCCCCAGTCCCGTGAAGATATATATCCACAGAATATAATCGCTCACGGTTACCTCAAGGGAGCCAGCCGTAAGAAAATGATCGGTGGGAGCCATGCTGACTCGGTTGGGGTCTAAAATCTAGTAGGGGATGGGGTTCATTTTTCTTGTGGGGTCTAAAATTCCAAGTTCCCTTGGAAATGGGGGATAAGTCTAATAAGAGCTTGAAATTTGAACTGCTCCCATAGGCCACAGAACTCCTCATCCAGCTGGGACTGGTAGTTCCCAAGCCACATGATCAAACTGTAGAAACAAATATTAATTTACACTCGTCTATATATATATATATATATATATATATATATATATATATATATATATATATATATATATATATATATGTAGTGGTCCCATAGACACAATGAATAACACAACATTTGACACAACAATAATCAGAGTCTCACGCTTAAAATTGGATCTATTCAAGTTGTTTAAAATATGTTTTTAAAATTTACTGTAAAAAAATAACTCATTTAGATATCAGTAAAGACTTTATCGGTTCATTCAAATTTATCCTGTAAAATCTGACAGAAATCAACTAAATATATATAAGAGCAAGTGGTATAAATCATCACAGCGTGAGGAATAGGTCACCACAGATATTTCAAATTGCACTAGATGAGATTTGAACCCTGAACCTTTATGGCGGGAGAGCCTAAGAAGTGGGTAATGCTTGCAAAAACTACAACGGATATTACTCATTTCGTCCCCTGGTGTTTTTGTAAATTTCTCAAAATTTTTAATGTTTGGGGAAAATGTGTCTACACTTAAAAAGAAAAAAAAAACCCATAAATAATTGAAGCCCAAATCCTTGACTGTACTCTTCTCGATCTTGAGGCTCTTTGCTTGGTTCATAAGAACATGAGAATCGAATTCCCTATAAAAACATAGGATAAGATGTCTACAAAAAAAAAGTTGAGATATTCATACTGGATTAGTAGTACGAGATGGAATGAGTACAAATAATTGAGTTTTATCTCGGGAGAATAAACGTGACGCGGCAATTCACCCTTGTTTCTTCTTGGATCTAATAGTAGGATCATATTTTTCATAGGTTAAGAGGACATTGAGTTTTGTTATTCATAGGTTAAATGGTGAGTTTTCGAATGAATTTTATTAAAATTTGATAAAACCAAGTTTTTATTTTTTATTCATTCATGAGGAGAGTTGATAAAATCTTAAATTTTTGCATTAAAAATTTAAGATTTTATTAGCTTTCTTCACGAATGGATAAAATCAAGACTTAATTTTATCAAATTTTGATAAAATTTAAATAAAATTCATTTGAAAACTCACCCTAAATCAGAGTTTAAGGTCTCTATATCCTAGAATAAAACGACAACATGCTTTTTGGTGGGAATTATGGTAGAATAATATTTCGTTGTCAAAGGTAGGGGTGTTCATGGATTGGTTCCGGCCAGATCGGTTCGGTTTTCGATCCGATCCGCTCGTGATGGATTGTCATTTTTAAGATCTCCAACCGTCCGTGGGTGACATGCAGATGAGTCGGTTCGGTTACGGATTGAACGGATCAGGCCGATTTGGCGGATCAAAGAACGATTATTAGACGGATTGGGTGGATTGAGTGGATCAAACCCGAACCGACCCAAATTGTTTCCATCAAAATAAAAATATTAGGATCCGAATCCATTCGTAAAGTACCTCGGGTGAGTAAACGGACAAATCGGTTTGGACGGTTTGGGCGGATTGAACGGATTGAGTGATCCGCTAGACATCCCTAGTCAAAGGTATGCCCAGGTGCATCACTCCTACATTATGTGCTTATTCAAATACAAACCAATGCTAAATACCCCACAACTAGTTAATTAAATACAGAATAAGTGTTGAAAAAAAGCAATTATTGTATGAGCTTTTCAAAGAATGTCTTTTTCTTATCTGCTAATTAAACAACAACATAATGATGGCAGAATTAATGGAGTACCGACTATGTAAAGTGTAACCTTAATTTATATACTAATTTAAAACTGCTACTACTTAAAGTGGACCACAATTAAGGTGAATCATATCCCTCCATAAACATAAGGTATTAGTCAAATTTGATAGATTTGGTATCTGACCTAAGCACAATAATGCAATTCCCAGCAATAAACTAATAGCTTTCGCATATTCAAAAAAGCCCAGCGGCACTTACAATGAATTCCATCCGAAATACATTGATAAAAATTTAGGAAAACAACTCATAAAACAAGGGATAAACAACAATTAAGCACCAAAGTAGGAGAGCTACCTCCATCGTTTAGACATGAGCCTTTACTCTTTAACCCATATTGCAAGGTGTAAATAGATAGGATATGCAAGCAAATCGAAACAAAGTCGGGTTTAGTGTGACTCTAGTAGGACGGAGAATACACTCCTTAGAGATCGTGTAGACTTATTAGACCTAGTTTGGGTAAAAAACCAAAAATCGGTTTTTTAAAAAACCATTTTGTCCTTATTCAATTTTTTTTTCATTCATTAGTTTTGTATCAAGATTTTGTGATTTTTGTATTCCTTTCGACAAGACGAATCTAACGAGTATAAAATTATGGTCAAAACTCAATTTTTTAAATAAAGCCAAAATAGTTGGATTATTAGACCTATTTTGGCTTTATTAAAAAAATTGAGTTTTGACCATAAATTTATACTTGTTAGATTTGTCTCATCAAGAGGAATCCAGAAACCACAAAATCTTGACGCAAAACTAACGAATGCAAAAAAAAATTTAATAAGGACAAAATAATGTTTAAAAAAATTGATTTTTGGTTTTTTACCCAAAGGAGGCCTTAAATCAGATTAAACATAAATTAAGAGCTGTTGGAATTCAAAAACAAAATTGCACAGCAAAAGAAAGTCTACAAGTCTGCTCAAAAACCAAATTTCACCAAGTTAGGACAAGTTGCTTCTCCGAGAGAGGCCCGTTGTACTCCCTTGTTGTGATTAAGGGACCTCACCTGTTGAGGACGGCAAATTTAAGGCTGTGTTTTTTCCTTTTTTTTTTTTTTTTGGAACAGATTTTAAAGTTGGCTCATACGTAGATTTTTGCAATTATGTCCATATATATCTTAGCTAAAAACCTCTCAAAAAAAAAAAAGAAAAAAAAGAAGGTAAAATCGAAATTGAAACAAACAAAAATCAAAATTATTTTCACAACTGTGTTTTGCCCCATACGCCAACAGCCAAAATGCTAAAAGTCCTTTTCAGTCCATTGCCATAATTCAAAGTCTTGTGGTGGTGGGTTCACAACAATTTTTTATCGTTTCTATCTGCCTCTATGATAGAAGCTAGCAATAAAGGAATGGTTATAATTGCTACTTTGTTTTCCAAATAAATCATTATTATGCATATATTTGCAAGTTGCAATGAAACATTTCGGAATACAATTTCGGACACAACTATATTTGGAGCCGTGTGATAGGCATAGGCCTACGTGTATCAAACGGCTCTCATAAAGTTTATTTTCAGAATTATCGACTGGGTTATGATTAAGTTTTGTTAGGTGGAGATGCCCATTCATAGTGGGCCCTAATCTTTTAATGGGCCATGGACTATTTTCTTTTTTGGGTGATATTAGTACTCCTAAATGCCCCCACTATCTATTAGCCTTTAGTAATGGGCACGACCGACTGCATTGAAATTGCTGGTCTTATGGACACACCAATAACTCAACGAAAAATGCGGTGAACACAAATTCAAACACAGATGTATTTAAAAACTTTTTAAAATTAATACGCGTAGATTGAACATACATTTTTCTGTTTTTGGGTTACCAAATCCAATATGTATTATTCAGGGGTCAAGTGTATTCGACGATTATGAACACATACGCAATATTCCAATAGTCAAATTTACGTCGGCACCCTTGCGTTGGTATCATTTTTTTGGGTACAATTGCTCTTAACTTGTTGCATGGTCCATGGAGAGAGAGAAAGAGAGGACAATTGATTTGGACCATATCGAGTGATGGACAGCTAAAAGAGAGGTTAGTAGGTAGGAGTATCAGTTTTGAGAATAAATTTTTGCAAGCGAACCGATTCTGTGATCTGTGGACATTGCAGCATTTTATTTTTTCAAGGGGTAAATTTCATTGGCTCCCCTGAAGTTTCTAACAAATACATTGATCTCTCCAGTGGTTTTTGAAAGTGTACTCCCCTCCCATACTTTTTAAACTATTTCCTAGATTTCCCCCTTTCTTAACTTCCGTTAGTTTTCAGAACTTTATCTTTTTGATTTTTTTAAAAAAAAAACTGTTTTCAAAAAATTAATTTCCCAAAACTAGTTTTTTTATCCAAGAAAATGTTTTCAAAACTTTCTTATTTTAAAAAAAAAGTTTTCAAAAACTGATTTTCAAAACTTTCAAATCAATTTTTTTGAAAAAAATTTTTCAAAAAACTAAAATTTTGAAAACAACTTTTTATAAAACTAATGGAAGTTACAAAATGGGGGAATCTGAGAAATAGTTTAAAAAGTAAGGGAGGATAGTGCATTTTTAGAAACCACAGGAGAGGCCAGTGAAATTTACCCCAGAAATAGGGAAAATTGGTGCAAACAAACTTGTGAAAGAAAAAGGAGAGGAGGAAGAAGCCTTTTTGGAAACGTTTGAAGGGAAAAGGGTTAAGACCAATTATTAGACTTCTGTATGGTCACATAAACCAAAAAATATCACTTGAATGAGGTTAGAAAAGATCTGTGGGGAGAAAATATGAGGACAAAATAGACAGACTAGCATTGAAAGCTAGGGTTGAGTTTCCCTGGCTGTTTTGAAAGCGAGAGCGTGATTTTTGCAACTTACTTTTAGTACAAAGAGTATGTAAGAAAAAATTATTTTTTCAGCAACTTATCATTTAGCTAATGAGAAACAAATTGACTTGCAACATTTTTATGAAAAATTAGCTTTTAGCAATTGATACAAAAGCCTTAAAGTCTATGTGGTTGAGAGAACTCTGGTTTTCAATTTTCAGGTACCTGCTGCATCTGGGAAATTTCAAAGTATCTTATTATTCTTATTTTTTGTTGGACAGTCAAGAGTGACGGGCGAGTTTGCTCTGACCTCAACTAAATCCCCTTTTTAGTCCGATTAATAACAGGCAATATATGCCAAGAACTAAGAAATTCAAAAGCGAAACTATTACAATGCCCGAGTTTACAGCTCATTCTAATTACCACTTTAGCCAGTATGTCTTTGGATTTCACAATATCTTATACACATCATACAACAATTACATCTCCAAAAAAATGCGAAGGGGTTGGCATGATGGTCAAGGCTTGATACATAGAAGTTTGCTACATTCTAAGACAGATAGTTTTAGATAAGGGTCATGAATTCAATGACCTCCCTTGTGGTTTCTAACAAATACACTAAGCTCTTCTATAGTTTCTGAAAATACACTGCCATTCGTTAATTTTTTAATTTTTTGTTTTTTGAAAAAATAGAGTAAAAAAAGTTTTTTTCAAAAACATAAACAGCTTTATCTTAAAAAATGTTTTCTTTGAAAAATATCAAGTAATATTTGTTGAAAATAGTTTTTGAAGAAAAAAAACTAGTTTTTGGAAAACAGTTATTTTGAAAAAATAAGTTTTAAAACAGTTTTTCAAGTTTTTTTTAGAAAAGACAAAGTTTGGAAACATATTTTCCAAAGCATTTGTTTTAAGATTTTTTTTGTTGAAAAACATTTGTTAGTTTGGAAAACATTTTTTCATAAAAATAAAGTTCCTGAAATAGTTTTTTGTAAAAAAAAAAACTTTGAAAACTAACTAAAAAACTAATGGAAGTTAGTAGAGGGGGGAATATTGGAAATAATTTTAAAAGCAAGGGAGGATGAGCATGTTTAGGAGACAATTTTTTCTATTTTTCCATTATCATTTTTTCATTTTGGATGTTTGGGAGAAACTCCCAGAACTTATTCTCTGAGAATGAGTTTTGCAAAATGCACAATCTAGAGCAAAAGTGAAAAATAGGTTGAGAGCAGCTATTTGATTTCTCATTTTCACTTTTCCCATTTTGATTAACAAAAAGACCTATAGAATGTATTCTACACATATATCACAATACACTACTCCGGTTTTAAAATACATTCTACACATTTCTCCCAAACACTCATACTAAATCCAAAAAGCCAAAAAACCAAAAAAATAAAAATGTAAAGCTGAAAACGAGACTCCCAAACACCCCTGAAGTACAATGCATTTTCAAGAAGCACATGGGACGTTAGTTTATTTGTTAGAAATCTCAAGGGAGGTCAGTGAAATTTATCCTATGGACAAATATAGCATGTGTTTTATAACACATCCAATATGCCTTTGGAGAAGCTCTTAGGTTATCTCTAATGACATAACCAAAAGTAAAAGGTCTACAAAGTTAACAATGTTAACCTAAAAAATGACTCATAATGAAATAACCAAACATTACAACCTTATAAGTTATAACCGTAATCAAATTTGAGTCTTTCAATAATCAAAATTAGCAACATTTATCCCAATAACAATAATAGTGGGTGCCACTCACAAAAGTTACTCAATATACTTTTTATTGTTATTCACTCCATGTAAAACAGAGCTTTATTCATAGGTGAACCTCACTTTCCCCTTTGGCAAATGACTTTGCATTAACAGTATTGGTCACTTTATGAATTTTAACAAATGCTCTTCATTTTCACTTATGTTACTATAATACCAATCAATGTAGACAATTAGAATGAGAAGAACAAAACTGACCCTTAGATTTGAATTTTTGCTAACTTATTTCGATTGTGGAGCTTAGGGTTGCTAACATTAGCTATGCACTACATGGATAATCAACAACTGATATGGTAAATTTTGGTTATTCAAAGTTGATTATGTCATTGATGATACCCTTAGGTGATAGAACAAATGGTCTAATCATTGAGCCACATTGGCCCCATTATTACCTTCACTGTAGAATTCCAAAGAGTTGGCCTAGTGGTCAAGACTTGGGACTTACGAGTATGTTCACTCCTAATTCTCAAGTTTGAAATCTCTAAGATGCTATCAACTCTCTGGGGTCAGTACATACAGAACTTGCTCCGACTTTAATTAGTCTCTCCACAAGTAGGCGCTGGGATTGGACCCCCAAAGGGTTGGATCTGCAATTTCTTAGCCTAAAGCAAACCTTTTAGCTGCAACTTTAACATAAATAGACAACAAAATTTTGTACGCAACCCTGGGATTCGGAAAATAATTATGCTCTGCCTTCAAGAAAGTGAGTACACCAATGGGCTTTCTTAGTTCTTTTGATAAAATTTATGTCAAGACATTCAATTATAACATAAATTCCTCCCCTAAATTTTTGAAACCTCAACTTTTTCGAAGGAAAATCTACCAAATTTGCACAATAAAGCTCCGAATTATCTCATGCTTGGGCTTTACTTCTGCTTGGGTCCTAACTCAGTAACTCCTCAGCAAGTTAAGGCCTCACTTCTATATAAGCTTGTATAATTGGAGGCCCCTAAAACTAGTCAAAATTTAGAACCTAAAGTGGTAGCTTTACGGGTTTTAACCCAGAATTAGTTGAGGTGAGCTTAGACGTGAGTTATCAAGAAAAAAACCATACATTCAATAAAATTTGAGAGAGAGAGAGAGAGAGAGCGCATGATGGGTTTGATAGAAAATACATACGATGGAGATGTGGATCAATTTCCGGAAGTTGGGCTTTATGGTGAGTTGAACTCGAACCGAAGCCCATGTTGTAGGAAGCCTGAGACTTAACCAGCAGGCCTTTAATTCAAAGTTTGGTTCTGGACCACCAAAGGCAGGTTTGGGCCCAATGGTTTCATATTTAGATCCTTTGATGGCCCTCTTTTTGACCTGATTTAAATGGTTTATGATCAGAAACTATCAGTAGCAATTTTATGAGGGATCCCTCATTTCCTAAAATGTGGACCTCCCATTTCCCAATCAAATTATGATGATTGAACCTTTTTAATGTGTTTAAAATGTGTTTTTATGGGTATTTTTTATCGGCAAATCGAACGTGTTCTTAAGGGTTCTGGCAAGGAATCACCAAAAACATGACAAGGAATTAGACAGTTTAAGGGATTCCCATCCCTCATTTCTCGATCAAATTTTGATGATTCGAACCTTTCAATGTGTTTAAAACATCTTTTTAAGGGTTCTCACACAGAATCACCAAAAAAAATGTTCGGGAATTAGACAGTTTAAAGGATCCATCATTAAATCACTACTGCGTAAGCTATAGGTGGAAGCCTGACTAGGGGGGGTGTTCCACTAACACAAAACTGTTTTTTTTAAACACTGAGACATGTCATTCTCTCACAACACATCACATTAAAAAAACCGTAAAAATCCAATTTTTTCAAAAAAACTGGGTTAGTGAAACACCCCCTAAAACTAGATTCAATAGCTCTGTGTTGTGGAATTAACATGATAACCACAATAGTTATCATGAAGCTGAAATTGATAAACAAAGGATTCTATGACTGCACCGTCCAATTCAGGCGGTAGTATAGAGCCGGCCTTGAGCTGAAATTGAGTTGCGACCGCTTTAGTCTACCGAAAATAAGTAAATTTGGAAATTTTAAAATCAGCCCCCAGAACCGTTGTAAAGGTTTAAAAAGTATATTTAAATATGTGAAAAATGTATTAAAAAATGTATGAAAATAGATTAAAATGTGTAAAAAGTACACTGGAATGTGTGTGTTTTGTTTTTGTCTTTTCGTTTGCTTATTTTCAACCTAGTAGACTGAAAATAGAATGATCATTTGCTTTAGGCCGGTTACATTCGTAAATGCAGAGTAATTTAAACAGGAAACAGTTCCCAATCCTGCTCCAGTTTAGCCATTTTAGGTTCCATATTGGGCATATTTTGGTAGTTGAAAGGCAAGTGATGTGCACTCTCCTTTTTTATTAATACACTTTTATTTTTATTTTTTAGTGAAAATTCTATGTGAAATATCTTTTTACTAAAGACAAAAAAGAGATGCGGGAATTATTTTC
Organism: Vaccinium macrocarpon; assembly: GCA_022606695.1. Classification (NCBI taxonomy): domain Eukaryota; kingdom Viridiplantae; phylum Streptophyta; class Magnoliopsida; order Ericales; family Ericaceae; genus Vaccinium; species Vaccinium macrocarpon. The sequence continues at coordinate 12,364,771 of CM040180.1, forward strand.
CTTGTTGAAATCGTCATTTAAAAAGAGTGAGGAAATGGTTTTATTTAAAAAAATAAATATTTGCCATTGACCGGGGCGGTGCACGGATGGGCGTTATCCTGGATTCTCAACCCAGGTGATTCATGTCCAGTTTTTTTTAATGGTATTCAGGTCCAGTTTTTTTTTGTTTTTCTAAGTGTGAAAATCGGTCGGTTCGGTTTTTGAGGTGTTTATCAGGGAAACGATACCGACCGAAAAAAATAATAAACCGAAATCGGTTCAAGGTAGTTTGGTCCGGTCGGTTTTTTCGGTCCGACGTTAAGATTGAAATGAATGGTTAAGATTGAAATGAACAACTAAGATTTGTTGTTGTTGTTTTTTTTTTTTTTTGTTTAAGATAGACGACTTTGATTTATCGGTCCAAATAGATGAATCCCACACAAGTTTGTGGGCATTTATTATAGGGGAGTGATTTCCACACCTCCCAAATTGTTATCAACACTCCTTTTCTGTCTTCTAAGTGACATTTTTATGTGGAAAAATCTCACTAAAAAATAAAAAAAGGGTGTAGATAATAATTTGGAGAGTGTGAATATCAATTACCTTATTATATACCAAATGATTTATCCATGGGTTTTGGGAAATGATTTCGACACTTCAAAACTCCAACTTTTGTCTTTTGTCTTTTGTCTTTAGTGTTTATGTTACGTGTATTTTAAAAATTAAAAGTCAAATATTAAAATGTAATTACCAAAAAACGAAGCCATAAAATTGGCTCGTACTACAGTATAATTTAATTTTCAATTGATAAACAAACATTTTCCCCCTCCAAAAAGTACCAGCCAACAATTTTGACCACTTTTCTAGCCTTGGTTGGTGACTTGGTCTTGTCCTAAAGACTTCTTTTGACTTGTGTGAAGAAGACAGTTTTTCTCTCTCTAGACAGTTGTGTAAACACATGGTAATGAATTCACCTGCTAAAAGCCACACCTACTCTTTCTTCGATTCTTCATTCTGTGGTGATCTGGAATCTGGTTTCTGCTGCTTTTTAACGTATTCTTATCGGACTCAATAAAAATTGAGCTAAATTTAATCTCAAAAACACTTTTTTATAAATTAACAAGTTATTTTTTAAAAAATTCACAAAATCAGACTCTCTATTCAGGAAGTCAGGAGAGAGAATTACTTTAACCTATAAATAGCACCTCAAAGGATTTACCAAGTTACTGTAGCAAAGTTGTAACTTTTTCAGATTTACAAAAAATTTGTTGAGTCTGATTTTAGGAGGTTTTTTTTCCATTTCACTCAAGAACTTAGCCATCAGGGGAATTTGCCTCCCCTGAAGAGGATGCTCTAACATTGTTCACCTAGCTACCTATTTGGGTCCAACGGTTGAAAACGGGGATCCAGTGTGCGTTCTCTAGTGGTGGGGTCCTAGTGTGCATAATAATAATTCTATTGTAACCAGATAAAAAATTAGTGACATTTTTAAATTGGTAAGCAATTATATATCCTATATGAATTTTGTTTAATAGATCTCGATTAGTTATATAAGACAATATTTTTAAAATTACATAAAACATTGTAAATTACGAGATATAATTATTTGAAAAGTGATATAATCTCTCAAAATGGACTAACAAATCCGGACGGAGGGAGTAAAAATTAACAAGCTTTGTGCTACTTAATTCTGGCTGAATTGTTACGTGCTTACGATCAATCATCTCATCGCCACCGCTGCGCCACTGTCACCACTAACACCATTCCACCACCACGACTACCAAGCCATAACTCCACAACCACCATCACTGCCATGCCACCGCTACCATCACCACTGCATCACAACCACCGTCGCCGCCGCCATGTTGTTACCACCATTACTAGCACCACCACTAGCATACCGCCACCACTATCGCCGTTACCCATATACCTCCACCGTTATTGTTATACCACTACCATCACTCCACCACCGCTCTCACTTCATTGCCACTACTAGCACTCCACCTAGCCCACCACCACCACTATCACACCACAATTATCACTCTGACACCACTACATCAGCACCATTGTACCACTATTACTCCACTGCTAGTACAACTGCTTATCATTCCACCACCACCATTACTCCACTGGTACCGTCACACCATCGCCAACTCCCAATCACCACTCAACCACTACCACAAATATATGATGACTAGCAGTAAAATTAAGAGACAATTAGAACAAATTTTTTTAAAATTTTTTAATGCAGTGCTTAATATATTTTATCAAACAACTTTTCAAAACTTAAAAAAATTTAGCTTTCAATTTTCAATACTTAATTTTTCAACTTTATCAAGCAGCCACATACTGATAAACCATTTGGTAGCATTGAATAATTGGGAGATAACTGCACATTACTCTTTCAACGACTCTGACGAATTGGCAGAGGCAGCAAAATGATTTAGACCAATTGGGACGAGTCCAGGAATATCACTGCGTCGGGGTAAAAAAAATTTCAAAATACTTTTTGGAGTGAGTCTATATAATTCATAAGATTTTTTTTTCTTTCTATATAATACTCCCTCTGTCCCAATTTCTTGGTCCTTCTTTTCATTTCGGGATGTCCCAAAATATTTGTTTCACTTCTAAAAACATCCATCAAAATTGGGCCACTTTCCAAATTTACTCTTAAAAAATACTTTTCTCATCTTAATTCGCTAGCCTATTATCTTTTATTTTAAAACGGTTTTTATGATTTTGAAAATTTTGTATAATAAAACTAATTGATATCTATCAATCAAGATCCATATTGAATTATGTTTTCATTTTCATATAATAAATTAGCCTCACAAATTTGGTCACAGTAATATTGACTGAATTTAGGGGCAAAATAGAATAATCAATACAAAATTTTCACATTCGTTAAAAATCCGCTTTGCCAAAAGGGGTCAAGAAATTAGGACGGAGGGAGTACATTTTTTTCTTGTAAGGCAATTGCCCCCACTAGCTTCACCCTGGGACTGGGGGACACAGGCATAATATTACTCCCTCCGTCCCAATTTTATATTCCCTTTTGGGAGTTTGTGTCACTTTTCAAATTGTTATATCTCATAATCTATAATGTTTTAAGTGATTTTGAACACTTTGATTATTAGATTAAATCAAGATCTATCAAACAAGATCTAATTGCATATAAAATGTATTACCGATTAAAAGATATAATCGTTTTTTATTCGGTTAAAATAGAATGAAGAACTATAAAATTGGGACGGAGAAAGTATTTGGAACTGCCTTTCACATTCCAGCTGTGACGCCAACTGTATACATTAAAGTACGTCTTTTCTTTTTCAAAATTTAATGTCAATACAAAAAAATTGGGATAGTTGAGAAATGGACGTCCAAGCAACTTTTAGAACCTCTTGCAACTTGCATGCGTTGATTTGACTAGTTACTACGGCATACATGATGCATAGAAATCTAGGGGTGGGTAGGATTTTAGTACTATATATATTAGCTGGAGAGCAGTCGTACTGGGATACGAGTGATTCACTGGCTAGCTGTCTAGCTGGTCCCCGAACATATCCAACCTAGGCCTAATTTAGCTGGTCCCTGAGAGAGGTTAAAATTGAGATTGTACACAAATTAATATGAAAGGTGAATCTATGTGATGCAAATGAAGCAAACAGCTTTCTTCCATGCACGACTTTTGGATGCCATGGTGATGTCCAAATGAAGCAAACAAAATCCCGTGAGATTAATTTCTTTTCGATAATTCCTTTTGTACCGACCGTGGTGCACTGACCACGTAGCGACGGTGTCGGGGACGCCGTTGTGGATTTTTGTATGAAATGGAGGTGATTTTAGATCGAGCTCATACAACTGTCTGATTGTCTCGATTCTCGCGCGAGCCCATTCGGAATTCGATTTGGAGAAGGGTGAATGGCTTAGATCAATCGGTTGAGACCCACAACGGTGTCCCCAACACCATCGATATGTAGTCGGTGCACCACGATTGGTGCGGGTAGAAGGGTTCGTTCTAAAATTGCTTACTTAGAAATCCATTGCAAGAATTTTTTGATCATAGTACCGTTATCTCTCACCTTTTTTTTGAACGGCATTAGCTCTCTCTCTCTCTCTCGGTATTGCTTTAACCGGCCTGGGCTAGCTCATTTAAAATGAAGAATACTGGTGATGGTGTTCTTCACTAAATTTGGTGAGAACAAAATCTAACATCAACTTTTGAAGGCCTTTTTTTCCGTCTCAAATTTACAATAATGTCATTAATGAGGCTTTTACTCAAATTTATACCTAGATTTTCTTTTTCCCATTGGAGTGCACCATATCAAATCAAGTTTTTACTCAAATTTAGGTAAAAATCTGAGAAAGGGGTGGAGATGTTCCAAGGGCATATTGGGAAGTTTGAAATAAGTGAATTAGTCAAGTCATCATGGGTTATACGGATCGAGTAAAAAGTGGAATGTGGGTAGAATTTACCAATAAAAAATGGTAAGCACAAAAACTTCAAAAATTCTACCTTTTTAATTTTGAGAAATTACCAGGAGAATGCAGGTAAAAAAAATAAATGTATTGAGTAGATTAGAAAGTACCATGAGCTGTACGAAATTAAAATTCGGTGAGACGAGCATATAATTCTGAAAGACTCCATCAATTTGCTTGGAAACCCACGGCAACACATTAGACAATAAGACCCATATCCGAAATTTCAAATTTCTCTTAACATCTTTTAAGCGGGTGAAAAAAAAAAAAAAAAAAGACCCAGCGAGTGATAAAAATCCAAAAGCACGCGACCCCTGATTTTTAACTGCCTTTGCCCTCCCTCGTTAGTGGGTATAGTAGTAATGTAGGCCTCATTTGGGATAAAAAAAAATTAGATACATTGATTATTTGCAACACTCTTTTCCTATCTCACATAAGGTGGTCCCACGTATTCATAGATCATACCATTTAAGCGGGGAGTTATATGTATAGGGTCTTGCTACTGGGCTCACAATAAGTAAGAGAAAAAAAAGAAGCACTCAATTGTATTTTCTACACTTTTAATACATTTATATCTACTTATATACATTTTTCACATTTTAATCTTAACATAAGCCCACTTGGCCTATTTTAGTATTATAAATGATAGCCAAATCTTAATTTTTCCCTGCTTTTAATTGGCTAAATGGACGGTGGAAATGGTTTTGAATTAGTTGAGTTAAGAATAAATTTTACCTTCTACACCTATTTATTAAAAGAAAAAAAAATACACTGTAATTTTCCTCTCTTGGAGTGTTCTAGATTCTTTTACTCCATCCGTCCCAATTTGTTGCATCTGTTTTCTTTTTGGAACTTCTCAAAAAATTGTCTATATTTTATAATCTATAATATTTTTTACGATTTCGAAATCTTTGTTTTAAAAAATTAATTGAGATCTATAAAAAAAAATCCATATTGACTATAAAAAACAATATAGATTGAAAGATATAGATAATTTTTTTAGATGTCCAAAAAAGGAAATAGATGCAACAAATTGAGACAGGGGGAGTACTATTTATAGATTGAACACTAGAACGCGTACTCTTCGCAGTTCGCACCCATAAAACATCATTTCGAGGAAAGTAATCAAAGTCGCAAACAAACGGAACTAGGCAAGCTGTATTTGGAATTTGGAGACCGTCAGTATCTTCTTTTCTGTATAATTATAAAGGGTTGTTTTAAAACAAACTTATTCTTTTTAGCTGACTTAAAAAATAAATTTATTGTATTTTACGACGCAAATTACTTCTCTCACAATACATCAAAGCCAACTTAAATTAGTTTATGACTAAGTCAATTTCGGGAAACACTTAAAGACAAATATGATTTTGTATTTCAAGATCTACCATCTACACTACAAAAATAAAGTGTGAAAATCAATTCCTTTATGCAATTGAATTTGCAATTGCTTTTCACACTATCATTTTTTTTTTATTGCCACACTCACACTCAATTTTTTTTTCCCCTCTTAGGGTCTGTTTGGATGATGCTTATAAAGTCCCCCTTCAAAACTTATCACCCATGATAACGTTTAGTAACCATTTAGCTGCCCCTTCAAAACATATCACCCTTGATAACGTTTCACAACTATGAGGCTCTCTCTGTGATTATTTTTGGGCACCCCTTGACCTCTCCCAAAATTATCCGGGTGTAGAGGAGAGGTTTTTTGACGATTCCATCCTTTACCAACCTCAAGAAACCAACACCGCTTTTACAGGTCGGGAAAAATAAGGAGTTCCACTTACGCGTTGCGAAGATGAAAGCTCACCAAAATCCGGATCTAATCGCATCGGGGAGGTTTTTTTTGATCGACAGAAAGAATGTGAGAACAGAGAGAGGAGAGAGAGAGAGAGAGAGAGAGAGAGAGAGAGAGAGAGAGAGAGAGAGAGAGAGAGAGAGAGAGAGAGAAGTGAGATAGACAAAGGAGGAAGAAGTAAGAGAGAGTCAGACGGTGAAAAGAAGGGGGGAAGGGGGTGGGTAACCATTGAGACTGCTGCATCCTCCCTCGATCCATGGCCATCAACTTCTTCTTCTTCTTCTTCTCTCGGTTAACAGGAAAATTAACGAAGATTTAAGGGCATCTCTAGTGCACTATCTAAAGAGTTTCCTAAAGTGCCCTGTAGTGTCTAATTTTTCTAATTCCAACTGCCAAAATTGCACAAAACATTGGGAAATGGGACTCTGTGGTGTCTAATTTTAACCGTTTAAAAGTGTTTTCAATAGTCAAAATTTTAAATGTTATTTACGTCTAAGACACTTTCTCTTACATATTAGATCATATGGACCGCTGATTATTGAACGAACGACTCTGAGATTTAACACTACAGTTACCCAAGGCCTCTTTTGGCTAATAATTCAGATTATGGAATATTGGATTATTCATTTTGTCCTTATTCAATTTTTTTTTTGCATTTGTTAGTTTTACATTAAGATTTTGTGATTTCTGGTCTCCTCTTGACAAGATGAATTTAACAAGTATAAAATTATAGTCAAAACTCAATTTTATTTGAATAAAGCCAAAATACTTGGATTATTGGCCAATAATCCAAGTATTTCGGCTTTATTCAAAAAAAATTTGGTTTGACCATAATTTTGTACTACTTATTAAATTTGTCTTGTCCAGAGAAATTCAAAAAATACAAAATCTTGACACAGACAAAATAAATAATTCAATAATCCATAATAGAATTATTGAACGTTGTTAGGGGTACAACCCCTTTTGGCACCGAAAATGCACCCCATCCCTTCTATCTATTTTTTTGGGTGATCCGAGCGGCTCATCGTTTTAAAACATTTTTAAAGATTAAAAAAATCACTTCAATTGGGCCGGTTAGAAAGATTTGAACCAAAGTCTAACCGTCCGGTGTGAAATTTTTTTTCAAGCTCTCTAATTTTTTTTTTTAAGAAACGATGAATGATATCTGGATCACTTATGCGATCCAAAAATAAGTTAGAAGGGGGCCAAGCGCATTTTCTGTGGCAAAAAGTGTGTACCCCGGGTTTTTCAAGAATTATTAGTCAAAAGAGCCCCCAGTCAAACAAAATTTGACTCCAAGACTCCAGCAGCTGTGAAATAGTGTTTCGGCGTTTTGTGTATTTTGAGTCCAACCCAGCACATCACCAGTTGTCTCGTTCAATATCACACTCACACACACCTGCCTTCTTTCCCAGGCAGCTAACGACGATCGAGAAACCTTTTGATTTTCCCATTCATACCCCACAACTGTAATACGTGGTCCCCCACCCCCCTTGTGAACCTTCGCCCAAGTTTCAAACCACACGCTCTATAAATACCCACACCCTACGCGAACATCTCTTTAAGCCAAAAATATATATATACTATACAAACTCACATCACGAAGCATTCAAACAGGAAGCGTCAACTGAGTCAGCTCGGTGATCGAGTCGAGTCGAGTCGATTGAGTGAGTTACCAGAGAATAATGGGTCGATTTGTGCTAGCTTTCCTGTTCCTGGCCCAAATCTTGCTGGTACAAGCAATGGCGATCAGATCCGACGCTCCAAAGGCATTAATGGTCCCAACCGTGGCAGTCGGTAGTACGATAGCAACTCCACCGTCGTCGTCGTCAAGTGGTGTAACGGAGTCGTCATCAGAGGGTGAGTTAGAGTCAGAGTCGTCGGGTGTGGCTCAACCGCCTGTGATCGGAAGGCTGGGAAGGCGTCACTCGACTGATAAATCGGTGGCGGGTGGTGGGGTTATCATTGGGGGACTCGTCACGGCTGTATTTGCGGCGGTCTATTGCTACATTCGGGTCACGCGGAGAAGACCCGATGACGAGAAGCACTGATGAGATGAGAAATCTGTTTTTGCCTTTATTGGGTGGTTTTTTTTTTTTTTTTTTTCCGATTATGCCAGAGTGATAGCAGTAGAAAAATGATAGTGTTGAAAAGAAAAAGAAATGTGAATATTAGGTAGAATTATAAATGATTTTTTCATGAACTGTAGTCAATTTTTGTTAGGAGTGGTGTATTTACATTGGGCTTTAATGCCTAAATTTTAGTTTGAGAAATACGAATTGCAAAAATCTTTGATAGTGACCGGTGGAAGGATTTCCTTTTTCCCCAATATCACGGTAATCATGCTCGGTGATGCGTTTTGTAAATGTCACATTAATTTTACTCGGTATGTGTCACATTCGTAAGACTATGAGACAGGTCGTTCTTTTAGGACAAGCATAAAAGCTTACTTATATGTTATTTTTCTAGGCATTTTGCCCAGCAATCAATCAAATTAAAACCCCAATAGGCTCTATAACTCAATAAATATGCCGTCATATGTTGAAGCACCATTCACTGTCCATCACTTATTTTATCACATTTCTTCTCAGTTCTCACCCATTTCCTCTCTCCATTTTCTCACACAAAATTATACAAAAAATAATAATAATTAAGGACAACCTATTACTCCCTCCGTCCCAATTTAAATGTACTCTACGGGAAATCGTGTTTTTCAAGAAGTTAATGTTTGCACTCTAAATTTTCAAAAGTAACCTTAAAAACCGTGAAGTCAATTAAATGTATTTAAAATTTTATATTCTTCCATCAATATGGATCTCAAAAAATATGTAACATGGATCTTGTTTGATAGATTTCAATTAATTCTATTATATAAGTTTAATGGATTTCAATTAATTTTATTATATAAAGTTTTCCAAATCATTAAAAATATTACTCATATATATTGAAAAATATTGTCAATTTAACAATGATACGAAGAATCCCCATTATATATTTCCTATAAGTTAAAGTTTCACAGTTCACTTCTCACCGCCGCATTCCCAACCCCACGCCTCTGGAATCTCTCTCCCACCCACCAATGTTCAAAAAGGGATTTAGGAATTTTGTGCAAACTAGTAGTAGCAAAAGACAATGTCAAGTAGACAAAAAATAGTACTTCTCCCCTTTCTCTCTTAAAATCCTAGTGTTGAAGACTGGAATGATAAGATCCTCTAACAGGAACCCAAAGAAAATAGATTTTGAAGCTATATCGTCTGTCCTTTTGGTTCTCACTTCTCACAAAGACAGGTGTCTTGGGGTGAAGGGAAAATGGTTAGCTAATTTATTTATTCTTGTCAAGGTTTCGATTCCCAATTCTCATGGGAATTCCTGTTCCTCTTTCTTGGCTGGGGTTGAAGGTTAGAAAAAATTCTTGGATTGAAATCAAGGTGGGGATCGAGATGAGTTCGGGGATTAAAGACGGAGACGGTATTATCCACCTACTCATAAAGGAGGTTAATTGACTGAGGCAAAATATGATATAAACTCGTCAAATAGCATGGATTTGGAGTTGCTGCTATGCACCATCCGTTGCTCAAATGGACGGCCTAGATTTCATCTGGCACGCCTGACAACAAATGGTTCAGATGCAAAGGTGCATAGGTGAAATCTGAACCGTCCATTCGAGTAACGAACGGCTCAAATAGTGCACAACACCTGCTAGGCATGGGCTGCACAGTAGCAGCCCCATGTTTAGATAGCATATGACAAAAATGATAGCGAATTCCAAATTAAAGGCTTGCTAGGAGCATGTACAACTAGGGGTGAACAAAAAACCGGCCGAACCGAACCAAGTACAAGAACCGAACCGGTTGATTTTTTCAGTTTTTAAAATATTTAGGTTCGGTTCGGTTCTCAGATTGAAATTTTTTTGAAACCGGTTCGGTTCCCGGTTTTGGAGATTTTTTCCCGGTTCGAACCGAACCGAACCGGTTTTATATTATATATTATAATATTACACAAAAAGAGAGAGTGGGGCGGCTGGGGATCAAACCCCTTACCTTCCGCTTGGCAAGGCCAAGTCTTGCCACTGGGCTAGCAAGCCCTTTGGGACAAAAGTAGAGAAGAAAATTACTTATTGGTTTCTAGATATCTATATACTATATATATACTGTTATAACTTAATGCCGCCCCCAAACCCAAATCAGATGAAAATTCATCTCGATCTGTGTAAGCGCTCTCTCTCTCTCTCTCTCTCTCTAACACCAAGATTTCATCTCCGGCGATGCTAGCTCCGGCTATCTCTATCCCTCTCGATCTTTCATCTCCCACTTGATCACCCGCGTGACGGCGTTGAGACCATCCATCTTCGTAAGTAGCAGCAGTGGGGAGATAGAGGTGGTGCTCTCTCTTTCTCTCTCTCTATCGGTATAGATATGTGGTGTGTATACATATTCTTATATATATTTATGTATATAGTCAGTCAATTAATTTTTGTTTGTAAATCTGTGTATATACATTAAATGTGTAGATCTATGAAAGACGAATCCATTTCATTGTTTCTTCTCTCGATCTGTGTATATGCATACTCCTTTTCATTGTTGTTTGAAGTTTTGATACTGGGTAGTGAGTATTAGAACCGAACCGACCATGAACCGAACCGGAACCGGAGGAACCAAACCGAGAACCGAACCAACCTTCAAAACTCGGTTTCGGTTCCTAGTACTCCCTGAACTGGTTTCATTCGGTTGAGTCAAAAACTCCTCCGAATCGAACTGAACCGAACCGGTTACACCCCTATGTACAACCGCTTGGGTACATTTTGAGCTAAAATTCCTGGCGAACTGTCACGCCCGCAATTTTAATAATCAAAATATAAATAATATCCATGTAGGATTGATCTAAAGTCAAACAACTTTTCATTGAAAAGTCAAAGTCAAAGTACCATGAGATTTTAGTCAAGGGTACTTGTACCCGTACATAAATAACAAAAGGTTTATAGTTATTACATATATCAAGTTTTGTCAAAAATTGAAGAATTAATTAGAAGTTACAAGATCATCTTCCAAAAATCTAGTATACTATGGAGAGGATAAAATAACTCCATGCAACGTAAATTTCATGCTATGGATCCACATGTCAAGCATTCCAATTATGTGCTTTGCCGAGTACTTGAAAATGATAGAGTGAGCTCACTAGCCTCGTAAGAATCTTTTCTACTAATGCTAAAGGTGTAGATAATGAAATGTGCATGCAAAAATGATAATTAGGAATGTGAAGTTAAAAGAATGCTATTTATGACTAGACCAAATACTGAGTGCCCAAGAAATACTTAAGAGTCCAACCAAGTACCCAAAAGTTCAAAAGAAGCTAAGTGTCCATCATTTCCCTCCTAATAATTTTCAAACGTGTTGTGTGTCCAATTTTATCAAAATATCATATCTTTTACAAAGAACCTCATTTTCAACATTTCACAAAAATAACTACTTGTCTTTAATAGGAAATTAATTCTTCTGTCAGATTTCGTGGGCTCCAATCACCCATGTCCAGGGACGCATCGAAAGGTGGCCTTGTTATTTGATTACCATTTAAAAACAAAATCTATTTTATCCATTTTGTTCAAACAACATGTTCTTACAATCTCCATTAGGTTACATATGTCAAGCGTAAGTTGAAAAACCAATGAAAAATAACCAACCATACAAATATAGGCTACGAAGGGGTATTTCGTTCTTTAATGAAGTGTACAATGTGGATATGTCAAGTATGAAACCAAACAAGTTAATTGGAAACCAAAGGGATGTTTTTGGAAGTTTTGAGAATGGAATGGATACCCCCCAGAATTGGTTTGAATACCAATGCACAACTAGTAAACAGAAGGTTTGGTATCCATACCTCACGAAATTGGTATGGATACCAAAGGCTATGAAAAGTTTTGAGAAAGGTATGGATACCCCTAGAATTGGTATGGATATTGATGCACAACCAACGAACAAAATGATTGGTATGCATACCTCACGAAATTGGTATGGATATCAAAGGCTGGGAAAAGAAAATTTTGATAGTTTTTTCACAAATGAAAGGGGGTTCCAACTCAAGTCAATTTGGGATTTTCAATCATCAACTAAGTATGGAATAAGAGTATATCAACCACCAATTCAAAGGTTTAACAACTAGATAAGTGGGAACCAAACTCAATCAAAACTAAACCCATTTCCGTGGAGGTTTCCAAATGTGATAAGAAAATATGGGTGAACCAAGCCAACAACCATGCAACAAATCAACAATATACGAAAGAGTAGAAATCGAATCCCTACCTCAATGAATGCGCTCCAAATGTAAAGAAGATGAAAACCCAAGCTATTGCTTCCAACCCCAACCGAAATTTAGTTTTTCCAAAGTGATTCGAAAGCAACCCGGACTCCAAACTTTGCGTAGATGACAAATATGAGATTTGATTTTGATGGGTTTGAGTGTGGAGGGTGGATTTGCAGTGGGAAATGAAGGGTTTTTGAGAGGAGAGAGAGAGAGAGAGAGAGAGAGAGAGAGAGAGAGGGTCGGTGTAGGGCGTGAGAGTGAGAGTGTATTTTGTCCACTCAATTCTTCTCCTGACTAAGAGTATAAACACCCCTCCTATTTACACTTTACCCCCTCATGTTTTACATGCATCTCAAAGACACCCATGTGCATTAACCCCACTTTATCTTAATTTCATTTCCTCACATTTCCTCAATAAAATTTCCGAAATAATGCATAAAAATACGGGTCCTTACATGAATAGTGCACATTTTTCTTTTAACTAGTCACATCTGTTTCAACACTCCAATAATACTCTTTATTACTTTCTCCATCTCTGTAAGTGCACATTTTTCTTTTAACTAGTCACATCTGTTTCAACACTCCAATAATACTCTTTATTACTTTCTCCATCTCTGTAAAATGTTATAGAAAAGTGTATAAAGTAGAGAGAGAAGAGAATCAACGTAGAGAGAGAGAGAGAGAGAGAGAGAGAGAGTTAGTTGATGAATTAGAAGTATTTTTTTTATTCTTTGGATTTGGAACAGTGTCACGCCACTAGTACCGAACTGTAGCAAATAGGAGCCAACGGTGTAACACCTAGGCTGCTGCACCAGGATTTTCATGAATGCTCTCCTTACTTTAGCTACAATCTCTCTTTACCTAGGCTGCTGGTTTTGCTCTAAGACTCTTGGTTGGAAGGTGAGTATTTCACCCTTGGAGTTACATTACATGAATTATCACTATTGCATCGATGAGAAACATGAATTATCACTATTAATTCATGAGAAACATGATAGGTGAGGTTTATTTTGCCGAACAAGTAATGTAAGTGTTCAGTTAAAATTTTTTATCTTGACTTTTCAAAAGATTAACGGACAGAGAGATAATTTTTTAAATTATTAAGAACGAAGAAGTAATGTATCATTATGGAAGTGGATTCATGACCATCCAGTTACCGCTTATTCAGTCCATTTTTGGTCTACTTTTGATGATCGAAATTACATCACCCATAAAATCACTTATATATGCTAAATATCATGTTTACTTAGGTATCAACAAGTACATGATCGCATGATATTTATTTTTCGGATGAATGGGGTATAATCTACGTGGCAATATTTTTTTTTTTTCAAAATAAATATGATCTAAAATTCTATCAAGGAATTTCCGATCATCACAAATTTTGGCTAACTGATGTTCTCAGTAAAGTCTAAAAATGAACAATTGTGATTAGCAAAGTTGCTCACACTAGGCCCAATAACACTATTTTAATCTCTTCCGATTACAAGAGAGGAGCTGAACGTACCAAGGCAAGAGAGGAGCTGAACGTACCAAGGCTGCCCAACAGATGGTTTAGGGAGGTTCAATCGGTTCGATTCTCGCTACAATTTATCATTTTCTCCATCCGCACTTATCCATGAGTGTTGTCCGGTTAGGTTGTGGTTTGATTGACAGTTCGTTAGACTCGCTCGGCAGCCCTATTACGTACCCTTTCATATTAAACTTTTCCCAAAGTGTTCGGTGGAGTCTGGCTTTGTTTGATCGCTGCTTTCACTAGATCGATGATGTTCATGTCATGCTGTTTTTTTGGTCGGTGTTGAAAATGTCACAGAAAGACCAATACTCTTTTGCTTGGTTTATTTTATTTTTAATTTTGGTAGAACCAGTGTGAAGGTTAAGTCCTACATTGGAAAATAGAAAAAAGGTTAGACTTTAATATACAATTGGATGACTCAGCACTTACAAGGCGTAGTCTTTTAAGTGGATATGAGTCATTTAATGTATATTGAGTCCAACGAATGTGGCGGACTTCGTAGATACTCCCCAGAAGTTTGGGCCTTATCCACGCCGGCGCAGCAGAAGCGATGACGGGATCGATACATCGTACTTGAACTCCCAACAAGTGGTATCGGAGCCGATGGCTGGATCTATGGCCAGACTCTCAGCACGCCATGGATAGGCTTGCATGGTGAACTCCAAGTTATGGAAACAGAAAAAATCCAACAGTGCAAGTAATGCGGTGTGCCCGTTGCAAAGTGAAGCAAGCGAATAGAACACGTGTTGGATGTTGACTCGTCAGGGAGCATGGTGCCAGTAAATGGGCATGTTGGTTCTCAATGAAGAATTCGATGGAGGAATTTGAATCGTTGGAATTGTGCAGAATAAGCCTAGTTTGAAAGATTGGGTTGAAAGTAGTAGATCAGAATCAAGGAGGAGCTTGGATGCCAAGAAACGTGCATGACTCAATAAACGGTTCACACATGAGGTGGAGATTTGTTAGAACATGTGTGAAGGTTATGTCCCACATTGGAAAATAGAAAAAAGGGTTGGACCTTAATATACAATTGGATGACTCATCACTTACAAGGCTTAACCTTTTAAGTGGATATGTGTCATTTAACGTATATTGAGCCCAACAAATGTGGTAGACTCCGTGGATATTCTCTAGAAGTTTGGGTCTTGTGCACGCCGGCGCAACGAAAGCGATGGCGGGATTGATGCATCGTACTCGAACTCCCAACAAATATTGTAAAAGCTCACGTATGCCTTTTTAAATATTTATTCAGGGACAATATGGATGGCCAACGCCAATGGTGCTAGTGTGGAAAAAGAGAGACATTAATTTTACAACCTGTTTGTTTGACTAGATATAACATTTCTTAAAATATATAGAAAGATACATTATCTCCTAGATATAACATGCGACTGAACAAGGTAGTCATTCTCTCACAATACATCACATAAAAAACTGTACGTGAAAAATTAGTTTATTTTAAAAACACTCTTGGCGGAACGCCTCCTAAAAAAGTTTGTTCTACATATGAGATGTGGAGTTGTTATTATGACCCTTTGTGTTTGCCTTCACAAGGAATGCATAACACCAAACTTGCCTTTGAGAACTCCAAAACAAATTAGTCCACAGAATTAGACAATGCTATGGATATTATAAACATGGACCTCATATGCTTAATTAGCATATTTCTCCACGTATTAGAAGATTTGAAACCAGTTTTGCACAGTATATAGCCGTCCGATTAAAACACAGAGTTCCACGTCCAAAAGTAATGAAAATGCATGACTATTGACAAAGCGAAAGCAGAGATAAAAAGTGACAAAGGAAAAGGCCAAAATGGAGACAAACAAATCATAGAAAAAAAAGGTCACAAACAGATGACCAAAAGAAAAAAGATAGGAGTACTACTTTTTTCAGTTGTTGGATCTGAACGGGGAAAAGTTCTCTTTTTTTAAACCCATTTTTACTGAACTAAAAAAAAAATTAGAAAAATGAAAAAAGAAGAAAATACATTTGGAATTTGAAAGGTTTCAAAGTTTTAAAAGAAGGAACAAAATTATTTATAAACATCTCAAAAAAAAAAAAAAAAAACTACTACAAAAATTTTTATGAAAGCCATTCCAGTTTTAATAAGGAAACTCATACGTTAGACGTCAATGTGTTGAAAAGAATAAATAAACGGAAAAATTGAAAATTTAAAACTGACTATTTTAAATAAATGGCATATCTTTTTCTGAAAAATCTATTCGTATTAAAAGTAGGGCTAATTTGTAAAATACAGTATACATTATAAACGACATTACTATTAAAAAATTTGTATCATTGTATATTTAATCTTATTACAGTACCTTAATTACGATTCGTATTCCGGTAAGACACATATAACACAAAAGGTGATACGCAAAGTCTCCCGTTTTAATAACGTTCCTCAGTTGCACTCCACTGCAAGCAATGGTGGAACTTCCCATGGGCTAACCTAGGCTGTAGCTCAGGTGAGTTGAAAAATATGAAAAAAAAATGTAAAATTTTAGCCCACCTCATTTTTTTGTGTAGTCTAACCCATTCTAACCATCGGTCCAAACATAAGGGCAAAGTCAAATACTTTCTACAGGTACTGGCCCTAATAAGACTTAAACTCTACCCACGTAAGGGCAAAGCTAAGTGCTTTCCACTGGGGCAAGCTCATCGGCGAAGAATATACTAATTTGTAACGAGTACTATGAAATGGTACCTGGAATAACATCAATACCGTTATGCATCGTACTAGTAGTAAAAACGGTATCATGTGCGTACAATATTTAGAACCTTAGTTAGTCCAGGAAAAATTCCTGATTCCGCCCTTAACTACAAGTATAAACAGACCGCTGCTTAATTGTGTATTCCTCATCTTTCGTATCCCTGTCTATTCCTTTTGTTTGTATGGGTCAAAATCATCTTGTTTTTGGATCACATGATATGTGCAAATCTACTCCAACAAACTTGCTAAATTCTCATTGAGGCTGACTTCTCTCCTAATAAGTAATGAAGCCGGCCCTCTGGTTTGTTAGGTCAATATTATTAATTGCCCTAGTACATTCCATGTGCATTAGATTGGATGTTTGATTATTAGGGTAATTTATTGTCATGGCCCATCATAAATCTTTTATTTTCCTTCTATTGTCAACAGCAACAAATTAAACAACTTTGCCGACCTTATAGGATATGTCAAAATTAAAGAAAATATTGTTAATAGTGCACGGATGTTACTCAGTTCTCATGGCTTATTTTGAGCCATGCCATGCTTCATATATATTAGTATCTATTTTCTTTCAGGCATTAATTGTCATTTTCTTCCAATATGTGAGAAGAAAATATAGTCATCTGTCTATTGTGATTGAAGAGAAAGTTAAGCTATAGGGATTTTCTGTCGACTTAATTTGTGTTACACTTGAGTCGCATATAGGACTTGTTAATGAATTTAAATTCTAGGAAATCAAGAGAAAATTTACGAGCTTGGTGCTCAAAACCTATGATTTAGGGATTTGGTCCCTCCTAAGCTTTCTGATTTGGAACCTTTATAGGTGCTACCAACTCCTCTGTGGCCGTTGGGGGTTTCCCTAGTGATGGAGCTACTGCTTGTCTATTGGGGGCCAAGGCCACTCCCAATAGAAAATTTCCACTGTTTTTTTTAATTAATACGGAACTCCGCAAGCCAACAAATTTTGTCTCTGGGCTGAGTTTCTAGTAAGGTATTTTAAGTATTTTTAGTGTTCTTAAACTACAAGTTGTCAAATGATCAGTTGATGTTTGTAGTCTAAGAATGCTGAAAATACCAAGTTTACCGTAGTGAAAACATGCGCTTATACTCTACGAAAACATCACAAGAGTGGTTCCCTGAAAGAAAATTTTTAATTACCATTTTCAACTATAATGAATTTAAGAATTCTGTAAAACCCGCACTAAGGGTTTGTTTTGGCTCTGGCCTGAAGGTTCATATGTAAAATGGAGGATAAGTTTCTCATAGTTGCTTTGGATTTGTTCATCAAGAAGGAACTTATTTATGAAAATTATTTCCGATTCAATAATATATGACTTTTGAGATCTAAAGGAGCGTCACACTAACCATTGAAATACTCTTTTTTTACTTTTTAGTTGTTTTTGGTTTATTAACGTAGATGTATCGTGTTTTGCATTGTGTACTATTTAGACATTATAATTATTTTAGATATTAAAAATTGAATTTTTAAAATCTTCTTGTTTATGTTGCGGCTCCTCTGAATATGAAATCTTAGTTCTGTCCCTGGGTTTCCTCGACCTTTTTACTAACCAGACACCTAATTGTCAATAAATAAGCTAGTAAGCTAAACACAACTAATTTCTTCAATTTACAATTCAAATAGTCTTAAGATATTTCAAAATTTTCAGTAAGTCACATTGTGAGACAAAAAAATAAAAATAGAACGCAATTATATTTTTTCCCTCCATTCTAATTGCACGTCCAAACATGGCGCCATAGTTTCACAAAATTTCGTCTACCAATTTACAAGTTGCACGTCCAAACAGGTGTTGAACTCCAGCGGATCAAACATCGCAACTCAAGCCTAACCAAAAATCCACTCGGCCCAACTCACAATATCAATATGATCTCCAGATCAACAAAGGAAAAAAAAAGTCCATGGCCAGCCCAACCCAGCCCAACCCGAAGACTCAATAATACCAAGAATTCTGTTCTTTCCCTCCCAAATCCCCAAGAAAGCAGCACTGAAGTCTTCTCTTCTCTCTCTCTCTCTCTCAAAAGAATTTCAACTCATCGGCAATGGCGGATTCTTGTTCAAACTGGTGGCACTGCCCATTCTACTTCGCCGTGTCCATAATCCTCGCCCTAATAGCAATCTCCGCATCCACTCACCACCTACCAAAATTCAACCAACAAAACCCACCACCCCAGACCCACCTCCCCCACAACCTCTCCTTCGCCGCCTCTCTCACTCTCCGTAAACACGGCTTCACCGCCATAGGCACCATCCTCCAAATCTCCCCCGAACTCTTCCTCTCCTCCCCTGAAACCACCATCTTCGCAATCCAAGACTCCGCCTTTCCCAACGTCTCCGCTCACCCGAGTCTCATGAAAAAACTCCTCAAGTACCACACCTGTCCTATCAAACTCCCGACGCAAGAACTTTACAAGAATCCCAACGGGACTTGCTTTTCCACCCTTGTTCCTCACAGGAGCATCGCAATCACCAAGATTGACCCGAAACAGGACGGGACCAATTCAATTGAGATCAACAACGTGTCGATTACCCACCCGGATTTGTTTCTGGGCGGACCCATCTCCATACACGGCGTTCTCGGGCCGTTCTCTTCGTTACCCGCGAACGAAACCGACCCAGATTGGGAAATCACTCAGCCACCCGTTTGTGATGATTCTAACGGCAGGGCATTCAAGAACCCGGTGGAGTGGAACCGGGTTGTTCGGTTTATGAGTTCCAACGGGTATGAGACGTTCGCAATCAGATTGCATACGGTTGTTGATGGGATTCTTCGAGATCACCCGGGCTTGAACTCGGTCACGATTTTCGACCCGTTGGATTTCATGTTCGTGACCCTATCTCTGCCTTTGCTTGATAGGATGGTGAGGTTCCATATGATTCCTCAGAGGCTTACTTACGTCGAATTGGGTTCATTACCTGAGAAATCAATTTTGGTCACACTGGTTCCTGGTAGAAATCTCGTGATCACTAAAACTGCTTATTATTCAAAGAGGAGGATAGTGGCTATTAATGGAGTGGAAATACTAGCACCGGATAGCTTTTCGTCTGAGCATTTTGTGATTCATGGAGTTTCCAGAGCTTTTAGGATGCGGATGGGGGAATTTCCTAGCATGTAAATTGGTCCAGAATCATAATAATCTTTTTGTTCTTGGCCTCTTACTAGTTGAGTGTGCGTTTTAAACACATTTGTAGTTGCAAATGCAAATGAGAGACATTAGAACGTCAATTGATAGTGCATCTTTTGCACTCTGTTATGTGAATTCCAGAACCACAACTTTACAACAACACTTGCATATTGTGTGTTTTTAATCTCTTTTGTGAAAATGTTATAGGTACATCATTTGTGTACACAAAATGTTTACCATCTTGTGCGAGAACTATTTTTGGGTCTTGCATAAATGATCGGAACTGTTCAATTTGTTTTTAACATGTTTTTAATAGTCTTTATTAAAAATTAATTTATTCGAATATTGGTAAGAGCATGATAGATTTTCCTTCTTGAATTGCGAGGGAAAAAATTGAATTAATCGATCAAGATTTTATCGATATAAGAATTAGCCGATTTTTTGCAATGACTCGTCAAAAGATATTCTAAGTTTAGTAAACGACTTCTATCATTAGTGCGAGACTCGAAAATGAGTCCCGCACAAAGTGGTATACACTGAATTACCAAAAGGCATACCCATAATTAAAAGAAGGGAAATGATTTTCACACCCCCATTTTACAATCAGCACTCTTTTTTTTTGTCTTTACCCATATGAATTTACAATGTTGCCCTTCTTCAAAATACCTTTTTCACACATACAAAAAAATGTGAATTATAAAATGAAGAGTGTAAAAATCATTTTCCTAAAAGAATAAAGCTACATGCACCTACACCAGCCTATGTGGGCCGTGATGCCCACATTGCGGAACACTCGACAGGCTCAAACTCGTAACCAAAACAGGTTTTTGAGAGCATTTGCAATACTGTAGCCAGCTCTTCCTCTCTGAAACGGCGCCGTTGAGCATCTGTCCATCATCATCAACCAGCCCCCCAATTTCAACCTCTCTCTAGAAATATTCCATGAATTCCTCCACAAAGAAAGGAATCCCAAAATGGAAAGGCACATACAGATCCTGTTGAACAGGCTATCCTTGGCATCAATCGCCATCGCCACAATCACCCTCCTCCTCCTCTTCGTCCAAGCCCCACCACAAACCTGCATAACCCAAAACCACCAACAAGGGCCCCACCATCGCCACCCCAAATCCACCTGCGACTTCACCCACCGGGCCCGCACCTCCCTCCACAAGAAAAACACCCGCCTCTGGTCCACCCAAAAATGGCTCAAAACCGTTCACTCCTTCTCCTATCTCTTCCTCACTCTCAAATCCCTATCCCACCTCACCAACCATTCCCGCGTCCTCTGCGTGTCGGCCGGAGCCGGCCACGAGGTCAGGGCGTTGAACCAGATCGGGGTCAAGGACGTGACCGGTGTCGAGCTGGTCGACTCGCCGCCGCTGGTGAGCCGGGCCGATCCGCATAACTTGCCGTTTTTCGATGGGATTTTTGATTTGGGGTTTAGTGCGCATTTGGATCAGGCGCTCTTTCCGTCGAGGTATGCGGCGGAGATGGAGAGGACGGTGAGGGTGGGAGGGGTTTGCGTGGTGGTCGTGGAGGAGTGCGGGGAGGAGGAGGTTGGAGAGGTTGGGCGGTTGTTTAGGAAATCGAAGTTTGTTAGTGCTCAGAATTTTAGCTTGGTTGGATCCAGAATGACGAGAATTATATTCAGAGTTACTGCACCGCCTTGATTTTCTATGATAAGGTTTAATTCTTTGATTTCTTTACTGGTTTTATAGATGATTTCCATGTTCTTGAATGTGTAGAAGGAAAAATCAGATTTTTGTGTTCTGTTGTGCCTTTTAGGGCTTTATTTCGATCCCCTTAGATTGTGGATTTTGAGCCTTGTTCGCTGGCTTGCACAAGAATTAGTCCCAAATTCTGATTCCTACATAGTTTCGGTCTTGATCTGTGTTACTCGAGCCCATCTACGATTGTACTTGTTGAAACCTCTAACCAATCTGCAAAATCTGATTCCTACATAATTTCGGTCTTGATCTGTTTTAAGTGAGTCCATTTATGATTGTACTTGTTGGAACCTCTAACCAAGCTGCATCAATACGTTGCCCTCTCCATTGGTCAATTGATTAGATCGGTTTAAGAGCTGGTTCATAGGCGTGTGATCAACCTATTGTGGTCACCAATTCAGTGATAACCTTGTTTGGCAACTATTGACGGAAGCAACTAAAGTCCTAAAAGCATAGTTTTCCTGTCCATATAGAATAGAGAAGCTGCAGTACATGCACTGCATTGTGTTATTGTTAGACCTTGCACTTCATGTGTAAGCTTTAGGGCTTGACTTCATGTGCTATGTCAGTTTTTTCATTCCAAATCTGGGCCTCCTTCAAAAAATGAGGTTTCCTATGGAAAGTCGAGAGTTGGATTTGTTGTCTACATTATAATTGTGCTTGAATTTTCTGTTGTGATCTCGCTTTCAAAGTGTGTCTGCTTAGCCATATTTTGTATAGGGCCTTTCATTTTTCAGTTTACTTTCTAAGCCATCAGAGTTAATTGGGAACTGTGATTTTGTATGATCCAAGATGGAAGGAAAAGCAGGGCTGTAAGTCTTTCGCTAGTATGGGAAGTAGAAATACGATTGACCTTCAGTTTGACCGCATTCGTGGAATCATCGGCCTAGTCTACAGTTGTGTTACACTTTGGTTTCCTAAAATGTGTGTTTGGTGCAATTGAAGTTGCCCAGACTGCAGTTTCTCCCTCTCCTGGATTGGAGTCTTACAAGCTGTAGGTATCGGTGATTCCAGATGTGTTGTTGGATCGGGTCTACGTTTCTTACATGTAGTAGTTGTATCACAATCCTTATTACAAATATTGGAAGCTTTACGCTACTCATGTAACCCTACATGCTGTGTATTATTGCTCCACAAGCCAGAGAAAGCTAGCTTGAAATACCTGTAACGAAACCTCAATCCTTTTTTTTTTTTATTGCCAGTTATGTTCTTGATTTTTAGCGTGGCATGCATTTAGACAAGGGCTTCTTTCCCGTCATAGTTCAGAACAGCATGCGTTGTTGTCGGCCTAGAGGATTTGCTGGGATGATGGATGTTGGAAAATTGAAAATCGTAGGCAACGAAGCTCGATAGTACGCAGAAAATTGCAACAATTGGGCAGAAAACAACTCAATTATTGTTGTAATTAATGTTTGTTGTTTATTTCCTTGGACGATCCTTAATCATTGATATCTTGATTGACTAGATTTTGTTCTATTGAGGGTGTTGTTTCTGCGACTTATCCAATGAGTCGACGACTATTGGAATAAGTTACTTTAACTTCCGACTGGGAAAATCCAGAAACAAAAGTTACAGCCCCTCCCTCTTCCCACTCCTCTCTCTAGAAAACGAAAAACCTTCAGGTACAGAACGAAACGCACAGAAAATGTACAAGCGGCGTGTTCGGGGACACTTTTGGGTCTCACACGAGTGATCCGAATTGATTGAAACGGTGGGGCTTTGGTTGAACCACTTCCAACTGTCCAATTGAGCTGAAATTTTGTGGAGCCCCTCGGAAAAATGTTCTAAGAATAATGAACGGTTTGGATCATTCGTGCGAGACTCAAAAGTGGGTCCCCAAACATTTTTTGTGCATTTCGTTCTGTATAGGCAGCAGCCTCCCTAGAAAACCCATCTCTCAAAAACCTCTTCAACAAATCGGCCTAGGGGTGGCGGTGCCCACATCTACCTTTCGGTTCTCCCACCTTTTTCGTAACCGATTGCGGCGTCGAATTCATGGATCTTGACATCCGGGTGCTCCTGGTCTGCTATAACATTTGAGTAACAGCCCTTTGCGGGGAGCTCGGATGCGAAGAGGTTGATTCTCAATAATGGTTTCTTCTTCTTCTCTCTCTCTCTCCCTCTCTCTCTCTCTCTCTAGTCTTTTTGTTTTCCGACTAACCCTCGCCACTAGTGCCGATCTCAACCGTGCTTCCTCTGCCCTTCTCTTGCTCTCCGGTTGGATCTCTCCTGGGTTTTCCAATCATGGCCTAAGGCATGGGTATCTGTTTGGGGTTGGGTGGCATGGTTGGCGTTGGCTCCTGCTGTGGCCATTGTTGGATGGTCCGATTCTCGCCTAATGGCTCAGTGAGCATCCATGGCTGACAGGTGGTTATCGTAGTAAAATCATGTACAATCCTAATATCATCCTCCAAAAGATAAATAGCAGCATCAAAATCTGCATCCCAACCATCCTCAGATAGAAACATCTGCAAACTTCTAATCTTCATATTCCAAAGGTCTCAAGTGAACACAGCTGTGAAAGCGTGATTTTCTTCAACCAAAAGAAATCAGAACATTTTGTAGCGACAGCAGCAATACACCAACAGCAGCATCCACCAGTTCAGCAAGTTACTGATACCACCCATCAATAAACGACAGGAGCAATATGAAAATCATCCATAGTAGCAAAAGTATTGTTAATGGCATCAGAAAACTAATGCCACCAGATATAAGATTGGACAGCATCATCCTGGCCAGTGGCGACTCTAAGAATTTAGAAGTGTGGGGTCATCGCAGTAATGACAATTAAAAATTTTGTTCCAATAAAAATTACATCTAAAGCTCAACCTAATAAAAAAAGATATTATCAAAAGACATAAAACAGTTTTCTCTATTTTCAGTTTTTACCACAAAAAAAAATAAAAATACACAAGCTTCTACAATTGCATTCGATGCAGTGTCGAGTTCTGAAATCATTGCATCATAGCCTCTAGGTCGATACTATCAAATAATCCCTCCTTCCAAAATTGTTGCTTGCTTCTACTTCACTTTTTGAACCATTCAAACAATTATCTATTTTATAATCTATAATTTCGCTATGACTTTAAAATGTGTTTGATAAAATTAATTGAGACCTATCAAACAAGATCCATATTACTGTAGATATACTCTATATGTCCTTTTTTAAGTGCTCCCTATCAGAATACATGCAATTTCAAACCTCTAAAAAAACATATTTCTTTATATAATTTTTAAATTTTTTTATACAAAATTAAGAGCACATTGAGTACTTTAATTTGATGTAAAAAAAAAAAAAATTCTACGAAAGGGCATTTTTTTAACGGCTACAAAAATACACGTTTCTTAAAGGTATCATTTTAAAAAGGAGGGAGGGAGTATAAATAACTAAAAATCTAAACATTTTTTTTAGAGGTCCCAATTCTGAAATAGTAATTAGGAGCAAAAATTTGGACCGAAGGGAATACTTCCTTAGCAAAACAGATCAATCTTTCCATTTCGTCAAAAATACAAAACAAGTGACTTGATTCAAACAAACTACACAAAGAGGTGGGATGAAAGTTGAAAAATTATCCAGTGGTGTCAGCCCTAAATTTATGGGGGTTTATTTTTGAATTTCCTAAAAAAAATTAACATAGTAGTATTTTTTTTTTCCGCCGTGGGGTCGGGTGACCCCCTCATTTATATGTGGAGTCGCCCCTATTCCTTGCTAATGCCACCCATTCAGGCAAGTTACCTCCAGCAGCAAGCAACACGGAGAACCATTAAGAATATTGGACCCAATGGAGATAAAACTCAAGATGCCCAGGCCAAATATGACAATACCAAGATATAAGAACCCAGATACAAATACAAGATCAAAGACACATGACAGCCCAAACCCAAACAGAAAAGCCGAAGAGACAGAGAGACACAGATAAAGAGCAGCCCAAACCCAGAAAGACTCGAACCACAACAAAAACCAAAAAGATTCAACCCAACAACCCATAAAGAATACAACCCAAGGAAGAGGTTACAATACACACCTCTTTTTGGTTGTGTATCATATGCACCCAATCTATCTACATTGGATCGTTAAAAGTTATAAATCAATAACAAAAAGTTATGAATTGGTAACTTGTTAACCTGAGCAACAAGTGACCTAACAAATTAAAGTTACGAAACTCACAAAAAGTTACGAAACACATGGTTAGTTATGAAAAGTTAAAAAAATGTTACGAATCATATTTGAGAAAAATTATAATTTTTTTCTCAAAGTTATGAGACCCACGATTAGTTACAAAACACACAAAAAGTTACGAAACAAAAGAAAATGTTACGAATCATGTTGTCTAAAAGTTACAAATGCTCAGTACAAAAGTTACGAATCATACAAAAATGCTATGAATCATATTTGAGAAAAGTTATAATTTTTTATCTCAAAATTACGAAACCCACGAAAAGTTACGAAACACACGAAAAGTTACGAACCATATTATCTAAAAGTTACGAATTCTTAGTATAAAAGTTACGAAACAAACAAAAATGTTACGAATAACCAGTTCTCCAGGTCATTTTTTATGAGGTGGCACAATATGGACCACATAATAGGTGCATATCGTACACACTTAAAAGAAGTGTGTATTGTAGATTTTTCCCTGAAAAAAAGCAAACCAATTGAAAGAGACTCAACCCAACGACCCAAAAAGACCTAACCCACAAAAAATAAACCAAATGCAGACTCAAACCAGCAACCCATAATCAGAATCAACCAATTGAAGTGTAGGTCTGTGACCCTTTGATTAACGGGATGCATTTTTTTTTTTTAGGTTTTGAACTTACAATGAAAACGATTTGCTTAAAAATGCTATATTCAATTTATGGAATCTATTATATTCAAGTTGCTTGTTGATTCATGTTTTCCATTGGTTCATTTTACAGATGGACAATAACGAAGAATAAAATAACTAGATGAATCCCATCCATGCCTTCATAGCCCTTCGCAATCACGTAAATTGTCACCCAACTTCATTCATGAGACTTGTACACTAGTCAAAGATGTCGAATTAACTGATTTGAAATGTTTTGTGTTGGAAAAGAAGGTTGGTACATTTTGTACCACAAAAAGAATCATTGTTCCAGGGGTGGTTGGGAGGCTCATTATCATTTTTTTTATTTTTATTTTATTTTCATTTTTTGGCTATTTTGGAATATGGTTAGAACGCATTTTAAATATAGAGTATTTGAGAGAAATGTACAGAATATATTTTGCAACAGAAGTAGTATTTGAGAGATATGAGTAGAATACATTATGTATGTCTTTTTGTTAACAAAATAGAAAAAGTTAAAAATGAGAAGTCAAAAAGCTCCTCCTACCTTACTTCACTTCTGCTCTTAAAATGCCAAAAGTGAGAACATATTTTTCCAAAATGACTTTTTCATTTTGCACTCAAACAACCAAAATCCAATAATGCAAAAAAGCGAAGTAGAAAAAGAGGGATTGCAAAGAGCCTATGTAAAATTAGGCTGAATTTTCCAAAGTAAGTCACGGTGCTAAAATTCTTTTTTAAAATTTTGTTTATTCAATTTTTTATTTTTGGCGTTTGGTAGTTTTACGTCAAATTGGCTTATTGGTTCGCGGCAAGAGAATTACTAAAAAATGTAAAAAATTACTGTGTAACTTTTATCATTTTTTTTTAAAATATCAAACGTTTTGCCTTAAAGTTGAATATTCGCAAAAAAAAGAAATAAAATAAGGTAAAACTCATACTAATTTTTATTTTTGTACAATTTTAAAAGTGATTATTAAGAGTCCTAATTTAGGACCGTGATATATTAGGAAACTCATAATGCTTTTATAAACCTATACCCTGGTTGACTGGTTGAGGAGCCCTAGAAACAGAGAGACTAACGACCATAACCAAAATCCATGGAAATTCGAGCCTCCAAGAGGAGGAAGCAGCGAGCGGCTTTGGCAAAAAAAGAGTTGAAAGAGAAAAAGAAAGAGTTGAAAGAGAAAAGCAGCAGTGACAGATTCAGTGATTTACCGTACAAAATACTGGAGCACATATTCTCTTTCCTTCCAATCAAATCCATTGCACACAGAACCCTGCTATAGACACAGCAACGACAAAAACGACGGCTGTGTTCAGTTGTACAGTTTTGTTTTGTTTTGTTTAGTTTTGATGATATAAGCAGGTGTAATAAGTGGAGAGAGATAAAGAGAAAAGTGAAAAAAATGATGATGTAATCAAAATTGAAATAGTGTCAAAACTGCCCCAAAACCTCCAAACGAACACAGTCGACATCGTTTTGATTATAAAAAAAACCCCTAAAAATTTCAAAATCTGAATATCCCATTCCTCTCTTGTTAGATTTAGACATAGAGAACAAAGAGGGAGAAGACCGCTATCACCAACACCAGGATGAAGACCATCACCACCACCACCACAATGGCGACCACACCGACGAAAAAGAAACTTCCACCACCACCGGGATTATTTCATCTTGTCCATCGTTTCATACAAATTACCCGTCGTCGTCCGTGCTATTTGATGATGAAATTAGCCCTATTAAACATTTTTTCTTCGCAAATCAAGTGAATTCTTAAGCTATTAAAAAAACACACATTCATGACAACATTTATCCAAATCTTAAAAACTCAAATTGGAACCCTAGTTTTTCAATTAAGGGTTATCCCTGCGAATTGTAAGAAGTTGAGAGAGAGAGAGAGAGAGAGAGAGAGAGAGTAACTATGGTGGCAGGTCTACTTCGAATGACTCCTTGTACGAATCAAAACATTTGATTTATGGAGGTGTCTTCTTGGTGTGGTAGGCGGTGGTGGAGGTGCTCGGGTGGTGGTGGTGGCTGGAGTTGGACTAATGGCTACCAAGTTCTCCCTTTGTCTCTCTTCTTTGTATGTATGGGCTGAGAACTTGGGGGAAGAGGAAAAGAGGAAGAAGTGGCAGAAGACTGAAGACGTGTGTTGTTCAGTTTTTGGATTTTTTTTAAAGGCAAAACAATGCCGTTTTGCTCCTTGTTGTGTAGGTGTTGTGTGGGGTTTGCTGTGTGAGTAGCATTTTCGTTGCACAAACAACCCTTCTTTCAAAACACTGGAATCTCCTATCCCTATGGCGTTCCCACCCTCATCTAGACTTCTACCCTCTCTCTCCTGAACCCGATAACCCTCATTCCGACTTCTTCCCTCACATAGTCCGTATCCCACGACAACTTCACAAACACCAATGCAAGGCCACGAAATTCGCACCCATTGTCTTATCTCGCTGCCAACAGGACTCCAACATTACCACCTTCTGCCTCTTTGGTCATGTAAGTTACTCCTGTTTGAGCAAGTGCATCAAGCATGTGATGAATCACAGAATCAAACAACTTGAACTCGATGTTTATTTAGATTGTAGTTTTAGTCTTCCTCTGTGCTTGTTCAATTGCAAAACTCTTAAGGTTCTCACATTGAATCACCAAAAGAAAGAACCGGATGTGGAGATGGGGGTACCCTTTGGTCTGGTCGTCTCGTACAAGCAATTTTATTAGGAGTATGATACTTTGGGAGGCCTTCCGTTTGTCCACACCTTGTCTCTAACTAATGTTTACTTTGTACATGGTTCGGATTTGTTTTCAGGGGAAAAATTCCCTCTCCTTAGGGAACTGTGGTTGAAAAATTGTAAAGGAATGCTCGATCTCAATATCAACTATCCATGCCTAGAAATATTAAAACTTGAGGATTTGTGGCTAAAAAATTTGGGTATATCTGGTGTGGGGTTACTGGAATTACGAGCCAAAAACTGCTACCGATATGCGCATAGTTTTGCCAAGATTCTTGCCCCATGCCTCTAGTGTTTATATTGGGAAAACAATGGTAATGTGGAATTTACAGCAAAGAGCTTTAGAGATATCAATATAGGCTTCCTATTTCTTCGCATCAACATACCAGATGCAGCCACATTGAATAGTGCATGCATGGTTTTATCTGCACTTTGTTTTGCCAGATCTTTGTCTGTTGGAAGCCAAGTTCTTGAGGTCAGTTCTCACAAGATTTGTTTCAATACATTTCATTAGTAGTTCAACAAAACTGCTTTTTTTTAGTTGTGGTTTATTGTTATTTCCTATGAACTGTTGGTAGATTTTTGGGTCAGTTTGTTTTACTTATTCGATTCATCTTGGCTGGAGAAATAAACTCATCCCTTTCACAGATGGATTACTTGCATTACAAGTCAAGCTTCGAGGGCTTCCAACTCCTTTAATTTTGTGAGAACCTTGAGAGTTTTGCAATTGAACAAACACGGAGGAAGACTAAAGCTACATTCCAAATAAACATCGAGTTCAAGTTGTTTGATTCTGTGATTCATCACATGCTTGATACAGACACAACAAGACATAGACATGCGGTTCATTTCTCAAAAAATTAGGACACAGACACGTTGGGATCATGTCAAATGTTAAAGATACTTGTGACAATCATATTAAAATAAAAAACATTATTACTATCAAATTAAGAATAATACTATGAAGATACAAATCAGCCCTTGGGCTATTTCCGAATTATGAAACTATCCTTTTGATAAAAAAAATCTGCAATTTTTTAATTAGATCTGTGGTTGTGTGTATATTCAAATGCACGTGTATTACATGCCATCCCTTCACAAGAACACCATGTTTGGAAAACATCATAAACTAAAGCTCGTATGAGAAACTGATACATAGTTCACACGCTTTCTATGGACATATTTTAGAGAACACATAAGTTAAGCAAAATGCAAATTCATATCCAAAGGATTCGTATAGTTCCAAATTCAATTTATAATGCATATCCCAGTAACAAACCATATCATTACCAAGTGTCCCTGGTGCAGATAGGCTTAGACGTCTATGAGTATCCCGTATCAAACACATCAACCTTGCTAGCCTTTTAGCATTGTCCCCAAGCAAACTGGGACATCAGGGATGTCATTAATAAATGCAAAATATATCCACCTTTCATTTAATATCCATGGAGTACAATTCATCAAGCAAAACAAGTGAAATAACGAAACATTTGCATAAAAATACAAAATCGCACATTAAACCTTATAAATTATGTATTAATTACTAGCCTCGGTTCTTGTACAAACCCAGACCTCCTATATTAATTAAAAGGACAAAAACATGATTAGGAGATGTCAAATGAGTGTAAACATGCCTAGGATGAAGTCCTAGAAGTGTGTGAGGTCACCAATGGAAGTTACAAAATTTTCCAAAAATTAATCTTGGTTATCGGTACCCACAAAAAGCTCCTACCGGTACTCAAAAGACAGAAAGCTTGGATATAGTACCCACAAATGTCCCTACCAATAACCATTGGGAATTTTCAGAAAAATGGCAGATTTGATCCCCTTCTATCCTAGCACCATAACTCCACACCAACACCTCCAAACTCACTCAAAACTTGGGAAATTCGTGCGTAAACATGTATATATTGTAAACTACTCTAAATAACAAGAAATCATGAGCCAAATCAATGTCAAAACACCCAAAATCAATGTTTCAAACATCAAGTTCTTGAGTTTTCAACCCAAAATCCCAAACTCCTTTTTTCTTAGGTAAATCAAGCTACCAAATTGAAACCAACCTACATGAAGCATATGATTCAACAAACAAAGCATAAAACTTACTAATTTAAAGTCTTCAGTCAACACAAATGAAGTTATCCCTTGATTTTCTTCCTTTTTCTCTTCTTCTCTTCTTTTTTTTTTTTTTTCCTTCTTCTCCTATATGTTTCTCTATCTCTCTAACGGAAAAATCAGATGGGATAAGATAACATCCCCTTCTAAACTCTATTATTGGTCTGATAAGAGGAAAAATGATTGTGTGTGTGTCACTCATGTGTGTGCGCGCTCACCAATGTCTTAAAGCCATGTATGTACATAAAACCATCAATTAACGCATCATGAAATTAAAGTCATAAAATTAAGGTCTAGGGTATTACATGGAATGTAAAAGCATTCGAATATACACATTAAAAAAATTGCAGATTTTTTTAATCAAAAGGATAATTTCATAACTCAGAAATAGCCCAAGGGCTTACCAAACCCCATCCGGAGCCCTAGATTGGGCATTAGTTTGCTTGAGTGCATCAATATTTTATCCTATTTTGGTATGCTCTTTTTAGGTGATCCCTAACTTCATTTATTTTAAGGTAACTACTATTTAACCATGAGTAAGAGGTTCATAGCTTCTTGTCCATTTATTGAAGTTTCATTTTCTGTTGTAGTTCTCCAACTTTCTCAGATGAATTGTTGATTGATCCCTCCTAGCCTTTTCTCCTCCCTTGCAGACTTTGTCAATGATAGATTCTGAAGGTGACCTTCCGTATTCTTTCATTAACCTCATGACCTTGGAGCTCCAGACTGGCATGACGAAAGATGAAATCACAGGAATAACTTGCTTGCTTAGAAGCTCTCCAATACTCCACACCATCATCTTAAGTGTAAAGGATTTTTTGAAGACCAAAAACGAGGTAATATGAACTTAATTAAATTGGTATACTCTAGTGACAAAAATTGTGATCGAATTTCCTTGAAGGTGTCCTATTTGAAATTCAAGCCTCCTAAGAATGAGGGACACTTCTACAGAGCCAGACGCTGATACCCCTTAGAAATTATAAAGCATGCTTAATTGACTCTTTCCTAAACCGTCCTGATTAAGAAAAAAAATGATGCTGAAACACTTTCCTAATACAAAAAACATTGCTTCTGTACTCTGAACCGTCTTCTGTAAGTAATGAATCTATAAATAGCAACCATGGTACGCATGGTTTGGAACACAATTTAATACTCCAAAACATGTTTAAAAACATTTAGATGATGATAAGATCATGTGTAGGAACTGTACTTCAATTACACTTAATTATTGAGAAAGCAATTTTTCATGTCACATTTTTTTGGGAATCTATATGTGTTGAGCGTTCTGTATGGGTGATACTCAATGTGCATCAAACTCTAATTGAACGTAGAAAACTTGTCCTCGTTAGAATCATATTATTACCTTTAGCGTTATTTTCAGAGTTGGAATGAAAAGTGATACTAGAAATCCCAAATTCAAAATCTCAAGTCGATCGAGCTTCACCAGAAGGTTGCAAGGATTGATGTTGAACATTTTAACATGCACAAGAGGGCAGTCTATTTGGTAAAATTATTGCTTAAGCATGGAAGAGCGTTGCAAAAAAATGACGTTAACTTAAGGAGCAAATGTGTGGTTCCTCCTTTCAAACGACGAAGAATTCATTCTCAAATACTGAAGTTTAAACGGGCATCTTCTAATGTTGTAATCTATTTTTTATTCGACGGGGACTCTGTATAGGAAAGGCCCTTTTATTATAAGTTCTTTGGCAACAATTTATAGGATTTTTTTTTTACTTTGTCACATTTATGTTTGAAACTTCCATGTTCATTAACATTTGTGTTTTTGTGTCATTCGTCATTCCTATCCATTACAAGGGGGAGAGGGGGAATGGGGCTCGATCCCGGGATGTAGTGTGGGGCATCCAAGAGCTTTACCGCATGAGCTAGCCACCACTTGCCGTTAACATTTGTGTTTGAAAATATTTTGTTGATCAATTTAGTTGGTGTTGGTTTCATCAAATACTTTTTAAAGTGCCTTGTTCTTGCCTTTCTGTTTTTAATTCATCAATTTCCAAGTATTAGAAGTCAGTACAACATGCGGAAATGCCATTGTTGCAACTCTTTCACTAACACGACGACTGGAATTACAATACCACAAAAATTTGTTGGAACATCATTCAAGCATAACATGCGGAAATGCCATTGTTGCGACTCTTTCACTAACACGAAGACTGGAATTACAATACCATAGATATTTGTTTACCAAGTAACACACAGAGAGAGAGAGTTTACTTAATTTGTTTGGCGATAAAATAAACCCCATTCAAATACTTAACTGACTGAAAAGGGCCAGGGCTTGGCCTGATATGAATTCTGTGATGCAGAATTGCAGTGTTGAAAGTTGAGGAAGCAATGTGATCAGAGTAATCAGTTGAGGAAGCAATGTGATCAGAGTAATCAGTAGAGTGAGATCACAGGAACGAGCAACATGGTGATTTTGAAATGTTTCTTGTTCCTTTTAGCTTTCAATCACAGTTCTTTTGCTTAAAACCTCGAATGAGTTTGTTTGTGGGAGAATCTATTGAGGATTAACCTTAGTGGAGAACCAAACGGGGAGTAATAAGTGAGGAGCTGGGGAATAGTTTCTGTGCCTTAGTGCCACTTTCTAGTATCATTGCTGAACCAGTTGTGATTAACCCTAGTACAAGGAGGCCTACAACTGTAAGTCTGTAATTTGTTGTTGGATTTTTTATTTTGAGTTTGGCATGCTTTGAGCCTTCAAATCCACTGTAACTTTTTCTTTATGTACGGTGATCCATGTTTGGCAAGGAGAGAAAAAGGCTATATTCCAAAAACAGACCTGAGATAAGTCAGAACATGGAAAGTCCGCTTTTGAGTCAAGATCAGCTCATTCCCTCTTCTCAAATTTTTTCTCAGGTGCCCCAAAGGCTACCACATCCAGATTCAGTTCTAGGAAGTGAGCATATAATGTAGTACATGTCAGGAACGACCTAGTCCTGCCATCAGCCATGAGGGAAGGTATGAATTGCATGCTGCACTCTCTGTAGAACACAGGGAATGACTTGAAGGAGGGGAAGTTGATGATATTCCAACTACAGGGCTTGATCTTGATTCATTTATAATTGGAGATCCCTCTCCTCCCCCGATTAATCAAGGCTCTTTTCGTATTGTCAAAACTACCAAAAGGTATTATATGCGTAGGGCAACAAGGTTTTGGCAGGTTTCTCCTAAATCTGCGAAACTAATGATGACTTAGGTGAAATGATTCGGTTGGAGGCACTGGGATTCTAAGGTATGGTTGGAGTTTAAATATGCTTGCGAGAGGATTTAGTTTCCATGAAAAAATCTCATTGGGACCAAGGCACATAAAGAGATTCTTTAAACCTTGTTTGGGCCTAATAATCATTTCAGTTTGTTTTCATTGACTAGGATGAAAGGCCTTTTTGGATGCCAAATTCGGTTTTCTTCTTAACAACATTCCTCAATTCTAAAAAGAAACAAGGCACTCAAATTTGGTATTTTTTATGAGTTAGCATGTGGTGGCTGTGTTATTTAATTAATTTGGGTCAAGACTCATGCAGGTACACTGAATGATTTTTAAATTTTGGCCCATTTCAATTAAATTTGATGGGCCATGAGGTTCTTGATCTTGAGGTATGTAATATTTTAGCATGATTTGGAAGTTTAAGTTCATGAATGAAATTTCATTATAATATTATAGTTTTTCCATTTTCCTCATATGAATTTTGGCTTGACCCCTAGCCTTTTGTTCTCCCTTGCAGACTTTGTTTAAGATTGATTCTGAAGGTGATCTTCCATTTTCTTTCAATAACCTCATGATTTTGGAGCTCCATACTGACATGACAGACGATGATATCACTAGGATAACGTGCTTGCTTAGAAAATTGTGAGAATATTGGTGAGTGTGTGAGACATAAAAATATAAGTGAGCGTGAGCTTGGTTTAGATATTTTTTTTTTCTCTCATTATAACTCATTCAATATTAGTGAAAATTGTTCTCTCCCATGGAGTAGGCATTCATGCCAAACCACGTAAAATTGCTTGTGTTTTTGTGTTATTGTTTTTCAAGTACTAGTGTGTGTGGGTGATTTGTTTGATCGATCCTCTACAAAGGCCCCATCGCAATTGAACTTACAATAGCCACTCCGAAGGCATTGCCATTTCTGTGCATTACTGCCATCCACTAGTTGAGCTACCGGGCGACGGGCCGGCGAATACAATGCATCCTAGTAATCACCACACACCACAGACGCCTTAGAAACAACTGAATGACATTTGGCACCTGACCCCATCATTGAACAAACAATCATTTCTAGATGTCCAGATTGCCTAACACACTTGACATGCCAAAGCCGGCCTCTTCTCATCCCATCAACATACCATCAAACCACTCCGCCGCCAAGGTGATATCAGGAGATTAAGGCAATTTGTAATACTCCACTATCACCAATGGTAGGGAGGATAGAGTTTACTGGATGTATGATGGCAGAGGAATTTATACGGCCAAGTCTGGATATGTTTTGGCCCGATTCTTGAAAGGGAGCAATAATTCAGCAACGACTTCTTCTGTAAAGTAAGGGTAAACAGGTAGAGTAAGACCAGAATAGGGAAAGGAAAAGAGGGTCATACCCCCAAACTCTATTAACATCTGAATATATACATGAGGTTGGAATACCCTAGAACAAACA
This sequence comes from Vaccinium macrocarpon, assembly GCA_022606695.1. Classification (NCBI taxonomy): domain Eukaryota; kingdom Viridiplantae; phylum Streptophyta; class Magnoliopsida; order Ericales; family Ericaceae; genus Vaccinium; species Vaccinium macrocarpon. The sequence continues at coordinate 12,400,747 of CM040180.1, forward strand.
CTAAATGACATCTTAAGCATATACATCTATTAGCTACAGACATCTTAAATATATATAGCTAACAGTTGGAAAAGAGAAACAACTAATAAATACATGTCTAGCACATGTCTGTTGGATTTCCCAATAACTGACTACACTCTACACCCCTCCTCAAACTAAGGTGGGGAACCCAACATTAGTTTGTCAACAAGGAATTCATGACGACTTCGAGTCATTGCCTTCGTGAAGAGATCAACAAGTTGGTGTTGAGAGGCGACATGAGGAAGAGAGATCCTGCCATCAGTATACAATTTCCGTATAAAATAGCAATCCACTTCTATATGCTTTGTATGCTCATGAAAAACTAGATTTGAAGCAATACGTATAATGCTAGTATTGTCAGCATACAACGGAGTCGGAAAATTGGGAGAAATGTGCAACTCTTGGAGAAGGCCTTGTAACCAAGTAATCTCAGTGCAATCAGAGGACATTGCGCGATATTTAGCTTCAGTAGAGGATTTAGAGACAGTCTCTTATTGCTTACACTTCCAGGAAATAAGAGAATCACTAAGAAACATACACCATCCAGTAGTAGAGTGTCGAGTATCAAGACAACCAACCCAATCTAAATCAGAGTAAGTGGATAATACTAAGTTGGAATTTGAAGAGAAGAATAACCCCCTTGAGTAAGTCCCTTTGAGATAACGGATTATGCGGTGCACAGAACTAAGATGAGTTCTACACGGGGCAGCAACAAATTGGCTGACCACTTGAACTGCATGAGAAATATCAAGCCTAGTCATAGTTAGGTATATGAGACTGCTAACAAGCTGCCTATAATGTGTAGTTAACTGGTCAGAAAGACGAACTCCATCATCTTTAGAATATTTCACATTCAGTTCCATAGGAGTTGGTACTGATTTATTATCAGTAAGGTTTGCTAATGCAATTAAATCCAATGCATATTTACGCTGATTAACAAAATACCCTCCCGAAGATGTGTAAACTTCTAAGCCAAGAAAATATGTCAAGTGACCAAGATCTGTCATCTTAAAGGACTTTCCGAGAAGAGCCTTTAGCTGGTCAATAGCAGCTGTGTCATTTCTCGTGATAAGGATATCATCAACATATAAAAGAAAAATCACAATCCCTTGAGATGAAAACTTAGTGTATAGAGAGTGGTCATGATGGCTTTGTGTAAAACCATCCTCAGTAATAACATCTTTGAAGCCATCAAACCATGCTCTTAGAGCTTGTTTGAGACCATACAAAGACTTCTTTAAGCGACACATCGGAGATTAATTGGAAGAATATCCTGGAGGTTGACGCATTTGTACGGTCTCCTTCAAAAGCATTTTTGACATCCATTTGGAACACAACCCATTGATTGATGGCTGAAATAACAATGACCAAACGAACCATTGTCATTTTCGCAACCGGAGCAAATGTTTCATCATAGTCAATACCATACTTTTGATTGTATCCTTGGGTGACCAAGCGGGCTTTATAGCGTTCAATTTGCCCATCAGATTTCAACTTGACGGTGTATACCCATTTACTGCCAATGATGGTAACATTAAGAGGAGGAGTAACAAGATCCCATGTCTTATTTTCTTCCAAGGCTTGAATTTCCATATCCATTGCTCTCTTCCAATGAGAAATCCCTAAAGCTTGTTTGTATGATGAAGGACTTTGAACACTATAAAAAGAAGTAAAAAGAGAGCTATGTGCAAGCCAACCAAACCGATCAGGAGGATTAAAAACCTGACTTGAACGACATAAGGAAGGAGTAGTAGAGGACTGACTTTGAGTATGGATATGAGAGGACTGACCTTGCACTGGTTGGTGATTAGGTATGGGAGTAGATTGGCCCTTTCTTTTCTGTTGATAAACAAGACAAGGCTATTGAGCTCGAGAAGCGGCAATAAGACCTGGACTTGCTTATGAATTAGAGGTTGGAGATGATAAGCTGTCAAAAAAATCAGGTAAGAACAAAATTGGAGAAATTGGTGATTTTACCATAGATGAGTAGTAGAAAACACCTTCAAGAAAAACAACATTGCGTGAAACACGAATGCGCTGAATGGAAGGATCATAACAAAGGAACTCCTTTTGGTCTGCTGCATATCCAACAAAAACACACATAGCAAATTGGACTGAAAGTTTGGTTCGTTCATGACTTGGCAAATGAACGAAACACACACAACCGAAAGAATGAAGGATTGAGTAATTTGGAGCACGCTTATGCAAGGTAAAAAAATGGAGTAGAATTTTGCAAAGAAGTGGAGGGCAATCTGTTGATTAGATAGACTGCAGTTGTAGCAGCTTCTGCCCAAAATGTTGGAGGGATGTTGGAATCATGACTAAGAGTCCTAACAGTTTCCAAGATGTGCCGATTCTTCCTTTCGGCAACACCATTCTGTTGAGGAGTGCTAGGACAAGTTCTTTGAGACTGAATTCCTCTCATTTTTAGGAAGTCTTGAAATTCCTTAAGCAAATACTGCCCCTCGAATCTGAACGTAAAATTTTAATTTTTCTCTTGGTTGTTAGGTAATAGCGCACAGAGGTATCAAATTGTGTCTCAACCATAGAGAGAAATTCTTTAAAATGGGAAAATACTTCTGATTTGTGTTGCATGAAGTCTATCCATGTGAAATGAGTATAGTCATCAATGAATAAAATGAAATATTTGTACCCCAAACGAGAAATGATTGGTGAAGGGCCCCACACATCACTATGGATAAGCTTAAAAGGGAGAAGTGCTAATACCAGCATGAATAGGAAAAGGTTGTTAAACACTTTTATTCAGTGAACAACAGATACATGACTTGGTTACAGAGGACAGAGCATCAACTTTTATTTTCAAGGAACCAAATTGAAACAAAATATCCATTTTACTAGCACTAGGATGTCCTAATTTGCGATGCCATACTTGCCAAGTTTTGCTGGAAAGAGACACATTTGATTCTGCAGAAGCAAGAAAACTATGAGAACCATGTTTATCAAACTCTAAAGCAAACAGGTGCCCAATCCTACGCCCCTTCCCCTTCACGGTTCTAGTGCATTGGTCCTGTATAACACAACCATCATGAGAAAAAATAACTGTGTTACCCTCATCAACAAGTTGACCAACTGATATAAGATTGGTTTTAAGTTTAGGGACTAAAAGGACATTAGAGAGATCAAATGATGCACGAGGAGAAACTGACAGAGAGAGATTATCTGAACCCAATATTTTTATCTTCTCACCATTAGCTGCAATAATGTGAGAATCACCTACATAAGGCATCATAGTAGAGCTATTAGAATGCACACAAGTCATATGGTTTGAGGCTCCTGAATCTATAATCTAAAAAGGACTAACAATTGGAGCTAAATGAGCATCCTTACCAGAGATTCCAAGGGCAGATAAAGCTGAGTTGATGGATGAGTTTATAGAGTTTTGTACCAGTCGCTAAATTTCATTTGTAAAAGGCTGAGATTGTCCTTCGATTAGCTTACAAAGAGTGGCTGCTGAATCTGGAGTAGTGTTGGTCTTCATCTCAGTTCCTCCTTATGTAGTGGAGGTAGTCACCTGGTATGCACGGTGATTAGATCCTCGTTGAGCCTACAAAACTTTTCCTCGTGGAGGACAAGTGGGACATTCTGTAACAATATGACCAGTTTGACGACAATACACACAATAGTTCCGCTTCTTGCAATGAGAAGCAGCATGTCCATACCTTTTGCACTCAAAGCATTGTATCTTTGTTTGGTCCTTTGGTTTGCTTATTTGAGTAGCAAAGGCAGTAGAAAGAGTTCCTTTTGCTTCAATCACAGCCTGTGTAATAATCTGAGTTTCTTCTTGTAGAAGCTCTCCTAAAATAGAATCCATAGTGGGCAGAATACTTCGATTCAATATACTTGCTTGAACAACTTCATAATCTGGACATAGTTCAATGAGGAACTGGATCATTTTTCTCTCTTCATTTACAATTCGTAATGATTTCAAACAACATGCTTCTGAAATAGCTTCAAAAGCAACTATTTCATATTCCGTCCACAAGGTCATGAATCCAGCATAATATTCTTGAATATTTCTCTCACCTTGGCTATAGTTAAATATGTCATACTCAATCTGGAACTTGCGAGCGTGATTGGATTGCTGATAAACCCTCTCCAAATAATCCCACATTTCTTTGGTAGTATCGAAGCCCCTCATTGGAATCCCGATGCTCATATCAACAAAACCCAAAATCCAAGTGATGAATTTTGAATTATCTGTGGACAATTGTTGAAGATCCTTCCCTTCACCAAAGGGTTTGGGAATAGATCCATCAACATAGCCCCAAAGAGCCTTTCCCTTGACAAAATACTGAAAGTGAAATCTCCAGATGCTGTAGTTTTTCCCATCAAGTTTCACAGCAAGGATCTCACCCTTGTTAGAAGCCATTAGATAGTATAAGAACAAAGAGATAGTGACTAGAGAAGAAAGGAAGGAAGCGGACTAGTGAATATCTGAGAAAGACAGATCGTTATCTGCCTTTATTGAGGAAAGACACAAAAGATATATTAAGAAGCTCTGATACCATGTAAAGGAAGGGTAAACAGGTAGAGTAAGACCAGAATAGGGAAAGGAAAAGAGGGTCATACCCCCAAACTCTATTAAGATCTGAATATATACAGGAGGTTGGAATACCCTAGAACAAACACTAAATGACATCTTAAATATATACAACTATTAGCTACAGACATCTTAAATATATACAGTTGACAATTGGAAAAGAGAAACAACTAATAAATACATGTCTAGCACATGTTTGCTGGATTTCCCAATAAACTGACTACACTCTGCATCTTCATCCAATAGCCCTTCCCCAAATCTTAGGAAGAAGGTATGGCGTATCCTTTTTCTCCGGAATGTTAGGCACTTTATTTGGCGTGTGTTGGGAAATCATGTGGCCACGAAGCAGAATCGTTATAGGCGGAGTTGTGCCTCTTATCTGTTGTGTAATTTATTTTATAATGAAGTGGATTCTATTGAACATATTTTTTTTATTTCATTGTGATTGGACAAAGAAAGTCTGGGAGATGGCTGGTTTTTTTTTGGGAGAAAATATCTCTAATATCATGTCGGTAGTAGAGTGGTTTGATGATATGTTGATGGGGGATGTGAATAGGTTGGCTTTGGCGTGTCAAGTGTGTTGGGCAATTTGGACATGTAGAAATTGTTAAAAAGCAAGCTTGAGTTTTGTATTTTCTATATGGGAATTTCAAAGTCAAAGATTTTTGTGAAGATTTTGGAAGAGAAACAGTTCAATTTGGAATTGGTGACGATCACTGGTGTTCACACCCATTTTGTATGCCTATATAAAGATGTACTTGTGTGTGTGTTGAAAAGTATGAGTAGTAGAGAGAAAAAGAATACTAAAGTGTTCTTGAGAGATTGAGAGAATCCCAGTGGGGGTTTCTCCCCACACATTGGGAGAGAGCAAATCATGAGTGAAATACTCTCATCCATTGTATTTGTATTTATCTCATACAGTGAAATACTCTCCTCCATTGATTGAGTTTGAGGTTGAGTAGAACTCCCTCCATTGTATTTGTATCTACCTCATACAGTGAAATACTTTCCTCCAGTGGACGTGCTTGATTTTGGAGAATCACATAATTTTTTTTTGTGTATGTGTTCGTGTGTTTGTAACGCTTTCGCTCTTATCAGAGCCTCTCTACCATTCCAACATAAATGATTGTTTGCTCAATAATGAGGTGCTGGATGTCTTGAGGCGAGTCCAAGATTTTCATCCAACGTTGAAAAAATACACGTCTATGACGAAAAGTTGTGTGCAAAATAAAAAAGGAGCCGTCTGATTCATTTTTTTTTCTAGTGTTTTCACATTGAATCAAATGCCATCCAACTACTATTCTTAAATGAGTACTATATATAAGGGCTCTCATAATTGGGCTAGACTTGTTATGTTTTGTTGGGCTATAAAAATTTGGTTCAAATTTAGTTGGAAATATTTATTTAATTTATATCTAAATTATATTTTTTTCCGGTGCATTTTTTGAATTCAACAAGTTTGCTTCTAAGGTGTTTGCAGTGTGGCGATTACTTGGATGCTTTGTATTCGTAGGCCCGTCGCTTGGTAGCCCAACCTGTGGAGGGTACTAATCTACTACTACTACTTTAAAAATGGTGAACCCAAAAGTGTTTCCCTTACTTTTCCATACCAAAAATGCCCACTTGAAAAAACTAAAATTAACTGGCCAGCCAAAATGGAAAAAATACGCTACCTCAGTTCTCATGTACTCTCTCCGTCCCAATTTTTTGGCTCCTTTTGGGGAAGTGGGTTTTAAAGGGGTGTGAAAACTTTGTATTGACTTTTCTATTTTGTCCCTAAATCCAGTCAATATTATTATGACCAAATTTGTGAGACTAATTTATTATATGAAAGTCAAAACATATTCAATATGGATCTTATTTGATAGCTATCAATTAGTTTTATTATACAAAATTTTAAAAATCATAAAAACCGTTATAAATTAAAAGATAATAGACTAGCCAATTAAGATGGGGAAAATACTTTTTAAGCGTAAAATTGAAAAGTGACCAAATTTTGATGGATGTTTTTAGAAGTAAGACAAATATTTTGGAACATTTCAAAATAGAAAGAAGAACCAACAAATTGGGACGGAGGGAGTATTTGTTCCGAAATGCTGCCATATCCCTAAAATACGCTGCCTTTCTCAGTATCTGTTCCGAACCGTTGCCCATATCCCAGAAACAAACCAACAACCTCCCGCGCCTCCAAAACGAAACAAGGACTACATTCCCGCCCCAAAGTTCTCCAGATACACTTTAACTGATGAACCCCTCTCAAATGGGCAGAATTCCTTCGTCCATGTTGTCCACCTGCCACCGCCCGCCCAGAATATCCTGTTGCCACTTACGCCTTTCACTTGTTAAGCCATTTCCTATATGCCTAATTAAATACAATGTTGAGTTCCAGATCACCCTAGATTTTGCCACAACAAATACTTGTTGCACTTAAGGTTTTTGATGGATTGCTAAAGTAATTGGTTATAGATAAAATTTGTTGCACTCGAAGTGTTTGTCGAATTTCTTCTCTCAGCTTATTGCACTTAGGTGTTTGATGGATTGCTAACGTAATTGGTTGTAGAGAAAATTGTTGCACCTGAAGAAAGTGTTTCACGAATTGCTTCTCTCGGCATTGAGTATAATCCAAACATGTTTTGCACAGTAGTATTTTTCCTTTCTTCCTATCTGATGGTAAACCATGTTCAAGACCTCACTGCAAAGAAGACCCAATAGTAGATGTTATGGCTGGTGAAATTAAGATGGTGTTGTTGTGGTTTCTATGAAATAAGACACGGACTGGATTTGGGCCAATACTTATCACCCACGTCCTCCAGTTCCATCATAGAAATTGAACCACCCACTTCCTCCAGTTCCAAAAGTGCAACTATTCACAGATGTGACATTTTGTGGATGTTTGTATTGCTACCATTGTGAAAATTTCTCCGATTGCCTACTTCTGAATTCAACGGCTGTATTTCTATTTCCTAGGCTACACTTGGTTACCAGTGTCCATCTAGAACCTTCACTCATATTCGTACAAAGATAATGTACGGTGATTCCGTGAGTATTCCCCTCATTCTTCATGTGAACTTCCGATATTACACAAACTCCATAAATAAAAATAGAAGTCATGGTCATTACGTTTCAGCACTCGTCATTCTTTCGTTTTGTGACTTGGCTTTTGATCTTTTCTACCTGTTCGTTTCATGTGATGGTTGTTCATTGTCATCTTCTATTTAAATTTGTCTCCCACTTAACTTAACGCAAACGCAATTGGAGTTTAATTTCGGCCAAAAAGAAATAGCATAGATAGAGGACATCAATTTGGAGGACAACCTTATCATTCGGAACAAAATAAATAAAAGAGAAGTTCTGCATAGGTTAATCATTACCAAGTGTTTCTTACATTAAGTGATGTGCATCAAGTATTAATGGACTCTTGTTTTATATATAGTATTTCTTTGCAACCGCGAACCCATGAAAGGAATCGATATGAACGATGGTTACTTTCTCACTTTGCTCCCATAAAACTAATTGACCCCTCAGTCATACGTGAGTACATTGGTACTTTGCACCTATGGTTTAAGGTCTTGACAATTTATCTGATGCACCAACTTCACAATATCCTTTTGTATGCATGTCATGCCATCTAAAAACCTTTGAGTAAAGTTTGTTTTGATTTTTTTTTTTTTAGGTGTGAGCATTTTGCATCATAAATTAGAGCTATGACCAATCTATCTCACTATTTTAACTTTCTTGGTTATTTGTTTGGGAATGTTACAGTTGATAGTGTGGGGAATGTTGCTTTAGAAATGGGCAAATTGTGTTAGGTTAAGGTAACTTTATTAAGCCTATTCCGCTGGCTTCGTTGTGGCTGTTCCGCACCAAAAGGACTACCCAATGTGAGCATTTTTTTTTTTATGTTTATAGTAGTAATTTGTAATGGGAATATATTCAAATATTTGATGATATATATCTTAATTAATTGCCTAATGATTATACATGAATTACATGGATAGCAATTTCCTAGAGTATGAATTTGTGTCTTGCTTGGTAGATTATGCATGCGCTTATATGATGTTTGCTGACTTGTCTAAATCTGTCCAATAATCATTTCCCCCTGTTTAATGGGTTGGGTTTTTAATTTGATCAAGTGAGTCTTTTGTTGGTTTTTTCAGGTTAGGCTTGAAAAGTTTTTATCTTGCAAGAATCTCTTGAAACAAACAAAACATCAGTAACAAGAGTTCTTTTTTTGTTTGCTCTTTATTTCTCAGTCTGAGTAAATAGAGTTGAATTTGAACCCTTTACTTGAGTGAACGATGGTGTGTGATGAACTCATTCATGTCAAAGTTCCTCCTTACACGTTCTTATTTTTCAATAGTTTTTTTTTTTTTTTGGCTCGGCGAAAGTTAGCATTGATTACAATTTATTTGCATATTCTTTTGATAGTGTTGTGAACAACTTTTCTGACACACTAAATTAGATAGCAGTGGTTTCACTGTTGTGGATTGCTCTATTTTGGTTGAAACATTTGTAGCCATGAAGAACACAAGCCACTAATGTTGCTGCTGTAATGTTGCATTCCAATGCCTTCCTCCAAAAGCTATACGGCTATTAACTATAGAGGGGTACATGGTGGGAATTATACTTTTCTAACACTCCAAGTGCTCTACCCAAATTACCTGAGATGCATTAACGTTGTTCACTTGGAGTTCAAGAAAAAATTATACTAACATGCTATAGTAGGCTGAATTCCTTAGTGAAGCAATACATATTCACTCATCTATATTTTCAATCATTTAGGTGAAGAGAGGGAAACTAAGATACTGCGTATACGTAATAAGCTTCAGATTGAACTATATTGTTCACCTTAAATGTCCCTTTAGATGTTTCGAAATTTAATGGCATATCCAATTTGTGTACATGTAGTTACCTTACAGTGGCCATTTGATTTGTCCTTAATGACAACTGGATGACGTTAAGTGTAGTGCTTCGCCTGTCAATCTGGTGTGGTGCTTCCTCTAATTTGTCCTTTTTTTTTTATGGCTTTTAGCATCTTCAATATGGTGACCTGGGCAGTAAGAAGGCCCATCGGGATCGAAAGGTAATTTTTCATTGAGAGCTTTCATATTTTTTAGATTCAAACTTCTAAGTTTTTTTTAGTATTCTTCTGTTTCAATTTTTCCATTTGGGCTTTTGAGGAAAAGCGGATTCATCTACTCCATCTTCAATTGTATTTTTGTTTGTCATTAAATTCTATCTTCAAACTTGAAAGTCTTAGCTTTACCACTTTATATGCGAGTAGCGTCGAATTTGTATGCGAGTTCGATCAAAATGCTCAAGTATGATCCAATTGGTTTTAAATGATGCATTTGGCATTAATCAAGATGTAAGTATGTCCATAAAGTCTATCATGTTTTGAATCTTATTTTTTACTTTGCAAATGTTTAGGCATGGATCATTACTAGAATGAATATGTATCAAAAGTCAATACTAGATTGATGCCCTTCCCTTTGTCTCACTAGACCACAATCTTTAGATCCAGTTCTCATCTCTCCAAATTTCAACGTGTTAAGAGAGGAGAACCATGTTCATTTATAAAGGTTACCTTTTTTGGTTCTGCATAAAATTTTGCTGATCGACCTTCAAGTAATGAAGGACATACACGAACTGCATTTCTCAGTGCAACTCCCATTTTGTACTCTGGGTGATGCGTTTGAGCTAAGCTTTTTGCTTTTCATATGCAACTACGTTCGTATTGTGAATCTGTGATGGATTCCTAAATTTGAGTTTGCTTTGAAACATAAGGTCTAACAGAATGAGAGTTAAAGTAAAAGCTGCAAAGGACTACCTCAAAATGTTCTAGAAGCATGCTGCTGCTGTCATGGGGTTTATTAGTTCGTTTGCTGCAGTCAAAATGTTATTGGATTGAGGCTATTAAATTGCTACTAGATGGGGTAACTTGATTGCTACTCAGTGAAAATGCAAATAATTTTAAACATTTGTTTGTCATTCTACGTTCATGTATTTTGATTTAATATGCTAATAACAACTGCTATCACAAGGTAATATTTGATGGATTTATTTGCTTCTCTCACAATGAAAGATAATGACTATATTGAACACACAATGGCATGAAAAACCAATTCTAATCTTACACCAATAACACTTTGTTTAGGTTTATCTATATGGAAAGCTACACTAAATCCAACCCCAACGGGAAATATTCACATCACAGCTGAAAGAAAAAAAAATGCCAAGCAAGAACATGGATAATATGTGGGCAAAAAAGCCACGTGCAATGCACGAGCCTAACAACTAGTGTCTAGGAATGACAACACCCTCAGAGTGGCCTGTGGGAGGAGTCTCTGCCGGATCGAGCCTTCTGAACCTTCTGAGGGTTGAACGGGCTGCGATGGAAGAAGTGGTGCACGCCTGTGGGGACCTGCACAAGTAGAGAACCTCGTTAGTGCCTAGCCCCCCGGACGGGGGGGTCCGAAGGCACTGGCGATAAAGTCACCACCTGAGGGAGGAGATATGCACTAAATCTCAAGAAAAGACTGAAGCTATGAGGGTAGTAAAATGAGGAGAGAGATCGACCGGTGGTAGTCATGGAGTGTGTATTTATAGGCGCAGGGGAGCGCAGTATTTCACGGGGCTCGCCCTCTCACGCCGCTTCAAGCCATTGGCCGGAATGACAGTAAAGTGGACCTCCGCCCCGCCACAGACGGCCATTCGCCCGCCACGCCATGGCACGCGGGCTCGAAGTAGTCAAATCACCTCGACATTCCCCGCAACCCACGCGGTCAGCAGCGGGCGGTGACAGTAGGTGACCGCCGCATTTAATGCTCCATTGGGAACGCGGTGGCGCACTGCACGCCTCGGCTCCAAGAGGCGCTCCGTGCCCCCACTTCCCGTGGTCGCATTGGCTCGCAAGACGCGAACCCACCCATCTCCGTGACGCCGCACTTCGACGGTGGAGGTCCCCGGTAGTATGCCGAGAGACAAGAGGAGGTTGCCACACCTTGGGCACCTCACGCCCGGCAAAGATCATTCAAATCCTTATTCGTCCAAAACTACGCACATGTGCTCCTGGCCGAGGATGCCACACTTTCGCAAGACCATCGGGCCGATCGAATCGCATTCAGCTTTGTCCGATTCCCCGGGACACTTGATCCTTTTCGTGTTTTTGTACTTTTAGAGAGTGACCCCGGTGGTCCTTTATGGATCCGCCGCTACAATAGCCCCATCGACTTCCTCGCGATGTTGACAAGTGGAGGTGCGGGAGTCGATAAAACCGATTCAGCGGGCTCGGAGAAATGGGCTCAAGCAATAACACCGAAAGGCCAGGACAAAAACTCAGTCGGGTTGATGACCGCCTAGGTTCACCTGTAATGGCGCTCGGAGGGGGTTGGTGTTCGGAATGTCGCATCAATTTGAGGCGTGAAAGGACGCCCCACACACCGCTCGTAAAACCGTATCAGCGTGATGATGGTCGTAAGTACGCGTCGTCACGTGATTGGACCGCTACCGCCGCTTTGATTCTTGCACCCAAACGGTTTGAATCGAGGGGGCACGTGTCTAGATCTGAAGGGGGGTGACCCTTCACCTCCCGAACGCCTCTATAAATACAAAGTATGAGGGAGAGAGTCACCAAGTACTCTCTCTCTAGCGCCGGCTCCCTCAAGGCCGCCGTCATCCACCGCCGCACTTCACCAATGATCCAACCAAAACCCATTTTCCGGCGAAGATCTTCGACAAATACTCAGGTATCCCAACTTCTCATCGTTTTTTCTTGCATTTCAGTGCATTTTTCGTAAGTTTCTGCCTTGTTTTGAACGACTTCTCCATGTTTTTACTTTTTCGTCTTTTTTTTGCCTTCGTTCTGTTGAGTTTTCCGGCGGCTTGTGCGGCGGAGCACGGCCGCCGGATTCTGGGCTTGAAGAACACTCATCGTGTTCTTCCGAAGGCCCCGATCTCCGGCCGTATTGTCTTCCGCCGACACTATATCTCCACAAATCTCGCCGAGGACCTACGCACGGGCGATTCTCTCGGAGAATAAGCACCAAGTGGGGGCTCGGCATGGTGCCGACGTCCACCACTTTTGTATTTTTTCTTAAACTTAAAACCTGTGCATATCGCTGATGGTTGTTTCACCCGTGCACTGTAGGTTCTACCTGGATGAGCTCGGAATCCTCGGACTCATCTACCGACGACGCCCTCGCGGCCAAAACCCAAATTTCGCTGATTTCATCCGCAGCATCCTCACCCGAGAGCAACTAAGAAGTCTCTGGACAGATTATAGGTGCCATTCCCAACAAGACCTTCCACCGTTCGGAGCCGAACCACTTGACATAGCCCCTCTTCAGGCCATCCCCAACGATCGCTGGATGGAGATGGTGGAGGCAACAAGACGCGCCGAGAGTGGTGCCCAAACATCTACCTCCGATCAGAACCCTCCTCCGAACCCGTTCCCAACACAGTTAGTTCCGATCGACATCCCCTCATCCCCCACAGTCGACCCGACGGAGATTCCAAGCTCCCCCATCGACTGGTCTCCGGATCCGGAGGTGCAGGAGGTGGATAGGGAGACCGCGGGGTTCAAAGAGCCCGAGCCCGCAGTTATGGTGGAGGTCGACGAATTCCTGGCCAGCCGGATTGATAACGAAGACTTAGGGACATTCTCCGAGGGAGAGGGCTCGAGGGAGGAGCCCGCTGTCGGCCGAGCCCGGGGATGACCGGGCGTATGAGGGAACATCCGAGCTACCGCCGCGCCGTAAGGTGAAGCCTGTGGTCCCACCGAAATTCGAGGCGTGCATTTATGACGTCTATATGGACGGGGGCGTGGAGTATGGCCCCAATTGGGAATCGATTCCGCCGCCAAATCCAAAGCACGGAGTCTGCAAATACGTCAAAGACTACTTCAACGGGTCCGCTGAGGGGCTCGCCCGGTTTCGCAAGGATTTCCCGATCCCCGAGGACGGAGATTTCGCCCACCGGAATCACCAATCCATTACGCATCGCAGGCCGTTACGTGCCACTCATGGCTATAGCCGAGGGAGGCCTAACCTTCCCAATGCCACCGCTCCTCAAGCAGTTCCTTAACCTTTACCAGCTGGCCCCGCACCAGCTTGCCACCAACGTTTACCGGATCATCAATTCGGCGGCGAGGCTGTCGGAGCTGCACAACATCCCCTTTCGCCTCAACGATCTCATGGCCCATCTCCGGTCCAAATGCGAGCCCCGCTATGGGAGATATTACTACGAAGACGGCGGGAATACCCCTCCCCTCATCTTTACGATGCCGCCCCGACTCGGTGAGACACGCCGCGAACTCGCCATCGCTCGGTAACTACGAGGGGCCTCCGGGGATGAGTCTTTGCGGACGGTCCCATGGTGCCGGGGAAACCTAGTAAGTCCGGTAGGGCATATACTTGCGATCTATTTTATCTTCTTTGTTTTATTTTGCTTTACGTATATACCGGCCGAATCATTAACGCTTTTACTACCGTGTCTCCTTTTTCTCTTTTCTTTTGCAGAAAAGGGGCGTGACTAGATCGCCTTTGCCGGAGACGCCCGGCGGCGGCGTGGATCAACGCATCCTAGCAATCCCAAACCCGCACGCCCCCACATCCTGACACGCCCCGCCGCATGAGGGCTTTTGAAAAGGGGCAAAGCATCCAGCTGCCGAGGCGCTGGTCGTCGGGTAAAACTCCTTTGATACCTATATCTCCCGAGCGAACTTCGTTGGGAGTCTTCCCAGGATCCGGCCCGCCTACCTGATCTTTCATTGCGGGCTGGATCCCAAGGCAATAATGGCGGAGCCTGTGGCGAAGGAGGCCGCAGGAGGGGAGGGCCGGTGAGAAAAAAAGGGAAGGGAAAAGTACGCCGTAGTCCGGTCGGCCGCTCCGCCGGGTGACCCCTCTTCCTAAGAGGCCGGACCGCGATCCTTCCCCGCCGGAAAGAGGGCCCCCAAAAGGCCGACGGGGTACCGCCTCCTCCGGCGCCGTCCCGCCATCTCGGCAGGCCGCTCAGGCGAACAGGCCGCCCCGCAGGGAAGTGCGGCTCTCCCGCATCAATAAGGATGAGGTATGGGTCCCGCGTCACGGACTTCTGGGGAGCTTTGTCGAAGGCCGGCGTCAGGCCCGAGAACAAGAAGACGGCGATGACTTAACTTACCACGAGAGGCTCTCGCCCAGCCAGGGAGACATGTAGGCGGTGTCCAAGAACACCGCCCGAACCACGCGCCGACCTCTGGCATGAAATCGTGAAGGTAAGAAGTTCTCCGCTTATACTTCGCCGGTATTCTCCTCGACTTTCTAATTTCAACTACAAACTTATCCGCCTCAGATCTTTCCTCGGTTCTTGGTGTGTCAAGGCCGTTCTAGGCTCGGGCGCAAGGTATACAACCTTTAAGGCCGAAAGAAGACCGAGAGGCTAGAAGAAGCTCAAGCCAACAAAAGGCTCAGCGGTCAAGAAGAGCCTCTGCCCCTCAGCGCGTCGACGGGCAGAGCTCGAGAAGTAAAATGACGAGGCGCCACGCTAATGAACGCCAATCGGTGAGAGGGCCATGGTTTTCGAGCAAGGTCACTCGGCAGCCCGAAAGAGCGCCTCTCTTGCCAAAAGGGACCTCGCAAAGACGCTTCCGCTCATCAATGCATGTGCGCATGATGGTCATATGATTCCAACGGGTTACCGTGAGGGGGCCAAGGAAACGCTTTTGAAAAATTCGCCAGGAGGCGACCACAACGCAGGGAGGCGGCCTTCAAAAGGGCTTCCCTCCTCGTCGCATGTTGCCGTCTCAAGCCTTCGCCTTCGCCTATGACGCCGCCGCCGGCCCCTCGCTGACCAAGGCCCTCGGTCTTCCATCCCTCCAAATCCCGGTCGTCGGTGATTCCGGAGATGCCCTTTGAAGAGGAGGAAGAGGTGCCCGAGGGGACCACTCCCGAGAACGGGGGTGCCGACGGTGCTACAGCTGACAATCAGGGCCAGGCCGAGGCTCCGGAGTCTTAGATTTATTTGTACCTGCACCCTCTTTTTTTTTTTTTTGTACTCGGGCCGCAATCAATGTTTAATTATTGCCGAAAGCCGCTTCTTTAATGGATGAATGTTCACTTTTCTTTTTTCGTGCATGCCTCCTTCATTTTTGGTTTGGTGCTTCCATATTCTGTCTGAGTAATTGTTCAAGTAATGGTCCTCGCACATAACTGAAAGATTTTAACCACCGAGCTTAAACCAAATTCTAACAACTGAGCCGAGACCTCTGGACTAAAGTCATAACCATCGGATTGTGAATAATGATGGCCACTAGGCCAAAGGCTAGCTTTTATTATACCAGCGTGCTGCCGAAGCATAAGTGACGATAGTTAAATAAATATCCCGGTTTCGCGCCGAGCGATGAGCAAAGAACTTTTTAAAATTTCGCGCCGAGCGACAATTAACTAGATATTCAATTTCAAGCCCGAAATTTATACTTAAAGATTTTTTGCAATTTCACCCGAAGCGATGATCAATGAACTTTCGCGAGAAATAGCAATCGAATTCAATAGCACGCAGGCTAGTCCGATAAGCAGCTTCAAGATATGCTCTTGTAAATGGCAAAAGTTATAGGCAACCAATATGCATGCACAAAAAAACGATAATCGGCCATAATGATAGCCCCCGCTTCGCGGGGAGCCATTAACCAATGACACCCTATCGGCATAGGAGGCATAAGTACCCCATTCCCAACCGAAAGCACGAGGTCCGTCCGCACCGCGAAATGCGTAATGAGATTTCGCCCAATTGTCAATGAGAAATTACCGCTCGACCAACGCTTAACCGACTATTCATAATGTAATAAAGTCGAATGGATCCGCCAACGCCATGCAAATGCAGATCCTTCTTCCCAAGGCAACAACTCGTGCAAAAATTAAAAACTTGGAAGAATAATGAAAACCGTAGGAAGGATCTTATCATTAACAATTTATAATCCCGAGATATTACAAAAGGGAATGGCCGAGGGCCAAAAAAGGCAAAAATGATAAACATAAGATCCTAACCATAGAATTTTCTCAAACGCCGATTCCATGGGTTGCTGAACCGCCGTGCCATCCATCTCGGCGAAGCTTGTAAGCTCCATAACCAGCCTTGGCCATAACACGGGTAGGGGCCTTCCCAATTGGGCATGGACTTTTTTTTGTTCTTCTTTTGGACAACCTCCTGAGGACCAAATCGCCTACATTGAAGGGACGGAGCTTAACGCGTTTTGTTGTAGCCCCGAAGCTCCTCCCGCCGATACGCAAAGATATTTGATGTTGGCTTCGTCTCGGAGATCCTCGATTTGGTCGAGCTCGGAGGCAAGATGTTCATCGTTCGTGGCCGGATGGAAGGCTTCTGTCCGAGCGGAGGGAGAGATTGCCGCCAGGGGAAGGACAGCTTCGACCCCATAGGCCATGGAGTATGGCGCTCGCCGCCCGCCCGTGGAGTAGTTCTCAGAACCCCGAGTACTTTAGGAAGTTCCTCCGCCCATTTTCCCCGCTTGTTGGTCAACCGACGCTTGAGGCCTGTCGAGATGGACTTGTTCGAAGCCTCGCTTGGCCGCTCCTCGAGGGTAGGCCACGGGAATTGTAAATGCTAATGTTTTTTTTTGCAAGCGCCTTAATTGCTTCGGGCGACAAATCAAGTCGCCGCTGTCGAGATGATAGCATAGGGCACACCGAACCGAGAAATGATGTTCTTCCAGATGAATTGCTCAACATCAGTGGTTGTAATATGAATTAAGGGCTCGGCTTCCACCCATTTCGCGAAGTAATCCGCGGGCCGATAAGATGCCGAAACCCACCGGCGCCGTAGGTAGGACCCCTACAATGTCGAGTCCCCATTGTGCGAACGGCCACGGACTTGTGACCGGTTGTAGGGGCATAGGTGGCTGGTGCAGGAGGGGAGAGTGCTTCTGGCATGCTTCGCACCGCTTAACGTATTCTTCGGCGCTTTTCCTCATTTTCGGCCACCGCAGGGTACACAGGTTACGGCACGCCGAGAGAAAGTCACGTCCTCCCCAGTGGTTGCCGCGCTCCCCCTCATGGAGCTCGTGAAGAACGTGGGGCACTTCGGCTTCATGTAACACGCAGCGTAGGTCGGGCGGTGTAAGTTCGGGCTGGCGAGGCGGTTGGCTGGAGACAGTAAAGTAGGATGTGGATCGCATGAAGATGTCGGTGGAGCCTCTTTCTTGTTCAGGGGGGAGTGCCCGTCTCCGGAGGGAAAGAGATGACAGGTCCATCCAGCCTTTGGGGCGTGCGGACCCCGATAGATCGCGATCGCCCTCGGTAAAGCCCTTCTGGCAACGCTTATCTCCCCGGTGATTATGCAGCGTACCTCGAGCCCGCTGCATGCCGAACCGGGGAAACGCGCGTCGCCGGGCATGGGCGCTTTGCTTTCGTCCTATGTGGGAGAAGTGGATGGCCTTGAAGCCCCTTTCTCGGCTCTAGGGCCGTTGCTCAAGTATTTTTAACATCCGAGATTCCCGTATCGTAATCGCTCACCGTCTACCACTAGCAAGAATCGCTTATAGACCGCAGCCTCATCGATCCCGAGCGAGGGCAAGACGGAGTCCAAATGATCAAGGCTTCGCAGACTGGCCCTCGCTTGTTCGCGGGTCGAAAACCCTCGGCGCTCATCGCCAAGATTCGCGGTAGAGTCTCGAGAGATGAGCACAATTCGCCCTCGCCGCATTGCTTCGATGCCCCGGCCAACGCGCATACGCTACCAATCACCAGATAGATGGGTGGTCGACGGGCGGGAGCGCTGAGACGAACTGGATCGCCGGATGTGGAATTGTTTTAGTCATTCGCCGCCGGGTATTTTCAGGAAGCTTCTCTCCCGGAGTTCGCCCAGCTCTTCGAGCGAGTTCGGGCGACCAAATCACCAATGCCCGGCCCTTAATCGCCGCTCACTGCATCGATGTCATATATTAATCTAAGGGACCACTTGCGCATCCGTCCGGTCCGAGGTCCGCTTCGCATAACGGCTTCTTCGGGAAACGCCGTGATCACCACGATCAAGGCAAGGCTCGAAGTAGGGTAAGAGCTTCCTTTGGCCATCACCAAAGGAAAGCGCTTAACTTCAATTGGCAAGTACCGGTTTCGCAGGGAGCATGGTCTTGCTCGAAAGTAGTAGATGGGGAATTGGTCCAAATTCCTCCCGGCCAAACTGTATCGAACTTACGGCCAGATCGAAATTGCCGTGCAGTAGATACAAAATCCTCGTTCCCTTTGGCATGACCAAAGAATCGTTGCCTGACATGTAACTTTTGAGTTCCTGGGCCGCGATCGCGATTTGGCATGTCCAAAGAAAATGACCTGCGGGTCGGTCTTGATGGCTTGAAGAAAGGTCGGCAGCGCCTGGACGACTTGCTAGTAAAGCGGCCGAGGGCAGCGCCATCCCCCATCCCCCGTTGTACCTCCCTAACCGCTGTCGGGTGCTCGGAGGTTTTGAATGGCTTCCGGTTGGTTGGAATCAGCCTCGATCCCCTCGGCGGGTGACAAGGTACCCCAAGAATTTCCCCGAACGCAACCGGCCCGAACGCCGCGCCTTCCTACAAGTTAAGCTTCAAATCGTGTTTCTTGAGAATGGAAAAGACCCCCGCCGAGGTGGGAGAGATGGTCTTACGCAAACTTGCTCTTTACCACCATATCGCCGATGTAGGCCTCCATAATGTCGCCGAAGCTCCTTGGTAAACATCTTGGAGACCATCCTCCTCGTAGATAGCCCCCTCGCTTTTTTGGGCGAAAAGGCATGACCCGAGCAGCGTAAGATCCCCTTTGGCGTAATAAACGCCGCCTTCTACGTCCCCAAGATCACTCATCGCGATTTGGTGGTATCCGCGTAGGCATCCATGAAGCCGAGCCCGCATGACCGCCGCGGGCGCCCACCGCTTGATCTATCCGAGGGAGGGGAAAGCGCCTGGGGGGCATGCGCCGCCGAGGTTCGTGAAGTCCACATACCTCCACTTCCCGCTTCTTTTTTTCTTCACAACAGGGTTTTGCCAACCACGCTGGGTACATCACCTCTCGGATAGCCTTTGCTTCGGTGAGGCGGTCAACCTCCATGATCTAGCGCCGGAAAGTGGATACCCAGAGGATCGCCTCGGTTTTTGCACTACCGGCTTCCTAGCCGGATCAACATTGAGGGCGTGCGTGATGAATTCGGGGCTAACGCCCGGCATTTCGTACGGAGTCCACGCGAAAACCTCAATATTATCCTTGAGGAAAGCTACCAAGTCATTCCGCTCGGAGTTAGACAGGCCCGAACCGATCATAAAGTACCTGGTGCCTTCTTCGTTGATGGGCACCTTGACCAGCTCTTCAACTGACTTTTCCTTGGCTTTGGAGCCGACGTCATCGAGAATAGGAGTGCACTCCCCAATCCATCGAACCCGCCGGCGGCGCCATCCCTCTTTGTCCTTTGATGAACGACATTGACAAAGCATCTCTTTGAGGCCATCTGGTTTCCTCGGATGGTCTCCTGTTTTCCGTTCGTGCCGATGAACCGGACACACTGGTGGAGGGTTGAGGCAATGGCCCCCATGGCGTGGAGCCAGCCCCGACCCAAGATGGCGTTGTAAGGGCTCGGGGAGTCTACCACGGTGAATTCTATCTCCAGATGCATCGATCCCGCCCAGACCGGGAGGGTGATGCTGCCGAGCGGATAAACTGGAAAGCCCGAGAACCTGACAAGCGGTGTGCTCGAAGGGGTAAGCTCATCACGCGTTCGTCCGAGGGCCTTGAAGGCCGAGTAGTAAAGGACGTCGGCGGAGCTCCCCTGATCCACTAGGATTCGCCTAATATCTATGTAATCGATACTTACCTCGATTACGAGAGCATCGTCATGCAAGAGTTGTAGACCGTCCAAGTCCCGCTCGGAGAAGGAGATAGTGTATGGGTCCGCTGGTTCATCATACTTTCGCTTTGGCGCCCTTTCGAGCGTCATTACTTCCATGGCTGCCTCCATCTTTTGCAACTTTCTCAGTGCATTTCGTCGCTCGAGCTTTGCTTAGGGCCGTGGATGGTGAGGACAACTCACGGGCGTTACCCTTTCCCCGTTTGGCCTAGGCGGTGGGGGGACGGGGGCTTGGTGGTTTGGCGTGGATGCGGCTCCCCGAAGCGTGGTCGGCACGTCTTGCTATGGTCGATCCACTTTCGTTCATGCGTCCTCGGCGACAAGCCCGTTCTAGGTGGACTTTGAGCGGACGGCATCTCGTAGTGTAATGGCCCATCTCGTTGTGGTAGGTGCACTTTCCTTGCGGGTGGGATCCGACCCATCTTCTCCTACGGCCGATAAAACCAGCGTTTTACGCCTATCTCCGACCAACAATGCGTAAATTGGCATGGTAAAGGCGTGGTTTCGGCTATATAATCGTTATCGTTTTAGGGGCTTCTCCCATCCCTTACTTTGCCGTTGCGCTTCTTCCGTTGTCCCGATGCCCCTATCTCGTATCCGCCACCACGTGTCATTCGCGATCCGCTTCTCGGGGTTGTTCACCTGTTTTTTACCTCCTTGGCATTCCCTCAACACACCCCCTTTGGCCTCTCCGTCGAGAATCGGCTTTCGTCGAGCTCTCGGAAGCAGGTTGACTATCTCCATCCCGGCTCTACCATGTTTTTCGGTGGCCGTTACCAAAAGCTCTTTGAAGAGGTGGGGTGGCGGTTAAGCCCGTTTTGAGCGGCGTGGAGGCGATCTTCGGTCACATCCTTCCACGCAGTTTGTACACCTCCCGATTACCTCGCGATATACTCTTTGAGGGTCTCCTCCGCCCCCTGCTTCATGTTGGATAGCGGCGTGGCCGTCTTGCCTTCGGCCGTGTTCTTGGTCACAAAAGCCAAGGCCGAATCTCGGCGCTTGAGCTCATCGAAGTCGTTAATTGACCCCGGCGGTCATGCTATACCCGCGGGGGCCTTGGTGGTCGAGGCTCATAGAGAACGTTCGGCACATGAGAGTGTCATTTGTGGCCGTGGTTTGAGACCAGCGATATTGCTTTGACGGCGTCACGCGACCGCCGCCGGCTCATATTTGTCAAACTTCGGGATTTTGAACCCACGCGGAGGTGCAGCCTCTGTGATTGCTCGGCAGAACGGGGATCGTCCCGCCTTTTCTAATCTGAGCTCGGCAGGATGTGGGTGGCCGGGATTCACCGCTCGGGTTTTCCCGTGCACACGCTTTTTCGGAGCCGCCTTGCCTCGTGCCCGCGGGTTAGACCTATCCATAGGTGTTGCTCCTCCTGGAGGACGGTCTTCTTGTTGTGGCCATCCCAACCCCTGGCACTCCTTCCCGAGGGTGGTGTCGTCTCGCGGTCGCCCTGGCATGGTAAACCCTTTTCACCCGGTTTGAGCATTGGCGAGCAGCGATCTGTCGCCACCGCCATTTTGCGGTATACTTGTCCCCTGTGCCTCAAACCATTTGTTATTATTATTGCCGGCTCTGCCAGACCCCTCACTAAGTCGGCAGTCACGTTTCCTTGAGGCCTCTCGCCTTAGTCCCCGCTTCTGACCGCCCAGCTGGGCAACGGCCCATACCCCCATCCCCCACCCGCCATGGCCACCCCCGCCTCTGCCAGACCTCACTCCGGGCGTTCTTCCTCGATCATTGGGCCTTTCTCCTTGTTGTAATTTTTCTCGGATTCTCGACGCGTTCGCTTACTGATACGCTGGCTGGATCGCGGCAATTCTCATGCCGCGGGTACCGCATCGGGTGGCTTTGTTCGACGGGAATTCCCTACCGTAGTGGGCGTCTTCCCCGTCAGCACGCGATCAGCATCGCCGTGTTCGCTAAGTAATGGCGCCTCGCTTCGTCGGCCAACTTCAACGACTTGTCTCGAGGCGAAAAGACCGGACCCTTTCAATGTTGCCGGTTCTTCCGCTGTTGTGCCCCTCCGAAGTCCTTGTTCGCCCCCCCGACGCCGTGAGGGTTGGACCCTCGGCTCCCGTTTACAGCCAAAGACCTCTGCCTTAGCAACTCCAGCCCGGCCCCTATGGTGGGAGGGGAGGGGGAGGAAGAGCCACCTCCGATCCGGTAGGGAGTCGCGAGGTGGTTGAGGGGAGAGGGACGCCCCCATTCATGCCGGGGCGAATATTGTTGTCCGCAAGGCTGTTCTGCCCCATAGCCGTTGTTGTTCACGTCACCGTCCCATTTCTCGCTGGATAATGGGGAGGGCGGTGAGCCCCAAGTCCTCCCCTAACCCAGTGAAAATACCCATATGGCGTCGGCGAGTGGACCCATTCTCTCTCGGCGTCGTTGAATGCAGCCATGCCCAAGGTCAAGTCACCTATCCGGTTGGTTGGGAGGAGCTCGGGGGAGGAAAAGACACCCACCCAAGTGTGCAGAGAAGTCGGGAGGAGTAGTTATCCAACTTCCCCAAATTAAGCCAATTGTGGGAGGAGTCTACGGGATCGAGCCTTCAACCTTCCCTTGAGGGTTGAACGGCCGCGATGGATGGAAGAAGTGGTGCACTTTGTGAGGACTTGCATAAGTAGAGAACCTCTGCCAGTGCCTGAGCCCGGACGGGTGGGGGGTCCTGGAAGGCACTCGATAAAGTCGGGCCACCTAGGAGGGAGGAGATATGCACTTCTAAATCTCAAGAAAAGACCTGACTGTTATGAGGGGTAGTAAAATGAGGAGAGAGATCGATCTGGTGGTAGTTGTGAGTGTGTATTTATAGGCAGAGGGAGCGTGCATTTCACGGGCTCGGCCCTCCCCGCTTCCGCCATTGGGCCGGAATGACAGTGAAGTGACCTCTCCCCCCGCCATACGACGCCATATCTCGCCGACGCCATGGCACGTGTTTCGGTAGTCAAATCACCTCGAGACATTCCCTAAACCCACGGCCGGCCGCAGCGGCGGCAGACATGTAGTAGGTGACTGCCGCATTTAATGCTCCATTGGGAAACGTGTGGTGACTGCACGCTTCCCGAACAAGAGGCCCGGAGCCCCCACTTCCCGGTGGTCGATTGGCTCGGCACGCAATTGACCCATCTCCAGGACGCTCGGCACTTCGATCGGCGGAGGTCCCGAGAGTATGCCGAGAGACAAGAGGAGGTTGCCACACCTTGGGCACGTCACGCTCGGCAAAGATCATTCAAATCCTTATTCGTCCAAAACTACGCACATGTGCTCCTGGCCGAGGATGCCACACGTTCGGCACCATCGAAGCGGATCGAACTGCATTCAGTTTGTCTGATTCTGAGACACTTGATCCTTTTCAGCTTCTTTGTACTTTTAGGAGAGTGACCCTGGTGGTCCCTATGGATCTGGCCCGCTACATGGCCTATTGGAAGTTCAATTGCGATGGGGCCTTTCGCCCGCAATCAAAGAAATCTGCGTTTAGAGTTACAATAGCCACAACTCCATTGCCGTTCAGTTTTCGATTCTGAAGTTGAACTATACTTTCAGGGCATAGGTGCGTTGATCAATCTGTGGTTTCTGAATAGTATTACTAAACCATAAGTACCAAAAAGAAAGCTGCTAAATTGACCCTATTACAATGCTCTTCACATGAAGTAAAAACACAGCTCTGATCTATATACTGTAACTTAAATTCTGTCTTAGTACTATCGACTTAGTCTTATTACAATGCCCTTTATAATTCATTTCTCTAGTAATTTGATTGTCTAGTCATTATCTAATTATCTGGTTAAACTTGGGTTGCTCAAGAGACATTTTCATGAGAACCATCGAGGAGGTTAAAAAAACAGGGAGAGGCGTAACTGGGTAGGCAATGATTTTAACTGGAAATCTTCTGCTGAGTAACTATTTATCCATTTCATTTTGTTCTGTCCTCTCCAATAAGTCTCAACAAGGAGCACGAAATCTCAAATCCATGTACATCAGTGCCAGAAGGCAATCACAGGACACTTACGAGACATATCTTTTATGCTTGTAGGTACAAGCAATGGCTGCAAAAAATAGTCTTTGTTAGCATTCGAGAAAGTGTTGCTAATGGGTTTTTGAATCCAAGTTTCAACACTCTGTATCGTACAACACAGGTTTGGCTCATCAACAGTTTTAAGACTTAAATGACTATATTGTGAGTAGTTGATTTATGGAGCCTGGAGGCTAGAAGACAACTTAATCATCATTGCTTCAGTCTGGTGTGAGGAACTGAAAAGTTGACTGTTTCCAGAACAAGAGAGTTTAGGTTATTAGATGGGGAAATTTTTCTTTCCAGTTTTCTGAAAACAAAAATCCTAGAACAAAAATTCATACATCACACAGTCCAGGAGCCAAAAGTTCAAACATTATACAGTAGTTGCAAAAACAAAAATCCTAGAAACTGAAATGCTCTCTCTTCAACTTTCCCTGCTTTTCCCTCATCTTCAACTTCCCCTGCTTTTTCCGCATTTTTCTATTCTTGTTCTTCTCATACTCGGCAACCATGTCACTCAAGTCCTCTCCCGACTATGCAAGCTTCCCCTCCTCCTCCCTTGCTTTCTTATACTTAGCTGGCAAAGCATTGTCCATTACTTCCAACTCTTACAGTTTGTAATGTGACATCAACACTATCGATTTCCGGCGCTTCAAATAATAATCAATCCCTTCCAGCAGCCAGCTTGTCTTGAGTGCGAGCCACTAATGACGTATACATGAGGTGTTCCAAGTAAGGTACCCGGAGCAATACTTTCTTCCTTTTTCTCAAGTACTCGATAAAGATACTTCTCCGGTTCTGTTCTTGGCCTCTTGCGAAGATCAATAACTTCTGGTGTCTCAACGCCAAAAGATTGAATGTCGAACCACGATTCCTCTTCCTCCGTCTCATTCCTCTTCCCGCTCTCGTTTCTACCACCTCCTCTTCATCTTCTTCTTCCTCCAAATCACCCCAATGCTTGGTGTTACCGACTAATTCTTCCTCCTGGTTGTACTGTTGAACCCCATAGACATCCCCATATAGGGGGTGGCCGTATTCATCGACAGGAGGTTTGCCCCAACCTCCGGGATGATAACCATAACTAGCTCCGAGAGGAATAGGAGCATTCACCCCTGGAAATTTCAAGTGTGGATAAGAAGGTGGTGGACCATATCTTTGCATACCGATGAGCCATGGGGGAGGAGTGCCACTTTCCGTCATACCAAGAGCTTCTTTTAATAGCTGTGATAGCATCCCAGGCTTCATCTTTCTCGTTAGCTCGACCTCAAACTCTTTTCCTTCGTAGTAAATATCGCCGTGTGCTGTCATATTCGGCTTTGTTTGGTACATAAAAAACGCGTCATGGAGAACCTGGTAATCGATATCAGTTCTCCCCATCTTTGGATGCATCATCTTCTCGTGTTGCTTCTGTTTAAGCTTCTCTTTCTCAATGTAACCCTCTCTGATTTTACTTATCCCCGTAGCAGCAATAAAATCAGGAAGTTGAAAAGGCTGTTTCTCAATACCACGCTTCCCCTGCATATACTTTCTCTTATGACTCCAATGTCTCGGTACGGGTACAGAATTCCGATACGATTTAAGGGACACCAACAACTTAGGGTCGGGTGCAGTTGCATCCCAAACCTCCACCAAATCAGGTCGCCTACAAATTTTCTTCAGTTCACACAATTTCATTCGTCGATCAGCCTTTTTCTTCTTACGTGAGAGGCCGATGCGGACTTCATCTACTATTTGTTTGGCATCTCGATCTGAGTCATCGTTGTCCCTGTCGTTGTTCTTGTTCAAGGCATCATTATTCTTCTCCTGATCACACTCCATAGTTTCCTTAATTGAGCTGAATTTCTCAAAGATTTTTGCAAACTCGTTATACAAACTGCCGAATAAATCCACCTTCTCGACTACATACTCGACTTCAACTTTCTCCGGCGCCTCCTGTTGAGAATTGGTGCGGCAGTTGTAGCTGTCGTGACCAATGGCCGCTGCTGGCTGATGACAGCCTGTGCTTTTGAGTGTGCGTGTGCGTGTGCGTGATCTCTTCTTCGTCATCAGGGCCTGAGTTCTATCGAGCAACAGAGCTTCAGGCCTCCAAAAATAGAGACGCAAACCAGAAAGAGTGAGGGAGACGAACAGGGTAGAGAGAGAGAGAGAGAGAGAGAGAGAGAGTTGATGTGGAATGACCGAATGAATTTTTCAATGAACTCATGTCAATATTTATATACTACTAGTAGTAGAGTAGCCCTAATCATAATAGGATTCAATCATAGATACTACTCTTAATCGTAATAGGAGTACTTGGTAACCAAGTAACGAGAACTTAGGAAACTTGGAAATTACAAAACTTGCTAATCAAGTACTGGAAAATTAAACTGACTTCTAAAAGTGAAAAAGAACAACGTGCACAATAAGGTATGCGACTTACAAAATACGCTCATTGATAAAGTGGTTCCCTAAAAATGCTCTTGGGCCTTTTTTTTTTTTGTTACTGTCTTTATTTGGAGATTTTGTATTTGTTAGTTTTTCGTCAATTTCTTGGTTGATTCGTCTCGACAAAGGAAATCGAAGCAAATCAAAATTATGATCGAGACTCCAATATACTTTTTGTAATTACCAGTTTAACCCACTTAGCCTGGCCAAAATAAAAATTAAATTCGATCATAACTTTGACATTGTTCAAGTCTGAATCATTAAACACGTAGAAATTGATATAAAACTAACAAATGCAGGGCAACATTTAAATAAGGACAAAACAAAAATGCTAAAAAAACCCATGGACTTTTTTTAGGAAAACCCTAGTCCTACTATCGTAGATACATATTTCTTTCCCTTTCGACAAATATTTTTTTGAAAGGCAAAAGAAATTTTATTAATCTTTGAAATTGTTACGAAGACTAAAAGGACAAGGGATGATGTCATCATATCCTAAAGCGAAGCTAAAAACAATCATATGCTCAAGAAGCCAACCAAAGACACTTAAAGGGCTGAAACCCAACACCCAAGAGGCCTAACAATGCTGAGATAAAACCAATAAAAATCTTGTAAGAGAGTGAAATTAGTCGGGAACATAAATCAAGACTAAACTGATTAGGGACGAGAATAATGAACGATTAGACGAATGGACTAAGGAGAAATCTATGGAACTGATGAAGAACAAGGCTAGAACGGTAGGAAAGAATCCTTGGCAGGATTCCCCCTTTCTAATCAGAGTGAATGCTCTCTAGAGAATGTTTTCTCTCCCTAGAATCACTCTCGAGATCCGTGAGAAAAAAGGTGCTTTGAAAGGTGGGAGGGATGTCCTATTTATAGGGCGCTTGGCCTCTCTTTCTAGGCCGAGTCCACTTATAAACTCTGGACATGTGTCACAAAAATCGTGCATGAATATTCCTTTCGTACCGTCCAGGCTGCAGCCCCCGTGACACCCGCGGTAATCCCGCGGGTGCTACTCTGCAGGCGCCTTTTCGCGGTGAACCCTTGTCCTTAGCCACCAATCCACAAAATTCTCTAGTAGTCCCGAGAAGCGGCGTGGTCATGATCTCCTCAGTCGTGCCGAAGCCGCGACCAAGCCTCAAAATGGCTTCCCCTCTAGTCCTGCCAAGTCGACTAGGGCAGACTAACTCGTCCGAGTCCGTTTAGGAGTTGACATCTATCCTTGTCAGACTCTTATTCTTCAGGGTATCAAGGTCGATCCCCTTGCTATTGCTTTCTCGTTTGAAGCTTGAACGGCGCAGGCCATAACGTTATTTGATTGTCTCTTGATCGAGGCATCTCTGTCCGTCGCTCGAAAATATGACTAAGTATGAAAAATTAACTTTTTTTTCGAAAAGTTTTGATTTGGCCGATAAAAAGTGCCGGGAATTATTCCTCGAATTTTTCTAAGCACAATGGCATAATCGGATGATCTTTTTGAGTACGGTAAAGAAGCCTTTCACCCCTTTTCTTCGGAGAGAAACATGCCGTTTTCCGCCTTTGTACTAAAAATGGGGGGATGAATTTTTGATATGATTGGATTTTTAAAATTCTGGCAATGCCATTGTTTCTGAAAGGGGGGTACGTCCTTATTTTCATAAATAAATTAAAGTAAAGAAAATCTTTACTTAACTTTGGTTTATGAAAATAAGTACCCAAGATCCGAGGTTGAGGACCAGGAAGTGTACCTAGAACCCGGGGTTGAGGATCCGGAGTTGGTCATTCCGGGGTCAAGGATCTGGAGCTGAGATTCCGGGGCGGGGTTTCAGAGGAGTTGAGATTCCGAGGTTGGTCATTTCGGAGTTGGGCAATCCAGGGTTGGGCATTCCGGAGTCAAGGATCCGGAGTTGCCATTTCGACTTTCGAACATTTTTCTCTGTTAATTTCAAATTAATGTCTACGTGTCGTGTTAACATTTTTTCCCTTCTACAAATCTAAAAGAGAGCAACCGCCACCATAACACTCCATGGCCACTAGAAAGAGACTGGCCCCGCCCACGCTGCCACCACCGTTGCCGGAATCCGGAGAACAAGCCCCAGAGAAATGGATCGAAAAGTCCCTCCTCGATCACCCGAAGCCCATGAAGCCGAAGCCCACACACCCAAGGGCAGAAGCCCAAACACTTAATGGGCTGAACCAAACCCAAAAAGTTTGACCCAACGCAAAGTCAACCAAAGGCCCTTGGCCCAAATAAAACATGTACAACCCAAACAAGAATACAACCATCACCCACCTTCACCTAGCAAACCCAACCGCCAACACCCAAAGCCTGCGCCCGTCAAAAGAACCCAACTACCCAAGCACGACCAATAAGCAAGCAATGCGCCACCACCGTGAGCAAGCAAACCAAAGCGGAACCCAAAAACCAGACACTACAACAACACTAGCCGTTAGGCACAGAACCGGGATCAACCAACGAAGAAAATCACCAGAAAAGATTGTTTCTAGAAAGAAGGAAGAGATGTAGAGAGAAGGAACTGATAAAAAAAAAAGAAGGTAGAGAGAACGTTTTTTCAGTTGTAGACATTGATGAGAAGCTTTGCTCCCCTTTTGATAATTATTAAAAGCATCTAATTGTGTTGGTATTTTTTCGAAAAGAAAATAATGTGGGTCCCAAACAAGCTCTTTCACATGTGGATGGTGGTGTCCACACACACTTAGATTGTCAAAGTTTTGTACAAGCGTGTGTGATTGTATGTTTATTATTATTATTATTATTATTATTATTTTTAGCATCAAACTTGCCTGCAACTTGTTTGATTGTAAGTTTGTTCATGATTCAAATGTACTTCTGCTGTGCATAGATGCTAACAACTTACGAAAAGTTATATATATCCTATGATTCATATCGTTTTTATACAAAACAAAAAAAAATATATGTATTCCACTTTGTATCCTTTTTGTTCAAGAATCCTACCATTACGATGATGTATCCTACAATATATTAGCTTATCTTTATATAATCCATATCCTAGAATTACTTATTGAAGAAAAGTAATATCATATTATGAATAAGTTTTAAAATTATATAATGAATTTAATGCATAATCAAGTTTGAGACAACACAAGGGCAAAAAAGTTATTTGACAATTGTTTTCCGTCATCCACTCTCTCTTATTTATAAAACATCTAAGCCAAGTCAAAAGTTATCCTCTGTTTAATTCCCCATCCAAACCATATATTTTTTTTTTATTCTCATTCCATAAACATCACATCAATGTAAGGACAACACTCCAAAAATAATACTTCTTCTTATCTTATCCTCTCTATAACTTATCCCCTTGAAATTAATTCTCCATTCAATCGAGGCCTGACGGATAGACTAAAGAGAAGTCCCGCGTCCCTTGGATTCCAAAGTAAAATGAAGCAGATAAGCATGAGGGCACCCTCACTTCAATGGCTAGCTTTTGGGATAGAGTTCTTCCCAAGATTGTTCAACAGTCGTGACATAGTTGATGGCACCACTGCGAAAATTGGGGTTCCAATATTGTAATATCAAATGAGAATCGGGAGTACTAAAAGCAAAGTTTTTAGCAAACAAAAAACTCAACCTAAATTGAAGAATGCATAATTCCAAAAATTATCTCTAGATGAGCTTTCCGAATTTTGATTATATTTTCACTCACAAGATCCTTCTGCAAATTTATTCTTCAAATATTATTCAAACACTTGCTAACATTTTCTCACCGTGGTTTAAAAATTCATAATTTACCATGTACAGTCAAGAATCTAAAAATAAATGGGTATTGTTCACATATGGAATACGCAAAACAGAAAACGGAAATAAGAATGAAAACAACTCAGAATAGAGAATTTTAGCCATCGAAGCAAGCCTGAGATCATAACAACCATACAAAACTGAGAATGAGTTTGAAATTTTTTCAGCAAACAAAACTAAGATCAAAACAAGCCGTCACAGAGAGAGGTTCCCAAAAATTCCAAGTTTGATCAGATAACAGGCTCACGTCACATGAGTAAAAACTAACAAGGGTTGTTTAGGAAGAATTGAATCCGGAAGGAATTTGGGAGCATTTCTCACCGCAGCACTTATTCCACTGCAAGTTGTTCCTTTAGGAGTACAAGATCACCCTTATTTCCATCAGTGTCCATCAACCATCACTTATACTAACTTCAATCGAAATTCGAAAAAATGACAAGGAAAGGACACCTCTTTTTAGAATAGAGACATTCTTGAGCATTTTTCAGCAATTCATTTTAGTTTCCTCCTCTCTTCCACGACATCCAAATTGAGCCCAGAACTAAAAAGGGTAACAATGCCTAAGGCAGGGCTAGAATTTAAACCAAGTCCAAAAATATAGCTTCTTGCTTGAAGGTCAAACCCAGTTCATTCAGAGTTAAGGCACTCTCCGTCATCAAAAGCATGCCGGAGATGTGCCCTCCCCTGCCAAATAAATAACACATGCAAACCAAACAGCTAATGTAATTGCTGGCTATAATCCAGAAATAATCAAAAGCAGCCACGAGAGAAACTTACTAATCTATAAGTGCCAGGCTTGATCCCCCAACCATGATCGATGAAGTCAAAAAGGGTCTGCAAAGCACAAGTTAAGCCATATGAATGTGAAGAGGAAGTGATCACAATGCAAATCAAGTCCTCTCCACAACCTACACCAGGAGTTTGTCAGTCTTAAAAAAATCGACCTTTGAAACAGCTGCCATCTGGCAACTCTAGAAGAGTAACAGCATTTTCATCATTCAAGGTTGGTTCCTGAGGAAGGGAAGTTTCCTTTGCTGCTAGATGTCCATATCTATCCTGCAGTGAAATATAGTCCCCATGCATGAAAATTGGAACCATGAAAGCATAATCCATAACTGAATCCATCCTCCCCATACAACGTTGAGGGAAATTGCCAGAAAGTCTTGATGCATAGGATGTACGAATTGTCGAACTCCACTCAGAGGACATCAACAAACATAAAATAGTGAAGCAGAATATTCAAACAATCTCCAAAAGAAAAATTAGAGTGAACATCACAGTGAGTGAAGCTGTTTATTTTTTAATTTTATAGCTGCTCTCGATCACTCTAGCAAACTCAGATTA
The DNA here is from genome assembly GCA_022606695.1 of Vaccinium macrocarpon. Classification (NCBI taxonomy): domain Eukaryota; kingdom Viridiplantae; phylum Streptophyta; class Magnoliopsida; order Ericales; family Ericaceae; genus Vaccinium; species Vaccinium macrocarpon. The sequence continues at coordinate 12,432,730 of CM040180.1, forward strand.
AAACTACTTTCTTTCTCAGCTATGAACTTCTAACCACTTTTAGGAAAACCCTCCAGGCTCAAGGTTGGTGGATCTGGTTGGGGTTCAGTAACTAGCCAAGAAATAGTGAGAGTTTTAAAAGGTCAATTGGTAGAGCAACCACAATATAGCTTCATCTAGACAGTAATGCAATACCCAACAAGAATCAAGAAAATAAGAACAGTCGTTCAATTACTAGAGCCAGAAGCTATCAAACTCTTCCAATAAAAAATAGATGAAAAACCCCTGTAGTACACTATGAAAAAATTAATGCTTTCGATCCTGGGACGAATATAACACCAATCATTATAAATCATATGATAGTATATCCATAACTGCTGGCTCAAGATTCAAAGTGAGATTGGGTGATGGGGGGCGAGGTATTTACGGGGATTAAGGGCCCAAAGACAATACTACTTGCACATTATTAGAAATTACTGTGAGGAATTCAAGCAATACCTCATCAAAATGGAGATTCGTTTCATCGGGCAGTGGATGATCAATGTTGTGCTCATCTTGGATAGATGAGCTTCCCGTATCAAATGACAGCGTTGGAGATGGAGATGGAGATGGCAGAAGCTTTACACATCCCAAACTAGCCAAATAACTGACTTGTTCATCATTACCCCCAGTAAGAGCATTGGAGATGGCAGAAAAAATATGTTTCTCTAGATCAGGTTCGGCTGCCTCTCGCAGACTCAATAGTGGTCCAATAAAACCGGCGTCGATGACAGCCTTTTGAAAAAAAAAAAGACAATTATTTACTGTTGGGAACAAGAAATATTTTAGGTGCAAATAAGTTTATGCTTACCTGTATTTGTTCCTCGCTCCTAGCGAGGATATTTGAGAGAATCCAAACGATTGTTACCTTTAAAATCTTCAAATGCGTGTGTGTTAACACACTCAGCAAGTGCGGAAGTGCACCACAATCTATTATGTATTGAGTTTGGAAAACTGTCCCGAATGAAATATTTGCAATAGTGAAAGCTGCTTCACTAACCACATCTGTGGCTGGGTGACTGGAAAATACAAAAATTAGCTTAGACTTGGAGTGAGACATTAGTATACAGCTCAAACAAGTAAGGTGTAATTATAAATATATCTTTTTGGTTCATTTTTTTCAAGAATGGACATAAAACTAAGCTACACCCTTCCTCGCTCTAGAGAGTACTCTCTCTAGGCGATTCGAGGGGATCCCTGTTTTGCTCGTTTATCTCTAGAAAATATTTTCCTTCTTTTTTTGCAGCCAAACAACAGAAAATGGATAAAAACATTACTAGAAGTTCTTTTACGCCCAAACAAACGGAGCGTGACTTTCACCACAAACAAGAGAAAAACAAAAAACAATTAAGGTGCAGTGCTACTTACCGAAGGAGTTCAACAAGACGGGGAAGGACGCCTGCCTCAATCACAAGTTGAATGTTGTAATTCGTGCCTTCCGAAAGATAATATAGCGCCCTACAAGCTTCTTCAAGCACCTTTTCGTCATTTGCAAGGATAAGTTTCCGAAGGGCCTGAAGGGCAGGCATTTTCTGCCAAATTTATATAAAAAAAATTACTTGGGGCATGAATCACAGCGATAAAGAAAAAACATGTGACTATCATCAGATTGACAGATTCAGAGGCTACAATGAAGCACAGATACTCAGAAAGTAGTCACGTATGGGTATTGGATACCGATACGCGCCCCAGACATATTATACATCTTGTAATAGAAATTAAACCATTTTAATATCGGATACATTTTGGATACGCAAGTCTTACACACAGGATACGGCATGATATGCTTTGGTATACGGCAGGAGTTTAAAATGAAATTGTTTAATGAATCAATTAAAAATCACAAGGGAAAAAAGTGTAGTAATAGTATGCATAATCGAGTATGAGCAGAAGAAAAGATAGATCAAATTTTCAATTCTTTGATCCCCAGACTCTCTCACAGAATGCCGCTCGAACCCACACCAACCCATTTGAATCCATATCCATATCCACTACTTAACAGAATCAAATCCTCTATTCTCATCTCCTTCTAGCAATAGTAGAACCTCATGTCTCGTGACATTCCCATCCAAAAACTAGAACCCACTGCGTGTGATCGTCATGCAGTGTGGGTCATAAACCTTGAAAACCGACTACTTTTCACCCATGGCGAAACGCATAAAAACAACAATCTGGTGAAACAAGGAGTTTATTCTCCTTAAGCCTTCACCCATGGTTGATTCAATAAATGTAGACAATTTATGGTAAACTCTCAAGAACATCCTGCCCCCAGACATCTAATTTGAAACAGTTATAAAACCCCTCATATAGATGAAAACAATACTTAACCATTCAAATCTTTCCGTAAAAGGAAAAATACGAGTGAACTGATAAATCAGTATAGATGAGAAATGACACCAGCCAAAATTTGAAACCAATTCTTCAACGAAACATTAATGAACCAATTATCATTAGACCCTATCTAGACATTATATATCGTAGAGCTGAAAGAGCATCCACTAACAATTTGAGGACAGTGACAATGCTGTGAATAGGCCAATATTGTCTCGAATAGGCCAATATTGTCTCTGCAACAGTTTTCCCACTTCATGCCAGAGTACAAATCATGGATGTCATTGTCAGCCACCAAAAGTTCCATAGTATCGTAGAATAAAATGAACCAATTGAAACACATTCCAGAAATATAACAATGACGGAAAGAGCAAACCTGAGCAGTACATAAAAAATACCCTATGTTGAATTTCAATTTCCACTGACAATTAGCAAAATTTGCTGTAGAAGTGAGTTCATAAAGAATGAAGGACCAGGAAAGAAAAAATCTGGCCTGGCAATACCCAATTCGTGGTGTTAAACCATACCTGCGTTTGAGACAAAAAATCAAAAAGTGGTGAACAACCAGCGTGCTAGGAGAAATCGAAAGGGGAAAGTGGTGGAACGGTGAACACCCAACTGGTGGTGTTACTTCAGCAATTCCTGGTAGTCTGGTACTGATTGGCTACTTTGAGAGAGAGAGAGAGAGAGAGAGAGAGAGAGAGAGAGAGAGAGAGAGTAGTAATGGTTGCACTTTCTTCGTGTGATTGTATAGGAGTTGTCAGTTGTGTCTCAAGCAGTTTCTTCTTCCGTATGTGTGGATCAGTTTTCATCATGTGTGTGTGGAGCAGTCATTTCATATTATCATGTGTGTGGAGCAGTCATTTCATATTATCATGTGTGTGGAGCAGTTTCTTTGTGTGTTGGTGGAGCACATGGTAACAGTTCCGAAGGTGCACTGGGTGCTAGGTGGTAAAAAAGTGAGTGAAAAATCATCATGACCGTTGGTGTGCTTGTTTCTCAATCTGAGCCATTGAATAGTTTCTGATAATAAATCTGAACCTTCAATTTAGGAATGAGTAAATCTGAGCCTTTAATTTCAGACATATTTTCAAAAACCATCCTTCCTTATTATACAGATAGATATACGAGATATACATCTTACAAGAGATACAAAGAATCACAGATTCACAAATTATCATATGTACAAGTTGCATAAATGTATAACTTAGGTTTTTATGCCTAATAGGATACCAAAAAGTATAAAATATATATAATTTAATCAGCCATATCCCTGACGTATCCGTATCTTATTGTTTTGGTTTTGCCATATCGCCGTATCCTTGTCATGTTGTATCCATATGTCGTATCCATGTATGTGCTTCATAGAACGGCTATTAAGCAAGAAATTCTGGACTATTATGGGTTTGTTTACTGACTCACAGATCAACAACCTGTTTGTAGGAAGGCTGTGGCTTGCCCATGCAAAAGTTTGCCAGTGTCCAAGCTGCCTTCCTCTGCATCGATGGTTCAGCATCCTCTGTCAGCTGTGCCAACAAACGAGGGAGAGCACCGTGGCCAAGCACAATATCGCGGTATTGAGGTGAATAACCAGCGATGTTATTCAGCGCCCGTACAGCCTACATAAAAAAACATAGGCTTTGTTTGGCATTCAGTACGATTTTGAGGTGGAAGCTAGGAGGGCTATCTGAAAAGCTAATTGTATGTTGATCGATAATATGGGTCTTCTAGTGAAGGTAGCTTGATTTGACAGAAAGAATGATACCGGTCCGTATAAAGTCTGTAATAGGAGTTACACAAAGACTCAAACCATGAAGTTGCTTTACAAAGATGAGGAGGTTTAGCTATGAGAACCTCAAAAACTATCAACAACAAAAGGCAACTAAAATAAAAAAGGAACTATCCAAAGGAGTCTCTAACTCCCAAAACCAACTATAAACAATTGTGTGGGAAGAGTATGGGAAAATAATTTTAGCATGTTACCTCCTCCCGAGTGTTATTCATTGGAGAGTCTAATAGCTTGACAAGAGAAGGGATGGCTCCTTGATCAACAACAACACTAACATCGTTTGCAAAACAAGTAATGGTGCCCAGCACTGCAGCGGCCTCAAACTGCACACATTTCAAGTAAAATGAATTTGTTGAGTCAACTGCCCTAACTGCAATAAACTCAAATTATCAGCGTTCTTTAGTATTAACCTGAAGTTCTGGGAGGTCATTCCTCCCAAGGAGCTGCACGAAACAGGGCAACATACCCGATCTAGCAAGGTCTTCAATGAGAGAATTATCTCCTTCTTCTTCACTGTCCTGATTCTCTCCCTCTTCCTCGTTATCTTTAGGTTTCTCTGTACATTCTCTCGTTAGAGTAGTGTTGACATCTGCATAAAACAAATAGATAAAGAATTCAGATTTCTTCATTCTAAAGAAAGAGACATGTATACAAGAGAACTCTGTAAGGGGGCATAAATACCTCGAATAACTCGTAAAAATATGTGATCTTGGGATGCCACCACTTCCCCCAACTGTATGTGTCTTCTAGCCTTAAAATACAACAGAAAATGACAATGCTTAATGAGCATTTACTTGAAAAGAACATAGTTGAATACTAACTATAAAAGATAAAGAATTTTACCCTAAGGGGGCGTAGAAACCTCTCCGCTTGCACATAGAAAATAAATGCTCGATCCAGCCTCGATATATCCTGATAAAAACTCCTACTAACCAAAGGCAGGCATCTAATGTCCGAAGAATCTAGCCACGAACAAATCTCTGCAAAAATTTCCAAGGGCAACCCGCTAAAAGGTTCACCCTTGGGTGGGGATGGGGATTGGGGGAAATTAGCAAAAGAAGTGACTTGAAAAATGCATCAGCAGAATGGTTTAGCTTGATCTTCTTACTAATTTCTGATTGATTCAAATGTAACACCTGAATCTTTCATATTTTCTTAGTTAACTCCATTTTTGTAATTTTTTTTACAAGTTCTTAATCAACACCATAAACGATTTCAAAAGAAACCAAAAACAAACAAATAGGAGAGACGTCATAGGTGCACACATCTGCCATCAAACTTTTGACGCAGCTTCTACTCTATTCCAACAATTTCGCATGTACCACAGACTTGCGGATCTAATGCTGCCACCTAACTTTTACCTTACGTAAACCTCGTTTGTATTTGGGATCTAGAATGCACGATAACTTTACTATCTACAGTTATTGACTGGCTTTCATATATCTGCTTTTTTAATTGAGTAATTGTTTCAGGCTGGACACAGGACACTAAACCTTTCTTGGATAACAGACCAACACCAAATACCATGGCATACATATGGATGTTAGGCCAATTTCTATTTTTTTAAAAAGAGAAATAAAGCAACTGAAAGTCTTGCAATCAAATCACTAGAATGTTTCTTACTTGGACAGGCATCAAATCAAATGATGGACGAGCATCTCCCACACTACTTTGAGCACTAACAGATGAAACAGCTCTGCCAAGCGATGCTTCTGATCCCAAGAACAACCTCAGCTGTAACAGAATAGAGCCCTTACCACATGAAAAATGATATCATGACATGGAGGATAACCAGTTCATCTTTCTCCAAACAATGTAGTGATTTCTGGGCACAGATGCCTTATGCAAAATTTAATCAAATTATCTGTTCAAGTCTAAGCAACTATGTGTAAGGTCCACATATTGTGATCAGAATAAACTGCAGATCTAAAAGTGGTATGGTCATTAATTACACAGAAGGAAGAATAATGAGCCACAGATGAGGGATTAATAAAAAAAAGGTAAAGAAACCAGCTCAACTGGATCAGGTGACAATGAGAAGACAAAAATGTACTGATACCATAGTGTCATGGCAAAGGAAGATAATCCCCCGAAAGGACTTAGTTTAACTATCCACACAAATGATTGACTTACTTTCCTATTTTATAGTGATCAGAACACAATCAGCTACGTTTACTTTGTAGTAATAATCAATTCATGCGCTATTAGCACAGTATCATGGCAAAGGCAGATGCTCTCGCCAAGCTGATGATTGACTGAAAGTCCTGTTTTACTGTTACTAGGAATACATATTAGCTGGACGAAAAACAAAATCTCCATATGAACCTTTGGAATTACTGAACCACAAACTACTCATTTTCATTACGCTCTACGTGTTCACCATTGCCACATCTAAAAAAACCTAAGATCAGCTTCAAGCCATCAAGGACGGACACAGAATTTTCAAACCAGTGGGAATGTATTTATAAAAAAACCTTAGGGCGGCGAGCCTGTTTCTAACATTTCTTTGAAAACAAAGCTACTATTAGGTTTATCCCCCCTCGGTCCGTCCTTGGAAGCCATGGCTATCACATGTCGTGATTCATGAAATCTGCAACCAACATTTGTTCACACACAAACAAGAACTCCTAGGAACACCGCCAGTGTAACTAAGATACACCATTTTGCTTCATAACAACAGATAATAATAACAATAACAAAGTAATGAAATGGAACAAGACAACTCAGTCTCATCTTGTGCAAGAAACAAACAAAGCAGCTAATGTACAACTGCTTCCTGGCTCGGAGCGGAGAAGGAGTCCAAGTCTCATTAGTCATTATCTTCTATTACCATCAAAGAGCTAAGGAGGTATAAAGAAAGATAGCTATCCCTAGAAGATGATCGTCTTCATCTTCTCGTCTGCTCTAGAAAACTACAAGCAACTACATCAATAACTTCCTGCCCACTACTCAAAAAAGAAAGAATTGACTCTCGCACCTTGTTTAAATTTCCTAACACTCAACATTAGAGGCATTAAGTTGTTTTCGTACTTATATTTAACCACACATTTTATAAAGATGAAAGCAATTTTGGAAAAACAGGACGAAATTCAAGGAGACAGTAGTAGCTGCAAGCAGCTTACTCGCATGAGTTGTTTTCATGCTTATATTAACCACACATTTTATACAGACAAAAGCAATTTTGGAAACATGGGACGAAATTCAAGGAGACAGTAGTAGCTGCAAGCAGCTTACTCGCATGATCTCTTGCAATGAACACAGTCAGTCAGTTCAATGTAGTATGTACTACTGATCCCCTTGTTGTCTAAATTCCCCAAAACTCAACACAGATCGTTAATTGTTTACATACTTGAAGCCTAACCACAGGTCCACAACAATACATGATGAAACAAAAAAACCGGATTCAAGAAGATGTTTAATAGCTGCAAGCAGCTTACTCCCCGAACACGCCAATGCAAGTAGGCATGAATAAGGAGTTTGCATGTTGGAATCCCTCCATCCCAAGCCTTGGGACCACTTGGTGTTATGACTGATCATTACCCCAGGGCCCCGGACATAGTCAAGTTGCGCGCAAGGGGGCCCAAACATCCACTTACCAAAAACAAAAAAAGTAGGCATGAATCTTATATGACCTAATTTGAATCCAAGGATCCAAACTTCAAATAGATTGAAAGGAACGGAGAGGAAAACACAGTAATAACAGAGAAGGAGACAGATGCGAAGTTAGCGTTTAATAGGGATAACAATGTACCAGAAGTTGACTTGTCTCTGTCAATATCATGCGGAATCCTCCGATCAGATACAAATGCTCCACCTCGATCGTTCATGTCGGCCTTCGGGAGCAACATATCTGATCCACCTCGATCGTCCATGTCGACCTTCGGAAGCAACATGTCTGATCCACCTCGATCGTCCATGTCGGCCTCCGGAAGCAACTAAACAACCGGTTCTTAAAACGAATGTGCGATTCAGCTAGGGTTTCGAGCAACGAAACGAAAGTTTCTTTCCCTCTGCTAGCGTTTCGAAAAACTCGAGAAACTGTGTGTGTGTGTGTGTAATGCGTGTATCTTCTCTCTCTCTCTCTCTCTCTCTCTCTCTCTGTAATTGTATGTATGAATTTCTGGACGTTTCCTACCAAAGCATGTCAGTTGGAAGTGGATTTCTAGAGTTTTCCCACCAAAAGCATTTCAGTTGGAAGTTGGATATCTGGAGTGCGTATGTGTATTGTGTACCCGATGGGCGGGGTCCGCTTGGATATAGAGAGGGGATCGGGCCGGTTCTTTTGGAAATTTGGAGTATGTGATTTGGGATTTGCAAAATCGGGATTTAATTGAAAAGGAAGATACGCGCTTACTTTTTTTTTTTTTTTCGGTTCAGCTTATTGGATTATTGAATTGAGTTTTAAATTTTCCCTCCAAGTTTTGCGACAATTCCAATTTTGTAGTTTTTAAAAGTAAATATTTCGATTTTAAAAATCGTCAAAAACATAATAAGGAACAAAAACAATTCCACATGCATGGCACAAACACATCACTGGTCCAAAATACCGTAAAAATATTAGCTGCCCAGAGTTGTACCGTTGTTTATATATAAAATCAACACATCAAGTAATTAATTGACACGTAATTAAGAATGTCAAACGTCGATGGCTTGTCGTTAGTGAAAAACATTGGATTAATGGTTTATAAATGGATCAATACAATGTCGTATTAGTATCCAGTTTGAAGGGTAGTTATTGACAGTTATAAGCCAAAGAATGAATAAAGAAATTGGCTTCGAATCCGCACTTTCAATTGCTACAAGGCATGAGTGACACGTGTAAACATATAAAATAAGACAGTTGACAGTTGAGACATGTGGAATAAGTCGTGCAAGACAGTTACTCTTTAAAACTAATTATATGATTTGAATAAATAATTGTGCAAGTTCAAATTTAAAGCTTCGGGAGAAAGATCAAAGTGATTTAAGTTCAGATGTTTTTGGATGGAAGAAACTACCTGTTTGAAATAAAATGATGAAGTTCAAAGTCAAGAAACCAAGCTGAAAGTTCAAACTACAAGTAAGGCCTATAAATAGAAGAAGTTGAAGAGTGAAAGCCTCCGGATAAATCTTCAACAAACAACAAAAATGATGCTTGATTTGTTCTTTGGCAGTTAGAATTGTAGTTTTAAGAATTTGACTCAGTTCGAAGTAGATTAGGAAGTAGATGTTAGTAGTTCTTGTAACAATCAAGTGTTCGAAGTTCTTGTTGTCTTTCTATTTGAAGTTGAAGACGATTTCAAAGTAAGTTTATCTTTGATTTGCTAATCAAAGTACCTTGTTTCTTTATTATTCTTTGATTTTCTAAGTGGATTAGTTTATATTTCTTCGCTTTAAAAGAAAAATCCTCTTAATTGAGGTAGTTGAACCATTAAAACACAATTGTCTAATTAGATTTGGTTTTCAAGGTCAATTTGAGGAAGAAGATTTAAAGGCTCTCTTTGGCATGCTCGCATACAATTATTTTTCTGTTGCAAAGAAGTAAAATAACCAAACAACCATGCATGCATGCAATATCATTACATTGTAAATGAAAATCTTTGCACTTAATAAAAGAAGTACAATCACGTTAGTCTAACTTGCCATGCCAATGTGAGATCAAATCAAATCTTTTTAGACAGACAATCTTAAAATTGCACCGCACACGTAACAATATTGCACTGTAAATGAAAACCCTTACACCTTGCAATAAAAGCATTGCACTCACGTTAGTCCAACTTCCTTGTTAGTGTGAGGTCAAACAGAATCTGTTTGGACGGACAATCTCAAGATTGCACTGTGCACACAACAACATTGCACTGTAAATGAAAACCATTGCACCTTGCAATAAAAATATTACACTCACGTTAGTCCAACTTACCTTATTAATGTGAGATCAAATAAAATCTTTTTCAAATTTGCACCGTGCATGCAAGAGCATTGCACTGTAAATGAAAAACTCTTGCACCTTGTAATAAAAGCATTGCACTCACATTAGTCCAACTTGCTTTGTTAGTGTGAGATCAAATCAAATCTTTTTTAAGATTGCACCGTTCATGCAAGAGCATTGCATTGTAAATGAAAAATCTTGCATCTTGTTATAAAAGGATTGCACTCTTCAATATAAACATTTTACAAACTCCCCCATCAAAGCCCTCTGATTTCTCTCTCTACTCACTATTAAAGCACATCATGATGTAGAGTTTGTGTGTATTTTCATCTTTCAGTAAAAAAAAAGCATACGAAAAGAACGACATGCCTAACATGAAAGAAAATACCCTAGAACATAGGACAAACGGAGGATGTTAGACAAACAGATCAGTTGATGTCGGTGTTGCCGAAGTCATCTTGGAAGGCGTTGAAGAATTCGTCTTCGGTGAGCTTGTTATCGAAGCCGATTAGACCCTTGCCGAACATCTCGAGTGCTTCAATGTCATCAACGTCCATAGCTATCGTCGAGTTCAGATCTTTTAGGTTTGCGAACAAGTCTACTAGAGACATCTTCATCTTTGTGTGCGCATGCGTGTGTGCGCTTGTTTGATTCGTGTTCTCTGGTAGAGAAAGAGATGGATTTGAGAAGTGGGTCATGGGGAGGAGAAGGATGACACTGGAAAATGGAGTCGGGGTTTTTTTCGGTAGTTCAAGGGAAAATAGCCATGTATGTGTAATTTTTTTTTCTTTTGTCATGCTTTGGTCATTTGCTAAACCATGCTCATATTTTTTGGCATAATTTGCCCCACCCACCACTGAATTGGAATTCTCCCCTTTTTTTTTATGGGAAACTCAATCATTAAAAAGCAAATTTGCTTGGAGAAGGTCATACAACTCAATCGGGATTGGGGAGATAGGGGGAGGGGGAAGGACTCCTTCTCTAGCTTTACAAGTTGGGCTGAACGATTTGAGTCTCACTGTGTTCAAGCTTGTTTATTTAGTTTCAACGAGGCGAGCTTAGTGAAAACTTAATGAGCCGAGCTAGCTTAGACTTGACTTGAGCTCGAGCTTAATAACGAGCATTATCGAGCCAACGATAAAATATATATTTATACTCACATAAGTTTAAAACAACAAATAAAATTTTACTTGTGCATGTATATATGTTTATATCTATGTACTTTATAAGGAAATGGTCTCAATTTTAAAGTAATAGTGAAATTCATTAAGGTTTTGAAAAGATGATGTATTAACATACCAAATTGGAATAAGAAGTTATATTATTTTATTCTTCTAAAAAAGTAAACCAAATTTTATCGAAATTTGAGCCTTGCCGTGTCCAGACTTGTTTGTTAAGGCTTTTATCAAATTCAAGCTGGAGCCGAACCTCAATAAAAACTTAATGAACCGAGTTCAAACGAGCCCTTTCGAGCCAAGTTCACGAACAACTTGGTTCATTTGCAGCCCTATTTACAAGCAATCCAATTAGCACAACTATTAGCCATCCTTTTTTTTTTCCTGGGGTAGTTATCAGCCCTTCTTCTACACCAAGAATGCACAACGCATCAAAGTTACTCACTAATTGGATCGAATCCTCAATCAACATCTAAATATCTCATTGATGTTCCCTGCCTCTACCATTCATCAAATTAATCACTAAGAGTGCATCCGATTCAATATGGACTAACGGAAGATCCCAATTCTTGCCCATGGAACACGCAACTTGGATTGCCCGAGCCTCCGCCGCCAAGACTAAAGAGACTCAAATTCTCCCGTAATTTATAGCAATCCAATTCTCGGATAAATCTCTAACAACAACTCCAAACGCAGATTTCTTCGATTTCGGGCAAAAGGCTGTTGGGCTTTTCCCAAGTTAAAAGCATTTGAAAAAGGAGAAGTTTTAATGGCATTAGTTGCCTTGAAAACGTTGGTTGGTTCATTGGTGGTTGGTTGTGGAGTGAACTCGTTGGAATTTTCTCCACATGGGTAAATGTTTGCCGTCTGTTTTCTCCACATACTAGCATGTGTGCTAGTATGTGTGTGCCGTGTGTGTAAGAAGGGAGAGACATACGGCAGAGTGAAAAAGAGAGAGAAAGGAAGAAATATTGGTGAGTGTGTGAGACATAAAAATACAAGTGAGAGTGAGCTTGGTTTAGATATTTTTTTTCTCTCATTGTAACTTATTCAATGTTAGTGAAAATAGTTCTCTCCCATGGAGTAAGCATTCGGGCCAAACCACGTAAAATTGCTTGTGTTTTTGTGTTATTGCTTTTCAAGTACTAGTGTGTGTGGGTGGTTTGTTTGATCGATCCTCTACAAAGGCCCTATCGTAATTGAACTTACAATAGACACTCCGAAGGCATTGCCATTTCTGTACATTACTACCATCCACTAGTTGAGCTATCGGGCAACGGGCCGGCGAATACAATACATCCAAGTAATCACCACACACCACAAACGCCTTAGAAACAACTTAGTGGCATTCGGCACCCAACCCCATCATTGAACAAACAATCATTTCTAGATGTCCAGATTGCCCAACATATTTGACATGCGAAAGCCAGCCTCTTCTCATCCCATCAACATACCATCAAACCACTCCACCTCCAAGGCGATATCAGGAAATTAAGGCAATTTGTAATACTCCACTATCACCAATGGTAGGGAGGGTAGAGTTTGGTGGATGTATGATGGTAGAGGAATTTATACGGCCAAGTCCGGATATGCTTTGGCCCGATCGTTGAAAGGGAGCAATAATTCAGCAGCAGCTTCTTCTGTAAAGTAAGGGTAAACAGGTAGAGTAAGACCAAAATAGGGAAAGGAAAAGAGGGTCATACCCCCAAACTCTATTTATATCTGAATATATATAACTATTAGCTACAGACATCTTAAATATATACAACTAACAGTTGGAAAAGAGAAACAACTAATAAATACATGCCTAGCACATGTCTGCTAGATTTCCCAATACTTGACTACACTCTACACCCCCCCTCAAACCGAGGTGGGGAACCCAACATCAGTTTGTCAACAAGGAATTCATGACGACTCCGAGTCATTGCCTTCGTGAAGAGATCAACAAATTGGTGTTGAGAGGCGACATAAGGAAGAGAGATCTTTCCATCAGTATACAATTTCCATATAAAATGGCAATCCACTTCTATATGCTTTGTGCGCTCATGAAAAACTGGATTTGAAGCAATACGTATAGCGCTAGTATTGTCGAAGATACAAATGTAGCCCGAAAAATTGGGAGAAATGTGCAAGTCTTGGAGAAGGCCTTATAACCAAGTAATCTCATTACAAGCAGAGGACATTGCGCGATATTTAGCTTCAGCAAAGGATTTAAAGACAGTCTTTTGTTGCTTACACTTCTAGGAAATAAGAGAATCACCAAGAAACATACACCATCCAGTAGTAGAGCGTCGAGTATCAGGACAACCAACCCAATCTAAATCAGAGTAGGCGGATAATTCTAAGTTGGAATTTGAAGAGAAGAATAACCCCTTGAGTAAGTCCCTTTGAGATAACGGATTATGCGGTGCACAACACTAAGATGAGTTCTACATGGGGCAACAACAAGCTGGCTGACAACCTGAACGGCATGAGAAATATCAAGCCTAGTCATAGTCAGGTATATGAGACTGCCAACAAGCTACCTATAATGTGTAGTTAACTAGTCAGAAAGACGAACTCCATCATCTTTAGAATATTTCACATTCAATTCCATAGGAGTTGGTATTGATTTATTATCAATAAGGTTTGCTAACATAATTAAATCCAATGTGTATTTACGCTGATTAACAAAATACCCTCCTGAAGATGTGTAAACTTCTAAGCCAAGAAAATATGTCAAGTGACCAAGATCTGTCATCTTAAAGGACTTTTCGAGAAGAGCCTTTAGCTGGTCAATAGCAGCTGTATCATTTCCCGTGATAAGGATATCATCAACATATAAAAGAAGAATCACAAACCCTTGAGATGAAGACTTAGTGTACATAGAGTAGTCGTGATGGCTTTGTGTAAAATCAGCCTCAGCAATAACATCTTTGAAGCGATCAAACCATGCTTTTGGAGCTTGTTTGAGACCATACAAAGACTTTTTTAAGCGACACATCAGAGATTGATTGGAAGAATATCCTGGAGGTTGACGCATATATATGGTCTCCTTCAAAAACCCATGAAGAAAAGTATTTTTGACATCCATTTGGAACACAACCCATTGATTGATGGCTGAAATAGCAATGAACAAACGAACTGTTGTCATTTTCGCAACCGGAGCAAATGTTTCATCGTAGTCAATACCATACTCTTGATTGTATCCTTGGGCAACCAAGCAGGCTTTATAGCGTTCAATTTGCCCATCAGATTTCAACTTGATGGTGTATACCCATTTATTGCCAATGATGGTAACATCAGGAGGAGGAGTAAAAAGATCCCATGTCTCATTTTCTTCCAAGTCTTGAATTTCCATATCCATTGCTCTCTTCCAATGAGAAATCCCTAAAGCTTGTTTGTATGATGAAGGAATTTGAACACTATCAAGAGAAGTAAAAAAGAGAGTTATGTGCAAGCCAACCAAACCAATCAGGAGGATTAGAAACCCAACTTGAATGACGTAAGGAAGGAGTAATAGAGGACTAACCTTGAGTATGGATAGGAGAGGACTGACCTTGCACTGGTTGGTGATTAGGTAGGGGAGTAGATTGGCCCTCTCTTTTCCGTTGATAAACAAGACAAGGCTCTTGAGCTCGAGAAGCGGCAATAGGACTTGGACTTGCTGATGAATCAAAGGTTGGAGATGATAAGCTGTCAGAAAAATCAGGTAAGAACAAAATTGGAGAAATTGGTGATTTTACCACAGATGAGTAGTAGAAAACACCTTCAAGAAAAACAACATTGCGTGAAACACCTAATGCTTGAATGGAAGGATCATAACAAAGGAAGCCCTTTTGGTCTGCTGCATAACCAACAAAAACACACATAGCAGATTGGACTGAAAGTTTAGTTCATTCATGACTAGGCAAATGAACGAAACACACACAACCGAAAGAATGAAGGATTGAGTAATTTGGAGCATGCTTATGCAAGGTAAAAAATGGTGTAGAATTTTGCAAAGGAGTGGAGGGCAATTTGTTGATTAGATAGATCTGCATATGCAAAGCAGCTTCTATCCAAAATGTTGGAGGGATGTTGGAATCATGAATAAGAGTCCTAACGGTTTCAAGATGTCTTTGATTCTTCCTTTTCGGCAACACCATTCTGTTGAGAAGTGCTAGGACAAGTTCTTTGAGACTAAATTCCTCTCATTTTTAGGAAGTCTTGAAATTCCTTAAGCAAATACCCCCTGAATTTGAACGTAAAATTTTAATTTTTCTCTTGGTTGGTAGGTAATAGCGCACAGAGGTATCAAATTGTGTCTCAACCATAGAAAGAAATTCTTTAAAATGGGAAAATACTTCTGATTTGTGTCGCATGAAGTATATCCATGTGAAACGAGCACAATCATCAATGAATAAAACGAAATATTTGTACCCCAAGCGAGAAATGATAGGTGAAGGGCCCCACACATCACTATGGATATGCTCAAAGGGAGAAGTGCTCATACCAGCATGAATAGGAAAAGGTTGTTGAACACTTTTATTCAGTGAACAACAGATCCATGACTTGGTTACAGAGGACAGAGCATCAACTTTTGTTTTCAAGGAACCAAATCGAAACAAAATACCCATTTTATTGGCACTATGATGTCCTAATCTACGATGCCATACCTGCCAAGTTTTGCTGGAAAGAAACACATCAGATTCTGTAGAAGCAAGAAAACTATGAGAACCATGTTTGTCAAACTCTAAAGCAAACAGGCGCCCAATCCTACGTCCCTTCCCCTTCATTGTTCCAGTGCATTGGTCCTATATAACACAACCACCACGAGAAAAAATAACTGTGTTACCATCATCAACAAGTTGACCAACTGATATAAGATTGGTTTTAAGTTTAGGGACCAAAAGGACATTAGAGAGATCAAATGATGCATGAGGAGAAACTGACAAAGAGAGATTATCTGAACCCACTATTTTCATCTTTTCACCATTAGCTGCAATAATGTGAGAATCACCTACATAAGGCATCATAGTAGAGCTATTGGAATGCACACAAGTCATATGGTTTGAGGCTCATGAATTTATAATCCAAAAAGGACTGACAATTGGAGCTAAATGAGCATCCTAGCTAGAGATTCCAAGGGCAGATAAAGCTAAGTTGATGGCAGAGTTTACAGAGTTTTGTACCAGTTGCTGAATTTCATTTGTAAGAGGCTGAGATTGTCCTTCGATTAGCTTACAAGGAGTGGCTGCTGAATCTGGAGTAGTGTTGGTCTTCTTCTCAGTTCCTCCTTCCGTAGTGGAGGTAGTCACATGGTATGCACAGTGATTAGATCCTCGTTGAGCCTGTGAACCTTTTCCTCGTAGAGGACAAGTGGGACATTCTATAACAATATGACCAGTTTGACGACAATACACATAATAGTTCCGCTTCTTGCAATGAGAAGCAGCATGTCCATACCCTTTGCACTCAAAGCACTGTATCTTTGTTTGGTCCTTTGGTTTGCTTCTTTGAGTAGCAAAGGCAGTAGGAAGAGTTCCTTTTGCTTCAATCACAACTTGTGTAATAATCTGAGTTTCTTCTCGTAGAAGCTCTCCTGAAATAGAATCCATAGCGGGCAGAATACTTCGATTCAATATACTTGCTCGAACAACTTCATAATCTGGACTGAGTTTCATGAGGAACTAGATCACTTTTCTCTCTTCATTTACAATTCGTAACGATTTCAGACAACATG
This sequence comes from Vaccinium macrocarpon, assembly GCA_022606695.1. NCBI lineage: Eukaryota > Viridiplantae > Streptophyta > Magnoliopsida > Ericales > Ericaceae > Vaccinium > Vaccinium macrocarpon. The sequence continues at coordinate 12,449,655 of CM040180.1, forward strand.
CTTCTGAAATAGCTTCAAAAGCAACTATTTCATATTCTGTCCACAAGGTCATGAATCCAGCATAATATTCTTGAATATTTCTCTCACCTTGGTTGTAGTTGAATATGCCATACTCAATCTGGAACTTGCGAGTGTGATTGGATTGCTAATAAACCTTCTCCAAATAATCCCACATTTCTTTGGCAGTATCGAAGCCCCTCATTGGAATCCCGATGCTCATATCGAATCCCCTCATTGTTGAAGATCCTTCCTTTCATCAAAGGGTTTGGGAACAGATCCATCAACGTAGCCCCAAAGACCCTTTCCCTTGACAAAATACTGAAAGTGAAATCTCTAGATGCTGTAGTTTTTACCATCAAGTTTCACAGCAAGGATCTCACCCTTTTCGGAAGCCATTATATAGCAGAAGAACAAAAAGATAGTGACCAGAGAAGAAAGGAAGGAAGCGGATTAGTGAATATCTGAGAAAGACATATCGTTATCTGCCTTTACTGAGGAGAGACACAAAAGATATATTAAGAATCTCTTATACCATTTAAAGTAAGTATAAACTGGTAGAGTAAGACTAGAATAGGGAAAGGAAAAGAGGGTCATACCCCCAAACTCTATTAAGATCTAAATATATACAGGAGGTTGGAATACCCTAGAACAAACACTAAATGACATCTTAAATATTACAACTATTAGCTACAAACATCTTAAATATATACAGCTGACAGTTGGAAAAGAGAAACAACTAATAAATACATATCTAGCACATGTCTGCTGGATTTCCCAATAACTGACTACACTCTACATCTTCATCCTATAGCCCTTCCCCAAATCTCTGGAAGAAGGTATGGCGTATCCCTTTTCTCCCAAAAGTTAGGCACTTTATTTGGCATGTGTTGGGAAATTATGTGGCCACGAAGCAAAATCGTTATAGGCAGAGTTGTGCCTCTTATCCATTGTGGAATTTATGTTATAATGAAGTGGATTCTATTGAACATATTTTTTTATTTCATTGTGATTGGACAAAGAAAGTCTGGGAGATGGCTGGTTTTTTTAGGAGAAAATATCTCTAATATCACGTCGGTAGTAGAGTGGTTTGATGGTATGTTGATGGGGGATGAGAATAGGCTGGCTTTGGTGTGTCAAGTGTGTTGGGCAATTTGGACATGTAGAAATTGTTAAAAAGTAAGCTTGAGTTTTGTATTTTCCATATGGGAATTTCAAAGTCAAAGATTTTTGTGAAGACTTTGGAAGAGAAAGAGTTCAATTTGGAATTGGTGACGATCACTGGTGTTCACACCCATTTTGTATGCCTATATAAAGATGTACTTGTGTGTGTTGAAAAGTATGAGTAGTAGAGGGAAAAAGAATACTAAAGTGTTATTGAGAGATTGAGAGAACCCCAGTGGGGGTTTCTCCCCACACATTGGGAGAGAGCAAATCATGAGTGAAATACTCTCATCCATTGTATTTGTATCTACCTCATACAGTGAAATACTCTCCTGCATTAATTGAGTTTGAGGTTGAGTAGAACTCCCTCCATTGTATTTGTATCTACCTCATACAGTGAAATACTTTCCTCCAGTGGACGTACCTGATTTTGGAGAATCACGTAATTTTTTGTGTGTTTGTGACGCTTTCGCTATTATCAGAGCCTCTCTACCATTCCAACATAAATGATTGTTTGCTCAATGATGGGTGCTGGATGTCCAAAGGCGAGTCCAAGATTTTCATCCAACGTTGAAAAAATACACGTCTATGACGAAAAGTTGTGTGCAAAAACAAAAAGGAGCCGTCGATTTTTTTTTTTTTTTTAGTGTTTTCACATTGAATCGAATGCCATGCAACTACTATTCTTAAATGACTACTATATATAAGGGCTCTCATAATTGGGCTAGACTTGTTATGTTTTGTTGGGCTATAAAAATTTGGTTCAAATTTAGTTGGAAACATTTATTTAATTTATATCTAAATTATATTTTTTTCCGGTGCATTTTTTGAATTCAACAAGTTTGCTTCTAAGGTGTTTGCAGTGTGGCGATTACTTGGATGCTTTGTATTCGTAGGCCCGTCGCTCGGTAGCCCAACCTGTGGAGGGTACTAATCTACTACTACTACTTTAAAAATGGTGAACCCAAAACTGTTTCCCATACTTTTCCATACCAAAAATGCCCCCTTGAAAAAACTAAAATTAACTGGCCAGCCAAAATGGAAAAAATGCGCTGCCTCAGTTCTCATGTATCTGTTCCGAAATGCTGCCGTATCCCAAAAATACGCTGCCTTCTCAGTTCTCAGGTATCTGTTCCGAACCGTTGCCCATATCCCAGAAACAAACCAACAACCTCCCGCGCCTCCAAAATGAAACAAGGACTACATTCCCGCCCCAAAGTTCTTCAGATACACTTTAACTGATGAACCTCTCTCAAATGGGCAGAATTCCTTCGTCCATGTTGTCCACCTGCAACCGCCCGCCCAGAATATCCTGTTGGCCACTTACGCCTTTCATGTGTTAAGCCATTACCTATATGCCTAATTAAATACAATGTTGAGTTCCAGATCACCCTAGATTTTTCCACAACAAATACTTGTTGCACTTAAGGTTTTTGATGGATTGCTAAAGTAATTGGTTATAGATAAAATTTGTTGCACTCAAAGTGTTTGTCGAATTTCTTCTCTCAGCTTATTGCACTTAGGTGTTTGATGGATTGCTAACGTAATTGGTTGTAGAGAAAATTGTTGCACCTGAAGAAAGTGTTTCACGAATTGCTTCTCTCGGCATTGAGTATAATCCAAACATGTTCTGCACAGTAGTATTTTCCCTTTCTTCCTATCTGATGGTAAACCATGTTCAAGACCTCACTGCAAAGAAGACCCAATAGTAGATGTTATGGCTGGTGAAATTAAGATGGTGTTGTTGTGGTTTCTATGAAATAAGACACGGACTGGATTTGGGCCAATACTTATCACCCACGTCCTCCAGTTCCATCATAGAAATTGAACCACCCACTTCCTCCAGTCCCAAAAGTGCAACTATTCACAGATGTGACATTTTGTGGATGTTTGTATTGCTACCATTGTGAAAATTTCTCCGATTGCCTACTTCTGAATTCAACGGCTGTATTTCTATTTCCTAGGCTACACTTGGTTACCAGTGTCCATCTAGAACCTTCACTCATATTCGTACGAAGATAATGTATGGTGATTCCGTGAGTATTCCCCTCATTCTTCATGTGAACTTCCGATATTACACAAACTCCATAAATAAAAATAGAAGTCATGGTCATTACGTTTCAGCACTCGTCATTCTTTCGTTTTGTGACTTGGCTTTTGATCTTTTCTACCTGTTCGTTTCATGTGATGGTTGTTCATTGTCATCTTCTATTTAAATTTGTCTCCCACTTAACTTAACGCAAACGCAATTGGAGTTTAATTTCGGCCAAAAAGAAATAGCATAGATAGAGGACATCAATTTGGAGGACAACCTTATCATTCGGAACAAAATAAATAAAAGAGAAGTTCTGCATAGGTTAATCATTACCAAGTGTTTCTTACATTAAGTGATGTGCATCAAGTATTAATGAACTCTTGTTTTATATATAGTATTTCTTTGCAACCGCGAACCCATGAAAGGAATCGATATGAACGATGGTTACTTTCTCACTTTGCTCCCATAAAACTAATTGACCCCTCAGTCATACGTGAGTACATTGGTACTTTGCACCTATGGTTTAAGGTCTTGACAATTTATCTGATGCACCAACTTCACAATATCCTTTTGTATGCATGTCATGCCATCTAAAAACCTTTGAGTAAAGTTTGTTTTGATTTTTTTTTTTTAGGTGTGAGCATTTTGCATCACAAATTAGAGCTATGACCAATCTATCTCACTATTTTAACTTTCTTGGTTATTTGTTTGGGAATGTTACAGTTGATAGTGTGGGGAATGTTGCTTTAGAAATGGGCAAATTGTGTTAGGTTAAGGTAACTTTATTAAGCCTATTCCGCTGGCTTCGTTGTGGCTGTTCCGCACCAAAAGGACTACCCAATGTGAGCATTTTTTTTATGTTTATAGTAGTAATTTGTAATGGGAATATATTCAAATATTTGATGATATATATCTTAATTAATTGCCTAATGATTATACATGAATTACATGGATAGCAATTTCCTAGAGTATGAATTTGTGTCTTGCTTGGTAGATTATGCATGCGCTTATATGATGTTTGTTTGACTTGTCTAAATCATCCAATAATCATTTCCCCCTGTTTAATGGGTTGGGTTTTTAATTTGATCAAGTGAGTCTTTTGTTGGTTTTTTCAGGTTAGGCTTGAAAAGTTTTTATCTTGCAAGAATCTCTCGAAACAAACAAAACATCAGTAACAAGAGTTCTTTTTTTGTTTGCTCTTTATTTCTCAGTCTGAGTAAATAGAGTTGAATTTGAACCCTTTACTTGAGTGAACGATGGTGTGTGATGAACTCATTCATGTCAAAGTTCCTCCTTACACGTTCTTATTTTTCAATAGTTTTTTTTTTTTTTTTTGGCTCGGCGAAAGTTAGCATTGATAGTTATAATTTATTTTATTTTTGTCTGTCCCATGGCTTCCACTCAATTTGCATATTCTTTTGATAGTGTTATGAACAACTTTTCTGACACACTGAATTAGATAGCAGTGGTTTCACTGTTGTGGATTGCTCTATATTGGTTGAAACATTTGTAGCCATGAAGAACACAAGCCACTAATGTTGCTGCTGTAATGTTGCATTCCAATGCCTTCCTCCAAAAGCTATACGGCTATTAACTATAGAGGGGTACATGGTGGGAATTATACTTTTCTAACACTCCAAGTGCTCTACCCAAATTACCTGAGATGCATTAACGTTGTTCACTTGGAGTTCAAGAAAAAATTATACTAACATGCTATAGTAGGCTGAATTCCTTAGTGAAGCAATACATATTCACTCATCTATATTTTCAATCATTTAGGTGAAGAGAGGGAAACTAAGATACTGCGTATACGTAATAAGCTTCAGATTGAACTATATTGTTCACCTTAAATGTCCCTTTAGATGTTTCGAAATTTAATGGCATATCCAATTTGTGTACATGTAGTTACCTTACAGTGGCCATTTGATTTGTCCTTAATGACAACTGGATGACGTTAAGCGTAGTGCTTCGCCTGTCAATCTGGTGTGGTGCTTCCTCTAATTTGTCCTTTTTTTTTAATTTTTTTTTATGGCTTTTAGCATCTTCAATATGGTGATCTGGGCAGTAAGAAGGCCCATCGGGATCGAAAGGTAATTTTTCATTGAGAGCTTTCATATTTTTTAGATTCAAACTTCTAAGTTTTTTTAGTATGCTTTTGTTTCAATTTTTCCATTTGGGCTTTTGAGGAAAAGCGGATTCATCTACTCCATCTTCAATTGTATTTTTGTTTGTCATTAAATTCGATCTTCAAACTTGAAAGTCTTAGCTTTACCACTTTATATGCGAGTAGCGTCGAATTTGTATGCAAGTTCGATCAAAATGCTCAAGTATGATCCAATTGGTTTTAAATGATGCATTTGGCATTAATCAAGATGTAAGTATGTCCATAAAGTCTATCATGTTTTGAATCTTATTTTTTACTTTGCAAATGTTTAGGCATGGATCATTACTAGAATGAATATGTATCAAAAGTCAATACTAGATTGATGCCCTTCCCTTTGTCTCACTAGACCACAATCACTAGATCCAGTTCTCATCTCTCCAAATTTCAACGTGTTAAGAGAGGAGAACCATGTTCATTTATAAAGGTTACCTTTTTTGGTTCTGCATAAAATTTTGCTGATCGACCTTCAAGTAATGAAGGACATACACGAACTGCATTTCTCAGTGCAACTCCCATTTTGTACTCTGGGTGATGCGTTTGAGCTAAGCTTTTAGCTTTTCATATGCAACTACGTTCGTATTTTGAATCTGTGATGGATTCCTAAATTTGAGTTTGCTTTGAGTTTGCTGCTGTCATGGGGTTTATTAGTTCGTTTGCTGCAGTCAAAATGTTATTGGATTGAGGCTATTAAATTGCTACTAGATGGGGTAACTTGATTGCTACTCAGTGAAAATGCAAATAATTTTAAACATTTGTTTGTCATTCTACGTTCATGTATTTTGATTTAATATGCTAATAACAACTGCTATCACAAGGTAATATTTGATGGATTTATTTGCTTCTCTGTCATGAAAGATACGACTATATTGAACACACAATGGCATGAAAAACCAATTCTAATCTTACACCAATAACACTTTGTTTAGGTTTATCTATATGGAAAGCTACACTAAATCCAACCCCAACGGGAAATATTCACATCACCGCTGAAAGAAAAAAAAATGCCAAGCAACAACATGGATAATATGTGGGCAAAAAAGCCACGTCAACGCACGAGCCTAACAACTAGTGTCTAGGAATGACAACACCCTCAGAGTGGCCTATTGGAAGTTCAATTGCGATGGGGCCTTTAAGCCAATCAAAAGAAATCAAGGCTTTAGAGTTACAATAGCCACAACTCCATTGCTGTTCAGTTTTCGATTCTGAAGTTGAACTACACTTTCAGGGCATAGGTGCATTGATCAATCTGTGGTTTCTGAATAGTATTACTGAAACCATAGGTACCAAAAGAAAGCTGCTAAATTGACCCTATTACAATGCTCTTCACATGAAGTAAAAACACAGCTCTGATCTATATACTGTAACTTAAATTCTGTATTAGTACTATCGACTTAGTCTTTTTTGTGCCTTTAGAATTCATTTCTCTAGTAATTTGATTGTCTAGTCATTATCTAATTATCTGGTTAAACTTGGGTTGCTCAAGAGACATTTTCATGAGAACCATCAGAGGTTACGGGACAGGAGAGGTAGAACTGGGTAGGCAATGATTTTAACTGGAAATCTTCTGCTGAGTAACTATTTATCCATTTCATTTTGTTCTGTCCTCTCCAATAAGTCTCAACAAGGAGCACGAAATCTCAAATCCATGTACATGATTGCGAGGAAGGCAATCACGGGACACTTACTTAGACACATCTTTTATGCTTGTAGGTACAAGCAATGGCTGCAAAAATAGTCTTTGTTAGCATTAGAAAGTGTTGCTAATGGGTTTTGAATCCAAGTTTCAACACTCAGATCGCATAAACACAGTTTTGGCTCATCAACAGTTTTAAGACTTAAATGACTATATTGTGAGTAGTTGATTTATGGAGCCTGGAGGCTAGAAGACAACTTAATCATCATTGCTTCAGTCTGGTGTGAGGAACTGAAAAGTTGACTGTTTCCAGAACAAGAGAGTTTAGGTTATTAGCTGGGGAAATTTTTCTTTCCAGTTTTCTGAAAACAAAAATCCTAGAACAAAAATTCATACATCACACAGTCCAGGAGCCAAAAGTTCAAACATTATACAGTAGTTGCAAAAACAAAAATCCTAGAAACTGAAATGCTCTCTCTTCAACTTTCCCTGCTTTTCCCTCATCTTCAACTTCCCCTGCTTTTTGGCTCATCAACAGTTTTAGAAACTGAAATACTCGGCAACCATGTCACTCAAGTCCTCTCCCTGACTATGCAGCTTCCCCTCCTCCTCCTCCTCCCTCGCTTTCTTATACTTAGCTGGCAAAGCATTGTCCATTACTTCCAACTCTTCTGGTTGTAATGTGACATCAACACTATCTGATTTCCGACGCTTCAGCGAATAATCAATCCCTTCCGCAGCAGTCTTGTCTTGAGTGCCAGAGCCACTAATGATGTATACATGAGGTGTTCCAAGTAAGGTACCAAGAGCTTCTTTTAGTAGCTGTGATAGCATCCCAGGTTTCATCTTTCTCGTTAGCTCGACCTCAAACTCTTTTCCTTCGTAGTAAATATCGCCGCGTGCTGTCATATTCGGCTTTGTTTGGTACATAAAAAACGCGTCATGGAGAACCTGGTAATCGATATCAGTTCTCCCCATCTTTGGATGCATCATCTTCTCGTGTTGCTTCTGTTTAAGCTTCTCTTTCTCAATGTAACCCTCTCTGATTTTACTTATCCCCGTAGCAGCAATAAAATCAGGAAGTTGAAAAGGCTGTTTCTCAATACCACGCTTCCCCTGCATATACTTTCTCTTATGACTCCAATGTCTCGGTACGGGTACAGAATTCCGATACGATTTAAGGGACACCAACAACTTAGGGTCGGGTGCAGTTGCATCCCAAACCTCCACCAAATCAGGTCGCCTACAAATTTTCTTCAGTTCACACAATTTCATTCGTCGATCAGCCTTTTTCTTCTTACGTGAGAGGCCGATGTGGACTTCATCTACTATTTGTTTGGCATCTCGATCTGAGTCATCGTTGTCCCTGTCGTTGTTCTTGTTCAAGGCATCATTATTCTTCTCCTGATCACACTCCATAGTTTCCTTAATTGAGCTGAATTTCTCAAAGATTTTTGCAAACTCGTTATACAAACTGCCGAATAAATCCACCTTCTCGACTACAAACTCGACTTCAACTTTCTCCGGCGCCTCCTGTTGAGAATTGGTGCGGCAGTTGTAGCTGTCGTGACCAATGGCCGCTGCTGGCTGATGACAGCGTGTGCGTGATCTCTTCTTCGTCATCAGGGCCTGAATTCTATCGAGCAACAGAGCTTCAGGCCTCCAAAAATAGAGACGCAAACCAGAGAGAGAGAGAGAGAGAGAGAGTGTTGATGTGGAATGAATTTTTCAATGAATTCATGTCAATATTTATATACTACTAGTTGTAGAGTAGCCCTAATCATAATAGGATTCAATCATAGATACTACTCTTAATCGTAATAGGAGTACTTGGTAACCAAATAACGAGAACTTAGGAAACTTGGAAATTACAAAACTTGCTAATCAAGTACTGGAAAATTAAGCTAACTTCTAAAAGTGAAAAAGAACAACGTGCACAATAAGGTATGCGACTTACAAAGTACGCTCATTGATAAGGTGGTTCCCTAAAAATGCTCTTGGGCCTTTTTTTTGTTACTGTCTTTATTTAGAGATTTTTTATTTGTTAGTTTTTGGTCAATTTCTTGGTTGATTCATCTCGACAAAGGAAATTGAAACAAATCAAAATTATGATCAAGACTCCAATATACTTTTTGTAATTATCAGTTGAACCCACTTAGCCCGCCAAAATAAAAATTGAACTTCGATCATAATTTTTACATCATAATCAAAATTATGATCAAGACTCTTTGAGGAAAACCCTAGTCCTACCATCGTACCTACATATTTCTTTCCCTTTCGACAATTATTTTTTTGAAAGGCAAAAGAAATTTTATTAATCTTTGAAATTGTTACGAAGACTAAAAGGACAAGGGATGATGTCATCATATCCTAAAGCGAAGCTAAAAACAATAATATGCTCAAGAAGCCAACCAAAGACACTTAAAGGGCTGAAACCCAACACCCAAGAGGCCTAACAATGCTGAGATAAAACCAATAAAAATCTTGTAAGAGAGTGAAATTAGTCGGGAACATAAATCAAGACTAAACTGATTAGGGACGAGAATAATGAACGATTAGACGAATGGACTAAGGAGAAATCTATGGAACTGATGAAGAACAAGGCTAGAACGGTAGAAAAGAATCCTTGGCATGATTCCCCCTTTCTAATCAGAGTGAATGCTCTCTAGACAATGTTTTCTCTCCCTAGAATCACTCTCGAGATCCGTAAAAAAAAAGGTCCCTTGAAAGGTGGGAGGGATGTCCTATTTATAGGGTGCTTGGCCTCTCTTTCTAGGCCGAGTCCACTTATAAAATCTGGACATGTGTCACAAAAATCGTGCATGAATATTCCTTCCGTACCATCCGTGCCGCAGCCAGAGCGACACCCGCTGAATCCCGCTGGTGCTACCTCAGCGCCTTTTTTAAATGGTGAACCCTTGTCCTTAGCCACCAATCCACAAAATTCTCTAGTAGTCCCGAGAAGCGGCGTGGTCATGATCTCCTCAGTCGTGCCGAAGCCGCGACCAAGCCTCAAAATGGCTTCCCCTCTAGTCCTGCCAAGTCGACTAGGGCAGACTAACTCGTCCGAGTCCGTTTAGGAGTTGACATCTATCCTTGTCAGACTCTTATTCTTCAGGGTATCAAGGTCGATCCCCTTGCTATTGCTTTCTCGTTTGAAGCTTTAACGGCACAGGCCATAAAGTTATTTGATTGTCTCTTGATCGAGGCATCTCTGTCCGTCGCTCGAAAATATGACTAAGTATGAAAAATTAACTTTTTTTTCGAAAAGTTTTGATTTGGCCGATAAAAAGTGCCGGGAATTATTCCTCGAATTTTTCTAAGCACAATGGCATAATCGGATGATCTTTTTGAGTACGGTAAAGAAGCCTTTCACCCCTTTTCTTCGGAGAAAAACATGCCGTTTTCCGCCTTTGTACTAAAAATGGGGGGATGAGTTTTTGATATGATTGGATTTTTAAAATTCTGGCAATGCCATTGTTTCTGAAAGGGGGGTACATCCTTATTTTCATAAATAAATTAAAGTAAAGAAAATCTTTACTTAACTTTGGTTTATGAAAATAAGTACCCAAGATCCGAGGTTGAGGACCAGGAAGTGTACCTAGAACCCGGGGTTGAGGATCCGGAGTTGGTCATTCCGGGGTCAAGGATCTGGAGCTGAGATTCCGGGGCGGGGTTTCACAGGAGTTGAGATTCCGAGGTTGGTCATTTCGGAGTTGGGCAATCCTGGGTTGGGCATTCCGGAGTCAAGGATCCGGAGTTGCCATTTCGGACTTCGAACATTTTTTCTCTGTTAATTTCAAATTAATGTCTACGTGTCGTGTTAACATTTTTTCCCTTCTACAAATCTAAAGAGAGCAACCGGCCACCATAACACTCCATGGCCACTAGAAAAGAGACTGTCCGCTTCGCTACCACCACCGTTGCCGGAATCCGGAGAACAAGCCCCAGAGAAATGGATCGAAAAGTCCCTCCTCGGTCACCCGAAGCCCATGAAGCCGAAGCCCACACACCCAAGGGCAGAAGCCCAAACACTTAATGGGCTGAACCAAACCCAAAAAGTTTGACCCAACCCAAAGTCAACCAAAGGCCCTTGGCCCAAATAAGACATGTACAACCCAAACAAGAATACAACCATCACCCACCTTCACCTAGCAAACCCAACCGCCAACACCCAAAGCCTCGCCGATGCAGCAACCCAACTACCCAAGCACGACCAATAAGCAAGCAATCTGCCACCACCAGAGCAACTGAAACCAGTAGGCGGAACCCAAAAACCAGACACTACAACAACACTAGCCGTTAGGCACAGAACCGGGATCAACCAACGAAGAAAATCACCAGAAAAGATTGTTTCTAGAAAGAAGGAAGAGATGTAGAGAGAAGGAACTGATCAAAAAAAAAAAAGGTAGAGAGAACGTTTTTTCAGTTGTAGACATTGATGAGTAGCTTTGTTCCCCTTTTGATAATTATTAAAAGCATCTAATTGTGTTGGTATTTTTTCGAAAAGAAAATAATGTGGGTCCCAAACAAACTCTTTCACATGTGGATGGTGGTGTTCACACACACTTAGATTGTCAAAGTTTTGTACAAGCGTGTGTGATTGTATGTTTATTATTATTTTTAGCATCAAACTTGCCTGCAACTTGTTTGATTGTAAGTTTGTTCATGATTCAAATGTACTTCTGCTGTGCATAGATGCTAACAACTTACGAAAAGTTATATATATCCTATGATTCATATCGTTTTTATACAAAACAAAAAAAAATATATGTATTCCACTTTGTATCCTTTTTGTTCAAGAATCCTACCATTACGATGATGTATCCTACAATATATTAGCTTATCTTGATATAATCCATATCCTAGAATTACTTATTGAAGAAAAGTAATATCATATTATGAATAAGTTTTAAAATTATATAATGAATTTAATGCATAATCAAGTTTGAGACAACACAAGGGCAAAAAAGTTATTTGACAATTGTTTTCCGTCATCCACTCTCTCTTATTTATAAAACATCCAAGCCAAGTCAAAAGTTATCCTCTGTTTAATTCCCCATCCAAACCATATACTTTTTTTTATTCTCATTCCATAAACATCACATCAATGTAAGGACAACACTCCAAAAATAATACTTCTTCTTATCTTATCCTCTCTATAACTTATCCCCTTGAAATTAATTCTCCATTCAATCGAGGCCTGACGGATAGACTAAAGAGAAGTCCCGCGTCGCTTGGATTCCAAAGTAAAATGAAGCAGATAAGCATGAGGGCACCCTCACTTCAATGGCTAGCTTTTGGGATAGAGTTCTTCCCAAGATTGTTCAACAGTCGTGACATAGTTGATGGCACCACTGCGAAAATTGGGGTTCCAATATTGTAATATCAAATGAGAATCGGGAGTATTAAAAGCAAAGTTTTTAGCAAACAAAAAACTCAACCTAAATTGAAGAATGCATAATTCCAAAAATTATCTCTAGATGAGCTTTCCGAATTTTGATTATATTTTCACTCACAAGATCCTTCTGCAAATTTATTCTTCAAATATTATTCAAACACTTGCTAACATTTTCTCACCGTGGTTTAAAAATTCATAATTTACCATGTACAGTCAAGAATCTAAAAATAAATGGGTATTGTTCACATATGGAATACGCAAAACAGAAAACGGAAATAAGAATGAAAACAACTCAGAATAGAGAATTTTAGCCATCGAAGCAAGCCTGAGATCATAACAACCATACAAAACTGAGAATGAGTTTGAAATTTTTTCAGCAAACAAAACTAAGATCAAAACAAGCCGTCACAGAGAGAGGTTCCCAAAAATTCCAAGTTTGATCAGATAACAGGCTCACGTCACATGAGTAAAAACTAACAAGGGTTGTTTAGGAAGAATTGAATCCGGAAGGAATTTGGGAGCATTTCTCACCGCAGCACTTATTCCACTGCAAGTTGTTCCTTTAGGAGTACAAGATCACCCTTATTTCCATCAGTGTCCATCAACCATCACTTATACTAACTTCAATCGAAATTCGAAAAAATGACAAGGAAAGGACACCTCTTTTTAGAATAGAGACATTCTTGAGCATTTTTCAGCAATTCATTTCGTTTCCTCCTCTCTTCACGACATCCAAATTGAGCCCAGAACTAAAAAGGGTAACAATGCCTAAGGCAGGGCTAGAATTTAAACCAAGTCCAAAAATATAGCTTCTTGCTTGAAGGTCAAACCCAGTTCATTCAGAGTTAAGGCACTCTCCGTCATCAAAAGCATGCCGGAGATGTGCCCTCCCCTGCCAAATAAATAACACATGCAAACCAAACAGCTAATGTAATTGCTGGCTATAATCCAGAAATAATCAAAAGCAGCCACGAGAGAAACTTACTAATATATAAGTGCCAGGCTTGATCCCCCAACCATGATCGATGAAGTCAAAAAGGGTCTGCAAAGCACAAGTTAAGCCATATGAATGTGAAGAGGAAGTGATCACAATGCAAATCAAGTCCTCTCCACAACCTACACCAGGAGTTTGTCAGTCTTAAAAAAATCGACCTTTGAAACAGCTGCCATCTGGCAACTCTAGAAGAGTAACAGCATTTTCATCATTCAAGGTTGGTTCCTGAGGAAGGGAAGTTTCCTTTGCTGCTAGATGTCCATATCTATCCTGCAGTGAAATATAGTCCCCATGCATGAAAATTGGAACCATGAAAGCATAATCCATAACTGAATCCATCCTCCCCATACAACGTTGAGGGAAATTGCCAGAAAGTCTTGATGCATAGGATGCACGAATTGTCGAACTCCACTCAGAGGACATCAACAAACATAAAATAGTGAAGCAAAATATTCAAACAATCTCCAAAAGAAAAATTAGAGTGAACATCACAGTGAGTGAAGCTGTTTATTTTTTAATTTTATAGCTGCTCTCGATCACTCTAGCAAACTCAGATTAAAACTACTTTCTTTCTCAGCTATGAACTTCTAACCACTTTTAGGAAGACCCTCCAGGCTCAAGGTTGGTGAATCTGGTTGGGGTTCAGTAACTAGCCAAGAAATAGTGAGAGTTTTAAAAGGTCAATTGGTAGAGCAACCACAATATAGCTTCATCTAGACAGTAACGTAATACCCAACAAGAATCAAGAAAATAAGAACAGTCGTTCAATTACTAGAGCCAGAAGCTATCAAACTCTTCCAATAAAAAATAGATGAAAAACCCCTGTAGTACACTATGAAAAAATTAATGCTTTCGATCCTGGGACGAATATAACACCAATCATTATAAATCATATGATAGTATATCCATAACTGCTGGCTCAAGATTCAAAGTGAGATTGGGTGATGGGGGGCGAGGTATTTACGGGGATTAAGGGCCCAAAGACAATACTACTTGCACATTATTAGAAATTACTGTGAGGAATTCAAGCAATACCTCATCAAAATGGAGATTCGTTTCATCGGGCAGTGGATGATCAATGTTGTGCTCATCTTGGATAGATGAGCTTCCTGTATCAAATGACAGCGTTGGAGATGGAGATGGAGATGGCAGAAGCTTTACACATCCCAAACTAGCCAAATAGCTGACTTGTTCATCATTACCCCCAGTAAGAGCATTGGAGATGGCAGAAAAAATATGTTTCTCTAGATCAGGTTCGGCTGCCTCTCGCAGACTCAATAGTGGTCCAATAAAACCGGCGTCGATGACAGCCTTTTTGAAAAAAAAAAAGAAGACAATTATTTACTGTTGGGAACAAGAAATATTTTAGGTGCAAATAAGTTTATGCTTACCTGTATTTGTTCCTCGCTCCTAGCGAGGATATTTGAGAGAATCCAAACGATTGTTACCTTTAAAATCTTCAAATGCGTGTGTGTTAACACACTCAGCAAGTGCGGAAGTGCACCACAATCTATTATGTATTGAGTTTGGAAAACTGTCCCGAATGAAATATTTGCAATAGTGAAAGCTGCTTCACTAACCACATCTGTGGCTGGGTGACTGGAAAATACAAAAATTAGCTTAGACTTGGAGTGAGACATTAGTATACAGCTCAAACAAGTAAGGTGTAATTATAAATATATCTTTTTGGTTCATTTTTTTCAAGAATGGACATAAAACTAAGCTACACGCTTCCTCGCTCTAGAGAGTACTCTCTCTAGGCAATTCGAGGGGATCCCTGTTTTGCTCGTTTATCTCTAGAAAATATTTTCCTTCTTTTTTTGCAGCCAAACAACAGAAAATGGATAAAAACATTACTAGAAATTCTTTTACGCCCAAACAAACGGAGCGTGACTTTCACCACAAACAAGAGAAAAACAAAAAACAATTAAGGTGCAGTGCTACTTACCGAAGGAGTTCAACAAGACGGGGAAGGACGCCTGCCTCAATCACAAGTTGAATGTTGTAATTCGTGCCTTCCGAAATATAATATAGCGCCCTACAAGCTTCTTCAAGCACCTTTTCGTCATTTGCAAGGATAAGTTTCCGAAGGGCCTGAAGGGCAGGCATTTTCTGCCAAATTTATATAAAAAAAATTACTTGGGGCATGAATCACAGCGATAAAGAAAAAACATGTGACTATCATCAGATTGACAGATTCAGAGGCTACAATGAAGCACAGATACTCAGAAAGTAGTCACGTATGGGTATTGGATACCGATACGCGCCCCAGACATATTATACATCTTGTAATAGAAATTAAACCATTTTAATATCGGATACATTTTGGATACGCAAGTCTTACACACAGGATATGGCATGATATGCTTTGGTATACGGCAGGAGTTTAAAATGAAATTGTTTAATGAATCAATTAAAAATCACAAGGGAAAAAAGTGTAGTAATAGTATGCATAATCGAGTATGAGCAGAAGAAAAGATAGATCAATTCTTCAATTCTTTGATCCCCAGACTCTCTCACAGAATGCCGCTCGAACCCACACCAACCCATTTGAATCCATATCCATATCCACTACTTAACAGAATCAAATCCTCTATTCTCATCTCCTTCTAGCAATAGTAGAACCTCATGTCTCGTGACATTCCCATCCAAAAACTAGAACCCACTGCGTGTGATCGTCATGCAGTGTGGGTCATAAACCTTGAAAACCGACTACTTTTCACCCATGGCGAAACGCATAAAAACAACAATCTGGTGAAACAAGGAGTTTGTTCTCCTTAAGCCTTCACCCATGGTTGATTCAATAAATGTAGACAATTTATGGTCAACTCTCAAGAACATCCTGCCCCCAGACATCTAATTTGAAACAGTTATAAAACCCCTCATATAGATGAAAACAATACTTAACCATTCAAATCTTTCCGTAAAAGGAAAAATACGAGTGAACTGATAAATCAGTATAGATGAGAAATGACACCAGCCAAAATTTGAAACCAATTCTTCAACGAAACATTAATGAACCAATTATCATTAGACCCTATCTAGACATTATATAACTCAGAGCTGAAAGAGCATCCACTAACAATTTGAGGACAGTGACAATGCTGTGAATAGGCCAATATTGTCTCTGCAACAGTTTTCCCACTTCATCCCAGAGTACAAATCATGGATGTCATTGTCAGCCACCAAAAGTTCCATAGTATCGTAGAATAAAATGAACCAATTGAAACACATTCCAGAAATATAACAATGACGGAAAGAGCAAACCTGAGCAGTACATAAAAAATACCCTATGTTGAATTTCAATTTCCACTGACAATTAGCAAAATTTGCTGTAGAAGTGAGTTCATAAAGAATGAAGGACCAGGAAAGAAAAAATCTGGCCTGGCAATACCCAATTTGTGGTTTTAAACCATACCTGCGTTTGAGACAAAAAAATCAAAAAGTGGTGAACAACCAGCGTGCTAGGAGAAATCGAAAGGGGAAAGTGGTGGAACGGTGAACACCAACTGGTGGTGTTACTTCAGCAATTCCTGATAGTCTGGTACTGATTGGCTACTCTGAGAGAGAGAGAGAGAGAGAGAGAGAGAGAGAGAGAGAGAGAGAGAGAGAGAGAGAGAGAGTAGTAATGGTTAAACTTTCTTCGTGTGATTGTATAGGAGTTGTCAGTTGTGTCTCAAGCAGTTTCTTCTTCCGTATGTGTGGATCAGTTTTCATCATGTGTGTGTGGAGCAGTCATTTCATATTATCATGTGTGTGGAGCAGTCATTTCATATTATCATGTGTGTGGAGCAGTTTCTTTGTGTGTTGGTGGAGCACATGGTAACAGTTCCGAAGGTGCACTGGGTGCTAGGTGGTAAAAAAGTGAGTGAAAAATCATCATGACCGTTGGTGTGCTTGTTTCTCAATCTGAGCCATTGAATAGTTTCTGATAATAAATCTGAACCTTCAATTTAGGAATGAGTAAATCTGAGCCTTTAATTTCAGACATATTTTCAAAAACCATCCTTCCTTATTATATAGATAGATATACGAGATATACATCTTACAAGAGATACAAAGAATCACAGATCCACAAATTATCATATGTACAAGTTGCATAAATGTATAACTTAGGTTTTTATGCCTAATAGGATACCAAAAAGTATAAAATATATATAATTTAATCAGCCATATCCCTGACGTATCCGTATCTTATTGTTTTGGTTTTGCCATATCGCCGTATCCTTGTCATGTTGTATCCATATGTCGTATCCATGTATGTGCTTCATAGAACGGCTATTAAGCAAGAAATTCTGGACTATTATGGGTTTGTTTACTGACTCACAGATCAACAACCTGTTTGTAGGAAGGCTGTGGCTTGCCCATGCAAAAGTTTGCCAGTGTCCAAGCTGCCTTTCTCTGCATCGATGGTTCAGCATCCTCTGTCAGCTGTGCCAACAAACGAGGGAGAGCACCGTGGCCAAGCACAATATCGCGGTATTGAGGTGAATAACCAGCGATGTTATTCAGCGCCCGTACAGCCTACATAAAAAAACATAGGCTTTGTTTGGCATTCAGTACGATTTTGAGGTGGAAGCTAGGAGGGCTATCTGAAAAGCTAATTGTATGTTGATCGATAATATGGGTCTTCTAGTGAAGGTAGCTTGATTTGACAGAAAGAATGATACCAGTCCGCATAAAGTCTGTAATAGGAGTTACATAAAGACTCAAACCATGAAGTTGCTTTACAAAGATGAGGAGGTTTAGCTATGAGAACCTCAAAAACTATCAACAACAAAAGGCAACTAAAACCAAAAAGGAACTATCCAAAGGAGTCTCTAACTCCCAAAACCAACTATAAACAATTGTGTGGGCAGAGTATGGGAAAACTAATTTTAGCATGTTACCTCCTCCCGAGTGTTATTCATTGGAGAGTCTAATAGCTTGACAAGAGAAGGGATGGCTCCTTGATCAACAACAACACTAACATCGTTTGCAAAACAAGTAATGGTGCCCAGCACTGCGGCGGCCTCAAACTGCACACATTTCAAGTAACATGAATTTGTTGAGTCAACTGCCCTAACTGCAATAAACTCAAATTATCAGCATTCTTTAGTATTAACCTGAAGTTCTGGGAGGTCATTCCTCCCAAGGAGCTGCACGAAACAGGGCAACATACACGATCTAGCAAGGTCTTCCATGAGAGAATTATCTCCTTCTTCTTCACTGTCCTGATTCTCTCCCTCTTCCTCGTTATCTTTAGGTTTCTCTGTACATTCTCTCGTTAGAGTAGTGTTGACATCTGCATAAAACAAATAGATAAAGAATTCAGATTTCTTCATTCTAAAGAAAGAGACATGTATACAAGAGAACTCTGTAAGGGGGCATAAATACCTCGAATAACTCGTAAAAATATGCGATCTTGGGATGCCACCACTTCCCCCAACTGTATGTGTCTTCTAGCCTTAAAATACAACAGAAAATGACAATGCTTAATGAGCATTTACTTGAAAAGAACATAGTTGAATACTAACTATAAAAGATAAAGAATTTTACCCTAAGGGGGCGTAGAAACCTCTCCGCTTGCACATAGAAAATAAATGCTCGATCCAGCCTTGATATAACCTGGTAAAAACTCCTACTAACCAAAGGCAGGCATCTAATGTCCGAAGAATCTAGCCACGAACAAATCTCTGCAAAAATTTCCAAGGGCAACCCGCTAAAAGGTTCACCCTTGGGTGGGGATGGGGATTGGGGGAAATTAGCAAAAGAAGTGACTTGAAAAATGCATCAGCAGAATGGTTTAGCTTGATCTTCTTACTAATTTCTGATTGATTCAAATGTAACACCTGAATCTTTCATATTTTCTTAGTTAACTCCATTTTTTAAATTTTTTTTACAAGTTCTTAATCAACACCATAAACGATTTCAAAAGAAACCAAAAACAAACAAATAGGAGAGACGTCATAGGTGCACACATCTGCCATCAAACTTTTGACGCAGCTTCTACTCCATTCCAACAATTTCGCATGTACCACAGACTTGCAGATCTAATGCTGCCACCTAACTTTTACCTTACGTAAACCTCGTTTGTATTTGGGATCTAGAATGCACGATAACTTTACTATCTACAGTTATTGACTGGCTTTCATATATCTGCTTTTTTAATTGAGTAATTGTTTCAGGCTGGACACAGGACACTAAACCTTTCTTGGATAACAGACCAACACCAAATACCATGGCATACATATGGATGTTAGGCCAATTTCTATTTTTTTTAAAAGAGAAATAAAGCAACTGAAAGTCTTGCAATCAAATCACTAGAATGTTTCTTACTTGGACAGGCATCAAATCAAATGATGGACGAGCATCTCCCACACTACTTTGAGCACTAACAGATGAAACAGCTCTGCCAAGCGATGCTTCTGATCCCGCAACAACCTCAGCTGTAACAGAATAGAGCCCTTACCACATGAAAAATGATATCATGACATGGAGGATAACCAGTTCATCTTTCTCCAAACAATGTAGTGATTTCTGGGCACAGATGCCTTATGCAAAATTTAATCAAATTATCTGTTCAAGTCTAAGCAACTATGTGTAAGGTCCACATATTGTGATCAGAATAAACTGCAGATCTAAAAGTGGTATGGTCATTAATTACACAGAAGGAAGAATAATGAGCCACAGATGAGG
Organism: Vaccinium macrocarpon; assembly: GCA_022606695.1. Taxonomy (NCBI): domain Eukaryota; kingdom Viridiplantae; phylum Streptophyta; class Magnoliopsida; order Ericales; family Ericaceae; genus Vaccinium; species Vaccinium macrocarpon. Next base: position 12,469,721 of record CM040180.1, read on the forward strand.
GATTAATAAAAAAAAGGTAAAGAAACCAGCTCAACTGGATCAGGTGACAATGAGAAGACAAAAATGTACTGATACCATAGTGTCATGGCAAAGGAAGATAATACCCCGAAAGGACTTAGTTTAACTATCCACACAAATGATTGACTTACTTTCCTATTTTATAGTGATCAGAACACAATCAGCTACGTTTACTTTGTAGTAATAATCAATTCATGCGCTATTAGCACAGTATCATGGCAAAGGCAGATGCTCTCGCCAAGCTGATGATTGACTGAAAGTCCTGTTTTACTGTTACTAGGAATACATATTAGCTGGACGAAAAACAAAATCTCCATATGAACCTTTGGAATTACTGAACCACAAACTACTCATTTTCATTACGCTCTACGTGTTCACCATTGCCACATCTAAAAAAACCTAAGATCAGCTTCAAGCCATCAAGGACGGACACAGAATTTTCAAACCAGTGGGAATGTATTTATAGAAAACCCTTAGGGCGGCGAGCCTGTTTCTAACATTTCTTTGAAAACAAAGCTACTATTAGGTTTGTCCCCCCTCGGTCTGTCCTTGGAAGCCATGGCTATCACGTGTCGTGATTCATGAAATCTGCAACCAGCATTTGTTCACACACAAACAAGAACTCCTAGGAACACCGCCAGTGTAACTAAGATACACCATTTTGCTTCATAACAACAGATAATAATAACAATAACAAAGTAATGAAATGGAACAAGACAACTCAGTCTCATCTTGTGCAAGAAACAAACAAAGCAGCTAATGTACAACTGCTTCCTGGCTCGGAGCGGAGAAGGAGTCCAAGTCTCATTAGTCATTATCTTCTATTACCATCAAAGAGCTAAGGAGGTATAAAGAAATATAGCTATCCCTAGAAGATGATCGTCTTCATCTTCTCGTCTGCTCTAGAAAACTACAAGCAACTACATCAATAACTTCCTGCCCACTACTCAAAAAAGAAAGAATTGACTTTCGCACCTTGTTTAAATTTCCTAACACTCAACATTAGAGGCATTAAGTTGTTTTCGTACTTATATTTAACCACACATTTTATAAAGATGAAAGCAATTTTGGAAAAACAGGACGAAATTCAAGGAGACAGTAGTAGCTGCAAGCAGCTTACTCGCATGAGTTGTTTTCGTGCTTATATTAACCACAGATTTTATACAGACGAAAGCAATTTTGGAAACATGGGACGAAATTCAAGGAGACAGTAGTAGCTGCAAGCAGCTTACTCGCATGATCTCTTGCAATGAACACAGTCAGTCAGTTCAATGTAGTATGTACTACTGATCCCCTTGTTGTCTAAATTCCCCAAAACTCAACACAGATCGTTAATTGTTTACATACTTGAAGCCTAACCACAGGTCCACAACAATACATGATGAAACAAAAAAAACCGGATTCAAGAAGATGTTTAATAGCTGCAAGCAGCTTACTCCCCGAACACGCCAATGCAAGTAGGCATGAATAAGGAGTTTGCATGTTGGAATCCCTCCATCCCAAGCCTTGGGACCACTTGGTGTTATGACTGATCATTACCTCAGGGCCCCGGATATAGTCAAGTTGCGTGCAAGAGGACCCAAACATCCACTTACCAAAAACAAAAAAAGTAGGCATGAATCTTATATGACCTAATTTGAATCCAAGGATCCAAACTTCAAATAGATTGAAAGGAACGGAGAGGAAAACACAGTAATAACAGAGAAGGAGACAGATGCGAAGTTAGCGTTTAATAGGGATAACAATGTACCAGAAGTTGACTTGTCTCTGTCAATATCATGCGGAATCCTCCGATCAGATACAAATGCTCCACCTCGATCGTTCATGTCGGCCTTCGGGAGCAACATATCTGATCCACCTCGATCGTCCATGTCGACCTTCGGAAGCAACATGTCTGATCCACCTCGATCGTCCATGTCGGCCTTCGGAAGCAACTAAACAACCGGTTCTTAAAACGAATGTGCGATTCAGCTAGGGTTTCGAGCAACGAAACGAAAGTTTCTTTCCCTCTGCTAGCGTTTCGAAAAACTCGAGAAACTGTGTGTGTGTGTGTAATGCGTGTATCTTCTCTCTCTCTCTCTCTCTCTCTCTCTGTAATTGTATGTATGAATTTCTGGACGTTTCCTACCAAAGCATGTCAGTTGGAAGTGGATTTCTAGAGTTTTCCCACCAAAAGCATTTCAGTTGGAAGTTGGATATCTGGAGTGCGTATGTGTATTGTGTACCCGATGGGCGGGGTCCGCTTGGATATAGAGAGGGGATCGGGCCGGTTCTTTTGGAAATTTGGAGTATGTGATTTGGGATTTGCAAAATCGGGATTTAATTGAAAAGGAAGATACGCGCTTACTTTTTTTTTTTTTTTCGGTTCAGCTTATTGGATTATTGAATTGAGTTTTAAATTTTCCCTCCAAGTTTTGCGACAATTCCAATTTTGTAGTTTTTAAAAGTAAATATTTCGATTTTAAAAATCGTCAAAAACATAATAAGGAACAAAAACAATTCCACATGCATGGCACAAACAAATCACTGGTCCAAAATACCATAAAAATATTAGCTGCCCAGAGTTGTACCGTTGTTTATATATAAAATCAACACATCAAGTAATTAATTGACACGTAATTAAGAATGTCAAACGTCGATGGCTTGTCGTTAATGAAAAACATTGGATTAATGGTTTATAAATGGATCAATACAATGTCGTATTAGTATCCAGTTTGAAGGGTAGTTATTGACAGTTATAAGTCAAAGAATGAATAAAGAAATTGGCTTTGAATCCGCACTTTCAACTGCTACAAGGCATGAGTGACACGTGTAAACATATAAAATAAGACAGTTGACAGTTGAGACACGTGGAATAAGTCGTGCAAGACAGTTACTCTTTAAAACTAATTATATGATTTGAATAAATAATTGTGTAAGTTCAAATTTAAAGCTTCGGGAGAAAGATCAAAGTGATTTAAGTTCAGATGTTTTTGGATGGAAGAAACTACCTGTTTGAAATAAAATGATGAAGTTCAAAGTCAAGAAACCAAGCTGAAAGTTCAAACTACAAGTAAGGCCTATAAATAGAAGAAGTTGAAGAGTGAAAGCCTCCGGATAAATCTTCAACAAACAACAAAAATGATGCTTGGTTTGTTCTTTGACAGTTAGAATTGTAGTTTTAAGAATTTGACTCAGTTCGAAGTAGATTAGGAAGTAGATGTTAGTAGTTCTTGTAACAATCAAGTGTTCGAAGTTCTTGTTGTCTTTCTATTTGAAGTTGAAGACGATTTCAAAGTAAGTTTATCTTTGATTTGCTAATCAAAGTACCTTGTTTCTTTATTATTCTTTGATTTTCTAAGTGGATTAGTTTATATTTCTTCGCTTTAAAAGAAAAATCCTCTTAATTGAGGTAGTTGAACAATTAAAACACAATTGTCTAATTAGATTTGGTTTTCAAGGTCAATTTGAGGAAGAAGATTTAAAGGCTCTCTTTGGCATGCTCGCATACAATTATTTTTCTGTTGCAAAGAAGTAAAATAACCAAACAACCATGCATGCATGCAATATCATTACATTGTAAATGAAAATCTTTGCACTTAGGGGGTGTTCCACTAACTTAGTTTTTTCAAAAAACTAGTTTTTCCCAAAAACCGAGACAGGTCATCATCTCACAATACATCACATGGACAGAAAAATCAAGGCAGTTTTAAAACAAAACAAGTTAGTGGAACACCCGCTTAGTAATAAAAGAAGTGCAATCACGTTAGTCTAACTTGCCTTGCCAATGTGAGATCAAATCAAATCTTTTTAGACGTATAAATCTTAAAATTGCCTTTGCGCATTAATGTAACAATATTGCACTGTAAATGAAAACCCTTACACCTTGTAATAATAGCATTGCACTCACGTTAGTCCAACTTCCTTGTTAGTGTGAGGTCAAACAGAATCTGTTTGGACGGACAATCTCAAAATTGCACTGTGCACACAACAACATTGCACTGTAAATGAAAACCATTGCACCTTGCAATAAAAATATTACACTCACGTTAGTCCAACTTACCTTATTAATGTGAGATCAAATAAAATCTTTTTCAAATTTGCACCGTGCATGCAAGAGCATTGCACTGTAAATGAAAAATTCTTGCACCTTGTAATAAAAGCATTGCACTCACATTAGTCCAACTTGCTTTGTTAGTGTGAGATCAAATCAAATCTTTTTTAAGATTGCACCGTTCATGCAAAGAGCATTGCACTGTAAATGAAAAATCTTGCATCTTGTTATAAAAGGATTGCACTCTTCAATATAAACAGTTTACAAACTCCCCCATCAAAGCCCTCTGATTTCTCTCTCTACTCACTATTAAAGCACATCATGATGTAGAGTTTGTGTGTATTTTCATCTTTCAGTAAAAAAAAAGCATACGAAAAGAACGACATGCCTAACATGAAAGAAAATACCCTAGAACATAGGACAAACGGAGGATGTTAGACAGACAGATCAGTTGATGTCGGTGTTGCCGAAGTCATCTTGGAAGGCGTTGAAGAATTCGTCTTCGGTGAGCTTGTTATCGAAGCCGATTAGACCCTTGCCGAACATCTCGAGTGCTTCAATGTCATCAACGTCCATAGCTATCGTCGAGTTCAGATCTTTTAGGTTTGCGAACAAGTCTACTAGAGACATCTTCATCTCTGTGTGCGCGCTTGTTTGATTCGTGTTGATAAGCCCCAAATGTTGTAGATATCCGGGGCTTATCTAGCTCATTTTGTTTACACACGCATGCGATTTCGCGCCTTATATGTTTGATATGTGCGTCGTAGTGTTTTTGGCAAGTTACAGGTTAAACGCACAGAATAAGCGCATTTTGAGGTCATGGAGAACCGTGCCACATTTACCGAGGGCCACGTGCCCCATGGCATGCCAACACCGGGCCCCACGAGCCATGAAACAATGATTCGGTTGAGGCTCGGGAATACGAAAAGTTGGTGTGTTGAAGTCGTGCTTCACGTTCACAAAAATCCCCGATGGGGTCCAGGCTTGAACATGCACTCACAAGACCGAGGTTCACCTTCCCCGAGGGCCCCACGATGTATTCAAATGCTTTGGAGGAAGTCCGGGAACACGGAAGGCCAAGGAAGTGACCAAAGACATCATCGGCCCAATAGTGGATCTATCCACTCTCAACAGTGGATCAAACCACTCAAGTCAAAAGTTCATCAGAGGATTCTGGATCGATCCACTCTCATTCTGGATTGATCCACTCTCATTCTGGATCGATCCACTCAAGTAAAAAACATGGTCAGAGCATTCTGGATCGATCCACTCTCAATAGTGGATCAATCCACTCCACCCCATAGGTTCATCAGCAATAGTGGATCGATCCACTCTCATCCTGGATCGATCCACTCTCGTCCAAATGACCACCAGAGCATTCTGGATCGATCCACTCGCATAGTGGATCGATCCACATTAATCCGTGGAGCATTTTTCAAGCATTTCAAGCACTTTTTGTACTTTCTACTTATGGAAAGTTTCTATTAAAAGTATTATTAGGATATTTTGAGAGAGGGGGAATGTGTTTGTATATATTTCTCTCTCCCTCTCTCTCCCCACTCTCTCCCTCCTTAGTTTAATTTTTGCTCCTCCATTGGAGGATTTTTAAGGTCTCTCTCTCTAGTTTTCTCAAGTAAGTTTTCATTTCTAGTTAATTTGTCAAGGTTTATTGTTGTAGCTACAATCATTCTCTCTATATAAATCTAGTTTATTTGTGTTTTTATTGGTTAAATCTTGTTCTTCATTTCCTAGTTAAATCCTTCTTAAACTCAAGTTTACCATGGTTGTTTGTTAATTTTCCAAGTATTAAAGTGTTAGGCTAGCATAGGATCTTTGTTAAAAACCAAGTTTCAAAGTCATTAATCATGTTCTTTATTTCCTTTATTAAATTAGTTAGCCTAGTTAATTTAATGTGTGAGTAGTTTAATAGGTAGGGTCATGGGGTGATTAACTCCCCATGACCAAAGTTAGTCCATTTCCTCGCGCAATTTAAAAAAGGCTTTCAACTTTTGTCGAGCAATGAATCGATTCACTTTTATGAATCAAAATTAGGTCTCAGAAAACCCCTTTTGATCGCATCGTCGCCCGGGGCTTGACCACTTGGTACGTCGCGATGCTTGAGATAGATAGGCGACTCAAATGTTTGTCTAAATGGCACAAGAATCCTATTCTTTGTGGAACGCATTTTTCTAGGCGATGGTTTAGTTTCTAAACCATTTGCTCGGGTGCACCTAACGGTGGCTTAAGTCGGTTACCGAGCGTGAGGATTTGGTTAGCTTTGGTTGTGATCGTTATGAACCCCTAGGCTTTACCTTTGTTAATTTAGTCTTTTTGTATTCCGTGTCATTCACGAAGTTAAGTGAATCCACCAACAAATCACGAAAGCCAAGTTTGCCGCTTTAAGGCTAAAAACTTCATTCGCAAGTCAACTCTCACGTCGGGTGCGCTCGGTCCCTGTGGATTCGACCCGGTCTTACCGGTTATTATGCTATCTCCGACCTAGCTCTACGCTTGGGGCAACACTTTCTACGACACAATCCAAGGTCGCAAGCATTTTTGGCGCCGTTGCCGGGGATCAAGCATTTCTGGCTATCTTTTGCCGGGGATCAAGCATTTCTGGCTATCTTTTGCCGGGGATTAAGCATTTTTGGCGCCGTTGCCGGGGACCCAATGGTCCATCTAGCGTGAGTTTTTCCTTACTCCACTGTAAGTATCCCGCTCTTTTGTATAGTTTTTCTTATTTTCTGTACATTACTTGTTTTATTAATGAGGCGGTGGACTAGCCCCTCGGAACTGTTTGTGGTGAGGCGGTTGCATAACCCCTCCGTTCTGCTAGTCTTAAGAAAATCCTATTAAAAAAAATAATGGCATACTTTGAAAGTTGCTATGGAGAGGTCTTACAAGATGTAACCAATTTCTATCAACTAGATCATGAGTCTTTTTCACAATGTTGGGAGCATTTTAAATGTTCAATTTTCTCTTGGTCAAGGTTTACGTATGAGTTCGGGGATCTTCTAGTTGTCTTTTGTCGAGGTTTAAATCCGTCAATATGTCAATTTGATTTGTGCTCTAATGAAGAATTCTTGGATAAAACTCCCGAAGAGTGTTGGGACTACCTTGAGGAATTAGCCCAAAAGCCCCAATATTGTGAGTTGACTGAAATTGGAATAGGGCAAGCCCTTAGTGATACATTGGACAAATTTCTCGCCACGAAGCCAACATATTTAATCAATTTTGAGAGTTTGTGTCATGTAATTGAGGAGGTGCCGCCTGTAGCAATTTCGAGCAATGAGCCACTAGTATGTGATGATTCTTTCGAAAATCCCTTCACTATTGAGGTAATAGAACCATTGTTCTTTAATGAAGGGGTTATTCCAGCTCAAAAAGAAATCTCAGAAGTTATATGGGATGATGAGCCTGATTTTGATTGGGCTCCCCAAGAGGATTCTAGTTGTACACTTGATATGCCTTTTCATGAAAAAACTTTTGAGGCCCATGCCACTAGCACTTCCATTGAGTCTGCTCCACCACAAGAATTTGAAAGAGTCGAACTAATTGATTTTCTAGGTGTTGATAATTATGATTGTGTTTACAATCCACTTTTACTAAATCTTTTCAACACTTTGAAAATGAATTTGGTTCACATTATGCATTTGGTGGAACTTAATTTCCTTACGCGACTATTGCTATCACAATACTCTAAGTATCTTATCTTATGGCATGGCCGTGTACAATTTTTAACGGAAGGCTTGGAATGGAGTGATATGCTCGTACTAATAACTCGTCATAGTACGAAGAATGTTTGGATTCCACATGAAGGATGTTGTGTATTCTGATGGTCCGGTATAGCCACCCGAACTTGAGCTACGTATGGCCTAGCCACAGTCTTTAGTTCTGGGAAGAAAGTAGTACCCGTTAATCGCGTGAAGATTTGTTTGTTGGGGACTCGGCTATCATGGAGCGAGTCTGTACTAATCTTTGTTCTCTTAGTATGAGTGATGAAAAAAGCCTCTCATTTGGTCGAGGTATAAGGTGGTTGACATTCCACCTCGTCAGTACATTTTTATCCCTCCTAGTTCTTCATTTTCATATTGTCTTCATGCTATGAGGACATAGCACATTTTAAGTTGGGGGGAGGGTTTACTTCGTGCTTCGTGCTTTGTTTATATTAAGAGTCTTGAAATTTCAAAAAAAAAAAAATTGAAAAAAATTTAAAAAATTTGGTGAATCAAGGAATTTGGATACTTACGTGTGCTTATTCTTAATTGATGGCTTCTAATTAATGCTATAATGTTTGTTGTGTGAGACGGAGTCTTGATACGATTTCATGGATAGATTTAAGCTTGTGAACATGACGTTAAAGGAAAACACTTAGTTAAACCGTATTGCCTATAGTTGGATAGCGTATGCTCACTTAAATTCATGCTTTCACACGCGCATTGTCCCACTTGAGCATTCACTGGCTTCGAAATTGGTTCATGTGTCATTGATCCCTCGGTGTGAATTAACTTGTCTATGAAATATTTGGAGCCCCTTTCCTTGTAAAAAAGAAAAGAAAAAGATGATGCATGTTGTATTGTTAATGTTTATCCGGGCGTTCATTGAGTAACCGGGCAATCGGGGTTTGCTCCCACCGTATTGTTCGCGTCAAAAGATGGATAGACCTTGTGAAGGCATTGTCGAATGTGGTTAGCTTGGACCTCACTATAAAGCCTTTTTGACTCGAGCAAATAAGTCTGAAAGGTCTCTTAAAACCTAGTGCCCTAAGGCCATTTGGCTTGGGGATGGCCGACCTAACGCTCGCTAAATGGGTCAACTAGAAAGCCCGAGAGGTCCGGGCATTGCACAACCACATTAAAGAAAAAAGAAGAAGAGATTCATTCGAATAAGGGAAGGGGTGTGCTTAAAGAAATACCGAGCTATCAATGGTGTGAGAACTGTTTTCAAGATTGGTGAATTTCGTTGTGAGGTTTCTTTTCACACACATGCCACGTGAGAATTTTCTATCCGACGGTAGGTGAGAGGATTGATTTTTGTGCTAAGTTTAGATAAGAAGTTCACTTGTTTAACTCCTTCTATGAATGAAGTATCTTGTCATTGACTTGCATGACGGACATTTTGGTGCTATGTGAGGTTGTCGGTTGGGCATGAGTACATTTAAAGTATTCGATTCATTTGTGTTTTGTGGGTTGTTCACTGCTGAAAACCCTCACGAGACTTCACTCGTCCCACCGGGGCCGCCCGGGGGTTTAAAAGACATATCCATTTTAGTTTGTTTCCGTTAGTTGCATTTGTTTAGTTTGCTCGGGGCGAGCAAAGTTCAAGTTGTTCTCTGGTAGAGAAAGAGATGGATTTGAGAAGTGGGTCATGGGGAGGAGAAGGATGACAGTGGAAAATGGAGTCGGGGTTTTTTTTGGTAGTTCAAGGGAAAATAGCCATGTATGTGTAATTTTTTTTTCTTTTGTCATGCTTTGGTCATTTGCTAAACCATGCTCATATTTTTTGGCATAATTTGCCCCACCCACCACTGAATTGGAATTCTCCCCCTTTTTTTTTTATGGGAAACTCAATCATTAAAAAGCAAATTTGCTTGGAGAAGGTCATACAACTCAATCGGGATTGGGGAGATAGGGGGAGGGGGAAGGACTCCTTCTCTAGCTTTACAAGTTGGGCTGAACGATCTGAGTCTCACTGTGTTCAAGCTTGTTTATTTAGTTTCAACGAGGCGAGCTTAGTGAAAACTTAATGAGCCGAGCTAGCTTAGACTTGACTTGAGCTCGAGCTTAATAATGAGCATTATCGAGCCAACGATAAAATATATATTTATACTCACATAAGTTTAAAACAACAAATAAAATTTTACTTGTGCATGTATATATGTTTATATCTATGTACTTTATAAGGAAATGGTCTCAATTTTAAAGTAATAGTGAAATTCATTAAGGTTTTGAAAAGATGATGTATTAACATACCAAATTGGAATAAGAAGTTATATTATTTTATTCTTCTAAAAAAAAGTAAACCAGCCTTATCGAGCTGAGCCTTGCCGTGTTCAGACTTGTTTGTTAAGGCTTTTAACAAATTCAAGCTGGAGCCGAACCTCAATAAAAACTTAATGAACCGAGTTCAAACGAGCCCTTTCGAGCCAAGTTCACGAACAACTTGGTTCATTTGCAGGCCTATTTACAAGCAATCCAATTAGCACAACTATTAGCCATCCTTTTTTTTTCTGGGGTAGTTATCAGCCCTTCTTCTACACCAAGAATGCACAACGCATCAAAGTTACTCACTAATTGGATCGAATCCTCAATCAACATCTAAATATCTCATTGATGTTCCCTGCCTCTACCATTCATCAAATTAATCACTAAGAGTGCATCCGATTCAATATGGACTAACGGAAGATCCCAATTCTTGCCCATGGAACACGCAACTTGGATTGCCCAAGCCTCCGCCGCCAAGACTAAAGAGACTCAAATTCTCCCGTAATTTATAGCAATCCAATTCTCAGATAAATCTCTAACAACTCCAAACGCAGATTTCTTCGATTTCGGGCAAAAGGCTGTTTGGCTTTTCCCAAGTTAAAAGCATTTGAAAAAGGAGAAGTTTTAATGGCATTAGTTGCCTTGAAAACGTTGGTTGGTTCATTGGTGGTTGGTTGTGGAGTGAACTCGTTGGAATTTTCTCCACATGGGTAAATGTTTGCCGTCTGTTTTCTCCACATACTAGCATGTGTGCTAGTATGTGTGTGCCGTGTGTGTAAGAAGGGAGAGACATACGGCAGAGTGAAAAAGAGAGAGAAAGGAAGAAATATTGGTGAGTGTGTGAGACATAAAAATACAAGTGAGCGTGCGCTTGGTTTAGATATTTTTTTTCTCTCATTGTAACTTATTCAATGTTAGTGAAAATAGTTCTCTCCCATGGAGTAAGCATTCGGGCCAAACCACGTAAAATTGCTTGTGTTTTTGTGTTATTGCTTTTCAAGTACTAGTGTGTGTGGGTGGTTTGTTTGATCGATCCTCTACAAAGGCCCTATCGTAATTGAACTTACAATAGACACTCCGAAGGCATTGCCATTTCTGTACATTACTACCATCCACTAGTTGAGCTATATCGGCAACGGGCGGCGAATACAATACATCCAAGTAATCACCACACACCACAAACGCCTTAGAAACAACTTAGTGGCATTCGGCACCCAACCCCATCATTGAACAAACAATCATTTCTAGATGTCCAGATTGCCCAACATATTTGACATGCGAAAGCCAGCCTCTTCTCATCCCATCAACATACCATCAAACCACTCCACCTCCAAGGTGATATCAGGAGATTAAGGCAATTTGTAATACTCCACTATCACCAATGGTAGGGAGGGTAGAGTTTGGTGGATGTATGATGGTAGAGGAATTTATACGGCCAAGTCCGGATATGCTTTGGCCCGATCGTTGAAAGGGAGCAATAATTCAAAGAAAAAAATCTTCTTCCTCAGAAAGTAAGGGTAAAATGTGTAGAGTAAGACCAAAATAGGGAAAGGAAAAGAGGGTCATACCCCCAAACTCTATTTATATCTGAATATATATAACTATTAGCTACAGACATCTTAAATATATACAACTAACAGTTGGAAAAGAGAAACAACTAATAAATACATGCCTAGCACATGTCTGCTAGATTTCCCAATACTTGACTACACTCTGCACCCCCCCTCAAACTGAGGTGGGGAACCCAACATCAGTTTGTCAACAAGGAATTCATGACGACTCCGAGTCATTGCCTTCGTGAAGAGATCAACAAGTTGGTGTTGAGAGGCGACATAAGGAAGAGAGATCTTTCCATCAGTATACAATTTTCATATAAAATGGCAATCCACTTCTATATGCTTTGTGCGCTCATGAAAAACTGGATTTGAAGCAATACGTATAGCGCTAGTATTGTCAGCATACAATAGAGTTGGAAAATTGGGAGAAATGTGCAAGTCTTGGAGAAGGCCTTATAACCAAGTAATCTCATTACAAGCAGAGGACATTGCGCAATATTTAGCTTCAGCAAAGGATTTAAAGACAGTCTTTTGTTGCTTACACTTCTAGGAAATAAGAGAATCACCAAGAAACATACACCATCCAGTAGTAGAGCGTCGAGTATCAGGACAACCAACCCAATCTAAATCAGAGTAGGCGGATAATTCTAAGCTGGAATTTGAAGAGAAGAATAACCCCTTGAGTAAGTCCCTTTGAGATAACGGATTATGCGGTGCACAACACTAAGATGAGTTCTACATGGGGCAACAACAAACTGGCTGACAACCTGAACGACATGAGAAATATCAAGCCTAGTCATAGTCAGGTATATGAGACTGCCAACAAGCTACCTATAATGTGTAGTTAACTAGTCAGAAAGACGAACTCCATCATCTTTAGAATATTTCACATTCAATTCCATAGGAGTTGGTACTGATTTATTATCAATAAGGTTTGCTAACATAATTAAATCCAATGTGTATTTACGCTGATTAACAAAATACCCTCCTGAAGATGTGTAAACTTCTAAGCCAAGAAAATATGTCAAGTGACCAAGATCTGTCATCTTAAAGGACTTTTCGAGAAGAGCCTTTAGCTGGTCAATAGTAGCTGTATCATTTCCCGTGATAAGGATATCATCAACATATAAAAGAAGAATCACAAACCCTTGAGATGAAGACTTAGTGTACATAGAGTAGTCGTGATGGCTTTGTGTAAAACCAGCCTCAGCAATAACATCTTTGAAGCGATCAAACCATGCTTTTGGAGCTTGTTTGAGACCATACAAAGACTTTTTTAAGCGACACACCAGAGATTGATTGGAAGAATATCCTGGAGGTTGACGTATATATATGGTCTCCTTCAAAAACCCATGAAGAAAAACATTTTTGACATCCATTTGGAACACAACCCATTGATTGATGGCTGAAATAGCAATGAACAAACGAACTGTTGTCATTTTCGCAACCGGAGCAAATGTTTCATCGTAGTCAATACCATACTCTTGATTGTATCCTTGGGCAACCAAGCAGGCTTTATAGCGTTCAATTTGCCCATCAGATTTCGACTTGATGGTGTATACCCATTTATTGCCAATGATGGTAACATCAGGAGGAGTAAAAAGATCCCATGTCTCATTTTCTTCCAAGTCTTGAATTTCCATATCCATTGCTCTCTTCCAATGAGAAATCCCTAAAGCTTGTTTGTATGATGAAGGGATTTGAACACTATCAAGAGAAGTAAAAAAGAGAGTTATGTGCAAGCCAACCAAACCAATCAGGAGGATTAGAAACCCAACTTGAATGACGTAAGGAAGGAGTAGTAGAGGACTAACCTTGAGTATGGATAGGAGAGGACTGACCTTGCACTGGTTGGTGATCAGGTAGGGGAGTAGATTGGCCCTTTCTTTTCTGTTGATAAACAAGACAAGGCTCTTGAGCTCGAGAAGCGGCAATAGGACCTGGACTTGCTGATGAATCAAAGGTTGGAGATGATAAGCTGTCAGAAAAATCAGGTAAGAACGAAATTGGAGAAATTGGTGATTTTACCACAGATGAGTAGTAGAAAACACCTTCAAGAAAAACAACATTGCGTGAAACACGAATGCGCCGAATGGAAGGATCATAACAAAGGAAGCCCTTTTGGTCTGCTGCATAACCAACAAAAACACACATAGCAGATTGGATTGAAAGTTTAGTTCATTCATGACTAGGCAAATGAACGAAACACACACAGCCGAAAGAATGAAGGATTGAGTAATTTGGAGCATGCTTATGCAAGGTAAAAAATGGTGTAGAATTTTGCAAAGGAGTGGAGGGCAATTTGTTGATTAGATAGACTGCATATGCAGCAGCTTCTATCCAAAATGTTGGAGGGATGTTGGAATCATGAATAAGAGTCCTAACAGTTTCCAAGATGTGCCGATTCTTCCTTTTGGCAACACCATTCTGTTGAGAAGTGCTAGGACAAGTTCTTTGAGACTAAATTCCTCTCATTTTTAGGAATTCTTGAAATTCCTTAAGCAAATACTCCCCAATTTGAACATAAAATTTTAATTTTTCTCTTGGTTGGTAGGTAATAGCGCACAGAGGTATCAAATTGTGCCTCAACCATAGAAAGAAATTCTTTAAAATGGGAAAATACTTCTGATTTGTGTCGCATGAAGTATATCCATGTGAAACGAGCACAATCATCAATGAATAAAACGAAATATTTGTACCCCAAGCGAGAAATGATAGGTGAAGGGCCCCACACATCACTATGGATATGCTCAAAGGGAGAAGTGCTAATACCAGCATGAATAGGAAAAGGTTGTTGAACACTTTTATTCAGTGAACAACAGATCCATGACTTGGTTACAAAGGACAGAGCATCAACTTTTGTTTTCAAGGAACCGAATCGAAACAAAATACCCATTTTATTGGCACTTGGATGTCCTAATCTACGATGCCATACCTGCTAAGTTTTGCTGGAAAGAAACACATCAGATTCTGTAGAAGCAAGAAAACTATGAGAACCATGTTTGTCAAACTCTAAAGCAAACAGACGCCCAATCCTACGTCCCTTCCCTTTCATTGTTCCAGTGCATTGGTCCTATATAACACAACCACCACGAGAAAAAATAACTGTGTTACCATCATCAACAAGTTGACCAACTGATATAAGATTGGTTTTAAGTTTAGGGACCAAAAGGACATTAGAGAGATCAAATGATGCATGAGGAGAAACTGACAGAGAGAGATTATCTGAACCCACTATTTTCATCTTTTCACCATTAGCTGCAATAATGTGAGAATCACCTACATAAGGCATCATAGTAGAGCTATTGGAATGCACACAAGTCATATGGTTTGAGGCTCATGAATTTATAATCCAAAAAGGACTGACAATTGGAGCTAAATGAGCATCCTTGCTAGAGATTCCAAGGGCAGATAAAGCTAAGTTGATGGCAGAGTTTACAGAGTTTTGTACCAGTTGCTGAATTTCATTTGTAAGAGGCTGAGATTGTCCTTCGATTAGCTTACAAGGAGTGGCTGCTGAATCTGGAGTAGTGTTGGTCTTCTTCTCAGTTCCTCCTTCCGTAGTGGAGGTAGTCACATGGTATGCACAGTGATTAGATCCTCGTTGAGCCTGTGAACCTTTTCCTCGTAGAGGACAAGTGGGACATTCTATAACAATATGACCAGTTTGACGACAATACACATAATAGTTCCGCTTCTTGCAATGAGAAGCAACATGTCCATACCCTTTGCACTCAAAGCACTGTATCTTTGTTTGGTCCTTTGGTTTGCTTCTTTGAGTAGCAAAGGCAGTAGCAAAAGTTCCTTTTGCTTCAATCACAACTTGTGTAATAATCCGAGTTTCTTCTCGTAGAAGCTCTCCTAAAATAGAATCCATAGCGGACAGAATACTTCGATTCAATATACTTGCTCGAACAACTTCATAATCTGGACTGAGTTTCATGAGGAACTGGATCACTTTTCTCTCTTCATTTACAATTCGTAACGATTTCAGACAACATGCTTCTGAAATAGCTTCAAAAGCAACTATTTCATATTCTGTCCACAAGATCATGAATCCAGCATAATATTCTTGAATATTTCTCTCACCTTGGTTGTAGTTGAATATGCCATACTCAATCTGGAACTTGCGAGCGTGATTGGATTACTGATAAACCTTCTCCAAATAATCCCACATTTCTTTGGCAGTATCGAAGCCCCTCATTGGAATCCCGATGCTCATATCGAATCCCCTCATTGTTGAAGATCCTTCCTTTCATCAAAGGGTTTGGGAACAGATCCATCAACGTAGCCCCAAAGACCCTTTCCCTTGACAAAATACTGAAAGTGAAATCTCTAGATGCTGTAGTTTTTACCATCAAGTTTCACAGCAAGGATCTCACCCTTGTCGGAAGCCATTAGATAGCAGAAGAACAAAAAGATAGTGACTAGAGAAGAAAGGAAGGAAGCGGACTAGTGAATATCTAAGAAAGACAGATCGTTATCTGCCTTTACTGAGGAGAGACACAAAAGATATATTAAGAATCTCTTATACCATTTAAAGTAAGGATAAACTGGTAGAGTAAGACTAGAATAGGGAAAGGAAAAGAGGGTCATACCCCCAAACTCTATTAAGATCTGAATATATACAAGAGGTTGGAATACCCTAGAACAAACACTAAATGACATCTTAAATATATACAACTATTAGCTACAAACATCTTAAATATATACAGCTGACAGTTGGAAAAGAGAAACGACTAATAAATACATATCTAGCACATGTCTGCTGGATTTCCCAATAACTGACTACACTCTACATCTTCATCCTATAGCCCTTCCCTAAATCTCTGAAAGAAGGTATGGCGTATCCCTTTTCTCCCAAAAGTTAGGCACTTTATTTGGCATGTGTTGGGAAATTATGTGGCCACGAAGCAAAATTGTTATAGGCAGAGTTGTGCCTCTTATCCGTTGTGGAATTTATGTTATAATGAAGTGGATTCTATTGAACATATTTTTTATTTCATTGTGATTGGACAAAGAAAGTCTGGGAGATGGCTGGTTTTTTTAGGAGATAATATCTCTAATATCACGTCGGTAGTAGAGTGGTTTGATGGTATGTTGATGGGGGATGAGAATAGGCTGGCTTTGGTGTGTCAAGTGTGTTGGGCAATTTGGACATGTAGAAATTGTTAAAAAGTAAGCTTGAGTTTTGTATTTTCCATATGGGAATTTCAAAGTCAAAGATTTTTGTGAAGACTTTGGAAGAGAAAGAGTTCAATTTGGAATTGGTGGCGATCACTGGTGTTCGCACCCATTTTGTATGCCTATATAAAGATGTACTTGTGTGTGTTGAAAAGTATGAGTAGTAGAGGGAAAAAGAATACTAAAGTGTTCTTGAGAGATTGAGAGAACCCCAGTGGGGGTTTCTCCCCACACATTGGGAGAGAGCAAATCATGAGTGAAATACTCTCATCCATTGTATTTGTATCTACCTCATACAGTGAAATACTCTCCTGCATTAATTGAGTTTGAGGTTGAGTAGAACTCCCTCCATTGTATTTGTATCTACCTCATACAGTGAAATACTTTCCTCCAGTGGACGTACCTGATTTTGGAGAATCACGTAATTTTTTGTGTGTTTGTGACGCTTTCGCTATTATCAGAGCCTCTCTACCATTCCAACATAAATGATTGTTTGCTCAATGATGGGTGCTGGATGTCCAAAGGCGAGTCCAAGATTTTCATCCAACGTTGAAAAAATACACGTCTATGACGAAAAGTTGTGTGCAAAAACAAAAAGGAGCCGTCTGATTCTTTTTTTTTTCTAGTGTTTTCACATTGAATCGAATGCCATGCAACTACTATTCTTAAATGACTACTATATATTATAAGGGCTCTCATAATTGGGCTAGACTTGTTATGTTTTGTTGGGCTATAAAATTTTGGTTTAAATTTAGTTGGAAACATTTATTTAATTTATATCTAAATTATATTTTTTCTGGTGCATTTTTTGAATTCAAGGAGATTGCTTCTAAGGTGTTTGCAGTGAGTTGGTTACATGAATGCTTTGTATTCGCAGGCCCATCGCTCGGTAGCCCAACCTGTGGAGGGTACTAATCTACTACTACTACTTTAAAAATGGTGAACCCAAAAGTGTTTCCCATACTTTTCCATACCAAAAATGCCCCCTTGAAAAAACTAAAATTAACTGGCCAGCCAAAATGGAAAAAATGCGCTGCCTCAGTTCTCATGTATCTGTTCCGAAATGCTGCCGTATCCCAAAAATACGCTGCCTTCTCGCCTCGTGTATCTGTTCAACCGCTGCCCATATCCTTAAACAAACCAACAACCTTCCGCGCCTCCAAAATGAAACAAGGACTACATTCCCGCCCCAAAGTTCTTCAGATACACTTTAACTGATGAACCCCTCTCAAATGGGCAGAATTCCTTCGTCCATGTTGTCCACCTGCAACCGCCCGCCCAGAATATCCTGTTGGCCACTTACGCCTTTCATGTGTTAAGCCATTACCTATATGCCTAATTAAATACAATGTTGAGTTCCAGATCACCCTAGATTTTGCCACAACAAATACTTGTTGCACTTAAGGTTTTTGATGGATTGCTAAAGTAATTGGTTATAGATAAAATTTGTTGCACTCAAAGTGTTTGTCGAATTTCTTCTCTCAGCTTATTGCACTTAGGTGTTTGATGGATTGCTAACGTAATTGGTCGTAGAGAAAATTGTTGCACCTGAAGAAAGTGTTTCACGAATTGCTTCTCTCGGCATTGAGTATAATCCAAACATGTTCTGCACAGTAGTATTCTCCCTTTCTTCCTATCTGATGGTAAACCATGTTCAAGACCTCACTGCGAAGAAGACCCAATAGTAGATGTTATGGCTGGTGAAATTAAGATGGTGGTGTTGTGGTTTCTATGAAATAAGACACGGACTGGCTTTGGGCCAATACTTATCACCCACGTCCTCCAGTTCCATAATAGAAATTGAACCACCCACTTCCTCCAGTCCCAAAAATGCAATTATTCACAGATGTGACATTTTGTGGATGTTTGTATTGCTACCATTGTGAAGATTTCTTCGATTGCCTTCTTCTAAATTCAACGGCTGTATTTCTGTTTCCTAGGCTACACTTGGTTACCAGTGTCCATCTAGAACCTTCACTCATATTCGTACGAAGATAATGTACGGTGATCCCGTGAGTATTCCCCTCATTCTTCATGAGAACTTCCGATATTACACAAACTCCATAAATAAAAATAGAAGTCATGGTCATTACGTTTCAGCACTCGTCATTCTTTCGTTTTGTGACTTAGCTTTTGATCTTTTCTACCTGTTCGTTTCATGTGATGGTTGTTCATTGTCATCTTCTATTTAAATTTGTCTCCCACTTAACGCAAACGCAATTGGAGTTTAATTTTGGCCAAAAAGAAATAGCACAGATAGAGGACATCAATTTGGAGGACAACCTTATCATTCTGAACAAAATAAATAAAAGAGAAGTTCTGCATAGGTTAATCATTACCAAGTGTTTCTTACATTAAGTGATGTGCTTCAAGTATTAATGGACTCTTGTTTTACATATAGTATTTCTTTGCAACCGCGAACCCATGAAAGGAATCGATATGAATGATGGTTACTTTCTCACTTTGCTCCCATAAAACTAATTGACCCCTCAGTCATACGTGAGTACATTGGTACTTTGCACCTATGGTTTAAGGTCTTGACAATTTATCTGATGCACCAACTTCACAATATCCTTATGTATGCATGTCATGCCATATAAAAACCTTTGAGTAAAGTTTGTTTTGATTTTTTTTTTTCAGGTGTGAGCATTTTGCATCACAAATTAGAGCTATGACCAATCTATCTCACTATTTTAACTTTCTTGGTTATTTGTTTGGGAATGTTACAGTTGATAGTGTGGGGAATGTTGCTTTAGAAATGGGCAAATTGTGTTAGGTTAAGGTAACTTTATTAAGCCTATTCCGCTGGCTTCGTTGTGGCTGTTCTGCACCAAAAGGACTACCCAATGTGAGCATTTTATTATTATTTTTTTTTATGTTTATAGTAGTAATTTGTAATGGGAATATATTCAAATATTTGATGATATATATCTTAATTAATTGCCTAATGATTATACATGAATTACATGGATAGCAATTTCCTAGAGTATGAATTTGTGTCTTGCTTGGTAGATTATGCATGCGCTTATATGATGTTTGCTGACATGTCTAAATCTGTCCAATAATCATTTCCCCCTGTTTAATGGGTTGGGTTTTTAATTTGATCAAGTGAGTCTTTTGTTGGTTTTTTCAGGTAAGGCCACATGGTTAATTTATCATCGAAGATGTTTTCAAGTTCTAACCTATAAATATTAGAGAACAGAGATCATTCTTTTAGGCTTGAAAAGTTTTTATCTTGCAAGAATCTCTTGAAACAAACAAAACATCAGTAACAAGAGTTTTTTTTTGGTTGCTCTTTATTTTTCAGTCTGAGTAAATAGAATTGAATTTGAACCCATTACTTGAGTGAACAATGGTGCGTGATGAACTCATTCATGTCAAAGTTCCTCCTTACACGTTCTTATTTTTCAATAGTTTTTTTTTTGGCTCGGCGAAAGTTAGCATTGATAGTTATAATTGATTTTATTTTTGTCTGTCCCATGGCTTCCACTCAATTTGCATATTCTTTTGATAGTGTTATGAACAGCTTTTCTGACACACTGAATTAGATAGCAGTGGTTTCACTGTTGTGGATTGCTCTATTTTGGTTGAAACATTTGTAGCCATGAAGAACACAAGCCACTAATGTTGCTGCTGTAATGTTGCATTCCAATGCCTTCCTCCAAAAGCTATACGGCTATTAACCATAGAGGGGTACATGGTGGGAATTATACTTTTCTAACACTCCAAGTGCTCTACCCAGATTACCTGAGATGCATTAACGTTGTTCACTTGGAGTTCAAGAAAAAAATATACTAACATGTTATAGTAGGCTGAATTCCTTAGTGAAGCAATACATATTCACTCATCTATATTTTCAATCATTTAGGTGAAGAGAGGGAAACTATGATACTGCGTATACGTAATAAGCTTCAGATTGAACTATATTGTTCACCTTAAATGTCCCTTTAGATGTTTCGAAATTTAATGCCATATCCAATTTGTGTACATGTAGTTACCTTACAGTGGCCATTTGATTGGTCCTTAATGACAACTGGATGACGTTTTCTACATTTTACCAGAGATACGCCTGTTGACTTCAACTTTGTCAACAGATACATCAAAGATAGCCTATTGTAGGGGTGAAAGAAAAACCGAAAAAACCGACCGATCGGTTCGGTTTTCGGTCGGCGGAAAGCGGTGTCGGTTGAAACCGAACCGAAAAATTACCCGTTCGGTTTCAGTTTCCTGGAAATCGGTTTGGACCGAACCGAACCGAACCGAAACCATGCAAATTTGGACCGAAATACCCCGAAACCACCCCTATTTGGCCCGAAAACCGAAAAAAACGATCTTAACCGCCCAAAAATAACAAATCCTAGCCGTCCATCTCAATTTTACCGAAAAAACTGAAAAAAACCGAACCCATTGGTCCATTATTTTTTCGGTCGGGATCGGTTCCTACCCAAACCACCCCGAACTGATTGGTTCGGTCCGGGACACCCCGAAAACCGAACCGAACCGACCGATTTTCACCCCTAGCCTATTGTTCAGCACTAAATTGCTTGCAATGCCAAATAAAGTACACTTCTCAATTGCTGCACACATAAAAATAGAAGCCATGGGTGTTAAATCGTGCATATTTCAGTTCCACAAAGGAAATTTTCTATAAGGCATATTTTAGTTACAATTTATACTTGGTCTTTGAAAAGGTAAATCCAGTGTCCAATTAGAAAGAAGAAAAAAGAAGGTAAAATCCATCTTCACGTGTGAAGAATGTAACATGCCTTCTATTTTACTACAAGAGTGAGTTTTTTTGTTTTATTAAAGCGCTAAGTACCTGAATCATAGGTTACGAAAAAGCAATCTATGCAGAAAAATATGTGTTCTGATGTCCTGCTTACAATGTAATTCATGTAATAGTTTAGTTTCTATTGAATCAACATCTACCATCGAGGTAGCCGGGCTCTAGATAATGATTGTCCTGTGTCCACTGCTACCACTCAATTGGAAAGTTTTCTACCACTTTTTTTCTGGTCCAAGTAGTTACCAATTTAGTGTTGTATTATTTCAGTGCTCTTTCTTTGTTTAGCTGACAAGAATTTGAATCTATTGTCCTGCTGAGATCCGATTTTAAGAGCTTTGGGCATATGGTTTGAGCTTATTTCATTATTCGTTTCCTGTTAAGCGTAGTGCTTCGCCTGTCAATCTGGTGCGATGCTTCCTCTAATTTGTCTTTTTTTTTTTTTTTTTATGGCTTTTAGCATCTTCAATATGGTGATCTGGGCAGCAAGAAGGCCCTTCGGGATCGAAAGGTAATTTTTCATTGAGAGCTTTCATATTTTTTAGATTCAAACTTCTAAGTTTTTTTAGTATGCTTTTGTTTCAATTTTTCCATTTGGGCTTTTGAGGAAAAGCGGATTCATCTACTCCATCTTCAATTGTATTTTTGTTTGTCATTAAATTTGATCTTCAAACTTGAAAGTCTTAGCTTTACCACTTCATATGCGAGTAGCATCGAATTTGTATGCAAGTTCGATCAAAATGCTCAAGTATGATCCAATTGGTTTTAAATGATGCATTTGGCGTTAATCAAGATGTAAGTATGTCCATAAAGTCTATCATGTTTTGAATCTTATTTTTCTACTTTGCAAATGTTTAGGCATGGATCATTACTAGAATGAATATGTATCAAAAGTCAATACTAGATTGATGCCCTTCCCTTTGTCTCACTAGACCACAATCTCTAGATCCAGTTCTCATCTCTCCAAATTTCAAAGTGTTAAGAGAGGAGAACCATGTTCATTTATAAAGGTTACCTTTTTTGGTTCTACATAAAATTTTGTTGATCGACCTTCAAGTAATGAAGGACATACACGAACTGCATTTCTCAGTGCAACTCCCATTTTGTACTCTGGGTGATGAGTTTGAGCTAAGCTTTTAGCTTTTCATATGCAACTACGTTTGTATTGTGAATCTGTGATGGATTCCTAAATTTGAGTTTGCTTTGAAACATAAGGTCTAACAGAATGAGCGTTAAAGTAAAAGCTGCAAAGGACTACCTCAAAATGTTCTAGAAGCATGCTGCTGCTGTCATGGGGTTTATTAGTTCGTTTGCTGCAGTCAAAATTTTATTGGATTGAGGCTATTAAATTGCTACTAGATGGGGTAACTTGATTGCTACTCAGTGAAAATGCAAATAATTTTAAACATTTGTTTGTCATTCTACGTTCTTGTATTTTGATTTAATATGCTAATAACAACTGCTATCACAAGGTAATATTTGATGGATTTATTTGCTTCTCTGTCATGAAAGATACGACTATATTGAACACACAATGGCATGAAAAATCAATTCTAATCCTACACCAATAACACTTTGTTTAGGTTTATCTATATGGAAAACTACACTAAATCCAACCCCAACGGCAAAATTTTCACATCACCTTTGAGAGAAAAAATGCCAAGCAAGAACATGGATAATATGTGGGCAAAAAAGCCACGTGCAACGCACGAGCCTAACAACTAGTGTCTAGGAATGACAACACCCTCAGAGTGGCCTATTGGAAGTTCAATTGCGATGGGGCATTTTGCCCGCAATCAAAGAAATCTGCGTTTGGAGTTACAATAGCCACAACTCCATTGCCGTTCAGTTTTCGATTCTAAAGTTGAACTATACTTTCAGGGCACAGGTGCATTGATCAATCTGTGGACCATATTATCGCCGCTTGCATTGTCCACCTTGTTGACATGCTCTCTTCCATCCACCATCTTCCTAGTTTATGGCAAGTAAGTATTTCATCTTTTCCCACCTTGATAGTAACAGTACCCAAAGCATCAGAACGATCATGAATGTGCATGCATTATGTGTTTAATACATTTAATTACTTCCAGGTGCTTTAAATATGTGGTCCTTATGTGCAGAAGGGTGGTTTAATACTCTGTGGTTTCTGAATAGTATTACTGAAACCATAGGTACCAAAAGAAAGCTGCTAAATTGACACATGAAGTAAAACACAGCTCTGATCTATATACTGTAACTTAAATTCTGTATTAGTACTATCGACTTAGTCTTTTTTGTGCCTTTAGAATTCATTTCTCTAGTAATTTGATTGTCTAGTCATTATCTAATTATCTGGTTAAACTTGGGTTGCTCAAGAGACATTTTCATGAGAACCATCAGAGGTTACAGGACAGGAGAGGCAGAACTGGGTAGGCGATGATTTCAACTGGAAATCTTCTGCTAGGTAACTATTTATCCATTTCATTTTGTTCTGTCCTCTCCAATAAGTCTCAACAAGGAGCACGAAATCTCAAATCCATGTACATCAGTGCCAGAAGGCAATCACAGGACACTTACGAGACATATCTTTTATGCTTGTAGGTACAAGCAATGGCTGCAAAAAATAGTCTTTGTTAGCATTCGAGAAAGTGTTGCTAATGGGTTTTTGAATCCAAGTTTCAACACTCTGTATCGTACAACACAGGTTTGGCTCATCAACAGTTTTAAGACTTAAAATGACTACACTGTGAGTAGTTGATTTATGGAGCCTGGAGGCTAGAAGACAACTTAATCATCATTGCTTCAGTCTGGTGTGAGGAACTGAAAAGTTGAATGTTTCCAGAACAAGAGAGTTTAGGTTATTAGCTGGGGAAATTTTTCTTTCCAGTTTTCTGAAAACAAAAATCGTAGAACAAAAATTCATACATCACACAGTCCAGGAGCCAAAAGTTCAAACATTATACAGTAGTTGCAAAAACAAAAATCCTAGAAACTGAAATGCTCTCTCTTCAACTTTCCCTGCTTTTCCCTCATCTTCAACTTCCCCTGCTTTTTCCGCATTTTTCTATTCTTGTTCTTCTCATACTCGGCAACCATGTCACTCAAGTCCTCTCCCTGACTATGCAGCTTCCCCTCCTCCTCCTCCTCCCTCGCTTTCTTATACTTAGCTGGCAAAGCATTGTCCATTACTTCCAACTCTTCTGGTTGTAATGTGACATCAACACTATCTGATTTCCGACGCTTCAGCGAATAATCAATCCCTTCCGCAGCAGTCTTGTCTTGAGTGCCAGAGCCATTAATGACGTATACATGAGGTGTTCCAAGTAAGGTACCCGGAGCAATACTTTCTTCCTTTTTCTCAAGTACTCGATAAAGATACTTCTCCGGTTCTGTTCTTGGCCTCTTGCGAAGATCAATAACTTCTGGTGTCTCAACGCCAAAAGATTGAATGTCAGCTTCTGATTCCTCTTCCTCCGTCTGTTCCTCTTCCTCGTTCTGTTGTACCACCTCCTCTTCATCTTTTTCTTCCTCCAAATCACCCCAATGCTTGGTGTTACTGATTAATTCATCCTCCTGGTTGTACTGTTGAACCCCATAGACATCCCCATATAGGGGGTGGCCGTATTCATCGACAGGAGGTTTGCCCCAACCTCCGGGATGATAACCGTAACTAGCTCCGAGAGGAATAGGAGCATTCACCCCTGGAAATTTCAAGTGTGGATAAGAAGGTGGTGGACCATATCTTTGCATACCGATGAGCCATGGGGGAGGAGTGCCACTTTCCGTCATACCAAGAGCTTCTTTTAATAGCTGTGATAGCATCCCAGGCTTCATCTTTCTCGTTAGCTCGACCTCAAACTCTTTTCCTTCGTAGTAAATATCGCCGTGTGCTGTCATATTCGGCTTTGTTTGGTACATAAAAAACGCGTCATGGAGAACCTGGTAATCGATATCAGTTCTCCCCATCTTTGGATGCATCATCTTCTCGTGTTGCTTCTGTTTAAGCTTCTCTTTCTCAATGTAACCCTCTGATTTTTACTTATCCCCGTAGCAGCAATAAAATCAGGAAGTTGAAAAGGCTGTTTCTCAATACCACGCTTCCCCTGCATATACTTTCTCTTATGACTCCAATGTCTCGGTACGGGTACAGAATTCCGATACGATTTGAGGAACACCAACAACTTAGGGTCGGGTGCAGTTGCATCCCAAACCTCCACCAAATCAGGTCGCCTACAAATTTTCTTCAGTTCACACAATTTCATTCGTCGATCAGCCTTTTTCTTCTTACGTGAGAGGCCGATGCGGACTTCATCTACTATTTGTTTGGCATCTCGATCTGAGTCATCGTTGTCCCTGTCATTGTTCTTGTTCAAGGCATCATTATTCTTCTCCTGATCACACTCCATAGTTTCCTTAATTGAGCTGAATTTCTCAAAGATTTTTGCAAACTCGTTATACAAACTGCCGAATAAATCCACCTTCTCGACTACAAACTCGACTTCAACTTTCTCCGGCGCCTCCTGTTGAGAATTGGTGCGGCAGTTGTAGCTGTCGTGACCAATGGCCGCTGCTGGCTGATGACAGCGTGTGCGTGATCTCTTCTTCGTCATCAGGGCCTGAATTCTATCGAGCAACAGAGCTTCAGGCCTCCAAAAATAGAGACGCAAACCAGAGAGAGAGAGAGAGAGAGAGAGAGAGAGAGTGTTGATGTGGAATGAATTTTTCAATGAACTCATGTCAATATTTATATACTACTAGTTGTAGAGTAGCCCTAATCATAATAGGATTCAATCATAGATACTACTCTTAATCGTAATAGGAGTACTTGGTAACCAAGTAACGAGAACTTAGGAAACTTGGAAATTACAAAACTTGCTAATCAAGTACTGGAAAATTAAGCTAACTTCTAAAAGTGAAAAATAACAACGTGCACAATAAGGTATGCGACTTACAAAGTACGCTCATTGATAAGGTGGTTCCCTAAAAATGCTCTTGGGCCTTTTTTTTTTGTTACTGTCTTTATTTAGAGATTTTGTATTTGTTAGTTTTTCTTCAATTTCTTGGTTGATTCGTCTCGACAAAGAAATCGAAACAAATCAAAATTATGATCGAGACTCCAATATAATTTTTGTAATTACCAGTTTAACCCACTTAGCCTGGCCAAAATAAAAATTAAACTCGATCATAACTTTGACATTGTTCAAGTCTGAATCATTAAACACCTAAAAATTGATATAAAACTAACAAATGCAGGGCAACATTTAAATAAGGACAAAACAAAAAGGCTGAAAAAAACCATGGACTTATTTTAGGAAAACCCTAGTCCTACTATCGTAGATACATATTTCTTTCCATTTTGACAAATATTTTTTTGAAAGGCAAAAGAAATTTTATTAATCTTTTAAATTGTTACGAAGACTAAAAGGACAAAGGATGATGGCATCATATCCTAAAGCGAAGCTAAGAACAATCATACGCTCACCCAAGACCCAAACCTCAATTGGCAAGAAGTCAACCAAAGACACTTAAAGGGCTGAAGCCCAACACCCAAGAGGCCTAACAATGCTGATATTAAACCAATAAAAATCTAAAGAGAGCAACCGGCCACCACAATGCTCCATGGCCTCTAGAAAGAGACAGTCTGCTCCGCTGCCACCACCGTCGCCGGAATCCGAAGAACAACCCCATGTTGCTGCCCCAAAGAAACGGATCGAAAAGTCCCTCATTGGTCACCCAAAGCCCATGAAGCCGAAGCCCACACACCCAAGGGCAGAAGTCTAAGCACCTAATGGGCGTGGCCAAACCCAAAAGGTTTGACCCAACCCAAAGTCAACCAAAGGCCCTTGGCCCAAATAAGACATGTATAGCCCAAACAAGAATACAACCATCACCCATCTTCACCTAGCAAACCCAACCGCCAACACCCAAAGCCTCACCGCTGCAGCAACCCAAGAATGACGGATAAGCTAGCAATCTGTCGCCGCTAGAGCAGCTGAAACCAGCAAGTAGAACCCAAAAACTAGACACCACAATAACACTAGCCGTTAGGCACAGAACTGGGATCAACCAACGAAGAAAATCACCAGAAAAGATTGTTTCTAGAAAGAAGGAAGTCAAGGGCGGATCTTAGAGGTAGCTTAGGTGGGCAATAGCCCAGGTGATGTTTCAAAAAACGGGAAAAAAAACAAAATTTTATCCTATCAAATTTTAGCCCACCTCATAGCTTGGTCAGCCCAGGGTAGATTTGTGTCTTTAATCCGCCATTGAAGGAAGTGAGGTAGAGAGAAGGTTTTTTCAGTTGTAAACATTGATGAGTAGCTTTGTTCCCCTTTTGACAATTATTAAAAGCATCTAATTCCCCTTTTTCGAAAAGAAAATAATGAGGGTCCCAAATAAACTCTTTCACATGTGGATGGTGTTGTCCACACACCTTAGATTGGGAGAGTTTTGTACAAGCGTGTGTGATTGTATGTTCTTTTCTTTCTTTTTTAATCATTAAAATTGCCTGCAGCTTGTGTGATTGTAAGTTTGTTCATGATTCAAATGTACTACTCCTGTGCATAGATGCTAAAAATTTACGAAACGTTATATATAGACTACGATTCATATAGTTTTTATACAAAACAAAAAGTGAAATTTACATATTTGACTTTGTATCTTTTTTGTTCAAGAATCCTATGATAACGATGACGTATCTTACAATATATTAGCTTATCTCGATATGATCCAAGAATTACTTATTGAAGAAAAGTTATTATCATATTATAAGAAGCAGAATACCAAATGCGTTCTAAATCATTTGATCTATCTATTTTGGCATTCAAACAAGTTAAAGAAAAATGAAAACTCAATTCATTAGAGCTTAAATAGAAGAAATAAGATATTTCGATTATGCCATAGGCGGCTCCATCCTTATGAAAGGGTGATCACTTGAACTCCCTCAAAAAAAAAATTGTTTAAAAATAAATGTAAAAATTTTAGTTTTAGTTTTAGTTTATGTTAGATATTTTGGCACTTTCCAGGGGTGAACAAATACCATCATTCGTATATTTATTTTGAATTGTAATGGGTAGATTTTTTAGGGGGTAGTTGCTCGCTCAAAGCTCCTCCCATTTTCTGCACCAAGTTGACCACTGTGAAGACAATCTTTTTGTGTGAGAGGAAAATGCATTGCACAACATATCATTCACATATTTTTTTTTATTAAAAGATTATATTTTTGCTCATTTGCCTTTCCTATAAAACTCACCGAAAATTCACTTTCCAAATCAATCAAATAATTTAGGGATATATTTTTGTTCATCAGACTATACATATTTTTATCATAAGAAAGTTCCCGAATTTGTCGTCTCAAGATTAACTCTAATTTAGGGATCATATTTCGGTCAATCTATGCATTTATCCTATATTAGTTTATACTACAATACTTCCTTTGCTTAAGAAGACTTCTTAACTTGTTTTTGGAGAGAGATCAAAGAGTTTTTTTTTTAGGCGTTATTTTTGGAGAGAATCACATAGGTATACTGCCAAAGGGGGGCGGCAATTCCTTGACTATATATATATGGGATCACCACCCTGATAAAGATATGCACATTTTTTTTTAAAACGGAAAAAGAGAGACTATAACATTTGGTGTTCTTGAAAGATCTTTTAACGTGCATTTTTTTGTTTGTCTTTTTCGAGAGCAACGAGAGAAACTCTTTTCATTGTGCACATTTTTTTTACGTAAGGAAGAAAACAGAAAGAATATATTTCTTATTGTGCTTTTAGTTTTTTTTTTTTTTTTAAATCATACACTC
This sequence comes from Vaccinium macrocarpon, assembly GCA_022606695.1. Taxonomy (NCBI): domain Eukaryota; kingdom Viridiplantae; phylum Streptophyta; class Magnoliopsida; order Ericales; family Ericaceae; genus Vaccinium; species Vaccinium macrocarpon. The sequence goes on from CM040180.1 coordinate 12,499,057, forward strand.
TTCATATCATATCATTTGGTGTTCGTATTTCGTGGTGCCGTATACTGCTGTGGCCAAATCTTTTGGAGATTGATTCGGAGCCGGTTGAATCCGGAGATCGGACGTGAAGTCCGTGGTTCATCTATTGAATCTTGAAGAAGCTCTGGGAGCATCGGAGATTGGCGAGAATAGGTAAAGGCTTGGGGTAAGATTTTACTATTTTGCAATCTGTACTTCTTTTTGATTAATGGAATAAAGCAGTAGGTTTAGGCCGTGGTTTTGGCTTAGGGTTATTTAGGACCCTAAGTTTTTCCACGTAAATCGTGCGTATCTTGTCTCTATTTTATTTCCAGCAGTACTTGTGGTTTGGTTGATTTGATTTAATCAAGATAATTAATCAGTTGATTATTTAATAATTTTTAATCAGTTATTCTTCTTAAAAATTGGTAATTTTTATCAAAACTCCTATTCACCCCCCCTCTAGGAGTAAATTAAACGCTTCCGCATTATTTCAATTGGTATCAGAGCTTGGTTGCTCTGTTTAGGTTTAACCACCTGAGTTTAATCCTGGTTAAATGGACATGAACGCACCACGAGAGGGTGCCTCAAACTCGAGGCCACCTTTTTTCGACGGTAACGATTATCCGTACTGGAAAGCCTGTATGACCACACATTTAAGTTCCTTAGGAGTTAGGGTTTGGAGATCTGTTAGATACGGCTATGAGGACCCAACCATAGAAGACGCTACAACTAAAAAAATGAGGGTTAAGGAGGACACTGAGTGGATTTCTGCTGACAATGAGAGTTTTGAGGCAAACTCCAAGGCCTTAGGAGCCATCTATGGTGCTTTGAGTAAAACTGAGTTTAGTCGTATTTCTGCTTGCACCACTGCGAAAGAGGCTTGGGATATTCTCCAAGTTACCCACGAGGGCACTAAAACTGTTAAAACTTCTAAACTCCAAATGCTTACGACACGTTTTGAAGATTTGAGAATGCAGGAAGATGAAAATTTTGATTGTTTTATCACTAAATTAAGTGACATCGTTAATTCCTTCCATGCTTTAGGAGAACCTATCCCAAATCTCAAAGTTTGTCAAAAAGTGCTTAGGTCCCTACCTGAGAGGTTTAGGACTAAAGTAGTTGCAATCGAAGAGAATGATAAAGTTGATGATATTCTTTTTGAGGAACTTGTAGGTAAACTTCAAACTTTTGAATTGAATCATCTTTCGAAGAAACCTACAGTAAAGCCTAATAAAAGCATTGTTTTTAAATCTTCCAAAGAAGAATCCTCCGTGACACAAGAGAGTGACGATGACCTCGATGAAGAAGAACTTGCTTTCTTCGCTAAAAAATTCAGAAAATTTGTCAAATTTCGTAAATCTGGAAATTTTCTGTCCTCAACTAGTAGGGGTAAGAATTTTAATTCTGGGAATGATGAAAAGAAATATTCTATTGATAAATCCAAGAAACCCCAAGGTATACAATGCCACGAGTGCCACGGTTTTGGGCATGTTCAGGCAGAGTGTGCAAACACTCTTAAAAAGAAAGAAGCCAAAGGGTACAATGCTTTGTGGGATGACGATAGTGATGATGGTAGTGAAGGGGGTTGTGACGCCCCTAGATTTTCTGTGTTGGTTGCCAATATCAAGTCTCCCACATCCCCTAAAACAATTGATCTCTCTACCACTCTTAGCGATGATAGTAAATATGTGTCAACTGACGAAGACTGTGAGAATAGTGAGGATGATATAGATTCTATTCATGAAGCTTATAATCAATTGTTTAAAAAGGGTGTCAAACTTGCAAAGAAAAATAAAGAACTCATGAGTGTCATCGACAAAATTAGTAGTGAGAGGAACATTCTTAGTGGTGAGATTGATTCTAAGAACACTGAGCTTGATAAATTAAAAATCTATAACTCTAATCTAGCAGACAAGTTTGCCAAAATTGAGAGAGAGCATATGGATGCCTTGAAGGCCCTTGAAGGGTCTAAGGATAGGATTTTTGAATTGGAGCGTGACCTTGGGGAGGCCACTGAGGCCATAAAGCGCAATGAATGTGGTGCAACTCGTATAGCCGAGATGACACGTACTTTTAGAAATAGAAGCGGCTTAGGGTTTGTTGATCCACCTTCACTGACACCTAAGGCTAATGAGAAAGAAATTAAGTTTGTGAAATCTGAACCTGCAAAGAAAGAGGTTGTGTGCGATAAACCCGAATCTTCTACTAAATCTCCCAGCACCATTAAAAAGGTGTACAACAGTAATCATGCACATGATAAGAAAACTCCTTTCATTTGTCACTACTGTGGTGTCCAAGGTCACATTCGACCTTTTTGCAATATTCTTAGAAAAGAAAATCAAAAAACCGAAGGGAATTTGTTTGTTGCTTCTGTTAATAAAAGTGTTAGGTATGGTCAACCCAATTTGGGAAAACTTCAATTTGTGCACCAGTCTCCCACAAACATTAAGAATGAGAATTTTCAAAAGAAATTGAGCCAGTTGGCAAATCAAACTTCTCACCTCATCGAGGAAATAAAATTTTTATCAATTTTGGCTAAAAATAATGGAGAGACTGATAATTTTGTTGAAAAACGAACCACACATGATCACTTCTCACGTGCGAACACTAAAACAAAGCAAACTTGGAGGAGAGTTGACGTTGTTTGTCATGTAGCACACACTGCTTTTAGGGCTCATGATGCTTGCGCTTGGTACTTAGATAGTGGGTGTTCTAAACACATGACCGGAAATAAATCCTTGTTTGCTAGTCTTGAAAAATATAATGGTGGTCGTGTCACATTTGGTGATGGTAATACTGGTGAAATTATAGGACGAGGAACTATAAACACGCCCGGTATCCCTCCGTTAGATAATGTCTTATATGTTAAGGGTTTGAAGGCTAATTTGCTAAGTGTAGGGCAATTTTGCGATAACTTGCATGAAGTAAAATTTTTAAAAAATAATTGCTCTATTATTGATGCCTCAAGTGTGTGTGTTGTTAAAGGTATTCGATCATCGGATAATTGTTATTGTGTTGAAACTGCAAGTTCTAGTGTGTGTCATCGTGTCTTGCTTGACGATGTAGAAATTTGGCACCAACGATTAGGCCACGTAAATTTTCCAGAATTATATCGAATAACCAATAATGAGATTGTGAGGGGAGTGCCCAAGCTTGCCAATGGGCAAGGGCTTGTGTGTTGGGGTTGCATGAAGGGCAAACAAATAAAAAGCCCTCATAAAAAGACAAACTTAGTTGCAACCACAAAATGTTTAGAATTAATTCACATGGACTTGATGGGACCCTCACGTACTGAAAGTCTAGGAGGCAAGAGATATATTCTCGTTATGGTTGATGATTTTTCACGTTTTTCTTGGATTGGGTTTCTAAGAGAAAAATCTGATGCGTATGGCTGTTTTAAAATAATTTGTCAACGTATTCAAAATGAAAAAGGGTACCCTATCACTCGAGTCCATAGTGACCATGGTCGTGAGTTTGAGAATTCTGACATTGAAAGATATTGTGATAAAAAGGGTATTAAGCACGAATTCTCTGCAGCGCGCACGCCCCAACAAAACGGGGTTGTTGAACGAAAGAATCGAACCCTACAAGAGATGGCAAGAGTTATGCTTCATGCCAAGCACGTCCCTAGAAATCTTTGGGCTGAAGCTATTAATACTGCGTGTTACACCATTAATAGAGTTTATGTTAGACCAGGGACAACTCTCACACCTTATGAAATTTGGAATGGTAAGAAGCCTTTGGTGAAATATTTTAGGGTGTTCGGTAGTAAGTGTCATATTTTGAGAGATAGTGAGTCCTTGGGTAAATTTGACTCCAAAAGCGATGATGGTATCTTTTTAGGCTATTCCAACACGAGTAGAGCTTTTAGAGTATATAATCTTCGCACCTCTACTCTAGTTGAGTCAGCCAATGTAGTTGTTGACGATACCACTCTTGACCAACCAATTCCTCAGGTTGATGAGGATGATGAGGGGAGTTGGGAAATTTTTGAGGAGGAGACTCTTGTGAGCACTCCTATTGATATTCCCATTCTTGATGTAGGAGGAGAGCCTAGTGAAAAAGAGAGAGATTCTGAAACTGAGTCTGAGGTTAGTAAGTCACCCCATGATGAGGGGTTAGGTCAACATGACCTAGTACCCTTAGATGCAAAAGAACCATCAGCTCGAGTCAAACTTAATCACCCTAAAGATCTTGTCATAGGAAACCTAGATGAAGGAATGTTAACTCAAAGAAAAGCTAAAAATATTGCTAACTATGTTTGTTACACTTCCTCACTAGAACCCAAGAAGGTAGAAGAAGCTTTGAGTGATGAGTTATGGATATGAGCCATGCACGAAGAATTACAACAATTCAATCATAATAATGTATGGTATTTGGTCCCTAGGCCTTCGCACACCAATGTCATAGGCACAAAATGGATATTCAAAAATAAGAAGGATGTCGATGGTATAGTGGTGCGTAATAAGGCTAGGTTAGTTGCCCAGGGGTACACCCAAATCGAGGGGATTGATTTCGATGAAACTTTTGCCCCCGTTGCAAGGTTAGAGTCTATAAGGTTACTTTTTGCCATTGCATCTCATTTTAAGTTCAAATTATTTCAAATGGATGTTAAAAGTGCTTTTTTAAATGGTGACCTTAAAGAGGAGGTGTATGTTGAACAACCCAAAGGGTTTATTGATCCCTCTTTTCCTAATCATGTGTACCGCCTTCTTTAGGCCCTTTATGGCCTTAAACAAGCTCCTCGAGCTTGGTATGAACGTTTAACAGACCATCTTTTAAATACTGGCTTTGTGAAAGGGGGAGTGGACCGAACATTATTTTTGAAGAAAATTGAGAGTGACCTTTTGATCGCTCAAATATATGTTGATGATATTGTGTTCGGATCTACAAATGAGCGATATGCGAACCAATTTGGGGCACAAATGTCCCATGAGTTTCAAATGAGTCTAATGGGAGAATTGACTTACTTTCTAGGCTTTCAAGTTCGTCAGTTGGATGATGGGATATTTTTGTCTCAATCTACATATGCGAAAGAATTGGTCAAAAAATTTGGTTTGGAAGATTCTAAAATTACTCGTACCCCCATGGGTTCCACAGTTAAGATTGCTAAAGATATTGAGGGCACTAGTGTTGACTCCACGCTTTATCGTAGCATGATAGGAAGTTTGTTATATCTTACTGCTAGTCGTCCTGATATTTCTTTTAGTGTTGGAGTGTGTGCCCGATATCAATCTGACCCTAAAGAGTCTCACTTGATCGCTGTCAAGTGAATTATTCGTTATGTAAAGGGCACTTCGACACTTGGTCTTTGGTATCCTAAGGGTACTAATGTGGACTTAGCCGCATTTTCCGATGCCGATTGGGCAGGAAGTGCGGATGATAGGAAGAGTACTTCCGGTGGGTGTTTTTATTTGGGAAATTGCTTGGTTGCTTGGCATAGCAAGAAGCAAAATTGTGTTTCGTTGTCCACCGCAGAGGCTGAATATATTGCCGCTGGTAGTTGTTGCACCCAGCTTTTGTGGATGAAACAAATGCTTCAAGATTATGGTATTTCTCAAGGTGCAATAACGGTTTTTTGTGATAACACAAGTGCCATTAATATTTCGAAGAATCCAGTCCAGCATTCTAGAACTAAACATATCGATACCCGTCATCATTTTATTCGTGATTTGGTTGAAGATGGTGTCGTAGCACTTGAATTTATTCCCACACATGATCAAAAAGCTGATCTTTTCACTAAACCGTTAGATTCCGAAAGGTTTGAGTATCTTAGAAAATCTGTTGGTTTAACTTCAATTGATTAAGTTTGGTGTTACATGTCATCCTAGTATGCTACAATTTTTTTTTATACACTTGTGAACATGTTTAAAAAAAAAAAAAAAACTCCTTCGTTTTATTTATTTGTTTATTTTCGTATATGCGAGTTTTAGGTTCATGATCTTGCATGTTGAAGTTTTTAATTTTTTTTTTTCTCCAAATGAAAACTTCATAAACATTCGTTTATAAAAAAAAAAAGAAGGGGGCTTAGCATATTTTCTTTGTGCATAAGTAGTCATTCATGAGACTCACGCAGATGTACTTCTTTGGGAATGCATGCACGGTTCTTATTAACTCCACTCATGAGATGCATTCGGACATTTGCTGTAGCATGTATTATGACTCTATGATCGCCACTTTTACACGTCTGGGTTAGAGAGATTACTTAAAGAACAAAGTTAATTCTTATGCACCTAGGTTTGTCTTGTCTTTTCCCTCGGCGATTGACTATTTTGGCATCATAATTGGATACAAAGTTTTGTGTCATGCTAAAATAAAATAAAAAAAAGGAAGGAAAAGAAAAAGAAAAAAAAAACATTTGTTGTGGTTGAGATAAAATGTCTATCCGGACATTCACTTAGTAACCGGATCATTCGGCTCTATCCAGTCCGAATGTTCGCGTAAAAAGGTGGATAGATCTTGTGAAGACATTCGTATTGGACCACTTGCCTAGTAACCGGATCCATTCGGCTCTATCCAGTCCGGAGGTTCGCGTCAAACGGCAGTGGGGTAAAAGAGAATACTATATATATATATATATATATATATATATATATATATATAAAAGGAAAACAGAAAATATCCTTTGTTGAGGGGGAGTTTATATTTTTGGGGACATATATATTTAGTATCGATAGGTGCTTAGTTTGACTTCGTCAGGGGGAGAGTGCTTGACGGTCCAATGGTACATGAGAATTGACGAATATTTGGATAGTGATCTTAATATCTTATGACGTGTCACACACTCACTTTGTCATAGATTCATCTTGTGTGTTACACTCTATCTTCGACTTCTCTCATTGAATTGGTTTAATACAAATTCGTTCATGCACTCTTGAATTTTGTCCTATTGTCTGAGCCTCATCTTTGAATACTTGTTCTTCGGAATATATGTTGTCTTGTCACTTTGTTTAATTTAAAAAAAAAAAGGATATATTTTGTCATTATGGTGTCACATTTTGTGGATATGGTCTTCAATTTCATTTGATGAATTTCTCTTATAGCCATATTGTCTATGTGATTCTTGTTTTTGCATATCATATAGGTCTCTCATCTGCTCTCTAGTTGCATGTGTCTCACCCTAATATCATCCATTCCTTTGTTTTTCCGTGACAAAAAGGGGGAGAATTTTCAAGTTATATTGTTTCTTTGGGGAGATATTTTTGTAAGGGAAGAGTTTATTATATATGCTGACCCATTCTATTTTTCGTAACATATACTTGGTCGCATAGTTTTTTGTTGAGTTGTCTTTGCAGGTATTGGAATATCAACTCAAGTTTCATTGGATAGACCTAGTTTAAACTAGTGTTTGTTTCCTTCAAGTGTAATTTTCGGTTTTGTTTTAGTGCAGTTGGTTTTGTCCCGGAAATGCCAAAGGGGGAGATTGTTAGATATTTTGGCACTTTCCGGGGGTGAACAAATACCATCATTCGTATATTTATTTTGAATTGTAATGGGTAGATTTTTTAGGGGGTAGTTGCTCGCTCAAAGCTCCTCCCATTTTCTGCACCAAGTTGACCGCTGTGAAGACAATCTTTTCGTGTGAGAGGAAAATGCATTGCACAACATATCATTTATATATATTTTTTTATTAAAAGATTATATTTTTGCTCATTTTCCTTTCCTATAAAACTCACCGAAAATTCTCTTTCCAAATCAATCAAATAATTTAGGGATATATTTTTGTTCATCAGACTATACATATTTTTATCATAAGAAAGTTCCCGAATTTGTCGTCTCAAGATTAAATCTAATTTAGGGATCATATTTCGGTCAATCTATGCATTTATCCTATATTAGTTTATACTACAATACTTCCTTTGCTTAAGAAGATTTCTTAACTTGTTTTTGGAAAGAGATCAAAGAGTTTTTTTTTTGGCGTTATTTTTGGAGAGAATCACATAGGTATACTGCCAAAGGGGGGCGGCAATTCCTTGACTATATATACGTGGGATCACCACCCTGATAAAGATATGCACATTTTTTTAAAACGGAAAAAGAGAGACTATAACATTTGGTGTTCTTGAAAGATCTTTTAACGTGCATTTTTTTGTTTGTCTTTTCCGAGAGCAACGAGAGAAACTCTTTTCATTGTGCACATTTTTTTTTACGTAAGGAAGAAAACAGAAAGAATATATTTCTTATTGTGCTTTTAGTTTTTTTTTTTTTTAAATCATACACTCTTCATATCATATCATTTGGTGTTCGTATTTCGTGGTGCCATATACTACTGTGGCCAAATCTTTTGGAGATTGATTCGGAGCCGGTTGAATCCGGAGATCGGACGTGAAGTCCGTGGTTCATCTATTGAATCTTGAAGAAGCTCTGGGAGCATCGGAGATTGGCGAGAATAGGTAAAGGCTTGGGGTAAGATTTTACTATTTTGCAATCTGTACTTCTTTTTGATTAATGGAATAAAGCAGTAGGTTTAGGCCGTGGTTTTGGCTTAGGGTTATTTAGGACCCTAAGTTTTTCCACGTAAATCGTGCGTATCTTGTCTCTATTTTATTTCCAGCAGTACTTGTGGTTTGGTTGATTTGATTTAATCAAGATAATTAATCAGTTGATTATTTAATAATTTTTAATCAGTTATTCTTCTTAAAAATTGATAATTTTTATCAAAACTCCTATTCACCCCCCCTCTAGGAGTAAATTAAACGCTTCCGCATTATTTCAGTTTAGTATAGTGATTGTTGAACACTCTACTCACAAATATTTGAACAGCCTACTTAAAAATATTTGAACACTTAGCTCAACAAATAAGCCCTCAAATTAATTTCATGTAAATAACTAACTAAAATCTAAAGTCTTCTCGTAGATGGTCGATGTACACTCTAGAGCCTTTTATATTTTATATTATATGTGATATATTTATATCGGATTTTGTTTTAACATTTATACCATTAACACTTACCAATCCTGGTAATTCACAATAAAATCCTTAATACACCAGTTCAAAACAAAGTGCATACTCTTTATGAAAAAAATTAGCAAAATTAAGAGAAAAAAAAATCTATTGTATTGCTATCATCCTATGACTTCTCTTCGAGCAACAATCAACTCTCTATATGTGAAAATAAATATTCGTGCAAACCTACACAACAATAACATAACTCATTTAGTCCCTAATAATTTGGGGTATGGGCGGGGGATGGGTAGGAGACAGACCTAACCTTTACCAATAAATGCACAAAGCGGCTGCTCCCAAAATACTACTGAAACAGATGGATTAGAGTCAAACCTAACATTTGGCAATAAATGCACAAAGTGGTTGCTCACAGAATATCACTGAAACAGTGGTCCTACTATACCGTCGCATTTGCTGCGGAATCATGCCCTCAAATCAAAGCTAAAAGACATCAGAGAGGACAGACCCAAGAATCATTTTGATTTATGTGCACATTACCATACTTCTTTCATTTAACATCCAGAGCATTAGCGTTGCACAATAAAATATCCGTGCAAACCTATTCAACACAAATTTTAACAATAAATATTAGTGTATTTATCTCCTGATTTAAATTTACTTGACCCAATAACATAGAATTCGCTAAAAAAATTTGTGATATCTTATGCATTTTCATATCATTTGGCCTCATTATTTACACTAATATATGGGAAATTTGTATGTATATACTAGTTAGTAGAACTAATAGAGTTAATGTAAATCTTAAATACCCTGTTCAAATTTTCTGGAGCCCCCACTATCTCTACATTAATAAGATAAAATTTTTCTTCTCTTCCCTTGTTGAAGCATGAACAAGATTTAGTATAACTACTTTTTAATTATATAATAATTATGGTTATTATGGTTGAAAACATGAACAAGATTTAGTACGTATTTGTCAAAAGAAAGTAAGTCTAAATAAACCCAATCCCAACCCCTCAACTAATCTAGTGGCAAGTAATGACCCTTACTTTAATGAAATTTCTACTTAGGTGTGAAACAGCTTTGCAAGAAACGACCCTTACTTTGGAGAGCGACCCCGCAGATCCTCCTGTTGTGCAACAAACAATTCGTTCTGAAAAAATGAAGTTTGCACTGCCATCTTCTAATGTTACAATCTCTCTTTTCTTCCACAAGATTAGAGCCACTCAATAGCAGGGGAAATTTATTAGAACTTGTTTGGCTGCTATTTTTATTTTCAGATAATTGGCCAAAAGGCCAAGGGTGAGTTTTTGAATGAATTTTATTTAGATTTGATAAAATTATGCCTTGATTTTATCAGATTCTGATAAAATTCATTCAAAAACTCACCTCAAGTTTAGTGCTTTAAAAAGTGTTAGTCCACTCTAACTTATTTTAAGGGTTCTAATACATTGATGGTAAAATTTTGATGATTTAAGGGGTAGTTTTTCATTTGCTAAAATGAAAATTTGCTAAAATCAACCACTTGATTTTAGCAAATGAAGTGAGAAGGAGATTTTAGCAACAATGAATCTGGACATATGTATGTCCAGATTCATTGTTGTTAAAATCTCCTTCTCACTTTATTTGTTAAAATCTTCCACTTGATTTTAGCAAATTCTCATTTTAACAAATGGAAAACTACCCCTAAGAACAATAGTACTTGACAAAAATACCTTAACGAGTCTTCCCGCGCGCATCCTTTATGCACCGCCCAAAAAATAATGATCAAAGGGAAAAAGGAAACTTCTGACGCGACTCAGCAGACAATTGTCGTCTCTATCTCCTCTCTCTCATTCTGTCAACATCACAGCGTGTCAGCATCACTTTTATTCACTCATTCTGTCATTTTTTTTATCTGTAAACAATGTTTCTCTCACCTCTTGGCCCCACCATGGGGAGAAATTAATTAATTTTCATCTCTTCAATTTTTTGGAGTGGGTTCAATTACAGGGGATTTAGGATTTTTAGAGTAGAGTACAGTGGGATTGGGCATTTGAGTTTAGACACTTTGGGTATTATATGGTTTCTTAGGGTTTGGCACTTTCACAGGGTTTTGGAAGTTTAAGCACTTTCATACGGTTTTGAACGTTTAGGCATTTTCATTAGGTTTGAGGAGTTTAGACACTTTTATAGGCTAGCGGGGACATTTTTGAAATATGGGTTTGATTTATTCTTTTGGCATTAAAAAATTATTTTGTGTCCTATTTGCATAATTAATCCACATACCATGTCCTTGTTGAAGGAAGATCATTTTATTTTGTGACTTTTATTTTATTTTTTAATAGAAAAACCATAAGTTCTTCTATGAGTCTTTGAAGGATAGTATTTCACGATTGAAAAATGTTCGTTGTTACCTCAAAAGTAGGAATATGTTATTATTATAGAGATGAGCCTTGGATAAGGTTCGGTTGTGTTTGGTTTGGTTTTAAGTTTTGATTTTTGTAATGATTAAAGAGAAAAATAGGGGTAATAATTAAAAAAATAGGTATTAATGATTAGAGAGAGATAGAGAGAAAAATAAGAATAATATTTAAAAATAAAAATAATAATTGAATAATGATGTTGGAAATCGGTTCTTGAGAACCTTTCCAAACAATCAAGTTCAGAAGAATGTCCCGCTGCTACTGATTAAATCCTAGCTAGGAGCAGTCTATGTTGATGGCACGGTTGGTAAAAGCAGTGGACTAATTGGAGTTGGTATTGTAGCTCGTGATCACGTGGGTCAGATTTTAGGGACAGTTTCCATTCTATTCCATAGGTTGTGCTCCCCTAGAATTGCTGAAGCGCTGGGTTTTCGAGAAGTTTTAGTTCTTACTGCAAACAATGGACTTTCTAATATTATTGTGGAAGGTGACTCATTGCAAATTGTCCAAGCTCTTACTCAAGCAAGGAAATTGTTCTCCGATTGTAGTTCTATTCTCTCAGATTGTCTAGAGCTTCTTCATTTATTTACCTCTTGTGTCTTTAAATATGTTCATTGTTCTATTAATATGGTAGCCTATTCGTTGGTTAAGCAATTCCTATTAGGTGCTAGACTAGTAAATTGGGGAGTCCTCTTTCCCAGTTTTTAGCTAATCTTGCCCTTGCTGATATTAGGTCTTCGGACCGGTTTCTCTCTTAATAATATCATCAACTTTTCCGTGAAAAAAAAGAAGAAGAGATTATTGCTATGGTTAATTTTGTTTTCGGCTCATTGATCCTTGTATCCGTTTTTGTTCTACATTTGATGGAATTTTTTGAATTGCAATGTGATTTGTCAATAATTTATTCTTAAAATCTCCAAAAGTGAAGTCCTATTGTTTTTGTGGGAAAAAGTCTATTTTACCCCCTCGGAGTTTGAGGACTGTGCAGATTACCTACCTTAGGTTAATTTGAATGTAACCATATAAGCTGCATGTGGTTTATGGACTTAAGTGCATCATTAACTCTTTTAACGGAATAAGCATAATGCCCTTAATACCCATTCTATCATCCTCCTCTTCATTTGCAAAGGCTTTGGGCTTGCACACAAGCAGACCCAGAGGAGGATTCATATAGAGGCAAAAGGGGTCACGTGTAGGGGTGTATACTGTCCGGATCTGATCGGATTGGCATGAATCCAATCCTAATCCGCAAGTCACGGTTTTTAGAAAATCCAATCCGTGTCTGGACCAAAAGTCTCACGGTCCGGTTCCAATCTGATCCGCGAGTCACGGATCGGTTCCGGTTTTATCCACAGATTACATGTCATACATAAATAAGTAACAAACAGTTTGATTAAAATAAAATCCTTAAAAATTCAAAGTAGAAAACAAAGAGACTTTAGATGGAACACGTGATGGAGCTACAACTAGGGCCTAAACAAGCACTAGTGAAAGCATATAGCTTAGTTCAGTTACATAGTGAAATAGAAACAAAGACAAGTTAATACCAAAAAAAACAGTGAACTACTAAATTCATTAAAGTCCAATCCAAATGCAAGGCTGGAGAATGCATGAAAATCCAATAAAAATTGACAATATTTATAGGAGATAACAGTATTTCACTATATCAAATTTCAATATTTATAAAGTGATAAAATTATTTATATATACAGACATATATATTTTTAAAAAATTATATATAATAAAAATCTCACGGTCCGGGTCGGTTAATCCACGGTTTCAAAATCAAAATCCGTGTCCGGACTGCGAGTCAAGGTTTATTATTTTTTGAATCCGTGTCCGGACCATTAATCCACGGTTAAAATCTAAAACGTACGGATCGGTTCGGTCCGGACCGGATTTATGATTCACCGGTTTTTTTGTGCAGCCCTAGCCACGTGACTCCCCTGAAATTCCAGAAATCAGTTTTTTTTTTTTTAGGTTGTGAAAAATTTGAGCCGCTCAATAGCCTTGAGATAACTATTCAATTGCGCTTGTAAAAATCAACTCAATCGGAATAATTAGTAATTAGTAGTTGATCAAATCTTTTGATTTTTCATTTAGAATTTAGGACCCTAAGCTTTGAATGAATTTTAGAGAATAGTTTGATAAATGTGTGCTCAATGTTATTGTGATTTGAGCCGTAAGTCTTATTAAGAAGAGTATTGATTGAGATTTTTCTCTTGATCCGACAATGATAGGTATCAATTCAATTCACATTTTTTAAATAATCTTTGCGTCTTGATAGTCATACATGTCGGATCAAAATAATTTTATTATATAAATTCTTTTCGCAACAAGCTCTACAATATTTATGATTCAAGTCACTGGAATGCCTGACACCCAATTATCAAACTTGTCTTTAAAATTCATCGTGAACTTGGGATTTTAAATTCTGAATGAAAAATTAAAAGATTAGATCAAATACATATAATTATTCAATTCAACTAAATTTTTATAAGGCAATTGAAAAATCATTCTAAGGTTATTGAATGGCTCGAATTTTTTACAAGACCAAAAGTGACCTCCCTGGGTGGAATTCCTGGATCCGCCATGCCCAACTCAATTCCAATCGTCTAACTCCATTGAACGCAACCACAACCTAACAATCGTCGCATGCAAATGAGCTAGCAAATAGACATATACATGCATCTGTACACTAATTTATTTCTGTCTCCCCCTATATATGTGTGTGTGTGTGTGTGGGTGTCTGGTGGTGAACATTTTTGTATCTATATCATATATGGGCACCACAAAAACCTATTAACGAAAGGAGAGCAAATTTAATAATCATAACCAATTGCACATATAAGATCTCACTAAAATCAAGTATCACATAATCAAACTCATAATTTGAAACTGAATGCCATTTCCAAGGTTGGTAAAAATAAAATTCTGTGCATATTACTGAAATGCGTAGGATTTTTGGTGACAAGTTTCCTGCGTAAGGCAAGAAGAAATCTACCTATGGTCAAATCTCTGTCCTTGTGAAATCCAGTAAGCAATTCACTATGTTCGATTAAATTTCTTCCTTGCCGAGTTCGAATTTAACAACCACAACAAGTTGTATATTTATGTACATCAAAAGTATATATAAGCGTGCATATATTAAATATATTTGCAAAATGGTATAGTGAAACTGCAATACGAAACGAGTGGGATTGGAGTGGTCGTGGGTTGGGTTGAGTTGGAGAGAGTGGAATCACAAGAAAGAGATATTATATTTTTTTAATTTAGTAGAATAATTAGAAAGGGTATAATAGTCTGAAAAATAATTGGGATTTCACTCATTCTCTGTATTAGAGTGTGCATTACACCTTCCATTTAATTATCTGTATCCTTGGATAGAACTACGAACTGTGACGTATTCAACAGTACTTCGTGGGGGGTTGTGGAAGAAGTGAGTTCGACTCCCATAACCTTGATGTGGTGAAATAATCAAGTAAAAAAAGAAAAGAAAAAGGTAAAGGCTTATCCAGCATCATAAATATGAGCATACTTACAATCAAATCCATCACACCAAGGGTGGATCTTAGAGGTAGCTTAGGTGGGCTATAGCCTAGGTGAGGTTTCAAAAAACGGGAAAAAAACAAAATTTTATATGTAAAATTTTATTCCACTAAATTTTAATTTTAGCCCACCTTGGTCAGCCCATAGTAAATTTGTGTCTTGGATCCGCCATTTCATCGCACAAACAACTCTTCTTTCAAAACACTGGAATCTCCTATTCCTATGGCGTTCCCACCCTCATCTCGACTTCTACCCTCTTTCTAGTCCTGAACCCCGTATCCCACGACGACCGAGTCACAAACACCAATCCAAGGCCACAAAATTCGTACCCATCATCGTATTATCTCGCCGTCAACAGGACTCCAACATTACCACCTTCCGCCTCTTCGGTCACGTAAGTTACTCCCGTTTGAGCAAGTGCATCCAGCATGTGAAGAATTACAGAATCGAACAACTTGAACTTGACGTTTATTTAGATTGTAGCTTTAATCTTCCTCCGTGTTTGTTCAATTGCAACACTCTTAGGGTCCTCACATTGAATCGCCAAAAGACAAAAACCTGTTCAGATAGACAGGTTGGTTCTACAATTATCATACAAGCATTTTAATTATCTTACTTCTGCAGGCCTTCCGTCGGTCCACACCTTGTCTCTAACTAATGTATACTTTAATTTCTTTAAACATGCTTCAGATTTGTTTTCTGGGGATAAATTCCCCCTCCTTCGGAACCTGTGGTTGAAAAATCGTAGAGGAATGATTGATCTCAAAATCAACTGCCCAGGACTAGAAATATTAAAACTTGAGGATTTGAGACTAAAAGATTTGGGTGTATTTGGTGTGGGTTTACTGGAATTACAAGTCAAAAACTGCTACCTATATGCGGATTGTTCTGCCAAGATTCTTGCCCCAAGCCTCCATTGTTTATATTGGGAAAACAAAGCTAATGTGGAATTTACAGCAGAGAGCTTCAGAGACATCAATACAGGCTTCCTATTTTTTCTCATCAAAACACCAGATGCAGCCACATTGAATCGTGCATCCAAGGTTTTATCTGTACTCTGTTTTGCCAGATCTTTGTCTGTTGGAAGGCAAGTTCTTGAGGTCAGTTTCTCACAATATTTATTGCAGTACATTTAATTAGTAGTTTAACAAAACTGCATTCTTTTTTGTTAGTTGTGGCTTTATTGTTATTTTCTATTAACTTTTTGGTAGATTCTTGGTCCGTTCGTTTTACCTGTTCAGTTTGTCTTGGCTGGAGAAATATAAAAGTTAAACAAATATGACCAAAATTGAAAAGTCTCATTGAATAAGCAGAATAAGATTAACAGAGTTATTTTTTTATCGAATCAATCATTTCTGTATGTCTCGTCCCTTTTGAGGGTGGATTACTTGCCTTTCACGGATGAGGATTACTTGGATTACAAGTTAAGCTTCGAGGCCTTCCAACTCCTTTGATTTTGTGACAGCTCTAGACAGTTTTTCTTGACATGTCAAGAAAAGTGGAATAGTCATGTAGAAATATCGTTCATTCACACTTGTAGCCCTTCTGTTTGACAACGGTTAATTTCCTGGAGCCTTAGTGCTCATTGTCCATGTAGTGGAGTTTCTTTATCCATGGCACATTTTCCATCTTTTTCATGTGAATGTCAATACCGTTTTGTTCGCCTGGCAGATGTTGTCCAACGTATGTATATTCCGAAGGTGGTCTTCGATATTCTTTCAATAACCTCAGGACATTGGAGCTGCGTACTGACTTGACCAAAGATGAAGTCACAGGGATAATATGCTTTCTTAGTAGCTCTCCAATACTCCACACCGTCACCATGGGTGTAAGTTGTTCCATGACCGGAAATGAGGTAATGTTCGTATGTTATTGTTGTCCACCGATTTCCCCAAGGGCAGGAGAAACGGGAGTGGCCAACACCGAGTGGTGTAGAAGATGCGAGAGCGTGCTAGGAGATGTGTATCTCCAAAAGAAATGTAGAAAAGCGCCTGAATATACTGATCCAACTTCTTTCAAGCAATTGAGAAACTCGAGCTAAAGTTACAAGGGTTCGTGGGGCCTTGAACAAGGACTTCCACACTTGAAGAAAATTACAAAGAAGAAGAAAAAGAAAAGATTTCGGAAGAGAGGGAGGAGTAGGAGATAGACATAGTTAAAAGAAATCGATCGACTAGCTGAGAGAGTTAGGAGATAAAAACTAAATTACTTTTGCTGCTGTGAGCTGTATTGGTGTTGGAACCTCTGTAACGTTGCGAGGAGGCTTTTATTTATAGCCTCCGAATCCAAGAATAACTTCCAAAAAACTGTAACTGTCCATGATCTTCCGCCATGAAGCCATATCTTCCATGAATTTCGGCATTTCCTTGAAGAAGTATGGGAAGATGACAAGTGTCCCTTACCTGGCCGAAAGTAACTGCCCATGTTCTTAGTGCAATTTTAACACATGTTAATTCCGGCCATAACCAGTTGTTTTAGATAAACGATAACTCCTAAAATTTAGGCAACAAACTTATCACCTAAAATTTTAAGTAATTCGGCTTTAATAAAAATCCGAATAAAAAATGAGTCTTAACCATTTTCTTTGCCACGTGTAAATTTTGAAATTTATGGTACAAACAGTTATATGGTCCCTCAAGTGTTTGTGTGCGTGTGATGTTGTATGTGTCACTCCTCACTAGCATTTTTGCGTTCATGTTGCATACATATAGTTCCGAATACCTTTGATTTAAATTTGCATATGACAAGTGTTTTTTTTTTGGTTCGGCAAAAAAAGAATTTATTAATCATTGAAACACATTACAACGATTAAAAGGACCCAAGGCAAAGATGGCATCACAACGAGCCCGAACATCCCAACTAGGTTGGAACCCCCGAGCAACGACAATCATATGCCTACCAAGGGTCCAAGGGAAATAACCAAAAGCAAAGTTGGCAAGGAACCAACCAAGGCCACATTAACCATGAAATCATGCCCTAATCAAATAGGCAAAAAAACAGAAACAGAACTGCTCATCAAACATGAATTTGAATGGATGTCTCCTAACCATGGTGATCTTCAAACTGACAGCTCCAAGAACCATGGTGAATGAATGTCATTATTGTAATGGTATTATTCCCTTACGTTTTATTTTCAGACTCTGGATGACGATTGGTATTAGAGTTCTCAGAGTCAAAATCTGAAGTCAATTGAGCGTCACCTAAAGGTTGCCAGGATTGATGTCCAAGGTACTAAGATGTCTAAGAGTGTAGTCTATTTAGTGAAATTTCTACTTAGGTGTGAAACAGCTTTGCAAGAAATGACCCTTACTTTGGAGAGCGACCCCTGTTGTGCAAGAAACAATTCGTTCTGAAATAATGAAGTTTGCACTGCCATCTTCTAATGTTATAATCTCTTTTCTTCTACAAGACCAGAGCCACTCAGCAGCAGAGGAGCTTTATTAGAACTTTTTTAGTTGATATTTTTACTTTGTTGTTTTGTTAGCAATTAAAAAAGCAAACTAGAGTTCAAGCAACATAAAACCAAATCAACATAAAACCAAAACCAAAAGTTAGAAGGCTGACGTGTGAGGGGGAGGAGAGAGTGAGAGTAATTTTGTTGGGCAAGTGGTTGGCCCATTGGTCTTTCAATTTTGGAAGAAAAAGATCCCCTCTATAATCGATTTTTTAGTTCGGCCAAAAAGGATAAGTTGCTTTTCCCTTTTCAAAATGGGTCATTTGATTATGCAATTTACAATCATGCCCCAACACTTTTTGGGCCTTTGTTTTGATTGCATGCTTGTTGGGCCTTTGGTTTTATACTTAGAAGGGCTCTTCTGGATACATACTATTGCTCCATAGAACGAACATATCTAGGCTCCCCTTAAAATCAGCATTTTTGGTAGGCCTAAAGCACGGGCACCTTTGGCTTTTTAGCCAGGGGCCAGTACTGATCTTGTGGTTTGCCTCACAATAGAGCAGGTGGAAAATACATCACATCTTGTCTCCCGTCACATCACGTTTTCTTAAGCCTAGTGGGCTCCTTGTCTCTTCTCCCTCTTGTCATGGTAACACGTCTGATGTCAACATTTTGTCACAAACTCGTCTAGTTTGGTGTTTCTTGTCTGATCAATCACATCTCGTCAATTCTTACATCACGTCTCATCTCATTCGTCCTCTCCGTGTCTTGTCCATCCTTTTCCTTTCTTGTTTGTCATCATATTTGATTTTAGGCATGTAGCACCCAAATCTTGCATCTAATATTTTCAAAATAGCGTCCAAATTTGCTCTGTCTCATCTCTTCTACTCCGTCGCGTTTCGTCTACTCTATCAACTTATCATCACTTTTGGCATATAGGTAGCCAAAAACTTTGTCTTCATCTTATTATCTTGATATCTTCTCGTCACACCACTCAAAAACATGCATGGGTACATCGGCAGTGCGTCCGTTGTGTTTGGACTCATGTTCCGTCTTCCTTTGGTTTGTGCATGCTCTTTGGATGTAGCACACTTGGATTTCTATATCCGGCTTCTCCCTATATCTGGCCTCTATATCCATTCGATAAATATATGGGTACAGATGTCTATGTGCAGAAACCGTACACAAATAATCAGAGTCGTTTATGTTTTTTTAAAGTAATGCTTATTGTTACCTTGTAAAAAATCAGATTAATTAGATATCATAAATGTTCTATCAGTTGATCAATTTTTTTTATTCTGAACCAAAAACTAGATAAACCAATAGAGCATTTATCGATATTTGATTGATCTGATTTCTACAAAGTAACAATAAATATTATTTTTAAAAAATATGAACATCTTTGATCGTTTGTGCGGGATCCAGAGTGTGTCCAAATCAATTGATTTGTACAAATTTTTATACTAAAAATTCTGTACCCATAATGGGCTGAGAAGGTAATTTCAGGAACCCCAAGAATCCTATTTTACCATAACCTCAGGGGTGGTATAAGTATTCCTTTCTTTTTGGAACTGTAGCCGCAGGTATTTCTTTCGGAAGTTGCATGGTTACAGTGTTACACGACCCCTCGGTCCTCCGATCCTTCTCGTGGTTTTCATTTTCTGATCTTCCATCCTCCTTCCTTGAATCCTGTATGCCCTAAGCACAGAAGCCACCACAGCAAAATCCATGGCAGCACGAACAGCCAAGAATAAGGGTTCAAAGTAAAAACCCGAACGCCAACGTGAAAAACAGGTCGAAGAAAAATAGAATCATCAGACGCACAAACATTGATCTACCAGACGAAATACTGGAGCACATAACTCTTCTCTCCCAATCAAATCCCCCGCTATCCCGATGGCTTACCCACCCGCGTCTCATTCATCTCGCCATCACTTGCGACTCTCAGTCACAAACTCCAATCCAAGGCCGAAAATTTCTTACCCATCTTACTATCTCACCGTCACCAGGACTCCACATTCCGCCTCTTCGGTCACATGCGTTCCTCCCGCCTGCACAACTACATCGATCTGAGTAATGCATTACAGAATCCAACAACTCGAAATCGACGTTTCCTTGGACGTCGTAACTAGATTCAATTTTGCCCCCCGCGGCGAGTTTGTTCGATTACAACACTCTTAGAGTTCCGAGTTTGTTCGATTGCAACACTCTTAGAGTTCTTACATTGAATCACCAAAATGAGGACCCTGTTCAATATAGTGATTGGCCATCTTTGTATTTTATCTGTACTTCTTCGGCAGGCCTTCCGTCGGTCCACACCTTGTCTCTAACTGGTGTTCGATTTATAATGGTTCGGATTTGTTTTCTGGGAAAAATTCCCTTTCCTTTGGAAACTATGCTTGAAAAATTGTAAAGGAATGTCTGATCTATATATCCACTTCCCAGGCCTAGAAATTTAGAACTTGATGGTTTGCGGCTAGAAGGTTTTGGATGTTTCTTGCGTTGGGTTACTGGAACTACGAATCACAAAGTGCTTCCGACATGTCGATGGTTGGACCAAGATTTTTGCCCCAAGTCTCCAGAGTTTATATTGGGAAAGCGGAGTTATTGTGGAGATCACAGCAGAGAGCTTCAGAGCTTCAATACATGCTCCCTTTATTTTCACTCCCGAATACCAAATTCAGCGAAATTGCAGAGTTTATCAGCCTTTCTGTTTGCACTCTGTTCTGCGATTCTGCCCGATCTTTGTTTGTCGGAAGCCGAGTTCTCAAGGTCAGTTTCTCAGTAAATTTGTACAGAAAAGTTCATTAGAAGTTTAACAAAATTGTAACCAATTGTGAGTGATGGTAGCTCCTTCTGTTTCAGATCAATTTGCATTAGTTTGGCTTATTCTTATTTTCTATGTAATTTTTGTTGTATTGGGGTCTATTTATTTTCCTTTTCAAGATTGCCAATTCATTCTCTGCTTTGAATGCATTCGTAGCCTAATGCAGAAGGTAAATATGAAATATTAAACTTTAAACTAGCACAAAAGGAAAAAGGTGGGTTAGCAATTTGGGACGAAAGGAGTAGTTTATTCTTATGATTTGTGTTTTAATTTCAATACTCGTCGCTTGCTGAACCTTTTTGGTGATCCCGTATCACATTAGCCATCGTGGTTCTCCTCCATTGCTCAACCATGGTCAAGGCATAAAAGATAAATGTAAAAGCTAAGGAGTCAATAATTAGCCATCCTGGTGTCGGTCATTTGTTATTCAATCTAGACGATGAGATGTGACTGTTGTGCATCGGTTTTGGATCCTACTTTTGTATGTTCTTTTAATGTGATCTGTAACTTCAGTTGTTTTGAGATACGTACTATTTAAGCATGATTTAGATGTTTAAGTTCATGAATGAAATTTCATTATATATTATGGGTTTTCCATTTTCCTCATATGAATTTTGGCTTGACCCCTAGCCTTTTGTTCTCCCTTGCAGACTTTGTCTAAGATTGATTCTGAAGGTGGTCTTCCATGTTCTTTCAATAACCCCGTGACTTTGGAGCTCCATACTGACATGACAAACGATGATATCACCGGGATAACATGCTTACTTAGAAGATCTCCAATCCTCCACACCATCACCATAAGTGTAAATAGTTGTTCCAACACCTGGGATAAGGTGAGTGAACTTAATTAATCTTCTCTATTGTTCAGACAATTTCCTATGGAATTTCCTCAAATGCAGCCTATTTGAAATACATGCCTATTGAGAATGAGGGACACTTGCACAGAGTTGGACACTGATACTCCTCAGAAACTCTGAATTGTCTTCCGTATGTAATGAATCTTTTCATGGTAATATGGGTAAGCATGTTTCATAACACAATTTATGCTACAATATATGTTTTGAAACATTTATGATTAGATCTTGTGTATGAACTGTACTGATATTGTATTGCATCATTGAAAATCAATTTAATATGGATAATACTTTCATAGTTCAAAATCTCAAGTCGATCGAGCTTCACCTAAAGGTTGTAAGAATTGATGTTCGAGGTACTAAGATGCATAAGAGTGCAGTCTATTGAGTGGAATTATTGCTCAATCATGGAAGAGCGTTGCAGAAATTGACCCTAACTTTAAATAGCAAACCTGGGGTTCCTCTTTCTCAGCGGCGAATGACTCGTTCTCAGATAATGAAGTTTGCGCGGTTGTCTTCTAATTTTACAATCTCTGTTCTTCCACAGGACAACCCCCAACAAGAAAGGCTCTTTTATCATAAGTTCTTTGGCAACAACTTATAGGATGCTCTTTCGTTTCTTTGGCACATTTACGTTGGAAGCTTTCGCGTCTGTTACCATTTATGTCAGAAAAGATTTAGTTGACCTTGACTTTTCAAAGTGCCTTGTGCTTAGCCTTGTCTTCCAGTTTGCAATTTATTTTCCAAGTACAAGAAGTCAGTGTGAATTCGTATGACTTGAGAGAGGTGATAGATTTCCTCTAATTTTTCACCAGTAGACCTCTTGGAACATTGGTCGAGTGTTATAAGCAGGAAAACCATTGTTTTGCCGCTTTATTTTTCTTGGTGCGAAGGAAAGATAAAACATAAACTAATAACGCTAAAAAACCCCTCCTCTCATGACCGCTTCGAGTGGAATGATCTCACCCATCAGAGTAATGTGCCTGTGAGACACCATCTTGTCTTCTTGATCAGCTCCAATGTTGGCAAGTCTGTCGGCAACCTTGTTACCTTCTCGGAGAGTGTGTTTCAAACTGCACCCTGTGGTGCAGTCCTCCAGACGTCCCAAAAAACATGGAGTCCAGTGGCCACGCGCTTCCCTGAAGACCCCTCCATACCCCGCCTGACCCGAGTTGCCTCGGCTGCAACTATCAGTGTTCAGTTTAAGTTTTTTAGTACCTGGGAAAGATCACGAAATAAGTCTCACGGGTCTAGGACTAACAGTAACACTAGCTAGAAAATTTTGAGTAATCTCATGAGCATAAAGAGAACTACTGGAAACTATATCATGAGTGGTAGCAGTAACATTATCAAAAATGGTTCTATTGCAGGCCAACCACAGTTTCCAAAGTAAAACAATAACCAGAACATTGGAAAAGAAACCCCCTGGCTCGGAATTGATGTTGTTGTAAAGCCATGTCCTCCATTCCTCCAACTCGTTTGTAAGGGGTCCCTGGATATTAGCAAACTGTAACCAAACATTAGCACTCAAAGGGCAATAAAAAAAACAAGTGTTTCATATCCTCCCTTGTGTTATTACATCGGGTACACGTAATTCATTGGCAAATATCCACTGTGAGTCCTGTGTGCCTCTGTGGGGGTGTGGCATGTTGTTGAAGTGCTTCAACATTAAGCAAATGACCAGCCTTACATTAGTTAACTACTAGCCGTGGTGGGTGATGCCCTCTACCGTAACTCGCATGCACATCATTAAGGCTTCTCATTCTTCTTGGAGACGAGGAATTTGAGCTTAATGGAGAATGTGGAATTCGTTGATTTGGAGCTTCAAGATCACAATTGTCTTCATCTTCTTGACTTTCCAATTCTCATAAGTGATAGAAACTTGGTTTTGCACTACAGTCCCCTTCTAATCCACTGCACCCAGATAATGATTTTTCTGGCGGGTTTTTCCAGCTATAATGAAAAATGTAGGTAATGGGGCCATTATTGACATTAATGACAAATTGCTAGCAAAAAAAATATAAGCAGTAGTAATGAAACTGCCGGTAAAGGTGACTATTAATGGCATGTTACATGAAACCACGGAAAGATAATTTTTGACGGTAGTAGACCCAAAAACTGCCAGTAATTACAGCGAGTTATAATATAAAATATCATTATTTTTTTGATGAAAACGTAACCTTTTTGTAGTTGGGTGGTTAAGTGTTGAGGCTACATACAAAGGTCACGGGTTCGAATCTCAAGGGAAAAAAATTACTTTTATTGGCATTAATAAAACCGTTTGTAATAGTATGAAGCTTTTACTAGAATTAACATGAATAGTTTTTACAAAGGTCACGAAGACCGCCAATAAAAGTATTACCAGCAATTTTCATGCGTTTAATAGCAGTTTTGAACTCTCATTAATAGCGTTTTTTTAGTGAAGTGATCCCAATAAGTCTTCTCATAAAAAGAACATCTCTAAAAAATGACCACTTTGTCTTCAAATCGTAGAGCTATAATGATTGGGACCTATAACCCACAAAGATACACTTGAATATTTTCATCAAGTTTGTGCTTAACTTCTTTCGGAACATGGGCATAGCAAATGGGACCAAAAACATTCAAATGATTCACGGTTGGCTTTCTCCAACTCCAAACTTGAAATAGAGTTATGTTTTCAACGACTTTTATCAGATTCGTCAAATAGATTGCCATGTTGACGACTTCACCCCAAATAGTCTTAGACAATCCCCAAATAGTCTTAGATAAGGATACGCCGAATCAATGAGACTAGGGAACATTCCTACTCATAGCCTTCTTCTTTTCCCTCCCAAGTGAATAGATAGACTACTCAAACATCCATTAAAGAGTGAAACCTCATGACACCGGAGTGTCTCAACGCATCACTTCAAAATATGTGCAAATTGAAGACGACAAGGATTAACACGACATAAATGCGGACAATATATTTTTATGAGTTTTTAGACTTATTTGGTGTCTTTTCGTTTCTCTGTGTCTTTTAAGTTCTTAAGGAATACTCCTATTTATTAGTCTTTCTAGTTTTTAGTAGTCAAAGTATTTGGCTTATTAAATTTAGAGTCTTGGTAGTTGAAATTTACATTTCCTATGCTTGGAGGGATGTTCCAATTTATCTATTTAAACATAGCTTGTGAATGGCATGAGAGAGAGTTGTGTGTTTGAGATAGCCTTTGGCTTGTGAAGACTAGTTCTTCTTTTGTGTTTTGTATCTCTTGGTTGATTCCATTGAGTGGTGAGCATTTCCTATGCCATGTATCCTTTTTTAGACACCTCGGGTGGTGGTGATATCTGTATCCCGTTGGCGTTTCGAATTGGGTGGTGAGCGGCTATCCCTTTCTCCCTTTATCTTTCCCCTTCTACCTTATCCGGCATCACCGCACCACTTATTTTGGGACCAAAATTAAAATCTAACTGCGTCCAACAAGCTTTAAAATCTAATCATGCTGACACTGGGCATAGTTGAATTCTAAACAATTACCCATTGAACTAAGCAATCGCTCATTGGTCGTAATCAATCATGTTTGATCTTGAGTGAATGTGCTTGGCAATCGGATAGGAGCATTACTTTTATTCACCAACTATATCTGGCCTGAAGAAGAGAACACCAAAGGAGCTAGAGAATTATTCTTTGCCGAGTTACTTTTTTCAGAAAAAATATAGGCCTTTCTCTTTCTTTTTTTACTGTTATTTCACAAAAAAGAAAGCGTATACTCCAATCATCACTGCATAGAACAGCAAAAACATGTCCGAAGTGAAACTTACCTTTTCCAATAGTCTTTGTAAAAGTCACCGAGAAAACACCCTCATTAGAACATAATCTAGTCAAGAATCAGTGATTAAACATCCTCCTAGAAAAATAAAAACATTAAGATGACACTATTTGAGCGGCCCAGTTGTTGCAATTCACTTTCATAGCCATCTTCGACTCAGTTTCCTAAAGCTACAGATGTGGGGATACTTATGAAGCTTTTCAGCATTTTCTAAACCTATTAAATCAAGAACTCATGGTGGCAATAAGGTGTCATCCCTTCAGATCCCCACAATCTCTCCTAAGGTCATTCAAACAGCATCAAGAAAACCTTTCCATTGTCCATTCCCCTGAAACCTTTCATCCCAACTTGCTTGATACTTGGCATGGTAATAGTGATCCCGCTGCTTAGTTATTCCTTTGATATGCTAGCCTGAGAATCAAAATGAAATGTCAGTTGAAAACAGGTGAGTTTTTAATTTCCTGGGAACAAGTTTGAAGAAGCTAGAGTGGTGTTGAGATCTCACGTCATCATCTTTGTCATCGTAGTACTCCATGATCACCATCTCAAGTTTTGGGCATAGTTTCATAAATGCAGCAAGACCTTCCATATCATTTTTATTGTATACGGTTTCCATGTCAAAATACACGAGGTTGTTGAATGCAAAACCTTCAGGGAGGGCGTCTTTTGTTTGCAGAAGCTATGGACATGAAGAAATGAAGATATAACGAAAAAGCATACCAATCCAATGAGCAGTTAATAAAACTGTAGAACTATTTTCACAAGATGATCAATGAGAATGTAAGTGTTACTGGCCAATCTACCCCGAAAGGAAACAATGACATTATGCTAGGGAAAACACAAGTACAGACTGTACAGTTAATTTCGTAAATCAACAAGCTGTCATGACTGAACGAGCAGGTTATCAGTAAAGTAAATACAAGCGTAGGGGTATACCGGCTACAAATCTTAACTTTAACATTGTTTCCGCAAACCAATGGTTAAAGTTTATGGTGAAAGCTTCAACCATGTTAAAGTATTTATTCCAGTACCTCCAACTTGGTTCAAAAAGATTTGCAGTAATACAAAGTTGAGACCATGCAACCAACATATAGTCCTGTAAATTCAAGTTGCAAGCTAGGGTGCCAAACTTTAAATGTAGAAGGAAATCCAACTAACCACTTCCATGGTTTTTAAATACTTCTGCATCCCTATCAACACAAATATCATTCATTGCCCACCTTTCCTCTTCCTTATGAGAAAACTGAATCATCGACGACTTCTTAGAACATCTTTTCTTTAGGTGCCTGTTGCCATAACAAATATATATGATGTTTTTGTTCAGAACGTTTCAAAATTTGGATAACCCCGAATTGTGCTGCCATGTCTATTTTGTTAAATCCAACCACTAACCCAAAACCTCAATGCAGTTTGGTAGTAGCCGCAAGGCTCTTGCTCACCCACTCTTATTCCAAAAATAGAAGCCTATAATTCAACCACGCTTAGTTTATAGTCGTAGTTTGTTAGAATCAATCTAAAGACCTGTTGCTAACATCCACTAGATGATCTATATCCTTCTCTATAATATCTTCCCATAGCATGGAGCTAGTATGGTGTGACACGTGGTTTTGATGTAAGTTGGTGTATACTGTCACGGACAGTGATTGTGCTTATCATGACCCACTATAGAGCCATATAACGTTTAGGTGGAGGCATGGTCAGTCATTAGAAGGTTTGTTCTCATTCTCGTGCACGGTTCTGTGAAGGCTTTCTCATAATGGTTTGGTGGTGTTCCATCTATTTCTAATGGTGGAATCAGTCGTATAGAAGTCTCATTGCATCTGGGCTTTAATGGATCCATTTTCTGTAGAAGGAAATATTGGACTTTTATCTTGAAATAATTGATTCACTGTCAGTAAGATTGTCATGCTAAATTGGCCAAAACAGGCTGAGGCCACAATGCCAGAGCACAGCCACTTCGAATGGAATTCACAATCCCCTCCCCTTTGTCCCTTTTTCTTCCCTTCCCCAGACGATTCCCACCTCCTTCCCTTTCTCCTTTTCTCCCTCCCTAGTTGTGAGATTGTTGAGATTTTTTCTCGAAGGAGAGAAGATCTCCCACTTTTCCCATCATTTTTGAACTCTGGAGGCTGATACTTAGGGGGAACCACATTTGTGTTTTTGGCTCTTGGTATCATTCCATGGTCTTGGGGCACCACCACGTGGTGCCTCAACACCTTTATCCACCACACATTCCTCTAGGACCTCGTATAATGTGGTAAATAAAGGTGTTGGGGCACCACATGACAATTTTCTAAGACCATAGAATAATTGGCCATCAGCGACAGACTCTTTAGCCTTCCAACGACAACAATGGAGGATTCATGCAGCGGTGACAATTACAACCAGAACAAGATCTAGCTTGATGCAGATCATAATTTTTACAACCACCTCCACAAGCCGATCTACAGGTCCAACGCTAGAGCTGGGGTTTTTTTTTTCCCTCCGAGGGAGTGAGTCATTGTTTTGGTTTTATTGGTATTTTTATGCAAGCTTATCCTACCACTAGGAAAAATAGGCAAAGATGTATCGAAAGAAAAAAATACCTCAAACCACCAATTTGGTGTAGTTAGGCTCATGACTCCGGGGAGTGACCTCACAACCTTACTCCAATACTCAAACTGCTTGCTCCTGCTCGAATAGACTACTTTTGCTTCAATCAAAGATGACGAACACTCGAGTGAAAATGTCCCCATTTCCAAACAAACAATACTCAGCGAACAGAGATTAGGAGCACATATCTCCACAGAGTCTACCGGCTCTGGGTCATCTTCAAAGTTCCAAATCGATAGCTCCTTTAGCTTCGTAGAACATATTTTCAGATTGTCCGGCCCAAAACAGTCCTCAATTACCAGAGATTCAAGATTCACGCACAGCGAAATCATCCAAACAACCCAATCATCCATCAACAGAACATTGGCAAGAACAATTGTTTGTAGTGACACGATTGGGACAGTAGTTATAGTATCAGGAAAACCAAAATGACAGCTACGGAGTCTCAAAACCCTGACGCTGCTCTCTATGAGGGGTTCAAGAAGGAAGTAGAAGCAGCAATCCGAGTCGAGCTCGCTGAAGTCCGAATACCCGTGGAAGTCAAGGTCGAGCTCGACAGCGCCGTGGTTGATGGCATAGTTAAGCCACGATGGCACGATGTCGTAGTGATGTTGCTCGGTGAAGTAGAATCTCAGGCCGAAATAGTGGAAGGGAGAGCGGGGTGGTCGGAGGGATAGGGTTTGGGTGACGTAATCGGCGAACAAATCGCGTGTTTCTGGGAAGGAATCGGAAGGAGGGAAGAGATTGAAATCGAAGTGGAAGGAGGAGAGAGAGAGCCAGAGGGTTCGCCATTTAGGGGAGATTAAGCAGGTACGAATGGCGTCTAGGGTTGGAAGGAAGGAGATTATGTGGAGGAGAAGGTCTTCAGGAAGGGCATCAATGGTGGCCAAGGCCATGGCATTCTTCTTCTTCTTCATCTTTGTTTGTTTTGGTAACCGCAATTGATTCATTGGGGATTTGGATATACATATAAAGGAAATGGAGCTCTGTTTCGAATTTTCGCGATAGAAATTCAAATGTACTTTAAATATTATCCGAGTGGAGGGAAAGCTGTTCAAAAATAGAAATAGCGGGGAAGGAGGGTGTGAGTTCAATTCCGTCCTTTTTTTGGGTTTTTCCCGCCAATCCTTCAAAGTTACTACTAGAGTGGACCAATTCCAATTTAAAATTTAAATTTGATGAAAAAAATGTTAAAATGGAGCTCCACTCCTTTCATCAAATTAATAGAGTATCAAAGTGAGAAAATTAAATATTTTATGAAATCAAGGAAGGATGAGCCAACATCAAATCCTTTTCCAAATTTTCAACAGTAACCTTCTATAATTCTTAAAAAAAATCATCCTCATTTCCTTAAATACAAGGGAAGTGATTTTGGCACTATACAAATACATTGGAAACATTTTAAATTACTCCGTCTTTGGCCTTTCCTTAAATACAATGGAAATATTTTATAGGTTTGTGTCCATTATCAGAGTTTTGGGATATGGCAAAATTTTTACAAATGATTTGATGAAACATATAAAGATATTCTCAATTTAAAATGAAACTTTTGATCAATTTTTTTACTCAAATCTGGTGAAAAAAAAAGAAAGAAAAAGTTAAAGGGTTGGAGTTGTCCTCACGGTGGCAATGGTTTCTTAGAGCATCTTCATTAGCCTAAAAGCATCTTTCTAGCCATTTTGGCAAGAAAAAGGTGTGTTGGCTAGTTCCAAACAATTCTAGTACCCAGCAGTGTAGCAATTTGGAGAAAAGAAAAGAAAAAACTAACATCAGCTTGTTCTGCCTTGCACGGGCGCGTGCCACACATGCGCCGATGAATTTTGCACCATTGAAATCGCCTCGATGATACTTACAACCCTCTAGTATCAAATCGATTTCAGGACGAATATTCCAGTGTCTCATTTTTTTCGGCATGAGAGAGAGAGAGAGAGAGAGAGAGAGAGAGAGAAGCTAGCAGCGAGCTCGCCAAACCTTGTTGCTTGTGGTGAGGTATTGTAGCTTCGAATAAAATGGCAAGGGCCTCGGCAAAGCTGTTAGGTTTGGTTTTCCAAATTTCGTCGCAAAATGGCCTTTGCTGGAGAGATACCGAGGCTGCTGGAGGTTTGATTTTCCAAATTTCGGTCGGCAAAATGGCCTCGCCGAAGAGATACCGATGCTGCTGGGGATGGTCTTAGTGAGTTGATGCATTACAAGATGTAGAGCGTAGTGTTGCAAACAACAGCTCTTAAGGGTGTGACTCATTTACGAACGACCTAAGCTCAAGCTCGTATTTGGGACTCATTGAAAAAATGAGTTGAGTTCGAAAACTTCAAAACTTGACTCCACTATTTTGCACTCCTCGACGTAAGCCTCCATGAGCTCTATCGAAATTTCATCACCATAATTTTGATTGTTCAGTTTATAAAATTCACGAATTATATCACCAGGAAAGAAAAAGGGGGTAAATTAATCAGATGCCAGTAGTCTCTTGTTTGGACACATTTTGTTACACAAAATAGATGGTAAGTGTAATTTTAAAAATTCCACATATCTATCTATAAGGCAAATTTAGCTTGACCATAGTGCATTAGCGCACTATAAGGACCTTGTGCCACCCCTTACCAACGCATGTGTCAAAGAGATTCAATGCAAGAGGGTGGTAGCCAAGTTTGAAGGCACCTATACTCCCATGCGTTAGATCAAGGCTCAAGACTCAACAACACTTACTAACAGCCAACTCTTCTTGATTTTACTAAAAAAAGAAAAAGAAATATTAAACAAATAATTTTGATTCAAAAAGTTTATAGAGGTTTCAATGAGGAAAAACGTTCACTTTTTCTAAAACAAAAAACAACCCGACTATGCGTACATACGCGCACGAACACGTTTGGACTATCCATTTCGGGAATCAAAGGTCCGGCTATGAAAACAACTCTTCCATGTAAGAGTTTTTTTAAAATCCAGACCATCAAAAATACGCACGGACAGTCAAGAAGCACCGTCCGTGCAAATTGTGTACACTTGGTGCGCGTACACATCGGATTTTTGAACAAAAAAATACTCTTTCTTCCAATTGCCACCACTTCCTAGCACCAGTCAGGCAGTCACCTTTGCTTTCGAAAAACAGAAGCCCGGCAACAAAAAGGTTGCAGCCCAAGAATCTGGAAGCATATTAGAAGTAAAAAAAAAAAATGAAAAAGATGTTTACTTCCATGAAATATTTACACTTCTTCAACATTCATAGCCAACTCTGCCTTAAGTTTCCCCAAACTACCGATGTGGAGATCGTAATGAAACTTCTCAGCATTTTCGAAGCCCATCAAATCAAGAATTCGCGGCGGCAATTAGGTGTCATCACTTGAATCCCTAAAATCTTCTGAGACCACTCCACTACGTTTCAACAGCAACCAGAAAAATATTTCATTGTCCATTCCCCTGAAACTTTTCATCCCGACAAGTTTGATACTCGGCAAACTAAAGGTGATCCCGCTGCTCAGTAAATCCTCTGGTATGCTCCCCTGAGAGTTAAAACAATGTTGCATGAAGCCAGAAAGATTACAATCAATTCAGCAACAAGTTTGAAGAAGCTAGGATGGTGTGAAGATACTCGCATCATCTTCTATGTAATCATCATGATCCACGACCAGCGTTTCAATTTTTGGAGATAGTTCCAGAAATGCAGCAAGACCAATCAGATCATTTTTAGCATACCCAGTTTCTAGCTCCAAATAGACAAGGTTGTTGAATGAAAAACCCTCAGAGAGAAGATCTTTTGGTTTGCACAAGCTTCGGGCATGAAAAATTAAAAAGAAGTTAATGATCAGTAACACCAAAATCCAATTAGCAATAAAGAAAACCTTGTACGAAAAGAATCCTCCACATTTGAAACAGGGTGAACACAAGAATAGTAAATCGGAAATATACTATGTCGACATTCTGTCTGAAACTTAGAGAGTAAAAAATCATCTATAGGTCAAGCGAATGTAGGGTATTTGTACGGGTGAACTAGCAACAAACCCCCCATTCGACATTGTTTGCTTGCGTAAACAAATGGTTATGGGATTATGGTGAATGCTTTTATAAGTTGAAGCATTCCTTCGAGTGCCACCAACTTGGTTTAAAAGATTAGCAGTACTACCAAGTGGAAACCATGCAAGCAACAAAAAGTTCTACAAGCTCAGATTTCGAGGGTGTCTAACCTTTAAATGTAGTAGGAAACTGAATTACACACTTTCATCGTTCAATCATGTGCTTGTAGGTACATGGAATTAAGTCTCAAAGACTGAAGGAAATACGACAACCTCAACAGCCAAGGGTTGGCAGGTAGCATCTAGGCCTTAGAGGCCCAGCTGAAGGGCAACCAATCTCTGAAGTTGACTGCTCATACTTGGGATGGAGACGTGGCCCAAATTGCTCCAGACACAAGGAAGATCATAGACAGAGGCTTGAACTCGAGGGATCATCATCTAAAGGTCTAAACTCCCCTCTGGACTTTGACCTCATACCATTCTTAAAAGGACAGGCAGACTTGCAAACTGAAGCATAACTACTCGAGATTCGTATCATACATACCCAGTGAAACCTCGAACTAAGCAGTGAACTCTCACCTACCACCTGAATTCATGCAGGCCCCCAGCTCCCATGATACAAAGCCCCACATATCATTGATCTCGAACAAGTAGGTCCTTCAGGCCTTGGGCCTAGGCCTCACATATCTGATCCCTACCTTTTACCTAGCCATTAAGAGACTTCTGCCTGGCTCTTGTAAACACACATTTAGCCCCAAAAACATTTGACATATGATACTTAGCCATCATAGGCTTTGACCCTTCACCACAGCGGCTGTTGGGGCCTGCCACATGTCCTTTGCGCAGCCACCATTTTTGGTATTTCAACCTATATAGGACACTTGCCTTATCAGAAGGCATCATCACATGCTAAGCCATTATCTCCAAGCATCTATCATGGTCCTTCCACTGCCTCTCTCTCTCTCTGAGCAACCCAAGTGTTCAGCATCTTGGCGGTATCTTGGATCACCTTCAAGGCCTCTTAGACCTTCGGTTATTCATACACTCCTCAAGAAACAAAATCATCAATTGCTTCATAGTTCGTATATCTTAGGGTTCTTTCAGTTGCAGTGTTGTTAATATCACATATTAGGATAACATACATTGATGATGATCATGAATCAGGTTGGAGTGTCACATGAGAATAAAACTGTCGGCTCTTGCATTCATTTATAACTCTATCCCAAGTTTTCATTATACTGGTCATGTAATTCTGCTATCATCTTATCTGTCTTTTTCTTCTACGTTTGCTCTATCGGTTCTGAGCTTGATCTTTAAGTTGTCTATCAGTCCAAGAAAAAGTATTGGCAACCCATAATTGTGCCACAATATTTTTCTTAGTTAAATCCATTCGTTAACCCAAAACCTAATCTGGATTGGTAGTAACCACAAGCTTGTAACTCATTCTCTCTTAAGGTCTCAAAACTCTTCCAAAACTAAAATCCAACAAGTCAACCACACTCAGACCACAAGTTGTAATTTAGTTTCAATTAAAAGACCTTTTTTGCTATGACAATCACTTGACGAGTTATTTCCTTCTCTATGATATCTTCAAAAAATATGAAGTTAGTGATGTCTTCACATGATACTCGCAAACTACTATGCAAGCATTAAAGCCTTAAGTGGAGAGCCAGTTTGTCAATAGAAGTTTTGTTCTCGTTCTCATACAAGGTTTCCTTTGAAGGTTCTCTTATATTGATTCCATGGTGTTCCATCTACCCTATTTCTAATGGCTTGACCAGGTGTATGTATCATATGCATGTGTCCTTCAATGGATCCATTTCTTGTTGAAGGAAGACATTTTGTCAGGCTAGATTTCTCATAAAACAGGCGACAAAGCCAAAGCATTGAGAATGAAATTTACACTACGCTAGGCCAATTTTGATACTTTTGTAAGCCCCATAGGCCGAGCTTCCTTTGGTCTAGCAAATCCATACCCAAAACATATACATTGCCATGTATCGTATTTTTATGGCACTGTAATTTTCGGTATTTGTTTTTAGAGTGTTTGTTTTAGGTGTGAAAAAGGAATCATCTCAATATGTATTTTTATCCAAGTGTGGTAGCTTTTAGACAAGACGGATTGTTCATTTTGAAGAAAAAGTTAGATGCTACAAGTTTTGCTCAAGCATTTCAAGGCTCTCCGCTAGCAAAACATTTTGATTGTTTTTTGCTGGATATTTGGCTCGAGCAAAACAACAGGCAAAAAATGCACGAGGAAAAAGTTGGATGCTACAAGCTTTGCTCAAGCATTTCAAGATTCTTTACTAGCAAAACATTCTGATTGATTTTTGCGGGATATTTGGCTCGAGCAAAATAGCCAGCAAAAATGCCCGATTTAGCAACTATAAAATCTCAGCCATTAAATCGAAAAACATGAGAGCTGCGGTGATAAGAACCCTAACACGAATATTTTCATCTCTCATCACTTTCACGGCTAGGGTTTGTGCATCTCTAAGACTTGCAAGTATCGAATGATTCTTTGGGTTAAATAATCATCTTCAAGAGGTTCTTTGTTTTTGGATCTTGGAGTACAGATACAAATATACATATCATTGAAAGGGAAATACATCTCCAATAGGTTTTAAGAGTTATTTCATCATCAGCAATAAGTTAGAGAAAAGTCCATCGGTGGATTCCGGGAGGCACACAAAAGGTTTACGGATTCAAGGCAGCGGCAGTCAAAGCACTGGGTGTGATGAACGTGGATTTGGCAAGTAGATCTTAGGCTCGATTGTGAAGATTATAATTGTAGGTAAGATTGCTTGTAACTACACATTGAGTCTAGTGTTTTTTATTCATTTCCGTGGTTTTTTACCCATTTAGGATTTTCCATGTATATCTTGGTATTCTTCAATTATTTGCTTTCTGTTGTGTGATTGATTGAGTTTTTGATTAGTGAGCTAATTTTTACAAAAGATTAAAACATAGCAAATCTATAAAACCTAGGCAAACTAGGGTTTTTCAACTTTCAACTTTATGATGATCACAAGTTTCACAGCACAAATCCTTTCAATATCTGATTCAAACACGCAAGTTAAATGTCATACCGCTTCCATTCAAAACAAGAAAATGTAAAACATCAGCTATGTAAAAAGGCTTTGAGTTGTACGGTAGGCGAAGTACCTCAAACCACCAATTGTGTGTAGTTAGACGCTTGACTCCAGTGAGTGACCTCATAACCCTACTCCAATACTTAAACTGCTTCCTTCTACTGGAACATGCCACATTTGCTTCAATCAACGACGACGAGAACTCAAGCGAAAATTTTACCATTCGTAAACAAACAATCCTCAACGAACAAAGATTGGGAGCACATATCTCAGCCGAGTCTACCAGCTCTGGGTCATATTTGAAGTTGCAAATCGATAGCTCCTTTAGCTTCGTAGAACATATTTTCAGATTGTCTATCCCAAAACTGTCCTCAATAACCAGAGATTCAAGATTCATGCACAGCGAAATCAACCGATCAACACAGCCATCCATCAACAAAACATCGACAAGAACAATCATCCACAGTGACACGATTGGGGCAGTAGTTTTAGTCTATGTTGCATGAACTCGGGTACGTGAATCGGATAAGGGTGCATATCCAAGGGTTGGACACCTCAAAATTGTAAATAGTAGGGCTGCACAAAAAAACCGGTGAACCGTGAATCCGGTCCGGACCGAACCGATCCGTGTGTTTTGGATTTTAACCGTGGATTAATGGTTCGGACACGGATTGAAAAAATAGTAAACCGTGACTCGCGGTCCGGACACGGATTTTGATTTCGAAACCGTGGATTAACCGATCTGGACCGTGAGATTTTTGTTATATATAATTTTTTTAAATATATATATCTATATACACACACATAATTTTACACAAACTTCTACTACACAGACTAGGGGGTAAACTGTGATCTCTTTCAAAACTTGGATGTGTATTTTTATTGATGACCTATTAGTGTGAGATTCCAACGAAGACATCTTCTCTAATTAGCTACGGGAGCTCTTTAGTTTGATTTCCTATTGTTTCAAGTTGACATGTTAGTTTCAAAATAGGAATTAGCTGTAACAAACTACTGTGTTTGTGAACTTGTGGTGTTCTTAGTATTTATAGAATTTGAATAATGTACTTTGGGATGCTTCTTGATTTATTTTTATGCCAGATTACGACTACTGTAATAATAATGTCTTATATAACATGTAATCCGTGGATAAAACCGGAACCGATCTGTGACTTGCGGATCGGATTGGAACTGAACCGTGAGACTTTTGGTCCGGACACGGATTGTATTTTCTAAAAACCGTGACTCGCGGATTAAGATTGGATTCATGCCAATCCGATCCGGACCGTGTACACCCCTAGTAAATAGGGGATTCGGGGATATGTACCCAAATTTGGATACGGGTGCGGGGATACGTTGAAATATATATATACACCGGCGATCCTGTCAAGGATCCCGGATTTCCCGGATTGAAGCATTTTCGGTGTTTTGATGCTTTTAAAAATTGTTTTAGGGAAATCCGAGCCGTCCAATGTGTTCAAAAGGTGTTTTCCAAGGTCCATGCGGGAAATCTTCAAAAACAAATACCGGGAAGGGCTTGATCCAAGTAGTTTTTCGCAAAAACTATAAATA
The DNA here is from genome assembly GCA_022606695.1 of Vaccinium macrocarpon. Lineage (NCBI taxonomy): Eukaryota > Viridiplantae > Streptophyta > Magnoliopsida > Ericales > Ericaceae > Vaccinium > Vaccinium macrocarpon. The sequence goes on from CM040180.1 coordinate 12,536,051, forward strand.
TAAAGTTTTTGTGAAAACTGCTTGGATCAAGCCCTTCCCGGTATTTTTTTTTGAAGATTTCCCGCGTGGACCCTTGAAAACACCTTTTGAACACATTGGACGGCTCGGATCGTCAAAAAAATATTGGGAAGGTGGAGTCGCAGATCCGGGACTCCCGGACTAGATCACTACTCTCTTTCTCTCTCTCTCTCTCTTTCTCTCTCTATAGTATAAGTATCATTAATTATTTAAAATTTTATTTTGTTGGTTCTGGAAGGGGCATAAATGAAAAGAACAGAAACTTTCAGGGGCTAAAATGATTAGATCAGAAAATGAGGACTCAAATGAAGATATTGTAAATTGGAGGAGGTTGACCGTAAGTTGGACTAATAGTTGAGCAACTTTTGGTGGAATACAGTTGCACTTCATCAACAGTACTTTTTTTTTTGGATAAAAACATCAGCAGTACTTCATCATCAATACTTCTGTTACTTTTTTTGGGTAAACAATACAGTTGTACTTCATCAGCAACAAATCGAAAAATTGTCTCCAAGCTTCTGGTTTCTGGTTCAATTTTTCGAGACTCTCTCTCTCTGTGTCCGTGCAACCAATCGAAGTCTCTGACGACTACAGGTCTCTCTCTCTCTCTCTCTCTCTCTCTCTCTCTCTCTCTCTCTCTCTCTCTCTCTCTCTCTCTCTCTCCTCCTTCTTCCTTCCTCTTCTTCTTTTTCGTCGAACCCGGAAACCAAAGCATCCCATTTTATTTTGGCCGAGTCCAAGATGAGGATCTCGCATACCCATTGCAGTGTATTTTCAGTGTCCGCCGGGATCCTTAGCCCAAAATGGCGGATCCGTGCAACATAGGTTTTAGTACACCTCTGTTCCTATTTGTTTGTCCCACACTCTCTCTTGCCTTTTTTCAAATAAAAAAATTAAGTACTTCCATGTATCATTTTTTAAATTTTTTCGCACCGAATTAAAGTACACGATGAATACTTTAATTTAGTGTAAAAAAATTGAAAAATGATACACGAAAACACTTTATTTTTTCATTTGAAAAGTGGCACGACTTTTCGTAGAGGACAAACAAATAAGAACGGAGGGAGTATTAGGAAACCTAAATTCATAGCTCCAGAGTTTCAAAACCCTAACTTGACTCTGTACAAAACGATGCCACATCATCTGTTTATTTATTTTGTGTGTAGCAATTTTGTGTACAAAATGATGCCACATCATCTGTTCATTATCCACATGCATTTTCTGTCCAAGTGTTGATGAGAAGGGTGGCATTGAACTTCGTTTCAAACTGTAAGGGTAAAATCGAAATTAAAAATTTTACAAGAACGAAATTGAAATCAAACATAATTTGTAAGGATAAAAAAAATAGATAAGCCAAAAATATATCATTAAAAAAATAAAAACCCAGATGGCAATTCTAAAACTCTTTTTTGAAAAATCTTGGTGTCGACAAGAGTTGACTATGTATGTAGCCAATCCCAAATAAATTAAAGGAAGCGTACCTTTTCTTTAGTTTACCTACTCTAACACGGCTTAACTTGGTTTTGGTTTCTCAAAACTGTATACATGGGCTTTATAGGATGAAGAAAGGATACTAGGGGTTTTGGACTTTATGTATGTTTCCAATGATTGATGATGTCATGTGTCATCAATGTTAATGTACAACTTTACTATTATTCACTTTGCTACTAATGTGTTAGTTTTGTTTTTGGTTCCAAATGTGAGAGTTATAGATTTTGAACCTTCTTTAAACAAATCTTTGCTAAGAAAAATAAATCTAGAATGATTAACTTAGGAAAAGAACGAGATATAAAGCAATTGTAATTATTTGGGAATTGCTGATCAACTTCAAGCTACCTCAATTGTAGTTGTTTAACTGTTGGTTCAAAAACTGTAGATCTAAACCGAGAAAGCCCTTGTTGTAGCTAAGGATAGAGTTACGTTGTCGTTATGGCCTTAGTGCTACAGTATGGTTAGTTATGTTGTCCTTTTGGCCATACCACTAAAACATCATGTTACAGTGACGTTGAAAGAGGAAAGCATTATGCATTGTTTTCTCATATCGAGAAATTATGTTTCACTGCAACTGATAAATTAATCTTTTGACAATTGCTCGAGTGAGTCCATATTTTGTTTTCCTCGAAAGAGTTGTACATTATAGTTATTTCACTACTTTCATAAGCCTTGCAAATCTATTGAGTGTTGCTCAAGTTAGGACGCTTCAAGATGCAGTTTCTACGAGTAATGAGAGTAAAACAAGTGTTGGCTTGTAAGTTACTAGTTGCCCCAAAGTTAAGTTGTTTCTCATTACCAACATCGGCTCATCTCCAAGAGTAACGATGTTACTCCTAGATCACCTAGACTCAGGTCCATAAGCGGTGACAATTGCCCTATGAGTCGCCAGCTCATTCTTGAACAAGCATGCGTTTAGAGCCTTAGGCTCCTCCCACTGCTTGGGAGCTTACAGTTTCATGTTCTCTTTCACTCCCTGATGTGTATGTCATGCTATTGAACATTCTCCCTCTTGGGTAATCCTGATTTGCACGTGGAGATCACGATATTCATAGATAGAAGGAACATAATACGAAGGGGGGAAGCAGAAGGCAATTGGGACCAAATGCAAACAGAGAGACTAGAACCCAAGTCCTCTTTTGACGTGAGCTCTGATGTCATATTAAGTTACCAAATGTTGTACAAGTTTAATGTGTTTTGGAATGGACCCAACAATGTATATCATGCTATTTAGCATGCAACCACACTTTTTTTTTGGAGAGTATATTTTGGAAATAGTGTTTGCTATGCATTTCAAGATTATAATTTTGTTTGCTATAATTCCACTAATGAAAAAAATAATGTTTGTTGTAATTCTACTTATCAATTCCTCCTAGTAATTTAGAGCAAGCTTGTTGGTGTAATTCCATTTGACTTGAGTAGAACTATGTATTTTTGCCACAACTCAAAAATGAAATTGGTACAGGTTTATGAAAGTTTAGAGTGTGTTCAACATCCTAATTTCTTTTTTGCTGACCTATTAAGGCCATCTCATGGCATTTGGAAAGCAACTAAATGTTTTTTGGTAGGATAAAGGGTTCTATATTTATGCTCATTTGTGCATAATTGGGTACCCTTGACATGAATTAATCATTGCCAATTTCCAAGAAAAAAAAAAAAGAAGCACTGAAGTGATCTCAATTAGGTGGTTATAAAGTAGGCAAACTCGCGCTATTGCTAATAATGTCATGTAAGATGAACAGAGACTATTCATATATATCATAAAAATGTACAATACTGTCATTGATAAGATAATATAACAAAAAAAGAAACAAGCAATGCATGTAATTTATATATAAAAAAAGAAGTTACGAGATCAAAAATTTCAGATATTCTTTGGGGTTTTTTTTTTTCAAGGAAAGCTTGCACACCCTATGAAGCCAAGCCATTGGGGGCTCTGCTATCCCACAGTGATGACAGGCGCTGCCAACCCTCCATCCAATCTGTCCATCTTTGCAATCAACGGTTTAGATTCGCAGATGAACTCTTATCGTTAAGAATTATCTCTTGGTAAGATTTACTCTTACAAATAAGAATACATTCTCCATCTAGTCCATTGATTGTCGAGATGGACAACTCGAATGGGTTGGCAGGGCATGCCGTCCTTGTGGGCAGCTGAGCCCCTGGGTCAAAGGAAGAGATTTAAGTTTTGTCATTGAAATGCAAGTTGAACTTCTAGATGCAACTACAAAAAGAATAAATAAATTTAGGATTGTAAATATAATAACAGAATAAGATTATACTCTCTCTTCTGTCTCTTTGTTTTCTAGAGTGAGAGAATTGAAAAACAAATATGAGAAAAACTAGTCTAAAGTTATTGAACTGTTCTAGTTCTATTTTTAGTCATTCATTTCCTCTTTAACCATCATTTGCCAAGCTAATGAAACCAAATCTCATTCAAAATGAACCAACTTTGGTTAGCTCAGCTAAGTCGGCCAACTCCAATGTCTTGCATGTCACTAGGAAATCAGGAGCTTGAATCATCTCACCTACGTGTGGGTGTTATTGCTTATATTTGTTGACATTACTTATCCTCTTAATAAGGCTACTAGTTGTATGGAGTTTATGGTGACTGTGGACTTGTTTTAAATTCAATATAAGTTCAAGTTTCACAAACTAACTTAAACTCAACAAGTCAGTGGAACTGGTTTGAATTGGTTTTTTGAGTGATTGTGGACTTGTTTTCAATTCAATATAAGTTCAAGTTTTGAGTTGATGTGTTGTAAGAGAGTGACCTATCTCATAAAGCACAATAAGTCAATTTAATTCAATTTTGTGAAATAAGAATAATTAGTTGTATTCTCTCATTCGAATTGTGGCCGATAGTTTGGCGTGTTAATGCAGTTAAATCTCATCCAAAATGTGGCCAATGAGCAAGAAATATTAATAAGAGAGGTATTAATCAAATAATAACATGTTTACTGCATATTCATCTAGATTATTGATGTTTTTTTCTTCCCGTTCAAACTTTTGATAAGAAGGGATGTAATTTACATTAGAGACATTAGTGAAATGAAATGCAGATCATTTTATTTCCTACACTGATGAAGGAATGGATTTCCAATTTAGGCTTTGCTCTTAAGGAAAGAGCAAAAATGGAAATACATATTCTAACTCAGTTGTTGGATCGAATCTCCAAACTGAGAGTACTGAAAGCAATCACTCTAAGGCTTTGTTTAGAACTTAGGGAAAGAAAAAGGAAAGAAGGGAAATAAGAGAGAAAGTGAGAAGAAAATTGAAAGAAAAATTGATTTTTTTTTGTTTTGTTGAGGAAGAGTAAGAATTTCATTACATAAGCTACTGCGTTCAACTGTAGGGCCTATATCCTTATGTTTTTTGCTTTTCATCTTCCAGACGACACAAAAAGTATCTCAAAACATTTAGTTATCCTCTACCTCCTTCCCAAACTAGAAATTTCCCACTCTCTTTTTTTCTAGAATGAAACAAGGGGAAAAAAACTTTAATTTTTTTTATTCCTTTCAACGTGTTTTTGCAATTTCCAAACATAGTCTAAGCAACATAAGGAAAATATATTAAATTCATTTCATAATTCAAAAGCCATAATTTATGAAGTAAAAGCATAAGCGTAATTCTTTATTTCATCTATCGTTTCAAGATTTCGAAAACAAAACACAAATCTAACAAAAATTGGTAAAAAAGTTATTTTACTCCTTACCTAATTACCTAATTCTAGTTGCTTCTATATTTCACTTCTTCTTTTTTTGCTTTGATTGTTTTAGTTACCTAATAAACTTCACCTATTTTTTTAAAATCCACCAAGGATTTAGTTATACTGATTTAAATGCAGTTAGTGTAGTTGACTATCATTCGAATTAGGAATAATAAAGAGAAATTTTCATATAAGAGAGGTACATATGAAAAATAATTATTATGCACTAAATTTACTTACACCATAACACCAATAAAATGGAATGCATAAATTTGAAACTGATACATGTATTTAAATCTTGAGAAGTAGAGAGACAAAAATTAGAAAAGTGATAATTTTTTCGTAAACCACATACATTTCATATATCTCTACCTATAATTTTATATGTTTTCAAATTCTTTCCAAATTAATCATAAAATTAAATATCTCCCATGAAAAACGTTTCTACCATTATCTCTTTTCCTCTTTGGTATAAAATTAAACAAGCGAAACATTAATGCTTACCAGATTTCTTTCTTTTTCTAGTTAATGCATTATAAAATGACAACAGTATCCACAATATGTATATAGTGCAGATTTAAAATTATTTCCCAAGTAAATTAGAAAATTAACGCTTTTCCTCTTTCGTGTAAAATCAAAGAAGGGAAACATTAATGTTTTCCACCTTTCTTTCTTTTTCTAGTTAATGCATTAAAAGATGACAACGAATATCCACAATATGTTTGTAGTGCATATTTAAAATTATTTCCTAAGTTAATTAGAAAATTAAACCTCGAAAATGTTTTCATTTATAAATCCAAGTGTAGACATATCATTTTTAAAAGAAAGAAAAAGTGTAGAAAAAGTGACCCTTGTTGTGGTTTGAGACCTCAGTCGCTCTCTCTCTATATATACCCATAACTTAACAGAGACAGTGTAGGTAGAGCAAAGCCTCCAAACGGCCTGAAATAGGGTTTTGTCAATAACTTGATCATGATTTTCTTGGATAACAATAGCGGTAGTGATGAAGAAGAAGACGATGATAGCGAAAACAAAGACCATTCAGTCTTCGATTATTGCTTCAGTGATTTACCAAAGGTTTGCAACTTCTTTCACCTTAGATTTAACTACTTTGTCTCCTACCCTAGTAATCGATTTCATTGAAATAGGTTGATCCGATTAATTTAGATTGACCACTTGTATGTGTGTATATGCCTACTCTAGTTTCTATGTTTTTTTGTACTGTAGTTTTCGTGAGTCACTAGATCTCATTTTTCTACCCAATTTTGTTAGTTTGAATCGTAAGAGCAACGAATAATAGTCTTTTCGATTTTTAATTCCACTCCATGTTGGCGTCAGACATCTCATTTACTCTATATTAATGTCTTCTCATGATAGTATCACTCTGTCTCTATATATGTGTGTTAATTGATCAATTTGATTGTCTACGGCAATTACATGGATAAAACTCAAATTTCAGGTTTATTTTAGCTCGAGCCAAACCTATAACATCGGCTGATCCCTGGGTTTCATTGTTTCAGGTAATTACGTATTTTCTACAAATTTTGTTATTATCACTGATGTCCATCCTAATACTCCATACTTTCCATTTTCGATGGGATTATATTCTATGTTCATTGACCTAGATTTGTTGTTGTATCTCATTCTAATAAATGCATAAGGAAAACCATAATATCTAGTGTGTGCGTATGAAGCTAATCCTTGCTAAGGGTTAGGTTGCCGTCGATTTAGGATTGGAAATTGGAGTGTAGTTCCACACTAATGTATTATCCAAAAGCCATGTATTTTATTCTTAGACGCGCGATAGGATATTCGTATGTTATTTAGAGTTAGATTACAACGGCAGTCCAACATTAATTGTCAAATAGACTTTAACCTGAGACCTCACACATTGGCACCTAAGCTCCTGCTCATGACCGCTTGAGCTACAACTTTGGGTCTCCAAAAGTCATGTTGCTACATCGCTTTTGTGTTTGGAAGTGCGATTTCTTGCCCTAGAAATCTATCATGAGAACAATGGACATTATAGGCTTATTGTTCCTTTTTCTTTTGTTTGTTTGTTTTTTCTTTAAACGTTTCATGCTTTTTAGCATGGAATTTGGGTACTCAAAAAATGCCTCTGTACGTGTGTCCAAGATTGCACGGATATGAAAACTAGGTGGATACATACTGGATACCCTAAAGCAAAAACCATATACAAATATTTGTTTTTTGTTCCCTTTTCAATAATGGTTGGGATACAACATAGATATGATAGATTACTTTTGGGATGAAATGGGGTCCAAAAGATAAATTTCAAGACGCTTTAATTAATGTCAAACTTTGAACAACACTTCCGTTTAAAAATAAAAGAACAATGTATATTATAAATCTAGAAAGAACAGATGCCCTAATGGATGTTCCTCCCTCTGCCACAAATAAAACAAGGAGAAAGGAAAGACCAGGTGAAAGGTGGAACAACTCTTTGTAACTATAGTTATGCCAAGCCAAAGAAGAAAAATAGACAAGACAAAGGTCGGAGTGAATTGGGAATTGGGCATTTATGTGTAGAAAAGATATATCAAGTGCAGAGCAACAAAATAAAAAAAAAAAAACCATGCCTGTGGTATATTGGGCATTTATGATTTTCCTCTTAGACATGACACATTACAACTCCTACTCTTAATATTTTTGTTAGATGTTAGCATAGATAGACACAAAATCAAAAGTTTTAAGTTCATTTAATACTCATATTTAGAGATATCCTAAAAAATGTCCAGATCAACATGGAAGTCTCCATTGCACATAGCATCGGCATGGATGCGTGACATGGCACTGACACTCTAAAATATAAGATTTCAAAAATTGGAGGACATAACATGTTGGGACATGTATCGTTGTTACATTGTTTGCACATATCGTTGCAACATTAACTAGAGTGTTCCAACATAATCCATTTCACAATTCACATTAATCTTTATAATCAATCAAATCATCAACGAGAAATACTTAACTTTCATTGGGTCTACCACTTCATTTGACACCTTCGAAGTGTCCCACGGGTGTCCATAGAGTCATATACTATTCCAAAAAAATTCTAGATCGTATAAACACAAAAAAAAGTTGGAGAAAACTATAACGCCTTTCATTTCAGTCCATGACACGAGTCAGGAGAATACTAAAAAGTATTTGACTCCACTTGTGAACTCCATAGATGTGTTCATGCTTCGTAGATTGACACGAAGTTACACGATACAATAAGTATTCTATACAAATATGGTGATAGGAAAAAACCTAAATGATAGGATGTGGATATAGCAATGACAAACTTGTAAATAAGTACTTTTATAATCTTGTTATAGAGAGGAAATCAAACCAAAAGCCAAAGGGCATTTAGCTCATTCCTAAGAAACCATATTTTAAGCAAAGGACATTTCAACTTTGACTTTTTGGGGAGCTTGCATAAATACTCACGTTTCTCTTAGTTCCTTGATGTTGGAATGAACTCGATGCTCCGTGACTCAATGGGTGTTCTTAATAGCTTTAATACAATCACGTTGATTATGCTTTTTAGCCTTGTCCAATGTAGTAAAGCCCACTTGTTTTGCCCTGAATAGTAGTAAATAGCCTTGATGATTTCACACGCGGATATGATTTGAATCCAAATTACCCATGAGAATATTTAGGATTTTGTGTATTATATTGGTGAGATTGAAGGGGAAATTTAATCAAGTAGAAATCCATTAACTGTTATTTGGAGTGGAAGTGTAAATGATACAAATTATATCATCCTAGGAGATTCATGGTGCTAATTTAAGAGATGGGCTTGAGATATTTTTAGGCCAAGGATTACTTATAGAGAATGTTGAGGTGATTCACACATGAGCACTAATAGGTTATTGTAGAACGAAGTTGTTCAAGATATTTTTGGATAAAAAAGGTTCAAGATACAATGGGGGCGGCTATTGGTGATGCTAAAAAGTCTTGATGATGCTCATCTGCACAAATGCGTTGGGAGTTTTTGGATAAAAAGATGGTTGCAGATTGGCTATGCAATGTTTTCTCTTGATCGACGATCATGGATGCAACCATAGGAGATCAACGTACTCGTCAGAGTTCAAGTGTAACAAAAAAATGAAACATATGGTCATTCCATTATGTTAGAAGTAGTTGTAAATGAATGATTGAGGCAATACGATTGATGTGTCTAAATGACCGATGATGGAATAATTTGATGATGTTCATCCTGCATATCAATGGGAGATTTATGGAGAAAACAAGATTGTAATTTTGCTACTCAACTTGTTTTCCCTCCACCACTGATGACGATTGAAGTAGCTTGTTGAAGTATATAAAAAATGATTACCCTGGTACTAATACCTATTATGTTGGAGATGATTGACTATTATTGTCTCCCTTGGACTCTTGATAACAACCATCAATCAAAATTGAAGATGTTGGTAGCGTCTATGTATTGATTATATACATTTGTTTGTAACATATATCTCGCGATGGAAAGAATTTTATTCTCTCTTATGGTAGGCGTTCCAAATGGATTAATCATGACAATTGTTTCTTTCATGGCTCGAAATAGGTGTATCCCATTTTACCTTCTCAATTGGGTCAAATTCATAATTTGAGACCTACGTTGGCATGAGATTGTGTAGCTAGAAAAGAATTCAATGTTTTTCTTCAACAAGAGTTGACCAAGCAAAATAGGGGAACAAAAAATTATGTATGTAGCCATTCCCAAATAAATTGAAGGAAGCTTAATTTTTCTATGGTTTACCTACTCTTACACGGCTTGGTTTTGGTTTCACATAACTGTACACATGGCTTTTGTAGGATGAAGAAAGGATATTGGTGGGTTTTAGTAAGCTAAGAGAGTTATATCGATTAATTAGTGCTTGTTTTAAATCGCTAAGAAGAGACTTTTTGTATCTTTCCAATGATTGATGATGTCATGCATCGTCAATGGCAATGAATAACTTTACTATTATTCATTTTGTTACGGAAGTGTTCATTTTTTATTTTTGGTTCCAAATGTGCGAGTTGTAGAGTTTCTTTGTAGAACTTCTATGTTCTTTAAAAAATCTAAGATAAGGCATTGGTCTTTGTTAATAAAAATAAATGTAGATTGATTAACTTAGGAAAAGAACGAGATATAACACAATTTTAATTATTTGGGAACTGTCTATTAACTTCAAGTTACCTCAATTCATTGTCTTTTAGTTGCTAGTTCAAAACTTGTAGATCTAAACCAAAGAAGCCTTTGTTGTAGTTAAGGATGGAGTTACGTTGTCGTTATGGCCTTAGTGCTATAGTACAATAAGTTATGTTGTCCTTTTGGTCATGCTACTAAAACGGCTTGTTACAATGACGTTGTGCGGAAAGCAACATGTATTGTTTTCTCATATCTAGAAATTATGTCTCACTCCAATTGATAGATTAATCTTTTGACAATTGCTCAAGTGAGTCCATTTTTATTTTCCTTGAAAGAGTTGTACATTGTAGTTATTTGAATACTTTAACAAGCCTTGCATCTCATTTGCATATTGCTCGAGCCAGGCTTGCATACACTTCAAGATGCGGTTTCTAGGAGTAACAAGAGTAAAATAAGTTTTGGCTTGTAAGTTACCAAATTGCTTGAAAGTCAAGTTGTTTTTTTTATTACCAAATTAGGCTTATCTCCAAGAGTAATAGTGTTAATTACTTCGAGATCATCCAGGCTCGGGTCCATAATCAGTGATAGTTGCCCTATGAGTCACCAACACATTCTTGAACAAGCATGCGGTCAAAGCCCTAGGCTCCTCCCACTGCTTGGGAGCTTACAGTTTCATGTTCTCTTTTTATCCCCAATATGTATATCATGATATTGGACACCCTCTCTCATGTGTGATCCCGACTTTAATGTGGAGACGAAAATATTTATAGATAGAGCAAAACATAATACGAAGAGGGGAAGCATAATGCAATTGGGACCAAATGCAACTAGAGAGACTTGAACCCAAGACCACTTCTAAATTGAGCTCTGGGGCCATGTAGAGTTACCAAATGTCGTACAAGTTTAATGTATTCAGAAATGGACCCATCAATGTATATCACGTTATTCAACATGCAACCGCACTTTGTTTTTCTTGGGACAAAATGACAAGACCTTACATACAATTGTTATATTACCCCTAGCCCCACTCGTTGGCTAGATACATTTACTTCGATATATTGTAATAATTTAAGGTGAATTTGATACTCTTAATGCGTAGGCCAACTTGTAAATCTATTCATTTTGAAAGTGAACATTATGTACGTAGTAAAAGAGTTTTTATGATCTTCTTTCAACAATTGATGATTTCATCCGTCTTTTACTCCTATTATGACTTTGTTTAATGTCAAGTTATCTATTTTGTTACTAAAAGATAAAATGTTGTTTTGTGTTTTAAACTTCAAAAATATAACTATTATGATTTTGACCTTTATTAAATAAGTCGATCATAGAACAAAGATCAATAATAATAATTACAAATCTATAATGTACCCATGGAAAAGTAATGAAACATGTAAAAGAAAGTAAGAGACATCACTTCGTTTTTACCTTCTTATGAACTTACAGTTGAAACTTGAAATTTTTTACACTTGTGGCTAGCCAATGTTAGCTGCATATTGATATCTAGCTTGCACCACTTGCCCGACTCTAGATAAGGTGACTCCAACACTTTACGCATACCCGCACATGACACATATACGGCTCTGTAACCGAGTCCATGTATAGATGCGCCTCTGTTTCTGTTCTCTCCTCCATTTTTTCCTTGGTAGCTTCTTTTGTCACCATTAATGAATCATTTCTCACATTCTTCTCTATCTCATGTCATTATCCGCATCTTGTGTATCACTTCTCCCTCTCATCTCCGCCTCCCTCATTGTTTTTTTTTCTTTGTAGTTTTCTCTTATTCACTTTCTTTTTTGCAAATCCACCGCACCACCGTTGATGATAAACTCTCCTTAGCCAAACCTACCATTTTCCTCCATCTCCATTGGCCTCTACCATTGTAACATAACTACAGTATATTCTTCGTCGCCTTTTAATAGAAGTCACTTGTTTCTCTTCTTTTGCTCCTTTTTTTCAATTTTGTATTTTTTCCATGTTGCTCTTCAAAACCCGTCAAACAGTGATTATAGCCGCTTGCAAGCACTAATCACCGCACTAGAATCTCATTCTTCGACATGTACCTCTAAATTATTTTTGCTCTTTTCAATGAAACATATTACATAGTATTGCTTTTACTACAATGATTTCGCTCGAGTGGGGAAGTAGCTAGCTTTTGCTTTGGCTTTAAATTGTGCTTATGACTCTTTGATCAATGTGGTAACACCAGGTCCTAGCAGTTTACGTATAATCACTTTGTAGTGGATTGATTGTGGGTTTACCACTTCAGATATAGTTGTTTGAGTTTTGAAGTGTTGTATCATTGTTTTGGGTGTGGTAAGATATCAAGAAAACACCAAAGAAAGGTCAGTGTCTTGAGATTTTTATCATATTTCTTATGTAATCTCATTGTTTTTTGTCTATTGCAGGCTTCTTCCTTCGTGTGCTGAGTATTTGTTAAATCATGCTATTAAATAGTGGTTCAGAGCATGTTCTAAGTTCGTGCAGTGATAAAAATGATGCTAAAGAACATCTGGAACTAGGACATTGCATTGACAAAGCTATTGTGCATGATGACAACTCCGTTGACATGAAGAATGAGGTTTGGAATCTTTCAGTGGGACATTTAATGAGCTATAAAAATGATTGAGTTTCCTATGGTTACTGTTACCAGTTTCACCTTCCCTCCAGGATGCAACCTATTGATCCGGTATTTCATCTCAAACACTTACTGTTTTAGTTCAAACATAGTGGTACTTAATGTCATGATTTATTTGTGGGGTTAGAAGATGCATTAGTAGATGCCGTTCTTTTATTGATCTTTGGCTACTTTGTTTGATTATCGTTCTTACACTTGATGGTTCCAAACGTGTTTTTTTTTGGTGAAATGTCTTCTTACTTCAAAATCATTGTTGTCGTAGAGCGTTTTAAAAATTGTGTAACTTCACCCTTTCTTTGGTGCAACCGAAATCCTACTTTTAGAAACTTAGAAAAAAAAAATGTCATATAGGAGGAGACACAGAGTGGGGAGTGAGGGAAAGAAATAAGAGTTGATTTTTTGCTGCTTTTGAAGGTTGTGATATCATTTCCTCGTATTTAACGCTTACCTTTGTCATAAAAGTGGAAATACATATATAAAGAAGTTTTATAAATTCAAACCACAAATGATTATGAAATCCACTACACCATAAATTTAACAATTTTTATTATATATATATATTTCTTTTTAGAGAAATAAGGAACTACTTTATCAGTGTTATTTGGGTTTCATTCCCAATTTGTAGTTTTGGTAACATACAAAACCTGCTATGATAACAGTCCAACTATACTCTCTGTCAACATACACGTGTATACTAGATCCCATAACCTAAAATACATCCGAAGTAATGAAATATGGTGACAACCGCCCAATCCATCATGGAATCAGTAACTATATACATATGATGTCTAGTTTATTGCTTCTAAGTTTGAACCTTATTGATGAATTAAGAGATAAGAGTTTGGAGGATTAGAACACGCAATAATGCTGAATACCTTATAGTCTATGCACGAATAAGCACTATAAAAGATGAATTTTGACTTCAAAAGTGAAATAACGAGAGACGTCTGAAGTATGTGAGGCATGGTGGTTTCCTTTCTTGAAGTTTTTCTTTTTGCCTCGCCTCCCTTTACTCGATGGAAAAAAATACAATTTCTTCATATGATTGACTAAATGCTTTTATGCAGTGTGCAAAAAATTAGAGGAAGTTTATAGCTATTATGGAACATGAAAAGGGTCATTGGAAGCTCAATCATAGAATGGAACATACTCTTGCAATGGTGGCTCCTTGTCTTTTGAGACTTATAAGGAAAAGAACTGAAGATGAAGACCAACACCAAGGTGATGTTGTTCTGCAAGTGGCCATCAAGTAAATAGACGGCATACACACTGAAAACATTGGTCGTAAAGGCGATAGGAAGGCAAAATTTGAATCCATATATCTAGTATCTTCTAATTAAGGTACTTTTCATCCCATTTTCCAAAATTTGATGGTAGAATCAATCACCAATCAACAACTTCATTTGTCGTAGCATTGAAAAATATGTTTTGGTATGTTACTAATTTTATATTGCCATGAAGATCCAAATGGTTTTCTAGTTCCATATGATGATAAAGAATTTTAAGGGTTTGCAATCGCATTGTAGTACCAGTCATAATGCTATCTTGTTGTATGGTGCTAAGCTGCCCAGTCCTCATATTCTCTACCCAAAGCAAAAAGGAAAAGTAAGAAAGAATAGATGAACGGCGTAGATAATTGCTTCTCTAATTATATTGCATAGTCACCGATTTATGAAGTTATAAGGGCATCCAATGGTGTCCAATGTAAATTTACACATGGTAGAACTTTGCAATTTCAAGATTGGTTAGTATCTTTTTTGTCTAAATTCTTTCAGCATGATTTTCCAAAGCCGTTAAATAGTTGTAGTAGATATTATTTCATTTCTTGTTACTTGAAAACTGTGCATGTGGCAAATAAAACTATGCATGTGGCAAACATGCTAATGTTGTCCGACTCATGTTAGGTTCGAGAAGATGGCATTTTGTTAACATATTTTTAATGAATCACATAATCGCTTTTTTTATTTTATTTTACAGTGCTTCTAACTTCTTTCATCGTGTGCTGAGTATTTGCCAAGTCGCTTAATTTTGAATACAGTTTCAAAGTATGTTATAAGTTCATGCGGTAATGAAATCATCGCTGCAATATATAATTATTGGCATTGGTGGGGTTATTGTGGAGTGATGGTGTCCACCGGCCCAAATTTTACTTCATGCAGCCCAAAGGAGCGATTTTTTATCTCAAGTCCTTCCAAGGTTAGTTTTAGCATGACTACTGCATGCTAGTTGTTGTCTTGCTTTTATGTAGTTAGGCTAGAAGAGGCATCTGCATAATTCTTGTTTAGGAATATTTGATATTCTGATGCAACGAGGTTTTCTTGGACTCTTGATTGGACTGAAAATGGGCTTCTAGTGAATTGCCTTCTTAGTTCTAGATATTTCCCCTTTCTCTTTTTTGTGAGGTTGTTTTTAAGAAGATGGTAATAGATGGTGGTGTATGTTTGTTGTGTTTTCCTTTAATAGATACAAAAGTTAGTTCTTATTTGTTTTCATCACAAATAAGGTTCACTTGGTTACTTACACCATGTAGCCTATAACAAGGAGCAAGTCGATGTGAAACCAGTATTCCAACTGCTTAAAAAGTGGATTTTGGAAAGATACATAATTGGTGCATCAAAACTTGTAGATTTGTGCTTCAAAACTGTGGGCCAATTCCATGACTGGTAAAAAAATGGTAAAAAATACTGTTGGTGTAAACTACATGAAGTGCTGAAAGAATGGATAATATTTTGATGAAAAAAAGTCGGATCTTTCATAGCAGTAGTGGCTAACAAAACGGCCGTAAGTAAGTAAGCTAAGAAGATAGACACTTCCACGGACACGAGCACTCGAATAATTATCAATGTGTCTTAACCTAATGTCAAATCATAGTATCAGACAACTTACCAAGGCTTGATTGGCACTTCGACAACACTTCTTGAATGCTGTTAAGCATGTCCGATGTGGTGAATTTAGTTTGAGTAACAATGTTCTGCAGTCTTCATAATGTAAGTTATGCACCCTACACATCTTTGCAACAGTTTCGTTATGAATACATAATGCGAATAACAACTTTCTGATAGTCTTTTCATCCTTTAGACTGGAACTCTTACGTGAATGACAAGTTCATGTTTGAGTTATTAATAATCTGATTTATTTAATTGATCAGTGTTATCATACAAAAGAGTTATGATGTTACATGCTTGTTCTTGTTCTTGAATAGAATTTTCTAGCCATGTAACATCTTTCATTTAGTGAAAATAGGCGTGTAACCAAGTTTCTATTGCCCTATATTCTTTTACATTTTATCATGAGTTTTAATTCATTGCGAGTTCCCGTGGAACTAGACCCAATACAATTTTTATTTATTTATTTATTTATTTTATGGAGAAAGCAAAGTATTAAGTCCAAACATTGTACTGTAGGTGAATATCAAGAATGCGAAGGCATAGCCAGAAAACATGGGTCCTAATGTCGATGTGAAATTTTACCATGTTTTTAGGAGGATCGGACCCAGCTAGCAGTTCATCACTCAAGAATAATGTTGGATTGACATCTCTGGGGGCTACTAGTTAAGGCACTTTGGTCCCATCAATACGTTTCTAAAGCGTTGAAATTACTGTTTCGGGGGAAATATGATGTTTGGTAATTCCACTTATCAACTAGTGGTAACTTAGAGCAGGCTTGTTGGTGTAATTCCACTTGGGTACTCACGTTGTTGATTTGAACTGAACTAGTACGTTTTTGCAGCAACATAAATATAATAATATCTTCAAAGTGAAAGTTCAGGTTGTGTTTGGGCGTCTGCAAAATTTTTTGATAACCTACCATTGTTTTCTTGTCATATCCGGAAAGAAACTTTACGGTCTTGAAAGAAGGGACGGCTCTTATATTTTGTTTTGTTGTTTGTGCATAGTTGGGTATGCATAAAATCAGTCATTGTTGAGTTGTGAAGTGGTCCAAGGGAGGTGGGTACGAATGGCAGTGCTACGGAATGATAATCTCTACTACTAATCGTTGGACGAGGGTGGTAATTCTATTATGTTGTCGTGTTGGATGTAAAGAAGAGATTGATACGCAACCCAAATGGTATCATTCCGTCAATGTCCTGGAATGATATTAAAAAAAAGATGAAAGTGTAAACGAAGAGCGGAATAGAACTGCTGCACCATATGGTGCTGCGCATGCACATGTGCACGGCAAGAACTCTACTTCGGTTTGCGGTTGAAACAAGAGTTAACATAGTCCAAGAATAAAATTTGATATTTATAGTGGCAGAACCAGGAATTTCACATAGGGAGTCACCTTTCAACTATAACTTTGAAAAAAAAAATCATAGTCCAATTTATCGAGAAGATAAAATGTTTAAACATTCTTCATTAATTACGATGGAGATGAACAAGAGGTAATTAGCAAGATTGCTAAATTGGACGTAAAAGACAAGGAGAGGGCCGATTGCCTCCTCTAATTTTCACTAAAGTTTTAGTGATCATTCTCAGACCAAAACTTCCTAACATCATGAAAATTCTGTCGTGGAATTTTAGGGGCCTGAGTAAGCAAGAGATGAGGGGCAGAATCAAAAAGCTACTAAGAGATCAAAGGGTTGAGATGGTATTCTTCCAGGAAACAAAGCAAGAGCCTTGTCCTTGCTTATCTTGGCTTTGGTGGGAGTAGTTTTGCTATCTCAATTTGCAGCTGCTTAATTTTATCATTTCCTCGCTTGTCAAATGTTGTTGCTACCTTTAATCTCCAAATGTTGTGCCTCTAAACTCAATGTTTGTTTGCTTGGAAGTCAGGGTGTTTTTGTTGTTTCTTTTGTTTGAAATTTAGTAGCCGCATCAAGATACTTGCGGTTCTGATCCATGCATACGTCTGAAGCATTGTCTGAAGTTGTTGTTGCCACACTTGTTGGTTTGAATTCTGTTGATGCGGTCTGCTAATGATTGTTGCACTTATTGGTCTGACGATTGCTGCCCTTTTATCATGAACGTTTTGTTGTTGCTGTCTACTGATGCTATTCCTTCCTCAAAATTGGGAAATTCTCTGCTACTGGTGCTGTCTATTGGTGTGATTGCATTTGGAATTTAACTTAGAGATTATTCTATGTCTGTATTCTTCTTTGGTTTCATATGTTTTGGGCTATATCAGTGTAATGGTTGACTTCTTGTTAGCCTTGTTGTTGCTTGGAGGGGTGCCAACTTAGTAGGGATGTCTCTTGGCGTTGTGATGCCTTTTTCTTGGCTCCCTTTAATATTTGTAATCTGTTTCCAGAGGTTAATAAAAATATTTTTGCCGTTCAAAAAAAATAAAGCAAAAAAACTTGAAATGTAAAGACATCATGAAGGATTTCATAAATAAACACACAAAATTATAGATTTCTTACTAAAAGTTTTTACAATTAACCTTGATGTGTTTTCATCTTTTGAAAATCTTCCATGATTCAAATGACGTTCTGCAAAAAATCGTAATTGATCAATAGTAAACGGACTTTTCTATCAATCTCTCTCATGGCCATTAATTCTAATGCTTGAAAAAACAGAAAGTAAAGTCGTATTTGAATTTAGGATTGTAAGCACTGAATAAATTTTGAAAAAAGTTTGATAATTGTGTGCCTAGTATCCTCGTGATTTGAATTGTTGATATTGTAAGGCTTATTGAGAACAGTGTTCATTAAAAGAGTTATCTTGGTAGACATCAATAGGTATCGATTTAGTTCATATTTTAAAATAAACTTTTGTGTTTTGATACCTATTGATATCGGATCAAGATATTTTTTAAACAAATGTTCTTCTTAACAAGCCCTACAACATCTACAATTTAGATTAGTAGGATACTAGACACATGATTATCATACTCCCTCCGCTCCAAATTATGTCCTTTTGAAAATAAGGCATTTTGCAAACAAAAAACAATCTACAAGCATTAATTTTTTTTCAACAAACTTTACACCAATTTAAATATCTCATTGAGAAGAAAAAATTGGTGTAATTCTTTTTTTAAAAAATTTCTCATAGACACGTTATTTTTTGCATGTAAAATGCATGCACTCTCCAAAGGGGCAAACAATTTGGAACGGAGGGAGTACTTTTCTTCAAAATTCATTTAGTACTTAGGGTCCTAAGTTCTGAATGAAAAATTGAAGGTTCAACAAGTGCCTATAATTATCCAATTTAGTTAATTTTTTTACAAGATCAATCAAAAAAATCATTTTAAGATTATTGAACGGCTCGGATTTTTTCAAACTCAAAAAAAAAAATATGGAATTTCAGTGCATCCGCCACATGTTTATATATCCAAATGAGTAAAGCTGAACTGCCCGTAGTCTTGCGAGCCCATTGTTACGTCTAATTTACGATTCCTAGTGCTTGGGCTCGGTTGGGCTCTGGTCACTTATCAAACACAGTGCACCAACGGGCCGAACAAAACTACGGGCACTTCTATTTCACTGCCTAACGTACTAACAGCTTGCAATGCAATGGGCCGTTTGGTTCCAACAAAGGCGTATTCAATGCAAAACAGTGTTTTTTTTGGGTCCCGTAAAACTAGATAAAGATACCATCAAACATATTTTAAAGTTTCAATCATAATTTTTGTGCTTCTTCGATTTTTCTCGCCGAGACGAATAATGGAACTTAACAAGTTTGACGCAAAATTAACATATGCAATTTTATTTTGAATAAAGAAAAAAATCAAAAAGTATAAAAGTTAGCGGAACGAGACCTTAATTGTTTGATTATTATTTTCAAACAGAGATACGGGATCATGCATCCAAACAATGCATGTGGAAATGAATAATTAGCACACAAAACAAAGAAATAATAAGACTAGCATATGAAGCTAGCAAAAAAACAAAACAAGAAATCACAGGTCGATCGCAATGGCAGATGCAGGATTACCAATTTGACCTGGTTTGTGGGGACCACTCTTCAGGAACTTCATAAAAAAAATTCAAAAGTATTATGCGTAGGTATTCTTAGCAGAAAGAAACACAAACTACATTTTTTTTTTTGGTGAAGACATTTCATTAATAAAGGTCCAAAAGCCAAGCCATTCAAAGATATACACGATTTCAATATAAAACGGAATGAACCGATACAACTAAGGCTCGGGCACGAGCACACATAAAAGAACCATGACGGGCAAGGGGCTCTAAGACTCATATTGCAGAGTAGACGCAGATCCATAAGAGGGTCGATGTATAGGGTCCTGCCCAAGCTCAGTGGTATCCTACGGTATAAACCAAACAATGACAAAATTTCAAAGCGTAAATTGGCACTTCCCCGGAAATAAACAAGGACCAAACTAGACTAACTAAAGAGCAAAAAAAAAAAAAAAAAAAAAAAGACAATAGTGTTGAACAATTAGACAACTGCAACCACTTGAGTCAACCCATTGAGTTACACTGAGTCACCTCAGAAGCACCGAGTTTAGATTGAGTCGCCACTCCGGGATAGGAAACCAAGCTCCATAGTCGTTGCCTTTGAAGCTCTGGAACTTTATTAGCCGAAGGGTGCGCATCCCGCGCTATCATCACCAAAGCATTAGATCTGACCAAGGGGAGGGGCGGAGGAGGAGGTGGTGGTAGTTGAGGGGATTGTGGCAGAAGCAGAGGACTTGGTGGAAGAAGGTGATGTGAGGTGTGGTGCGATGGTGGTGAGGGGAGAGGGCGGGCGGCAAAGTGGAAGGGGGAGGTTGGCCAAAGGTAGAGCCTCACCTCCCCAAGCTGCATCCGTAAGAAGGAGGCGAGAGAGGGGCTGTGTAGCAAGGAAGGGCGGTGGAAGGTAGAAGAAGTGGCGGCTGAAGGGAAAACTAGGGATAAACCCTAAGAAAACTCTCTTTTAGAGAGAGAGGTTCTCAGAAAGAGAGAGACGATGTAAACTCGGTCAACACAAACTACTTTGAAACTTATGAATGTGGTGTTGTTCTAATGAGATCTATGCATGTATTCTTTCAAAATGACCTTTGCTCTCATTCTCAATCCTCACTCTGTTCATGAGTTTTAGTTGTTTGAGAGGCCTTGAAAGATGCTTTCACGCCATGCTCACGCTTTTCGCCTTTGCATCCGCGCAAGCCACACACCCTATGTGACTTAGAACCAAAGGCTCATTGAAAAAAAATTGCCTTCTAATCTTGGACACAAAGGCTCACGTTCATTCCTCTCTCTCTCTCTCTCTCTCATAGCTGCAAACGATTGTCGATTAAGTTGATGATCATCAATCAATACCTAAATCTTTCCTTTTGCTTTTTTTTTTTTTCTTTTTCTTTCATTACAAGCACTATGAGAATATAAGTATTTGAATCAAATTAAATGGAACAAAAGCCCTTTGTTGTTCCCATTTCTGAGATTTAGAATTTGGGGATCGGCCCATCATCCATCTGGGGTGGGTAGGGGTGGTTGCGGTGCACCCCGGTGCTATGCACCTCTCGGCCGTCCGATCGTATTTTGGATGGTCCGGATGCGTTCGGCAATTTGAGTACATCCGGGTTATCCAAAACACGCATCGATCGCAATACCGAAAGTCTGGCGCACCATGCACAACACCCCCGGATTCCATCCATTGAACATAGAACGTGAATGACCCAAACATTATTATGGACACTGCTCTTTCCATGGTCTGAAGGCCAAAATTTCACCACCAAAAGAAAAAATAAATGAAGAATGGATCACAACCCCAACTCAACAGAAAACCCAATTCTAAATCCTCTCACACTCTCTGTCGCTATCCAAGAATAACAAAGTCAAGAATGGGGGCCTTGGGTTATTAAGTTATTTTGGAGCCCAATCCAGCCACCAAACATGTCACGCCCTCAAATTTAATAGCTCAAAAGTAAATAAAATCCACGTAGGACAAATCAAGATCTCAAAAATTTTCATTGAAATAGTCCAAGTCAACATAATATAATCTCATCATTCCGAATAAACAAGTTCTATTCACTAATGTCCCATAACCCAAATGCATAAGTACAAAGTTCAAGGTTATTACATTGCCAAATAGTCAAAAGATTAATAAATTGAAGTTACAAAACCATCTTTCCAAAAACATAATACAAGATGGGAAAATAACTTCATGCATGTTTAAGCCCCATGTAGATGTCACTCAGCAAGCATCCAACTTCATGCTCCATGCCGTGTACCTGAAAATTGATAGGTTGAGCTCACTAGCCCAGTAGGAAAACTATTCTACCAACGCTAGGTGTATAAACATGATACATGCATAGTGAATGAGTATGAAGGTGGACACGACCAAAGTACAAGGTTAGAATGGACGGAAGGCTATAACTCGACCACGAAGTAACCAACGTATGTCCAAGTGTTCAAAAACGTGTCCAAGTGTCCCCAAAATAAATTTAAGTATCCCAACAAGGTCCAAGTAGTTACCAAAATCCTCATTTTTGCATATCGGAAGTTAATTTTTGCCAAAAACGCCAAATTAATCCAAATTCATCACAACCTATATTTCATAAGAAAACAATCATCAATTTTAATAGGTAAGTATCCCTCTGCCGGATTTCGTGGGCTCTGTGCACCCCTGCCGGATTTCATGGGCTCCGTGCACCCCTACCGGATTTCGCGGGCTCCGTGCACCCATGGCTAGGGACACCAAACGGGTGATCCCTAGAGTTCATTATATCCAATAATATCAATTCAAAATCATTTGTCTTTCAAAACCTTCCAAAAGTCCCATTTATTCCAAAAGTTCACCATTTGCCAAAAATGTGTCAACCGACGCGTGTCCGATACGTCAAACATAAAATTTGTTAATTCACCTGTCGAAGGGTCAATTTTATGAATTCGAAGTGGATTCGGTGTTCAAAATGGTGGTATGGGTCAAAAATACGATGAAATGGACGATCGGGGACCAAACGGGCATCAAAGGGTGGCCTAAAACCACCCAAAACAGGGGACAGTTTCTGGAAAATAGGGGCAGCAGCTCACTGCCCAGAAAACAGACAGATTTTCACCATTTTAGGTTTGGAATTTCAACCCAAACATAAATGTGAAGCTTATGGCCAAAAATTAGATATATAGAGTGTCTAATGGACCTCAAATGAGTGTCAAACAACCATCAATTACAACAAACAAGTGCTCAAATCATAGATCATAAAATTTTGCTCAAACAACACAACCATGGGAGCAAAGCATAAAATTTAAGGATTGGAGAATCAAGAGCAAGCTATATGTTATATATCACCTAAATACAACTAGAGGGAGTAGAATTTGTCTTCCTACCTCAAGGTTTGAGCTTGAAATGAGTGGGTAAATGAAAACCCTAGCTTCCAATGTGCTCCAACCTGAAATGGGGTTTCTTGGGGCAAAATGAGTGCAATCCAATCTTCAAAATGCGTAGAGGAGGTGATTTTAGGTGGGGTTTATGAAGGAGACTTGAGGTTTTGGTAAATTCTTGGAGCTTGAAGCAAGAAAATGGAGGAGAGAGAGAGAGAGAGAGAGAGAGAGAGAGCTAAGTCGGCCAACTCCAATGTCTTGCATGTCACTAGGAAATCAGGAGCTTGAATCATCTCACCTACGTGTGGGTGTTATTGCTTATATTTGTTGACATTACTTATCCTCTTAATAAGGCTACTAGTTGTATTGAGTTTATGGTGACTGTGGACTTGTTTTAAATTCAATATAAGTTCAAGTTTCACAAACTAACTTAAACTCAACAAGTCAGTGGAACTGGTTTGAATTGGTTTTTTGAGTGATTGTGGACTTGTTTTCAATTCAATATAAGTTCAAGTTTTGAGTTGATGTGTTGTAAGAGAGTGACCTATCTCATAAAGCACAATAAGTCAATTTAATTCAATTTTGTGAAATAAGAATAATTAGTTGTATTCTCTCATTCGAATTGTGGCCGATAGTTTGGCGTGTTAATGCAGTTAAATCTCATCCAAAATGTGGCCAATGAGCAAGAAATATTAATAAGAGAGGTATTAATCAAATAATAACATGTTTACTGCATATTCATCTAGATTATTGATGTTTTTTTCTTCCCGTTCAAACTTTTGATAAGAAGGGATGTAATTTACATTAGAGACATTAGTGAAATGAAATGCAGATCATTTTATTTCCTACACTGATGAAGGAATGGATTTCCAATTTAGGCTTTGCTCTTAAGGAAAGAGAGCAAAAAATGGAAATACATATTCTAACTCAGTTGTTGGATCGAATCTCCAAACTGAGAGTACTGAAAGCAATCACTCTAAGGCTTTGTTTAGAACTTAGGGAAAGAAAAAGGAAAGAAGGGAAATAAGAGAGAAAGTGAGAAGAAAATTGAAAGAAAAATTGATTTTTTTTTGTTTTGTTGAGGAAGAGTAAGAATTTCATTACATAAGCTACTGCGTTCAACTGTAGGGCCTATATCCTTATGTTTTTTGCTTTTCATCTTCCAGACGACACAAAAAGTATCTCAAAACATTTAGTTATCCTCTACCTCCTTCCCAAACTAGAAATTTCCCACTCTCTTTTTTCTAGAATGAAACAAGGGGGAAAAACTTTAATTTTTTTTTTATTCCTTTCAACGTGTTTTTGCAATTTCCAAACATAGTCTAAGCAACATAAGGAAAATATATTAAATTCATTTCATAATTCAAAAGCCATAATTTATGAAGTAAAAGCATAAGCGTAATTCTTTATTTCATCTATCGTTTCAAGATTTCGAAAACAAAACACAAATCTAACAAAAATTGGTAAAAAAGTTATTTTACTCCTTACCTAATTACCTAATTCTAGTTGCTTCTATATTTCACTTCTTCTTTTTTTGCTTTGATTGTTTTAGTTACCTAATAAACTTCACCTATTTTTTTAAAATCCACCAAGGATTTAGTTATACTGATTTAAATGCAGTTAGTGTAGTTGACTATCATTCGAATTAGGAATAATAAAGAGAAATTTTCATATAAGAGAGGTACATATGAAAAATAATTATTATGCACTAAATTTACTTACACCATAACACCAATAAAATGGAATGCATAAATTTGAAACTGATACATGTATTTAAATCTTGAGAAGTAGAGAGACAAAAATTAGAAAAGTGATAATTTTTTCGTAAACCACATACATTTCATATATCTCTACCTATAATTTTATATGTTTTCAAATTCTTTCCAAATTAATCATAAAATTAAATATCTCCCATGAAAAACGTTTCTACCATTATCTCTTTTCCTCTTTGGTATAAAATTAAACAAGTTTAAACATTAATGCTTACCGATTTCTTTTTCTTTTTCTAGTTAATGCATTATAAAATGACAACAGTATCCACAATATGTATATAGTGCAGATTTAAAATTATTTCCCAAGTAAATTAGAAAATTAACGCTTTTCCTCTTTCGTGTAAAATCAAAGAAGGGAAACATTAATGTTTTCCACCTTTCTTTCTTTTTCTAGTTAATGCATTAAAAGATGACAACGAATATCCACAATATGTTTGTAGTGCATATTTAAAATTATTTCCTAAGTTAATTAGAAAATTAAACCTCGAAAATGTTTTCATTTATAAATCCAAGTGTAGACATATCATTTTTAAAAGAAAGAAAAAGTGTAGAAAAAGTGACCCTTGTTGTGGTTTGAGACCTCAGTCGCTCTCTCTCTATATATACCCATAACTTAACAGAGACAGTGTAGGTAGAGCAAAGCCTCCAAACGGCCTGAAATAGGGTTTTGTCAATAACTTGATCATGATTTTCTTGGATAACAATAGCGGTAGTGATGAAGAAGAAGACGATGATAATAAAACAAAGACCATTCATCTTGATTATTGCTTCGATGATTTACCAAAGGTTTGCAACTTCTTTCACCTTAGATTTAACTACTTTGTCTCCTACCCTAGTAATCGATTTCATTGAAATAGGTTGATCCGATTAATTTAGATTGACCACTTGTATGTGTGTATATGCCTACTCTAGTTTCTATGTTTTTTTGTACTGTAGTTTTCGTGAGTCACTAGATCTCATTTTTCTACCCAATTTTGTTAGTTTGAATCGTAAGAGCAACGAATAATAGTCTTTTCGATTTTTAATTCCACTCCATGTTGGCGTCAGACATCTCATTTACTCTATATTAATGTCTTCTCATGATAGTATCACTCTGTCTCTATATATGTGTGTTAATTGATCAATTTGATTGTCTACGGCAATTACATGGATAAAACTCAAATTTCAGGTTTATTTTAGCTCGAGCCAAACCTATAACATCGGCTGATCCCTGGGTTTCATTGTTTCAGGTAATTACGTATTTTCTACAAATTTTGTTATTATCACTGATGTCCATCCTAATACTCCATACTTTCCATTTTCGATGGGATTATATTCTATGTTCATTGACCTAGATTTGTTGTTGTATCTCATTCTAATAAATGCATAAGGAAAACCATAATATCTAGTGTGTGCGTATGAAGCTAATCCTTGCTAAGGGTTAGGTTGCCGTCGATTTAGGATTGGAAATTGGAGTGTAGTTCCACACTAATGTATTATCCAAAAGCCATGTATTTTATTCTTAGACGCTCGATAGGATATTCGTATGTTATTTAGAGTTAGATTACAACGGCAGTCCAACATTAATTGTCAAATAGACTTTAACCTGAGACCTCACACATTGGCACCTAAGCTCCTGCTCATGACCGCTTGAGCT
Organism: Vaccinium macrocarpon; assembly: GCA_022606695.1. NCBI lineage: Eukaryota > Viridiplantae > Streptophyta > Magnoliopsida > Ericales > Ericaceae > Vaccinium > Vaccinium macrocarpon. Next base: position 12,562,662 of record CM040180.1, read on the forward strand.
ACAACTTTGGGTCTCCAAAAGTCATGTTGCTACATCGCTTTTGTGTTTGGAAGTGCGATTTCTTGCCCTAGAAATCTATCATGAGAACAATGGACATTATAGGCTTATTGTTCCTTTTTCTTTTGTTTGTTTGTTTTTTCTTTAAACGTTTCATGCTTTTTAGCATGGAATTTGGGTACTCAAAAATGCCTCTTGTGCGTGTGTCCAAGATTGCACGGATATGAAAACTAGGTGGATACATACTGGATACCCTAAAGCAAAAACCATATACAAATATTTGTTTTTTGTTCCCTTTTCAATAATGGTTGGGATACAACATAGATATGATAGATTACTTTTGGGATGAAATGGGGTCCAAAAGATAAATTTCAAGACGCTTTAATTAATGTCAAACTTTGAACAACACTTCCGTTTAAAAATAAAAGAACAATGTATATTATAAATCTAGAAAGAACAGATGCCCTAATGGATGTTCCTCCCTCTGCCACAAATAAAACAAGGAGAAAGGAAAGACCAGGTGAAAGGTGGAACAACTCTTTGTAACTATAGTTATGCCAAGCCAAAGAAGAAAAATAGACAAGACAAAGGTCGGAGTGAATTGGGAATTGGGCATTTATGTGTAGAAAAGATATATCAAGTGCAGCAGCACAAAAGAAAAAAAAAAAAACCATGCCTGTGGTATATTGGGCATTTATGATTTTCCTCTTAGACATGACACATTACAACTCCTACTCTTAATATTTTTGTTAGATGTTAGCATAGATAGACACAAAATCAAAAGTTTTAAGTTCATTTAATACTCATATTTAGAGATATCCTAAAAAATGTCCAGATCAACATGGAAGTCTCCATTGCACATAGCATCGGCATGGATGCGTGACATGGCACTGACACTCTAAAATATAAGATTTCAAAAATTGGAGGACATAACATGTTGGGACATGTATCGTTGTTACATTGTTTGCACATATCGTTGCAACATTAACTAGAGTGTTCCAACATAATCCATTTCACAATTCACATTAATCTTTATAATCAATCAAATCATCAACGAGAAATACTTAACTTTCATTGGGTCTACCACTTCATTTGACACCTTCGAAGTGTCCCACGGGTGTCCATAGAGTCATATACTATTCCAAAAAAATTCTAGATCGTATAAACACAAAAAAAAGTTGGAGAAAACTATAACGCCTTTCATTTCAGTCCATGACACGAGTCAGGAGAATACTAAAAAGTATTTGACTCCACTTGTGAACTCCATAGATGTGTTCATGCTTCGTAGATTGACACGGTTACACGATACAATAAGTATTCTATACAAATATGGTGATAGGAAAAAACCTAAATGATAGGATGTGGATATAGCAATGACAAACTTGTAAATAAGTACTTTTATAATCTTGTTATAGAGAGGAAATCAAACCAAAAGCCAAAGGGCATTTAGCTCATTCCTAAGAAACCATATTTTAAGCAAAGGACATTTCAACTTTGACTTTTTGGGGAGCTTGCATAAATACTCACGTTTCTCTTAGTTCCTTGATGTTGGAATGAACTCGATGTCCGGGGACTCAATGGGTGTTCTTAATAGCTTTAATACAATCACGTTGATTATGCTTTTTAGCCTTGTCCAATGTAGTAAAGCCCACTTGTTTTGCCCTGAATAGTAGTAAATAGCCTTGATGATTTCACACGCGGATATGATTTGAATCCAAATTACCCATGAGAATATTTAGGATTTTGTGTATTATATTGGTGAGATTGAAGGGGAAATTTAATCAAGTAGAAATCCATTAACTGTTATTTGGAGTGGAAGTGTAAATGATACAAATTATATCATCCTAGGAGATTCATGGTGCTAATTTAAGAGATGGGCTTGAGATATTTTTAGGCCAAGGATTACTTATAGAGAATGTTGAGGTGATTCACACATGAGCACTAATAGGTTATTGTAGAACGAAGTTGTTCAAGATATTTTTGGATAAAAAAGGTTCAAGATACAATGGGGGCGGCTATTGGTGATGCTAAAAAGTCTTGATGATGCTCATCTGCACAAATGCGTTGGGAGTTTTTGGATAAAAAGATGGTTGCAGATTGGCTATGCAATGTTTTCTCTTGATCGACGATCATGGATGCAACCATAGGAGATCAACGTACTCGTCAGAGTTCAAGTGTAACAAAAAAATGAAACATATGGTCATTCCATTATGTTAGAAGTAGTTGTAAATGAATGATTGAGGCAATACGATTGATGTGTCTAAATGACCGATGATGGAATAATTTGATGATGTTCATCCTGCATATCAATGGGAGATTTATGGAGAAAACAAGATTGTAATTTTGCTACTCAACTTGTTTTCCCTCCACCACTGATGACGATTGAAGTAGCTTGTTGAAGTATATAAAAAATGATTACCCTGGTACTAATACCTATTATGTTGGAGATGATTGACTATTATTGTCTCCCTTGGACTCTTGATAACAACCATCAATCAAAATTGAAGATGTTGGTAGCGTCTATGTATTGATTATATACATTTGTTTGTAACATATATCTCGCGATGGAAAGAATTTTATTCTCTCTTATGGTAGGCGTTCCAAATGGATTAATCATGACAATTGTTTCTTTCATGGCTCGAAATAGGTGTATCCCATTTTACCTTCTCAATTGGGTCAAATTCATAATTTGAGACCTACGTTGGCATGAGATTGTGTAGCTAGAAAAGAATTCAATGTTTTTCTTCAACAAGAGTTGACCAAGCAAAATAGGGGAACAAAAAATTATGTATGTAGCCATTCCCAAATAAATTGAAGGAAGCTTAATTTTTCTATGGTTTACCTACTCTTACACGGCTTGGTTTTGGTTTCACATAACTGTACACATGGCTTTTGTAGGATGAAGAAAGGATATTGGTGGGTTTTAGTAAGCTAAGAGAGTTATATCGATTAATTAGTGCTTGTTTTAAATCGCTAAGAAGAGACTTTTTTGTATCTTTCCAATGATTGATGATGTCATGCATCGTCAATGGCAATGAATAACTTTACTATTATTCATTTTGTTACGGAAGTGTTCATTTTTTATTTTTGGTTCCAAATGTGCGAGTTGTAGAGTTTCTTTGTAGAACTTCTATGTTCTTTAAAAAATCTAACATAAGGCAGTGGTCTTTGTTAATAAAAATAAATCTAGAATGATTAACTTAGGAAAAGAACGAGATATAACACAATTTTAATTATTTGGGAACTGTCTATTAACTTCAAGTTACCTCAATTCATTGTCTTTTAGTTGCTAGTTCAAAACTTGTAGATCTAAACCAAAGAAGCCTTTGTTGTAGTTAAGGATGGAGTTACGTTGTCGTTATGGCCTTAGTGCTATAGTACAATAAGTTATGTTGTCCTTTTGGTCATGCTACTAAAACGGCTTGTTACAATGACGTTGCAAGCGGAAAGCAACATGTATTGTTTTCTCATATCTAGAAATTATGTCTCACTCCAATTGATAGATTAATCTTTTGACAATTGCTCAAGTGAGTCCATTTTTATTTTCCTTGAAAGAGTTGTACATTGTAGTTATTTGAATACTTTAACAAGCCTTGCATCTCATTTGCATATTGCTCGAGCCAGGCTTGCATACACTTCAAGATGCGGTTTCTAGGAGTAACAAGAGTAAAATAAGTTTTGGCTTGTAAGTTACCAGCTGCTTGAAAGTCAAGTTGTTTTTTTTATTACCAAATTAGGCTTATCTCCAAGAGTAATAGTGTTAATTACTTCGAGATCATCCAGGCTCGGGTCCATAATCAGTGATAGTTGCCCTATGAGTCACCAACACATTCTTGAACAAGCATGCGGTCAAAGCCCTAGGCTCCTCCCACTGCTTGGGAGCTTACAGTTTCATGTTCTCTTTTTATCCCCAATATGTATATCATGATATTGGACACCCTCTCTCATGTGTGATCCCGACTTTAATGTGGAGACGAAAATATTTATAGATAGAGCAAAACATAATACGAAGAGGGGAAGCATAATGCAATTGGGACCAAATGCAACTAGAGAGACTTGAACCCAAGACCACTTCTAAATTGAGCTCTGGGGCCATGTAGAGTTACCAAATGTCGTACAAGTTTAATGTATTCAGAAATGGACCCATCAATGTATATCACGTTATTCAACATGCAACCGCACTTTGTTTTTCTTGGGACAAAATGACAAGACCTTACATACAATTGTTATATTACCCCTAGCCCCACTCGTTGGCTAGATACATTTACTTCGATATATTGTAATAATTTAAGGTGAATTTGATACTCTTAATGCGTAGGCCAACTTGTAAATCTATTCATTTTGAAAGTGAACATTATGTACGTAGTAAAAGAGTTTTTATGATCTTCTTTCAACAATTGATGATTTCATCCGTCTTTTACTCCTATTATGACTTTGTTTAATGTCAAGTTATCTATTTTGTTACTAAAAGATAAAATGTTGTTTTGTGTTTTAAACTTCAAAAATATAACTATTATGATTTTGACCTTTATTAAATAAGTCGATCATAGAACAAAGATCAATAATAATAATTACAAATCTATAATGTACCCATGGAAAAGTAATGAAACATGTAAAAGAAAGTAAGAGACATCACTTCGTTTTTACCTTCTTATGAACTTCTGATTGAAACTTGAAATTTTTTACACTTGTGGCTAGCCAATGTTAGCTGCATATTGATATCTAGCTTGCACCACTTGCCCGACTCTAGATAAGGTGACTCCAACACTTTACGCATACCCGCACATGACACATATACGGCTCTGTAACCGAGTCCATGTATAGATGCGCCTCTGTTTCTGTTCTCTCCTCCATTTTTTCCTTGGTAGCTTCTTTTGTCACCATTAATGAATCATTTCTCACATTCTTCTCTATCTCATGTCATTATCCGCATCTTGTGTATCACTTCTCCCTCTCATCTCCGCCTCCCTCATTGTTTTTTTTTCTTTGTAGTTTTCTCTTATTCACTTTCTTTTTTGCAAATCCACCGCACCACCGTTGATGATAAACTCTCCTTAGCCAAACCTACCATTTTCCTCCATCTCCATTGGCCTCTACCATTGTAACATAACTACAGTATATTCTTAAATTAACGTCGCCTTTTAATAGAAGTCACTTGTTTCTCTTCTTTTGCTCCTTTTTTTCAATTTTGTATTTTTTCCATGTTGCTCTTCAAAACCCGTCAAACAGTGATTATAGCCGCTTGCAAGCACTAATCACCGCACTAGAATCTCATTCTTCGACATGTACCTCTAAATTATTTTTGCTCTTTTCAATGAAACATATTACATAGTATTGCTTTTACTACAATGATTTCGCTCGAGTGGGGAAGTAGCTAGCTTTTGCTTTGGCTTTAAATTGTGCTTATGACTCTTTGATCAATGTGGTAACACCAGGTCCTAGCAGTTTACGTATAATCACTTTGTAGTGGATTGATTGTGGGTTTACCACTTCAGATATAGTTGTTTGAGTTTTGAAGTGTTGTATCATTGTTTTGGGTGTGGTAAGATATCAAGAAAACACCAAAGAAAGGTCAGTGTCTTGAGATTTTTATCATATTTCTTATGTAATCTCATTGTTTTTTGTCTATTGCAGGCTTCTTCCTTCGTGTGCTGAGTATTTGTTAAATCATGCTATTAAATAGTGGTTCAGAGCATGTTCTAAGTTCGTGCAGTGATAAAAATGATGCTAAAGAACATCTGGAACTAGGACATTGCATTGACAAAGCTATTGTGCATGATGACAACTCCGTTGACATGAAGAATGAGGTTTGGAATCTTTCAGTGGGACATTTAATGAGCTATAAAAATGATTGAGTTTCCTATGGCTGTTACTGTTACCAGTTTCACCTTCCCTCCAGGATGCAACCTATTGATCCGGTATTTCATCTCAAACACTTACTGTTTTAGTTCAAACATAGTGGTACTTAATGTCATGATTTATTTGTGGGGTTAGAAGATGCATTAGTAGATGCCGTTCTTTTATTGATCTTTGGCTACTTTGTTTGATTATCGTTCTTACACTTGATGGTTCCAAACGTGTTTTTTTTTGGTGAAATGTCTTCTTACTTCAAAATCATTGTTGTCGTAGAGCGTTTTAAAAATTGTGTAACTTCAGCCTACTGGTGCAACTGAAATCCTACTTTTAGAAACTTAGAAAAAAAATGTCATATAGGAGGAGACACAGAGTGGGAGTGAGGGAAAGAAATAAGAGTTGATTTTTTGCTGCTTTTGAAGGTTGTGATATCATTTCCTCGTATTTAACGCTTACCTTTGTCATAAAAGTGGAAATACATATATAAAGAAGTTTTATAAATTCAAACCACAAATGATTATGAAATCCACTACACCATAAATTTAACAATTTTTATTATATATATATATTTCTTTTTAGAGAAATAAGGAACTACTTTATCAGTGTTATTTGGGTTTCATTCCCAATTTGTAGTTTTGGTAACATACAAAACCTGCTATGATAACAGTCCAACTATACTCTCTGTCAACATACACGTGTATACTAGATCCCATAACCTAAAATACATCCGAAGTAATGAAATATGGTGACAACCGCCCAATCCATCATGGAATCAGTAACTATATACATATGATGTCTAGTTTATTGCTTCTAAGTTTGAACCTTATTGATGAATTAAGAGATAAGAGTTTGGAGGATTAGAACACGCAATAATGCTGAATACCTTATAGTCTATGCACGAATAAGCACTATAAAAGATGAATTTTGACTTCAAAAGTGAAATAACGAGAGACGTCTGAAGTATGTGAGGCATGGTGGTTTCCTTTCTTGAAGTTTTTCTTTTTGCCTCGCCCTCCCTTTACTCGATGGAAAAAAATACAATTTCTTCATATGATTGACTAAATGCTTTTATGCAGTGTGCAAAAAATTAGAGGAAGTTTATAGCTATTATGGAACATGAAAAGGGTCATTGGAAGCTCAATCATAGAATGGAACATACTCTTGCAATGGTGGCTCCTTGTCTTTTGAGACTTATAAGGAAAAGAACTGAAGATGAAGACCAACACCAAGGTGATGTTGTTCTGCAAGTGGCCATCAAGTAAATAGACGGCATACACACTGAAAACATTGGTCGTAAAGGCGATAGGAAGGCAAAATTTGAATCCATATATCTAGTATCTTCTAATTAAGGTACTTTTCATCCCATTTTCCAAAATTTGATGGTAGAATCAATCACCAATCAACAACTTCATTTGTCGTAGCATTGAAAAATATGTTTTGGTATGTTACTAATTTTATATTGCCATGAAGATCCAAATGGTTTTCTAGTTCCATATGATGATAAAGAATTTTAAGGGTTTGCAATCGCATTGTAGTACCAGTCATAATGCTATCTTGTTGTATGGTGCTAAGCTGCCCAGTCCTCATATTCTCTACCCAAAGCAAAAAGGAAAAGTAAGAAAGAATAGATGAACGAAGTAGATAACAGTTCTCTAATTATATTGCATAGTCACCAGATTTGCGAGTTATAAGGGCATCCAATGGTGTCCAATGTAAATTTACACATGGTAGAACTTTGCAATTTCAAGATTGGTTAGTATCTTTTTTGTCTAAATTCTTTCAGCATGATTTTCCAAAGCCGTTAAATAGTTGTAGTAGATATTATTTCATTTCTTGTTACTTGAAAACTGTGCATGTGGCAAATAAAACTATGCATGTGGCAAACATGCTAATGTTGTCTGACTCATGTTAGGTTCGAGAAGATGGCATTTTGTTAACATATTTTTAATGAATCACATACTGTTTTTTTTATTTTATTTTACAGGCTTCTAACTTCTTTCATCGTGTGCTGAGTATTTGCCAAGTCGCTTAATTTTGAATACAGTTTCAAAGTATGTTATAAGTTCATGCGGTAATGAAATCATCGCTGCAATATATAATTATTGGCATTGGTGGGGTTATTGTGGAGTGATGGTGTCCACTGTCCAGCTTACTTCATGCAGCCCAGTGAGCAGATTTTTATCTCAAGTCCTTCCAAGGTTAGTTTTAGCATGACTACTGCATGCTAGTTGTTGTCTTGCTTTTATGTAGTTAGGCTAGAAGAGGCATCTGCATAATTCTTGTTTAGGAATATTTGATATTCTGATGCAACGAGGTTTTCTTGGACTCTTGATTGGACTGAAAATGGGCTTCTAGTGAATTGCCTTCTTAGTTCTAGATATTTCCCCTTTCTCTTTTTTGTGAGGTTGTTTTTAAGAAGATGGTAATAGATGGTGGTGTATGTTTGTTGTGTTTTCCTTTAATAGATACAAAAGTTAGTTCTTATTTGTTTTCATCACAAATAAGGTTCACTTGGTTACTTACACCATGTAGCCTATAACAAGGAGCAAGTCGATGTGAAACCAGTATTCCAACTGCTTAAAAAGTGGATTTTGGAAAGATACATAATTGGTGCATCAAAACTTGTAGATTTGTGCTTCAAAACTGTGGGCCAATTCCATGACTGGTAAAAAAATGGTAAAAAATACTGTTGGTGTAAACTACATGAAGTGCTGAAAGAATGGATAATATTTTGATGAAAAAAAGTCGGATCTTTCATAGCAGTAGTGGCTAACAAAACGGCCGTAAGTAAGTAAGCTAAGAAGATAGACACTTCCACGGACACGAGCACTCGAATAATTATCAATGTGTCTTAACCTAATGTCAAATCATAGTATCAGACAACTTACCAAGGCTTGATTGGCACTTCGACAACACTTCTTGAATGCTGTTAAGCATGTCCGATGTGGTGAATTTAGTTTGAGTAACAATGTTCTGCAGTCTTCATAATGTAAGTTATGCACCCTACACATCTTTGCAACAGTTTCGTTATGAATACATAATGCGAATAACAACTTTCTGATAGTCTTTTCATCCTTTAGACTGGAACTCTTACGTGAATGACAAGTTCATGTTTGAGTTATTAATAATCTGATTTATTTAATTGATCAGTGTTATCATACAAAAGAGTTATGATGTTACATGCTTGTTCTTGTTCTTGAATAGAATTTTCTAGCCATGTAACATCTTTCATTTAGTGAAAATAGGCGTGTAACCAAGTTTCTATTGCCCTATATTCTTTTACATTTTATCATGAGTTTTAATTCATTGCGAGTTCCCGTGGAACTAGACCCAATACAATTTTTATTTATTTATTTATTTATTTTATGGAGAAAGCAAAGTATTAAGTCCAAACATTGTACTGTAGGTGGATATCAAGAATGCGAAGGCATAGCCAGAAAACATGGGTCCTAATGTCGATGTGAAATTTTACCATGTTTTTAGGAGGATCGGACCCAGCTAGCAGTTCATCACTCAAGAATAATGTTGGATTGACATCTCTGGGGGCTACTAGTTAAGGCACTTTGGTCCCATCAATACGTTTCTAAAGCGTTGAAATTACTGTTTCGGGGGAAATATGATGTTTGGTAATTCCACTTATCAACTAGTGGTAACTTAGAGCAGGCTTGTTGGTGTAATTCCACTTGGGTACTCACGTTGTTGATTTGAACTGAACTAGTACGTTTTTGCAGCAACATAAATATAATAATATCTTCAAAGTGAAAGTTCAGGTTGTGTTTGGGCGTCTCGCAAAATTTTTGATAACCTACCATTGTTTTCTTGTCATATCCGGAAAGAAACTTTACGGTCTTGAAAGAAGGGACGGCTCTTATATTTTGTTTTGTTGTTTGTGCATAGTTGGGTATGCATAAAATCAGTCATTGTTGAGTTGTGAAGTGGTCCAAGGGAGGTGGGTACGAATGGCAGTGCTACGGAATGATAATCTCTACTACTAATCGTTGGACGAGGGTGGTAATTCTATTATGTTGTCGTGTTGGATGTAAAGAAGAGATTGATACGCAACCCAAATGGTATCATTCCGTCAATGTCCTGGAATGATATTAAAAAAAAGATGAAAGTGTAAACGAAGAGCGGAATAGAACTGCTGCACCATATGGTGCTGCGCATGCACATGTGCACGGCAAGAACTCCACTTCGGTTTGCGGTTGAAACAAGAGTTAACATAGTCCAAGAATAAAATTTGATATTTATAGTGGCAGAACCAGGAATTTCACATAGGGAGTCACCTTTCAACTATAACTTTGAAAAAAAAAATCATAGTCCAATTTATCGAGAAGATAAAATGTTTAAACATTCTTCATTAATTACGATGGAGATGAACAAGAGGTAATTAGCAAGATTGCTAAATTGGACGTAAAAGACAAGGAGAGGGCCGATTGCCTCCTCTAATTTTCACTAAAGTTTTAGTGATCATTCTCAGACCAAAACTTCCTAACATCATGAAAATTTCATGCGGTGGAATTTTAGGGGCCTGAGTAAGCAAGAGATGAGGGGCAGAATCAAAAAGCTACTAAGAGATCAAAGGGTTGAGATGGTATTCTTCCAGGAAACAAAGCAAGAGCCTTGTCCTTGCTTATCTTGGCTTTGGTGGGAGTAGTTTTGCTATCTCAATTTGCAGCTGCTTAATTTTATCATTTCCTGAAGCTTGTCAAATGTTGTTGCTACCTTTAATCTCTGAAATGTTGTGCCTCTAAACTCTGAATGTTTGTTTGCTTGGAAGCTGCGGGTGTTTCTTGTTGTTTCTTTTGCTGAAATTTAGTAGCTGCATCAAGATACTTGCGGTTCTGATCCATGCATACGTCTGAAGCATTGTCTGAAGTTGTTGTTGCCACACTTGTTGGTTTGAATTCTGTTGATGCGGTCTGCTAATGATTGTTGCACTTATTGGTCTGACGATTGCTGCCCTTTTATCATGAACGTTTTGTTGTTGCTGTCTACTGATGCTATTCCTTCCTCAAAATTGGGAAATTCTCTGCTACTGGTGCTGTCTATTGGTGTGATTGCATTTGGAATTTAACTTAGAGATTATTCTATGTCTGTATTCTTCTTTGGTTTCATATGTTTTGGGCTATATCAGTGTAATGGTTGACTTCTTGTTAGCCTTGTTGTTGCTTGGAGGGGTGCCAACTTAGTAGGGATGTCTCTTGGCGTTGTGATGCCTTTTTCTTGGCTCCCTTTAATATTTGTAATCTGTTTCCAGAGGTTAATAAAAATATTTTTGCCGTTCAAAAAAAATAAAGCAAAAAAACTTGAAATGTAAAGACATCATGAAGGATTTCATAAATAAACACACAAAATTATAGATTTCTTACTAAAAGTTTTTACAATTAACCTTGATGTGTTTTCATCTTTTGAAAATCTTCCATGATTCAAATGACGTTCTGCAAAAAATCGTAATTGATCAATAGTAAACGGACTTTTCTATCAATCTCTCTCATGGCCATTAATTCTAATGCTTGAAAAAACAGAAAGTAAAAGTCAATTATTTGAATTTAGGATTGTAAGCACTGAATAAATTTTGAAAAAAGTTTGATAATTGTGTGCCTAGTATCCTCGTGATTTGAATTGTTGATATTGTAAGGCTTATTGAGAACAGTGTTCATTAAAAGAGTTATCTTGGTAGACATCAATAGGTATCGATTTAGTTCATATTTTAAAATAAACTTTTGTGTTTTGATACCTATTGATATCGGATCAAGATATTTTTTAAACAAATGTTCTTCTTAACAAGCCCTACAACATCTACAATTTAGATTAGTAGGATACTAGACACATGATTATCATACTCCCTCCGTTCCAAATTGTGTCCCTTTTGGGAGTGCGTGCATTTTGCAAACAAAAAACAATCTACAAGCATTAATTTTTTTTCAACAAACTTTACACCAATTTAAATATCTCATTGAGAAGAAAAAATTGGTGTAATTCTTTTTTTTTTGAAATTTCTCATAGACACGTTATTTTTTTGCATGTAAAATGCATGCACTTTCTCAAAGGGCAAAACAATTTGGAGCGGAGGAAAGATTTTCTTCAAAATTCATTTAGTACTTGGGGTCCTAAGTTACGAATGAAAAAATTGAAGGTTCAACAAGTGCCTATAATTATCCAATTTAGTTAATTTTTTTACAAGATCAATCAAAAAAATCATTTTAAGATTATTGAACGGCTCGGATTTTTTCAAACTCAAAAAAAAAAATATGGAATTTCAGTGCATCCGCCACATGTTTATATATCCAAATGAGTAAAGCTGAACTGCCCGTAGTCTTGCGAGCCCATTGTTACGTCTAATTTACGATTCCTAGTGCTTGGGCTCGGTTGGGCTCTGGTCACTTATCAAACACAGTGCACCAACGGGCCGAACAAAACTACGGGCACTTCTATTTCACTGCCTAACGTACTAACAGCTTGCAATGCAATGGGCCGTTTGGTTCCAACAAAGGCGTATTCAATGCAAAACAGTGTTTTTTTTGGGTCCCGTAAAACTAGATAAAGATACCATCAAACATATTTTAAAGTTTCAATCATAATTTTTGTGCTTCTTCGATTTTTCTCGCCGAGACGAATAATGGAACTTAACAAGTTTGACGCAAAATTAACATATGCAATTTTATTTTGAATAAAGAAAAAAATCAAAAAGTATAAAAGTTAGCGGAACGAGACCTTAATTGTTTGATTATTATTTTCAAACAGAGATACGGGATCATGCATCCAAACAATGCATGTGGAAATGAATAATTAGCACACAAAACAAAGAAATAATAAGACTAGCATATGAAGCTAGCAAAAAAACAAAACAAGAAATCACAGGTCGATCGCAATGGCAGATGCAGGATTACCAATTTGACCTGGTTTGTGGGGACCACTCTTCAGGAACTTCATAAAAAAAATTCAAAAGTATTATGCGTAGGTATTCTTAGCAGAAAGAAACACAAACTACATTTTTTTTTGAACTGGAAGACATTTCATTAATAAAGGTCCGAAAGCCAAGCCATTCAGCATATACACGATTTCAATATAAAACGGAATGAACCGATACAACTAAGGCTCGGGCACGAGCACACATAAAAGAACCATGACGGGCAAGGGGCTCTAAGACTCATATTGCAGAGTAGACGCAGATCCATAAGAGGGTCGATGTATAGGGTCCTGCCCAAGCTCAGTGGTATCCTACGGTATAAACCAAACAATGACAGCCCAAAGCAGAAATTGGCACTTCCTGGAAATAAACAAGGACCAAACTAGACTAACTAAAGAGCAAAAAAAAAAAAAAAGACAATAGTGTTGAACAATTAGACAACTGCAACCACTTGAGTCAACCCATTGAGTTACACTGAGTCACCTCAGAAGCACCGAGTTTAGATTGAGTCGCCACTCCGGGATAGGAAACCAAGCTCCATAGTCGTTGCCTTTGAAGCTCTGGAACTTTATTAGCCGAAGGGTGCGCATCCCGCGCTATCATCACCAAAGCATTAGATCTGACCAAGGGGAGGGGCGGAGGAGGAGGTGGTGGTAGTTGAGGGGGATTGTGGCAGAAGCAGAGGACTTGGTGGAAGAAGGTGATGTGAGGTGTGGTGCGATGGTGAGGAGAGGGCGGGCGGCAGTGGAAGGGGGGAGGTTGGCCAAAAGGTAGAGCCTCACCTCTCCCAAGCAGATCCAGAAGAAGGAGGCGAGAGAGGGGCGGGTGTAGCAAGGAAGGGCGGTGGAAGGTAGAAGAAGTGGCGGCTGAAGGGAAAACTAGGGATAAACCCTAAGAAAACTCTCTTTTAGAGAGAGAGGTTCTCAGAAAGAGAGAGACGATGTAAACTCGGTCAACACAAACTACTTTGAAACTTATGAATGTGGTGTTGTTCTAATGAGATCTATGCATGTATTCTTTCAAAATGACCTTTGCTCTCATTCTCAATCCTCACTCTGTTCATGAGTTTTAGTTGTTTGAGAGGCCTTGAAAGATGCTTTCACGCTCATGCTCACGCTTTTCGGCCTTTGCATCCGCGCCAGCACACACCCTATGTGACTTAGAACCAAAGGCTCATTGAAAAAAAATTGCCTTCTAATCTTGGACACAAAGGCTCACGTTCATTCCTCTCTCTCTCTCTCTCTCTCATAGCTGCAAACGATTGTCGATTAAGTTGATGATCATCAATCAATACCTAAATCTTTCCTTTTGCTTTTTTTTTTTCTTTTTCTTTCATTACAAGCACTATGAGAATATAAGTATTTGAATCAAATTAAATGGAACAAAAGCCCTTTGTTGTTCCCATTTATGAGATTTAGAATTTGGGGATCGGCCCATTATCCATCTGGGGTGGGTAGGGGTGGTTGCGGTGCACCCCGGTGCTATGCACCTCTCGGCCGTCCGATCGTATTTTGGATGGTCCGGATGCGTTCGGCAATTTGAGTACATCCGGGTTATCCAAAACACGATCAGACAGCTGAGAAGTGCGCGGCACCATGCACAACACCCCCGGATTCCATCCATTGAACATAGAACGTGAATGACCCAAACATTATTATGGACACTGCTCTTTCCATGGTCTGAAGGCCAAAATTTCACCACCAAAAGAAAAAATAAATGAAGAATGGATCACAACCCCAACTCAACAGAAAACCCAATTCTAAATCCTCTCACACTCTCTGTCGCTATCCAAGAATAACAAAGTCAAGAATGGGGGCCTTGGGTTATTAAGTTATTTTGGAGCCCAATCCAGCCACCAAACATGTCACGCCCTCAAATTTAATAGCTCAAAAGTAAATAAAATCCACGTAGGACAAATCAAGATCTCAAAAATTTTCATTGAAATAGTCCAAGTCAACATAATATAATCTCATCATTCCGAATAAACAAGTTCTATTCACTAGCGTCCATAACCCAAATGCATAAGTACAAAGTTCAAGGTTATTACATTGCCAAATAGTCAAAAGATTAATAAATTGAAGTTACAAAACCATCTTTCCAAAAACATAATACAAGATGGGAAAATAACTTCATGCATGTTTAAGCCCCATGTAGATGTCACTCAGCAAGCATCCAACTTCATGCTCCATGCCGTGTACCTGAAAATTGATAGGTTGAGCTCACTAGCCCAAGAGGGAAAACTATTCTACCAACGCTTAGGTGTATAAACATGATACATGCATAGTGAATGAGTATGAAGGTGGACACGACCAAAGTACAAGGTTAGAATGGACGGAAGGCTATAACTCGACCACGAAGTAACCAACGTATGTCCAAGTGTTCAAAAACGTGTCCAAGTGTCCCCAAAATAAATTTAAGTATCCCAACAAGGTCCAAGTAGTTACCAAAATCCTCATTTTTGCAATATCGAAGTTAATTTTTGCCAAAAACGCCAAATTAATCCAAATTCATCACAACCTATATTTCATAAGAAAACAATCATCAATTTTAATAGGTAAGTATCCCTCTGCCGGATTTCGTTGGGCTCGGGCACCCCTGCCGGATTTCATGGGCTCCGTGCACCCCTACCGGATTTCGCGGGCTCCGTGCACCCATGGCTAGGGACACCAAACGGGTGATCCCTAGAGTTCATTATATCCAATAATATCAATTCAAAATCATTTGTCTTTCAAAACCTTCCAAAAGTCCCATTTATTCCAAAAGTTCACCATTTGCCAAAAATGTGTCAACCGACGCAGCGTGTCCGATACGCCAAACATAAAATTTGTTAATTCACCTGCCGAAGGGTCAATTTTATGAATTCGGGTGGATTCGGTGTTCAAAATGGTGGTATGGGTCAAAAATACGATGAAATGGACGATCGGGGACCAAACGGGCATCAAAGGGTGGCCTAAAGCCACCCAAAACAGGGGACAGTTTCTGGAAAATAGGGGCAGCAGCTCACTGCCCAGAAAACAGACAGATTTTCACCATTTTAGGTTTGGAATTTCAACCCAAACATAAATGTGAAGCTTATGGCCAAAAATTAGATATATAGAGTGTCTAATGGACCTCAAATGAGTGTCAAACAACCATCAATTACAACAAACAAGTGCTCAAATCATAGATCATAAAATTTTGCTCAAACAACACAACCATGGGAGCAAAGCATAAAATTTAAGGATTGGAGAATCAAGAGCAAGCTATATGTTATATATCACCTAAATACAACTAGAGGGAGTAGAATTTGTCTTCCTACCTCAAGGTTTGAGCTTGAAATGAGTGGGTAAATGAAAACCCTAGCTTCCAATGTGCTCCAACCTTAAATGGGGTTTCTTGGTGCAAAATGAGTGCAATCCAATCTTCAAAATGCGTAGAGGAGGTGATTTTAGGTGGGGTTTATGAAGGAGACTTGAGGTTTTGGTAAATTCTTGGAGCTTGAAGCAAGAAAATGGAGGAGAGGAGAGAGAGAGAGAGAGAGAGAGAGAGAGAGAGAGAGAGAGAGAGAGAGTCGGCAGAGGCAGAGAAAGAGAGGGCTGTTTGGTTCAAAATGCTAGCACAAGAAATGTATTTATACCCTCGTCCTCTTACACTTTCACCCCTAGACTTTCTAATGTATATTAAACACACTCAAATGTACTCTACCACTATCTTATTGACCCCTCTTAGTTAAAATTTAATTCCTCACATTTACCCAACATTATTCCGGAAAAGTTATGTAAAATTACATGTGCTGAAATGTTCATGACCCATGTATACTCCTTGTTCGGGTCAACTTACGTGCACCTGGAAGCCTAATTCCACCGCTCATTTGGCAGGTGCCCAATTAAAGTATGAGCAATGCCCCGTATGAACTGACCCCAAAGAAGTTAGGGCAACTTGTTCAAAAGTCCTAGGCAAAAAATTTGTAACTCCATTAATCCACCAAACAAGTTTATAACCTATCTAGTCCCAACGTTGTCATTTTTTTTTCTTTTTTTCTTTTTTTTACTGAAAAAAGTTGGACATCTATGAAAGTGCCAAAAAAATTTGTACCCTGTGAAAGTACCTAAAATTCTAGGGTACCCCATAAAAGTGCCTAAAACACTGGGGTACACTATGAAAGTGCCTAAACCACTAAAACCCTATAATAAGAAAGTGCACCTTAAAACCTAAATCCTAGGATACCCTATGAAAGTGCCCAAAAAGTTTGTACCCTATGAAAGTGCCTAAAATCCTAGGGTACCCTATGAAAGTGTCTAAAACACTAGGGTACCCTATGAAAATGCATAAACCACTAAAACCCTATAATAGAAAAGTGCACCCTAAAACTTAAACCCAAGGGTATCCTTTGAAAGTGCCTAGATTCTATAATAATAAAAAATTGGTGGAACTTAGACCTTGTAAAACTTTAACATGGACTAAATGACACAATAAGTCCACACTTCTGGACCTTAGAACAATTACCCCAAGAAGTTAATGCACATGAGAACAGGGGTAGCTCCAAGATTTTTGATCTAGCGATGACAAAAATACATAGCATATCTATGATGAAAAGCTGTATCCAAAATATAGACATGTATTGAACTTTCGCTAATATTATATCGAACTTTTCTTAATATTGTAGTGGCTTCTAATTGAATAAACAATAAATTTATTGGGCTAGGCTTATTTTGTTTTATTTTCCTGTAACATTTAGTTAGACTTTAATTTCTTTTTATTTAATTTATGTCTACATTAATATTTTTTTTGTACATTTTTTGAACCCAGCAATATCGCCTAACATCATTGGGTAAAAGCTAGAGTCGCCTGTTCCAGAGAACTTAGAAGGGGTGCTTAATAACCGGCCCAACCATTTGGGATTCTGAGTTCAAACAAGTGTATAATTATGTCACACATTAGTATGCATTTTTTTGATAGCCAAGTGTCTAGGTGAGTTACCTCAACCAATCCTTGTAACCATAAACCCACCGTCCACAAGTGAGTGGAAACAGGAAACGGGCCCATACACATGTATTTTACCCATGCCTAAAGGTTTAACACAAAGTGCCTACAAAAATAATCAAACCAAATACCTGATCTACTTTGCCCCATAATATTGAACCTTTCACTTTCAACCCAATCCAGCTCCTACTTCCCCTCCACCTTATTTTAGTACCACATTTCCCTTGATGCAGTCTCTGAAGTGTCGACCTTGATTGGCCTCCAAACATTTTTCTTTTGTTGTCAAATTTTTAAATAAGCAAACCCTTTTTTAATCCAATGATGAACTTGGTAAATCACCAAAACAACGAAAACCCTCCATTCGATCGTTACCAATTGTTGCAATACACAATTCCGCGAGCATGCCTGGGGCTACAAGTTTCTGAAAAGGCCTGAAGATCTGTGGCGTTACAACCTTCATTTTCTTGATCATCTCCATAGTCGTTTTCGTGACCCTGTATTTTACCATGTTTAAGCCTAAACAACCTCAAGTCACAGCCCACCCAGTAAGCCTTGAAAATATTGAAATCCAAATCTACCCTTTTAGCCTAAATGCCACAATAGGTTTGGTTATCACTATCAACAACCGTAACTACGGAAGCTTCAAATACAAGAATTCAACGGCTTATATCGATTACCATGGAACCAACATAGCAGAAGTTCCAATCGAAAGTGAAAGTGTCCCTGCACGCGGAAAACTTGACTTGAGCACCTATGCTAATGTTACTGCAGATAAGTTGGTGACAAACTCGAACTTTTGGAAGGATCTTGTTGCTGGGAGTTTCAACTTGACATCAATGGCTACGTTGAGTGGTAAAGTGACAGCCCTTAAGATAATTAAACTCAAAGCGACGGTTTTTAGTACTTGTGATATCTCGATTTTTATTCAGACTCGGAGTCTGGAGTCCAACTGCTATTCGAAAATCAAATTGTGATGTTCGTAGACAGAAAATCCTTGCTTGTACTTATCTTTGATCTTGAGTTTCTATTTTAATTCCTTGCCTAGTATTGTACATATAAGTTTGTTTTTTTAATTTCGTATCAATTACATCTCCAAAAGTCCTCCTAACCCTGCCCAAATCTTTTAGAAAAAAAAATAAATAAATAGAAAGATGGAAAGGGAGGCAGAGTGATTTCTCTAATTTGAATTATTTAGTTTTTTTTTAAAGAAAAAATATTTTTACAATTCTTTTTTTACAATTCATCCCAATGAGAGTAACTACAAGCAAAAGTAAGGATCAGTTTTGAAGAAGTGCACTAAAGATGGGATAGAAACAAAGGGAAATGATTTTGACACTCCAAATTTTAATATTTACACTCTAATTTTTGGTCATGTTAGGTGAATTTTGAATTCTAAAAGACAATTTTTGGAGTGCAGGTATCCAAAAGTGGAGATTTTTTATTGCTCTAGTTCTCCATATACAAATGAGTGACGAATTCTAGTCTTGGGCTCAGTTGGGCTCAGGTCATTTATCACATACAGCGCACCAATGGGCTAAAAACTATGGGAATGTTTTATCTCATGGCCCAACGTACTCACCAATCGCAATTGAATGGGCAATGGGCCGGTTGGGTCCGACAAAGGCTCCGTACCGGTGGTCCATGAGAAAAATGAGACATGTGTAGGTATTCTTAGCAGAAACACAAACTACTTTGAAACAGATGAATATGATGTTTTTCTCATAGGCGAAACACTAATTATCTGCAGAAACCAATAAGATCTGTCACTTTATTTGCATTAAATCAGTAGTTTGATTAATTAATGTTGTGCTCATGTAGCATTTTTTCCTGATAATCGGATGTCCATGCCAACTTAGGAAACTTGATTAATTCTCGGCCTTGAGATTAACGACTGGGCAAATCCTCCGGTGGCCCGAAGGTTTGATCATCTAATGGGTGGACATATGTTACTATTTGGCTGCAAATTGAGTATGAAGTTAATTGCCTACATATGGTCTGTTACAACTATGAAGTTTTATTAAGTTGACCACAGTGCTTTAATTAAGTATGTATTACACCACATATCAGTTACAAAAGAGCGTAGGAGACGTTGGTTTGTAAAAGAATATGAATCCTCCCATTTCTAAAGTTTAGTTATTTTTCTCAAAAACCTCAGATAACCCCCATATTAGTTCTGCATTAGAACTTACAGATTTTTCGTTTGACAGTGCGAGACTAATAGAACTGCTCCTTAACAGCTCTAAATGTATGCGCACGTTCGTGAAGAAATGACCATAGAATCCTTGAGGGTACGCGTGCTTAGAGAGGCGAAAACTAAACTTATTCATTTCCCTGCATACATCGTTACATAGGTTATGTCCTGCGGTGTTCTGATGGGATGGATGATTGGGTGGATGGTAGAAATCTGAGCAACTTATTCCCTGGTGTTTTCAGAGTAGTAACCAACACAGAGGTGTGGCAGAGAAAAGAAGAGCAATTTAGTTGGGAATTTGACTTTAGGAGGAACTTATTCATATGGGAAGCTGAGGAGTTGGAAACAATGGTTAACCTTTTAAATGGGATGCACATAAACTTCCAAGATAGACCTGACCACCATGCAATTCCAATTCTTATTCAGTATCCTCTATGTATAAGCTTTCCCTCATCCTTGTTTCAAATTCTGAGATCAGTAAAAGGAAAACTCTTAAGTGGATTTGGTGCAATGCTTCTCCATTCAGGATCCAGTGCTTTGTTTGGATGGTACATCTTGGAAAATTGAAAACTGGAGAATACTTGCTAAAAATAGGTGTTATCAATAACCAGGATATGCAGATTTTGTGGGGAAGTTATAGAATCACTGGATCACTCTCTTCTTCTAATGTGTCAAAAGCTTTGGAACGTATGGTGTGAAATTCTAGACTAGTGGGGCATCAAGTGGATAACTCCTAGAGATATAAAATCTCTGTTTCTATGGTGGGTTGGGACAAACCATAAACCAAAAATTCAGCTAATCTAGGAATGCATCCCTCTTGGAACTCTTTGGTCCCTTTGGAAACTGAGGAATGAGCATATTTTCCAAGGCAAAAGCTTAAATTGGGGAAATCTTGTGGAGCTGATTAAAATAAGAATGGCTTTATGGGCAAGAACTAAATGGGAGCACAAGGAGTACTAAATGGTGTTCCTTTTTGGGCTTGTGGGTTTTGTTCTCTTGGGGTGGGGTGGGTGTTGGTGTTTGTTGGGGTTGCTCTTCTTTAGGTTGGTGTTTTGTTGGGCTTGTTTCTGTTGGGTTTGTTTGGGTGGGTTGAGTCTTTTGTATTTGTTTGTTGGTCTTATGTCTTTTGGTTTGTGTTTGTTGGGTTTGTTTGGGTGGGTCGAGTCTTTTGGTTTGGGTTTGTTGAGTCTGTATTGGTTATGTTGTTCTTCATTTTTTAGTTGCAGTTTCTTCTCCATTGCCTATATCAAGAGACCAACTTCCTGCCTTTTGCCTATCGATTTTGGTTGGGAGCAGATAACCCAGCTTTCAGAAAATAGTGTAGCTCGTACATGCCTCATATTTAGGTTGCTGTCGAATGCCTCAATAATTCTGAAGCAAGATGAAGGATGAAAGCTTTATTTCTAGAGTTTGTTTCATTTCTTTGTCCGTGTCTCTGTGTGGCTCTATTTTGGATAAAGGAATGCTTGAAAATCACTTCCTTGGCTACCCCAGAATTTGATTGGTGCTGCTGCTTCGGTTGACTTCCCAAAGGAATGCTTATATATCAGTTTCTGGTGCCTTTTGGTGCCATGTCTGTGGGGTTTTATCGTTTAACTCTGTGTACTTTTCTCCATAGTCTCTAGTTTTGGTTTGGTTGACTGCTTGTTAACCTCTGTTATCTCCCTTTTGGGTCCGTGATGACATATGATTGTTGTGGAGAGAAGTGTCAACCTAGTTGGGATGTCTCTTTGCATTGTGATACCTATTTCCGGTCCCTTTTAATCTTTTTAATTCGTTTTCAAAGATTAATAAAATTCTTCTTTGCCGTTCAAAAAAATAAAAAAAGAGTTTTGTCCTGCGGTTTTTGTTTTAATTGCAATTTTATCAACTTCCCCAATCCAAAAACTAACAACTATGAGCGGAGGCAAAAAATTTCACAAACGTCTAAAAATTTGTTGTGGAGACCTTGATTTTATTGATCATCTTCATAAATACGGTCTTGATAATTGTTTCAAAGCACATTCGAGCCATCCAAAAGGCCATTGGATGGCCGAGGGGTGCAAGTACCCTCGGGGTCCCGACACCAAGGATACAAAATGAAATCAGTACAACAATAAGAAGAAAATTGCATTGAGAGAGCCTCGAAGAGTGAACAATACTCTCCTACTACTACAACTAGGAAATTCATAATTAATTTCAGAGTCTTCTATATTTCATTTCTTGTTTTTGTTTTGATTCTTTTAGTTACCTAATAAACTTCACCTCTTTTTTTAAAATCCACCAGGATTTAGTTATACTGATTTAAATGTAGTTTGTGTAGTCAACTATTATTCGAATTTGGACTAATAGGGAGAGATTTTCATATAAGAGAGGTACATATGAAAAACAAAAATTATGAACTAAATTTGCTTACATCATATCACCAATAAAAAGGAATGAATATATATATATATATATATATATATATATATATATATATATATATATATATATATATATATGAAACTTATAGATGTATTTAAACCTTGAGAAGTAGAGAGACAAAAATTAGAAAAGTGATAGTAATTTTTTCGTAAACCACATACATTCCATACATCTCCTACCTATACTTTTATATGTTTTCAAACTCTTTCCAAATTAATTAGAAAATTAAATATCTCCCATGAAAAACGTTTTTACCATTATCTCTTTTCCTCTTTGGTATAAAATTAAACATGGGAAACATTAATGCTTCCAAGATTTCTTTCTTTTTCTAGTTAATGCATTATAAAGACAACGGTATTCACAATGTATTTATAGTGCAATTTAAAATTATTTCCTAAGTAAATTAGAAAATTAACTCGTTTCCTCTTTTGTGTAAAATTAAAGAAGGGGAACATTAATGTTTTCCAGATTTCTTTCTTTTTCAAGTTAATGCATTATAAAATGACAACGGGTATCCACAATATGTTTGTAGCGCATAGTTAAAATTATTTCCTAAGTTAATTAGAAAAATTAAAACTCTAAAATGTTTTGGCTCCCCTCAGCTTGGCTTCCCTCAGTCGTCCAATTGTGTTTTGGACGGTCTGGATGAGCTTTGATTTTTTACTGGTAAAAATAAATAAATAAAAAATTAAAATTACTGAATGGATCCGTGTCGTCCAAAAAACAATTGGACGGCTGAAGGGTGCATAGCACACCTTGAATCCCTAAAATGTTTTCATTCACTAATCCAGGTGTAGACAGGTCATTTTCAAAAGAAAGAAAAGGTGTAGACAAGTCACCCTTGCCATGGTTTGAAACCTCAGTCGCTCTCTCTTTCACTATATATATAACCACAACTTCGGAGATAGTGTAGGTAGAGCAAAGCCTCCAAACAGTTCAAAACAGTGTTTTGTCTATAACTCGATCGTGATTTCCTTGAATAACAATGACGACAACGACGAAGAAGACGACAATGAAAGTGACAACAAAGATCATTCAGTCTTCGATTATTGCTTCAGTGATTTACCAGAGGTTTGCGACTTCTTTCACCTTAGATTTAACTCCTTTTGTCTCCTACCCTAGTAATCGATGTCCTTGAAATAGTTTGTTCCAATTAATTTAGATTGAGCAATTGTATGTGTGTATATGCCTACTCTAGTTATATGGTTTTTTTGTACCGTAGTTTTCACGGGTCACTGGATCTCATTTTCCTACCCAATTTTGTTAGTCTGAATCGTAAGAGAAATGAATTTACTCTATATCGCTATCTTCTCGTGGCAATATCCCTCTGTCTCAATATATGTGTGTTAATTGATCAATTTAATTGTCTACGGCAATTATGTGGATAAAACTCAAATTTCAGGTTTCTAATAGCTCGGGCACAATGACTAACATCGGTTGATCCCAAGGTCTGATTGTTTCAGGCAATTACGTATTTCTTACAAATTTTTTTAGTATCGCTGATGTCCATCCTAATACTCCATACTTTCTATTTCGATAGGATTATATTCTCTGTTCATTGAACTAAATTTTTTGTTGCTCATTCTAATAACTACATAAGAAAAATCATCATATCTAGTGTATGTATGAATCTAATCCTTGCTATGGTTAGATTGCGGTCGATTTGGGATTATTAGACATTGGAGTGTAGTTCCACACTGATTTGTTCTCCAAAAGCCATGTATTTTTTTTCTAGTTGATAGGATATTAATATGTTATTTAGAGTTAGATTACTACGGCAGGCCAGTGTTGTTCCATCGACTTGAACCTAAGACCTCACATACTGGCACTAAGCTCATACTCGTAATCGCTTGAGCTATAGCTCTAGGTCTCCAGAAGCCATGTTGCTACATACTATTGTGTTTACAATTGCGACTTCTTTCCCTAGAAATCTATTGTGAGGACAATGGAAATTATAGGCTTATAGTTCCTTTTTCTTTTGTTTGTTTGTTTTTTTTTTTATTTTTAAACGCTTCATGCTTTTTAGCATGGACTTTGGATACTCCAAAAATGCCTTTGTACGCGTATCCAACATTGCACAGATATGAAAACCTAGTGGATACATATTGGATACCCAAAAGCAAAAATGGGGTATAAAAATATATGTTTTTTGTTCCTTTTCCAATAATGGTTGGAATACAAGATAGATACGGGTGGTTGCTTTGGGGACAAAACGGGGTCCAAAAAGAAATTTTAAGACACTTTAATTAATGTCAAACTGTGAACAACACATTTGTTTAAAAAAAATAACTACGTATATTGTAAATCTAGAAAGAATAGATGACCTATTGGATGTTCCTCCCTTTGCAACAAATAAAATAAGGAGAAAGGAAAGACAAGGGTGAAAGTTGGACTTGAAGTAACAACTCTTTGTAACTATAGCCATCTAAGACAAAGAAGAAGAATAGACAAGTCAAAGGTCGGAGTAAAGGTAAATAAAGGAAACGATATATAAAGTGTGGCAACTCACAAAAAAAAAATCATGTCTATGGTAAATTGGACATTTATGCAATTTCCTCTTAGATATGAGACATTACGTCTCCCATTCTTAATATTTTTGTTAGGTATTAACATAGATGGACACAAAACTCAAAAGTTTTAATTTCATTTGATACTCATATTTAGAGATATCCTAAAAAATGTCCAGACCAATATAGAAGTCTCCACTGCATATAACATCAACATGGATGTGTGACATAACATTGACACTCTAAAAAACAAGCTTTCAAAAATTGGAAGATATAACATGTTGGAACACATCTCTAAAACATAATCGTATATTCTATTATAGAGTGACAAATAAAAAATAAGACCCTACATTGTTTGCATTTATCGTTGCAACATTAACTAGAGTGCTCTAACATAATCTGTTTCACAATTCACATTAATCTTTATCATCAATGAAAAATACTTAACTTTCATTGGGTCTACAACTTCATTTGACACCTTCGAAGTGTCCGATAAGTGTATGTAGTGTCATATAGTGTCCCAAACAAATTCTAGATCGTTTAAACACAAAAAAAAGTTGGAGAAACCTATAACACTTTTCATTTGAGAGTGCGACACGAGTTAGGAGAATACTGGTGCCCGAAAAGTATCTGACTTCACATGTGAACTCCATAGAAGTGTTCGTGCTTCATATATTGACACGAAGTTACACGATACAATAAGGATTTGATACAAGTATGACAATAGAAAAAACCTAAGTGACAAGATGTGGATATCACAAAGGCAAACTTGTAAATAAGTAAATAAGTACTTTTATAATCTTGTTATAGAGAGAAAATCAAACCAAAAGTTAAAGTGCATTTAGCTCATTCCTAAGAAATCATATTAAGCAAAGGACATTCCAACTTTGACTTTTTGGGAAGCATGCACAAATACTCATGTTTCTCTTACTTCTTTGATGTTGGAATCAACTCGATGCTGGGTGACTCAATAGATGTTCTTAATAGCTTTAATACGATCACGTAGATTAAGCTTTTGATCCTTGTCCAATGTAGTAAAGCCCAATTGTTTTGCACCAAATAGTAGTAAATAGCCTTGATGATCTCACATGGGGATATGAATGAATCCAAAATTCCCATGAGAATATTCAGGATTTTTTATACCATATTGGTGAGATTGAAGGGGAAATTCAATCAAGTAGGAATCCATTAACGGTTATTTGGAGTGGAAGTGTAAATGAAACTAATTATACCATCATAGGAGATTCAGGGTGCTGATCTAAGAAATGGGCTCGAGATATTTTTGGGCCAAGAATTATTACAGATAATGCTGAGGTTTTCGCACATGATCATTGGTAGGTTATTGCAGAACTAAGTTGTTCAAGATATTTTTGATAAAAAAAGGTTCACGATATGATGAGGGTGACTATTGGTGATGTTGGAATGACTTGATGATGCTCATCTACACAAATGCAACTATGTTGAGAGCTTTTGGATAAAAGATGGTAGCAAATTGGCTATGCAATATTTTCTCTCAATCGACGACCATGGATGCAACCATAGGAGATCAACGTGCAGTTCAAAGTTCAACTATACTAGAAAAATGAAACATATGGTTATACCATTATGTTAGAAGTAGTTGAAAATGAATGATTGAGGCAATACGATTGACGTTTCCAAGTGACTGATGATGGAATAACTTGATGATGCTCATCTTGGATATCAATGGGAGATTTATGAAGAAAACAAGGTTGTAGTTTTCCTACTCAACTTGTTTCCCTCCACCACTAATAACGATTGAAGTAGTTGGTTGAAGTATATTGAAAACGATTATTGTGGTACTAATACCTATTATGTTGGAGGTGATCAATTATTATTGTCTCCCTTGGACTCTCGGTAACAATCATCAATCAATATTGAAGATGTTTGTAGCTACTCTGTATGGACTATACACATGTATTTGTAATGTATATCTTGTGATGGAAAGGGTTTTATTCTCTCTTAAGTAATCGGTCCAAATGGATTGATCAAGACAATTATTTTTTTCACAACTAGAAATTGGTGTACACCATTTTACCTCCTCAATTGGGTTAAATTCATAATTTGAGACCTAAGTTGGCACAAGATTGCATAGCTAGAAAAGAATTCTATGTTTTTTTTCAACAAGAGTTGACCGCGAAAAATAGGGGGAAAAAAGGTATGTATGTAGCCAATTCCAAATAAATTGAAGGAAGCTTAATTTTTCTTTGGATTACCTACTCTTACATGGCTTGGTTTTGGTTTCACAAAACCATACACGTGGGTTTTGTAGGATGGAGAAAGGATACTGGTGGGTTTTGGTAAGCTGTGAGAGTTATATCGATTAATTCGTACTTATTTTAAATTGCTAATAAGAGACTTTTTGTATGTCATTCATCTTCAATGGCAATGAATAGCTTTATTATTATTCATTTTGTAACTAAAGTATTAGTTTTATTTTCTGCTTCCAAATGCGAGAGTTGTAAAATTTCAACCTTCTTTAAACAAATCTAACAAAAAGAAATGGTCTTTGTTGATAAAAATAAATCTAGAATGATCAACTCAAGAAAAGAACGAGATATAAAGCAATTGTAATTATTTGGGAACTGCCGATTAACTTCAAGTTACCTCAATTGTTGTCTTTTAGTTGTTGGTTCAAAGCTTGTAGATCTAAACCAAAAAAGTCCTTGTAGTAGCTAAGGATGGAGTTACGTTGTCGTTACGGCCATAGTGCTACAGTACGGTAAATTTAATTGTCCTTTTGGTCATGCCACTAAAACGGCATGTTACTATGACGTTGCAAGCGGAAAGCAACATGTATTGTTTTCTCATATCTAGAAATTATGTCTCACTGCAATTGATAGATTAATCTTTTGACAATTGCTCGAGTAAGTTCATATTTATTTTCCCTGAAAGAGTTGCACATTGTAGTTATTTGAATACTTTAACAAGCCTTGCATCTCATTTGAGTATTGCTCGAGTCAGGCTTGCATACGCTTCAAGATGCGGTTTCTCGGAGTAAGTTACAAATTGTCTGAAAGTCAAGTACGTTGTTTTTTTATATACTCCCTCCGTCCCAAAATGTTCTGCCTATTTCCTTTTTTGGACGTCTCAAAGATTTGTCTATATCTTTTATATTATAATATTTTATATATTCAATATAGATCTTGTTTGATAGATCTCAATTAATTTTTTAAACAAAAATTACGAAATCATAAAAACTATTATAGATTGTGAGATATAAATAATTTTTTGTAAGGTTCCAAAAAGGAAACAGGCGAAACAATTTGGGACGGAGGGAGTACCAAATTAGGCTTATCTCCAAGAGTAATAGTGTTATTTTGAGATCACCCACATTTGGGTCCATAATTAGTGACAGTTGCCCTATGAATCCCAGACTCATTCTTGAACAAGCACACGGTTAGAGGCCCAAGCTCCTCCCACTACTTAGGAGCTTATGGTTTCATGTTCTTTTTCTATCCCCGATTTGTATATTATTGCATTGAACACCCTTCCTCATGTGTAATCCCGACTTTCCTGTGGAGATGAAGATATTCATAGATAGAGGAAAACAAAATACAAAGATGGGAAGTAAAATGCAATTGGGACCAAATGCAAACCGAGAGACTTGAACCCAAGACCTCTTCTAACTTGTGCTCTGGTACCATGTTAAGTTACCAAATTCGTAGAAGTTTAATGTGTTTAGAAATAGACCCATCAATGTATATTATGCTAGGCATGCAACCGCACACTTTATTTTTCTTGGGACAAAATGACAAGACCTTACATTCATTTGTTGTATTACCTCCAGGCCCACTCCTTGGCTAGAAACATTTACTTAGATATAATGTAATAATTTATGGTGAATTTGATACACTTAATACGTAGGTCAACTTGTAATTCTATTCATTTTGAACGTGAGTGAACGTTAAGTACATAGTAAAAGAGTTTTTATTATCTTCTTTCAACAATTGATGATTTCACCTATCTTCTACTCCTATTATAACTTTGTTTAATGTCAAGTTACCTATTTTGTTACTAGAAGATAAAGTGTTGTATTGTGTTTTAAACTTTTAAAATCTAACTATTAGGATTTAGACCTTTGTTAAATAAGTCGATCATAGAACAAAGGTCAGTGTCCTGAGATTTTCATCGTTTTTCTTATGTAATCTCATTATTTTTTTCTATTGCAGGCTTCTTTCTTCGTGTGCCCAGTATTTGTTAGATCATGCTATTAAATAGTGGTTCAGAGCATGTTCTAAGTTCATGCAGTGAGGAAATTGATGTTAAAGAACATCTGGACCTAGGACATTGCATTGACAATGCTATTGTGCATGATGACAACTCCGTTGACATGAAGAATGAGGTTTTGAGACTTTCATGGGACCCTTCATGAGCAATAGAAATGATTGAGTTTGATATGGCTCTTACTCTGACCAGTGTTCAGCTTCCCTCCAAGATGCAGCCTAATGATCCGGTATTACATCTCAAACACTTGCCATTTTAGTTCAAACATGGTGGTTCTTAGTGTCATGATTTATCTATGGGGTTAGAAGATGCATCAATAGATGATATTCTTTTATTGATCTTTGGCGACTCTATTTGATTGTCATTCGGACCCTTGATGGTTCCGAACGTGGTTATTTTGGTGAAATGGCTTCTTACTTTAAAGTCGTTACTGCCGTTGAGGGTTTTGGAAATCATGTGATAGTGAACCTCTGCCTACTGGTGCAACTAAAATTCTACTTTAAGAAACTTTGAAAAAAAATTGCCATATAGGAGGAGACACAGAGTGGGAGAGAGGGAAACAAATAAAAGATGAATTTTTGCGCCTTTGGAAGATTTTGATATTATTTCCTTGTATTCGACGCTCTCCTTTGTCATAAAAGTGGAAACACATGTAAAAAGAAGTTTTATAAATTCAAACAATAAATGATTATGAAATCAAGCATACCATAAATTTAACAATTTTATGTTTTTTTCTTTTTTGAGAAATAAGGAACCACCTTATCAGCGTTATTTGGGTTTCATTCCCAATTTTTAGTTTTTTGATAACAAACAAAACCTGCTATGAGAATAATTCAACTGCACTCTTCGTCAACATTTGCATGTATACTAGGTCCCATATCTTGAAACACACCTGAAGTAACGAAATATGGTGACAACTGCCCAATCTATCATGGATATTAATAACTATATACGTATGATGTTTAGTTTATTGCTTCTAAGTTCTAACCTTATCGATGAATTACGAGACAAGAGTTGGAGGATCAGAACATGCACTAATGCTGAAAACCTTGAGGGGTTCGAGAAAGAAGTAGAAGTCGCAATTAGAGGCCATCTCGCAGAAGTCGAGGTCGAGCTCGAGGGCACCGTGGCTGATGCCGTAGTTAATCCACGATGGCACGACGTCGTAGTGATGTTGCTCGGTGAAGTAGAATCTCAGGCCGAAATAGTTGAAGGGAAAGTCGGGTGGCCGGAGGGATAAGGTTTGGGTGACGTAATCAGCGAACAAATCCCGTGTTTCTGGGAAGGAATCGGAGGGAGGGAAGAGATTGAAATCGAAATCGAAGGAGGAGAGTGTGCCAGAGGTTTCTCCATTTAGGGGAGATTAAACAGGTACGAATGGCTTCTAGTGTTGGGAGGAAGGAGACTATGTGGAGGAGAAGGTCTTCAGGAAGGGAATCAAAGGTGGCCGTGGCCATGCCACGCTTCTTCTTCTTCTCCATCTTTGTTTGTTTTGGTAACTGCAATTGATTCATTGGGGATTTGGATAGTATATAGGAAACGGAGCTCTGTTTCGAATTTTCGCGGTAGAAATTCAAATGTATTGTAGTAGTAATTGTTATCTGAGTGGAGGGAAAGCTGTTCGAAAACAGAAAGAGCGGTGAAGGAGGGTGTGAGTTCTTAAACAAGCCAAACCTATACAATCGAGCTCGAGCTCAGCTCGATTACTTAATGATTTTAGCCAAGCCTTAACGAACCGATGCATGAATTGCTCGCGAGCAGCACGGTTTATTTGCAACCCTAAGTCTGTGGAGGTACAATCGTACGAATGGTGCACAAACCAATTTGCGGGGCCCACTTTCAAGCCTCACAAAAAATATTTGAGTTGTTCATTAATTGGAAAATATTTTTCGACTAGTCCAGTGAATAATAATTAGTTCAATCAGGCAACTATAAGGCTTGATCCAATCCTACTTTTCATTCAGAATTCAGAATCTTACTTTCTAAATGAAAAATGGATACATTAGATCAAGCCTCTATAATTTCAATTTCATTTAAAATTTTTGTGGGAAATTCTCGTATTGAATCAACATGTGCGTGTAATAGTATAAGTTCTTTTTAGTAGATGGTAAAGATCGTCCCAGTTATATACTACCTCCGTCCCAATTTTATAGTCCTTTGTTCTATCCTAACCGGATAAAAAAACGATTATATCTTTCAATCGGTAATACATTTTATATGCAATATGGATCTTGTTTGATAGATCTTGATTTAATCTAATAAACAAAGTGTTCAAAATTATCTAAAACATTATAGATTATAACATATAACACTTTAAAAAGTGACACAAACTCTCATAAGGGACTATAAAATTAGGACGGATAGAGTACTAGATAAAAATTGAATACATGTGCGTGATCCATAGACAATAAATGTAATACAAGTAGTATAGTACAAGTCATTGTCATCACATTCGTAGAATTTGAACAGAGCTCGGATAAATTCATTGTCCGGATCTTCACAAATCTCTATTTTATTTTTCTTATATTTTGAGAAACTCAGCATATGCAATTATATTGGTAAAAATGAGATACATAATGACTTTTTGCCGTTTTGGGTTGTATTTGACTTTTTCATTTTGCATATTTTCTGTCAATGAAATTATTGTAGTTTTTAGTCAGTAAAAAATTTTGAATTCTTTTTATTCGAGAGGGAAAAATAAAAAAAATGGAATAATAAGTTAGACTTTTGGTTGTGTTTGGTTTGGTTTTGAGTTTTTGGTTTTTGAATGATTGGAGAGAGATAAGGAGAAAAATAAAATTAAAAATTAAAAATAGGGATAAAAATTGAATAATAATTGAGAAAACCGGTTTTTGGAAACCAAACCAAATAAAAATTTTCGGAAGGAAGAAAAGGATATGGTGGCGAATTTCGTCTGGTAGATAGTTGATTGCATCCCTGGGTTTTGAGCCGACTCTCTTCCTCTTTCAGGCCCTTGTTTCCATTCGGTTTTCTGAACTCAAACTCT
The DNA here is from genome assembly GCA_022606695.1 of Vaccinium macrocarpon. Lineage (NCBI taxonomy): Eukaryota > Viridiplantae > Streptophyta > Magnoliopsida > Ericales > Ericaceae > Vaccinium > Vaccinium macrocarpon. The sequence continues at coordinate 12,594,743 of CM040180.1, forward strand.
GTGACATTATTTATGAAACTTTTCATCAATTTTTTACTCAAATTTACTGGAAAAAAAAGAAGTTAAAGGGTTGGAGTTGTCCTTACGGGGGCAATGGTTACTTAGCGAGCTAATGCATTACACGATGTAGAGCCTAGAGTTGCAAAAAAACAACTTCTTAAGAACTGGCCATTTATTTGACGGATGGCCAGAACAAGCTCTCAGTTTTGACTCATTGGAAAAATGAGCTATGTTTGAAAACTTTGAAAGGAAATTTTTTAAAAAGACCATGAACTTTCTAACAATTCGCAAAAAAAAAAAAAGATTTCAGCCATCAACAAAATTACACCCAAACTTTTTATTCTATCAGTAAAAAAACCTCTGCTGTCCCATTCTGTCACGTTTATAACAGAAGAGACTTAACGGATGGACTTAACAAGGTTTTGGATGTTGGGGTTCCAGTAAGTGTCTAAAAAGCGATGTGGATTTAAACTAAAAAAATAGCTCTCTCTCTCTCTCTCTCTCTCTCTCTCTCTCTCTCTCTCTCTCTCCCCCCAATTGAAAAAACAAAGCACCCAACCAATTAAAAAAAAAACAGATTAATTAATTTTTTTCCAAACTCTGTTTTCATAAATTTCGTCTGTCTTCTTCTTTTTTTTCTACCCTAAAAATTGCAGAGCCCCTCTCGATCCGATGACAAACAACAGAAGACGACATTGAGTTCTAAATTATAATAGTGGTGTGGGGTTCGATCAAAACTTGGCGTCATAAGAAATTTCTTTTGGCAATTGAGATCTAAATTTCAATTTTAGTCTGAATGTTAAAAAATTACTCCTAGCTACCGATTAGAGTGCTTCCTGGTATGATTATGCGTTAGTTTCAGGGGGGGATTTGGATTTAGGTGGAACCTTCAAGTCGACCCTATTTTGTGGAGAGAGAGAGAGAGAGAGAGAGAGAGAGAGAATAGCAGAGATCGTCAATGGTGTTTGGGGAAAATTTTGGATTTTGTTTTCTATGATTTCCTAGCACCTTTTGGGCAAAAAATTGACAATCCAATTTGAAATATTTTTTTGAGTTAATCTTGAAAAATTTAAATCAATCGGATACATGTAAGTGTCTGATCCAATTGTTCAAGATTTCATTCAGATTATAAGATCCCAAATTCTGAATGAAAAATTGGACAATTTGATGAAGTATTTACATGTATCCGACTGAGCTAAAATTTAACTAGTTAGCTCGAAATTTTTTTGAAAAATAATCAACAGTTTGCATCTCGGTACATCATAAACCACATTTTTGGAAAATTTATTTTTGGTGCACAACCAAATTAGTAGGTAGGGATGGTAGGGTTACTAAGAGTTAAACCTTGGCTAACTCCCTTTGTCAAATACATTAAAAGAATGGGACAGCAGATGGTTTTTGTTGACAAAATATAAAGTTGAAGTGTGATTTTATTGACAACTAAAGTTTAGATGTTTTTTTAAGAATTAGCTGAAACTTTAGGGTATTTTTTGAATTTCCCACTTCAAAACTCCAACGCCACTCCTTCGCACTCCTACTAAGCCTCAATGAGCTCTATCGAAATTTCATCACCATAATTTTGATAGTTTAGTTTATAAAATTAACGAATTATATCATCAGGAGGGGAAAAAAGGGTAAATTAATTAGATGCCACTAGTTTGTAGGGGTGAGCATGAACCCGTTCAACCCATAGGATTTTGAACAAATTCTAACGTTTTATAGGTCAAGTTCGGATTAAAAAATAAATAAATTTCAAATTCCAAGTCGGGTGTCAGATGGAAGGTGTCAAAACCGAGTTAACCCGACCGGACTCGAGTTGTTCCATTTGTATGCGTGTATATAATATACTCCATATACAATTTGTGTTTTCCCAAAATCTTTTTGCTTTCCTTTACACGTTTTTTACACAGTACACTACCCCAAAACTTTTTATCTTCCTTGTCATTTTCAATGTCTGCCCAAAAGTCTCTCTCTACCTGAGTTGTTTGGTTTTAGAGAGTATTCGGTTCGATTTCGGGTGCAAATTTTCTCAACCCTAGAGAATCGAGTCGGCTGGTGGGTTGGAGTCAATCCCCACCAGAACCGACCCATTAACACTCCTAGTTTCTTGGTTGGACAACATTTTTGTTACACAAGATAGATGGTAAAAGTGCAATTTTAAAATTTTGAAATACCTGTAGGTATTCACCTAATTCTACAAAATAAACAATTGAAATCACAAAGATAAGATTTCAATTGAACAGACCCAAACACACTTATCACCGTAGTGCATTAGCACACTATAAGGATCAACCTTGCGCCACCCCTTACCAACGCATGGTATCCAAGAGATTCAACGCAAAAAAAGAAGTATAGCAACAAAAAAGTTGCAGCCCCAGAATCTCGAAGCATATTCAAAGTAAAAACCAAGTCTGCCGTAAGTTTCCCAATCTACTGATTTGGAAGCATATTCTGTTGGAAATTTTATAATTTCGGTATGAATTAAAATGGGCACGCGGAGGGTCTTTCGAGGCAACCGATGTGCTTCATTACGTGTACATTGTATCAGGATGAATGAGAACGAAGTTCATTCCCCCTTATGGTGAGATTCAATGGCTGCTTTAATTGGTAAGTCAATTTCCAACCTCATGCCTTGCAAGCAAAGTATCTTGGGTAGATAGACTTGGGTGGACTTGGATAGACTTGAGTAGACATGGCCAAAGACTTGGCTATTGGCTGCCTATAAATAGGTTATCTCCCTCTTGTTGCATTAAGTCATTCATACTCCAAAAATTCACTTCCGAAATATACAATTCTTTGAGAGAGAGAGAGAGGCAGACGCAAGTAAGTTCGCCAAGGCAGTCGACAGTGGTGTTCTGTCGGCTTGTGGTTTTAGCCGTTTTATCCTGGGACAAAGACACTGGTGAATCCTACAACACCCACGGTAGGTGGCAAATCTTTGTTAAGGAGACTGTGGTATCACACAGGACTCGGCTCGGCTTTCAACTTGTTTTGGTTTGTCTGTTATGTCTATTAAATTTCTGTAATCTGTAATTTTGTTTATTAGTATAATGAAATTGTTCTTTGGAATTTCACGAATTTGCCGAATTTTTCCCAACATATTCAGCATTTTTGAAAACCATCAAATCAAGAATTCGCGGTGGTAATTAGGTGTCACCACTAGGATCCCTAAAATCTTCTAAGACCACTCCACTACGTTTCAACAGCAACCAGAAAAATATTTCACTGTCCATTCCCCTGAAACCTTTCATCCCGACAAGTTTGATACTCGGCACACTGAAGGTGATCCCGCTGCTCAGTAAATCCTCTGGTATGCTCCCCTGAGAATTAAAACGATGTCACATGAAGCCAGAAAGATTACAATCAATTCAGCAACATGTTTGGAGAAGCTAGGATGGTGTGAAGATACTCCCATCATCTTCTATGTAATCATCGTGATCCACGATCAGCGTTTCAATTTTTGGAGATAGTTTCTGAAATGCAGCAAGACCAATCAGATCATTTTTAGTGTACCCGGTTTCTAGCTCCAATTAGGCAAGGTTGTTGAACACAAAACCTTCAGAGAGAAGATCTTTGGTTTGCAGAAGCTTTGGGCATGAAAAAGAGAAAAGAAGTTATGACAAGTAGCACAAAAATCCAATTAGTAGTTGAGAAAATGACGCAGCGGAATTCACGATAGAATAGTTAACGTACTATTCCAAACGAGATAGGTTCTCGAATCCACGAGATGTTCTTGAATCCACAAGAAAAGAGAGAAAATTCTCAAAATTGTATTGATTGAAAGTTGTCCAATAATAGAGGTTATATGCCCTTTTATAGGGAAAACTAGTAAACCCTAGCAAAACTTACCTAAAAATCAAAGTATCCCAAAAATTAGGAAAACTCCCAAAATAGAAAACTAGAAAGAAAAATAAGATATTCCCAATTGGAAACAACGTAAACGGAATTACACGCTAAGAGTAATTCGTAATCTAATTATTACCTAAAATAGCAAAATTACTAAATTGAAGGCCTAAACGAATGAATTTGGCCGAAATCCACCATCAGTCACGATTAGGGTGGTGAGTATTGATCGCAGGGCGATTTTACTTCAGCCCACCAAGTTTGGGCTTATTCCGGGCTCGTCAATAAATTGCCAAATTTGGCAATCTTCAATTAAGAGTTGTTTGGGCCTCTTAGAGCAAAGCCAATGCAAATGCTAAAATAGCTATAGCTATTGCCATATTTTGGCACTAAAAAGTGGTTTTTGGTGCTAAAATAGCACCCAGTCTCCAATGCTTGGTTCTATTTTAGAATCAAACAGTTCTAAATTTAACTAACTCTCCCACCACCTCATTTTTAATTACGCTTGCAACCTCAATTCAACTATGTACGTTATTCAACCCCGTTTTTTAACCCCTTTCTAAATTATTTTTTAATTACGTTGTTTTTTTTTTCCCTCCATTGTTCCAACCACCATTCTACCCAGATATTTTCCCACCTAACTTTCTCATCTAACTTTATAACCTAATTTTCACACCTAATTTTCTCACCTAACTTTTTCATCTAACATTCTATCCAAATTTTTCTATAAATACACAATTAAACTTCTATATTTGCCACACCATTCTCATCTGCAATATAATTCCTATATTTTCTTTCCAAACTAATATCATGAGCAACTTAAGCAAAAGCATACTGAGGGGAGATTTCGACGGAGATTCCTCCGATAAAGATAAAGTTGTGATGTTGCAGATGGTAATGGCAAGCAGCTATCAACAAATGCAAATGCAGCATAACCAACAAATGGGTTATGTTGGTTCTGTCAGTGGCCGGTCTTTCATCCGCCGTGATAGGGCTGCCGCCAACGAAAGAATCCATTCGGATTACTTTTCTGAAGATCCCCTTTTCAATGAAAAAATTTTTCGCCAACGTTTTCGGATGGCTAAACCCCTGTTTGAGAGGATCTTGACTTAACTCCAGCAACACAACGATTATTTCGTCCAAAAGTCCGACGCTGTTGGTGCTGTTGGTCAATCTGGTATCCAAAAGATGACTGCAGCACTGAGGATGCTTGCGTACGGGATGCCAGCTGATAGCGTTGATGAGTATGTCAAAATCGGAAAAAGTACTGTTGTAGAATCGCTCAAGAGATTCTGTAGAGGAGTTGTGGAGATCTTCGAACCAGAGTACCTGAGGGCTCCAAATGAAGCCGATATTGCAAGGCTCCTACGTGTGGGCGAGGATCGTGGATTCCCTGGGATGCTAGGTAGCTTGGACCGTATGCACTGGCAATGGGAAAAATGTCCAACTGCTTACCACGGTATGTACACTGGACACGTTGAAAAACTCACCATCATACTTGAAGCTGTTGCCTCACATGATTTGTGGATTTGGCATGCTTTCTTTGGGATGCCTGGTTCATTTAACGATATCAACGTGCTTGATCAATCTCCTCTTTTTGATCAACTTCGTTCCGGTCATGCCACTCTTGCCCAATTTGTCATCAATGGCCAACATTACAACATGGGATACTACCTTGCTGACGGTATCTATCCAAAATGGGCAACTATTGTTCAAACCATTAGAGAGCCCAGTGACAAAAAGAAGGCTTACTTTGCGAGAATGCAGGAGGCATATCGCAAAGATGTTGAAAGGGCATTTGGCGTGCTACAAGCACAGTTTGCAATTGTGAAAGGCCCAGCCCGTTTTTGGGACCAGGAAGATCTATACTACATTATGAAAACATGTTTTATCTTGCATAACATGATAATTGAGCACCAACGTGGTGAAGAAGATGTTGAAGCTGATGAACTACTTCGTGAGAGGCCAATTCGAGTCTCACGAGAGCAAACATCCACATTCGCTGAGTTCCTCGCTAAAAACAGGAAGATACGATCTACTGAGACATATCACCAGCTTCGCAATGATCTTATTGAACACCTCTGGGCTCGTCGAGGAGAGGAACCATGAGTTTAGGTTAATTGTGCTTTTAGTGTTATAATACGTTTCCCGTGCTGTGGAAATTAGCTAAATAATTTTAGTTTGAGTGTTGTAATACGTTTCCCGTGCTGTGAAAATTAGCTAAATAAAATGCATTTCATTACATTAATAGATCAACAAAAATTACATTAATAGATTAAAAAAAAACTACAATAATCAATATTCGGGTAGATCAGTATAATCAGTTGTGGAAGTTGAGTTGGCCCATTTGGCCAAGATTGCAGCCTTGCGATGCTCATAATAAGCCTTCATTTGCAGGTCTTGTATGACAGACAAGTCCATCTGCATAATCCTTTCCTCCATCTCTCTATCCTTCATCTCCATCTCTCCCTCCCTCCTCGTCATCTCCCTCTCCTCACATACTGTCTGCCTTTCTAGAAATGCAACTCTCCTTTCTTCCAATTGAATCCTCCTAGCTTGGTTATCTGATACAGTTTTGTTGAGTGTCTCCAACAAATTAATATGTCTTGCATTCTCAACTTCTTGAACCTTGCTCTTAGATTTCTTTTCCTTTGCTTGCTTCTTTCCTCCAGGCCTCTTTCTTGGCGAGGACACACTACCAGTACCTCCACTTGAAGGAGTGGTTTCTGCATCTAGAGACTCATAAGTGCTTGGAATTTGACTTTCTTCAGGGGAAAAAGGGAATGACATCCTGTCTGGAATTTGAGGTGCTTCAAGATTTTTTCCTTTCCTCCCACTAAGAGTGATATCCTGCCACTTAATAGCATGTTCTAAGATGGCCCAACAACCATCCATACCACTGAAATATTTTCCAGTATCTTCAAAGTACGCTTGCTTTGCCATATCATACTGTAAATTGGATAAGAAGATTTTATTATTAAATAATAAGAAGAAATAAGAAATAATCATAATAATAATAAAAATAATAATAATAAGATTTTATTATTAAATAATAATAATAATTATTATTAGTACAAGATCAAAAGAAATAAGAAGATTTTATTTATTACCTCATTTTGATGTGTCATTCCACTTTGATGTAGAGCTTCAACACTTCTTAAACATCCACGAAATTTGTTGCAACACTTCTGGATTATTTGCCATCGAGATTTGATACTTGATTCAGATCGTTGATCGTCATTTGTTTTTCCTTCATACTCTTGTAGCACCCGATGCCAGAATTGACTTCGTGGCTGAGAGTTACCAATAATCGGGTCTTCAGTGATGCACAAATAAGCTCGACAAATTGCTTCGTCTTGCTCGGGAGTGAAAGATTTTCCTCTTGACGATGCCATAATGAGTGGAATAATTTTGGTACCAAGATTGGTGCAAATTGTTAAGAATTTGTTGCACCCTTGCATTCATATTTATAGTAGGTGGAACAAAAAAACTGATTTTGGAATAAAAGAGCCGTTGAGTTGAAAAAAAATTATCAAAAGAGCCGTTGGTGCTAATTTAGCCGTTAATATAGCCGTTTGGAACATTGATCCAGCTATGACTTTGTTACACCGGATAATTTCCCCATTAGTTACCACTTTACCTTTTCCTCTTCCAAATCACGTCTGTGATTTGTTCTCCAGGACCAGTCCTCTGTAAATCCAGAAGGAGAACCTAGGGTCAGCCGACCCTTGCTGCCGATTCACCCACAAAATCTCTCTCTCTCTCTCTCTCTCTCTCTCTCTCTCACAAACACACCCTTTGGCCATCAACAACCGATCAAACCCAAGGAAAAGAATGATGAAATCCAACCTCCGATCGGCGAGTTTATCTTTTTCCCGGCGTGTTTTCTGTTCCGACGGTTGATGGCAATGATCAAACCACCACCGGTGTCTTCGTCTTCGTCAGTGTTGTCAACAATTCCGACATATTTAATTTTCCGGCAACTTTCTGATTAATTTCCAGCAATAATCTGGTAAGTTCCGATGTCCATTTCCCTCCCTTTTTTAGTTGGATGATGAGTTGTCAAGGATGGCTACAGCCATCTTTGGTTCTATATTTAGCACCAACTATCCATCTTTGCTATTTTCCATCTGGATTTGACACTGCATTGGATTGCTTGGTTCTAAAATTGGTTTCATATTATGACTATAGCACCATGGATAGCACTGCATTGGATTTGCTCTTAGGCTTCGACTGGTCCAACTGATCATAGAATTAGGCCGCTACTTGTTCTACATCAGAAAACCTTGTTTTACAAGATGATAATTGAGAAATAAAGTGCTATGGGCCAAGTGACCGACCAAAATAATCCTCAACATTTGTAACAGGTAGAAGTACACAAGGATAGTAAATCAGTAATAGTATATTAGGCGGACATTCTGTCAGAAGCTTAAAGAGTGAAAAATCTTATATTTGGAGGGGTAAGATAATCCTCAACATTTGTCCTACCAAGTTCAAATTTCCAACCATTGCCCCTCATTGGCAATATTTCTCTTTTTTAAATCCATTCGTTAACCCAAAACCTCATGTGGATTGTGGATTGGAAGTAACTGTAAGCCTGTAACTCATTCTCTCTCAAGTCTCAAAAATCATCCAAAACTAAAATCCAATGAATCAACCATGCTCAGACCACAAGTTGTAGTTTTTAGTTTCAATTAAAAGACCTGCTGTTACAGAAATCACTCAATGAGTTATTTGCTTCTCTATATCTTCAAAAAACATGAACTTAGTGATGTCTTCATTATTAGGACTGTTTTGACAAGTTGTTACGAGACTCGCTAACTACTATTCAAGGTGGAGAGCTAGTTTGTCAATAGAAGGTTTGTTCTCATTCTCATGCAAGGGTTTCCTTTGATGGTTCTCATATTGAGTTTGTGGTGTTTCACTATTTCTAATGGCTTGACCAGGTGTATTAGTGTGTCATATGCATTCGTCCTTCAATGGATCCATTTTTGTTGAAGCATTGGATCTTCACATAATTGCATCACTGGCATTGTGTCATGCTTAGATTTCTCGTAAAAAAGAGGTGACAAAACCAAAGCACTTAATGGAATTTACACTGATCTTGACCAATTTTGATAATTTCAACTTTATAGGTGCAGGTAATGGCATCAGCATCACATAATGATCACAAGTTTCAGAGCACAAATCCTTTCCATATCTGATTGAAACATTTAAGTTAAATGTCTTACTGCTATCATTCAAAACAAGAAAATGTAAATCATCAGCTATGTAAATGCAAAGTACCTCAAACCACCAATTGTGTGTAGTAAGACGCTTGACTCCGGTGAGTGACCTCATGACCCTACTCCAATACTTAAACTGCTTCCTTCTACAGGAATATGCCACATTTGCTTCAATCAATGACGACGAAAACTCAAGCAAAAATTTTTTCATTTGTAAACTAACAATCCCCAACGAACAGAGATTGGGAGCACGTATCTCCACGGAGTTTACCCTCTCTGGATCATCTTCAAAGTTCCAAATTGATAACTCCTTTAACTTGGAAGAACATATTTTCAAGTTCTCCAGCCCAACACAGTCCTCAATAACCAGAGACTCGAGATTCACGCATAGTGAAATCAAGCCACAAACCCAACTATCCATCAACAAAACATTGGCAAGAACCATCGATCGTAGGGATACGATTGGGACAGAATTTTTAGGATTAGGAAACCTAAAGTCACAGCTCCGGAGTTTCAAAAACGTAACTTGACTCTGTATGAGGGGTTCAAAAAGGAAGTAGAAGCAGCAATCTGAGTCGAGCTCGCTGAAGTCCGTATACCCGTGGAAGTCAAGGTCGAGCTCGACAGCGCCGTGGTTGATGGCGTAGTTAATCCACGATGGCACGATGTTGTCGTGATGTTCCTCGGTGAAGCAGAATCTCAGGCCGAAATAGTGGATGGGAGAGTGGGGCGATCGACGTGCTAGGGTTTGATTGACGTAATCAGCAAACAAATCGCGTGTTTCTGGGAAGGAATCGGAAGGAGGGAAGAGATTGAAATCAAAATCGAAGGAGGAGAGAGAGTGCCAGAGGTTTCGCCATTTATGGGAGATTAAGCAGGTACGAATGGCTTCTAGGGTTGGAAGATTAAGAGGTTTCGCGTGTTGCAGTATTGATTTTTTGAAATTTTGATTAAGTGACATGCTAAATTGTAAAAGGTGTTTTTGTGGTTAAATTTGATCCAAAATTTATTGAGACTAATGAGGATGCCCTAACGGGTTGTTTCACACTTACTTTTCAATTTTTTGGTTTTGCCTTTATTCAAAAAAATTCCTCGTTTGTTAGTTTTGCATCAATTTTTTGTGGATAACTTCAGCACATCTCAAAAATCTTTTCTATCGATTTTGATACAGAATTTTTGTTTCGATTATTATCTAAAACCAAAAAAAAATAAATTACTCATATTCAGCAACTGATTATAAATTCAATTAAATTATACTAAACGCAAATTTTAAGAGTAACCCAAACAGCTTTTGCTTTTTCATTTGTCCTATTTACTTAAAAAAAGAAAAAAAAAAGTAACTTAAAAAGAAAGCATCTTAAAATGTAGCCAAATAAGGTCTAATAGACATTCTTTACCAAAGGGCTCGTTTAAATCACATCTGATAAGCAACAGAGGTGTTAACGACAGAAGATGTGCGTGGAAACTTCATCTTCCAGAGAATGTTTGGTCGCTGGATGCTACAATCCCAACGGCTGCTATTCGAGGCTAGGGTGATTTCTTGCAACACTTTACCATGTCTAAGCAAAAACTCCACAAAATTGAGTGTGGTCTTATGTCTTGTCATTAGCACCGTAGCATATTGAATATGAATCCTTACAACCTTTAGGTGATGCTCAAGTGACTCGAAAGTTCGGCTTTGAGATTCCAAGCATTGTTCCTCGTCCCAACTCTGAAAATCCAAATTTCAAAAGAAAAAAAGAAGAAGATGATGAAGCAACAACAGGAGGTAAAATGATAATTATGTGACTTTGCTAAAAAAAAAGGAAAACAAAACTGCATATTATTGCATTATGAAAGTCTGAACTATTACAAGAATAATGAAAGGGTTTTATAGGTTAACCATAAAAACCTTAGTGAAATCCTAATAACCCAAAGGGACTAAAATACCATAAACATCTGCGAAGCACTGACACCTCTAGGGGTCGCCATATCGTAGTGTCCCAACACGCCACGTGGATGGGGACATGGCTAATTTGAATTTTTGAGGAGGACATGGTTGGGGACACGACTGGGGACACAGAATGGGTCAAACTGAATTTTTTAAAAACTTTTTGGGGGAAATTTATAATTAATCAATACTTGGAGTAAAAAAGTATAATTTCTTCATATAATTTCTGTCATATGTATAGAAGTTTTTCTCCTCTTGTTTTGTTTATATTTTATTAAAAAAAATTATATATTATATTATATATAAATAAATTTACACATGGTGTGTCCCCTGTCGTGTCCGTATCCCCATTTTTTTAGAATTCCCGTGCCCCAGTGTCCGTGTCCGTGTTCGTGTCCATGTCCGTGCATCATAGATGAACATAAAAGATAAATAACAATAACCTTACCAAAACCTAATGACACAAAAAGACTAAACTACTCTGAACATTAACAATAAACCCTCAAATTATGCTTCACTAGAATTATACTCCTACTCCACAAGTTACGGTCCAAATAAATTTTCTTTGTGAAGAGTTTGAGGCAAATTGACTAGCACATAAATGGAAAAATAAACACGAAGGTTTTACTAAGAAATTCAGGTCATGGCACGTATTGCACAAGTTAACTACATATTGTTTGATGAATCTATTGTGAACTGATTATCTGTATTTGAATAGATATTCGAAGGTAATGAACACTTAGGGTATCTCATTACTAAACTGTTTAAATATCATCCACATTAAAAATTTATTTTTTCAGTAATGCGATACAATTGTAGAACAATGCATCAAATGATCTTATCATCATTCAAAAGTTTCGAAATATATTTGGGTGCATAAATTGTAGTCCGGAACAAGCATAACATTAGTACTAAGAAGAGATTCATCACATACAGAGGAAGATTTCAAGTACTGAAGCAATGTTTAGTGTTTGTGAAGCATCCGATGTCAGTTTAACAAGTGTCAAGAATGGTTTGGAGTTTTTCTAGGAGTGTCGATATTGGATATCGGACTCTGTCGACGCGTCTCTTGTTCTTAGGAAGCATGTATTTCAAGTAGGCAGCATTCGAGGAAATTCCCAAAAAAAAATTCATAAGAGTAAACGGAATTAATCAGGTTCATAATTACCTCATATCCAGTGTCAGGATAATTATTTACACTTATAGTGATGGTGTGGAGTATTGGAGAGCTTCTAAGTAAGCATATTATCCCTGTGATTTCATCTTTGGTCATGTTAGTGTAGAGCTTCAAGGTCGTGAGGTTACTGAAAGAACATGGAAGACCACCAGCACAATCTATGTCTCCTAAAATCTGCAAGGGAAAGCAAAAGGCTATTGATGAGTAAAAATTTCACACTATAGTAATGGAACATTACACTAGCCAAAGGAACTGGCCTAATCAATTGCGAGGTCTGAGTAATTAACCATGGAGGATTATAATCGATTTCTTGTACCTCCTCAAAACAACTGAACTTATAGGGATCACATATAAAGATCATACTAAATCACAAATAATATCATTACCCATGTAATTGCCCTCAGAAAGTGTTATCAATATATAAATCTTAATCGTAATTAATAAGCACATAAAATTACTGACAAGTTAAAAATTGAGAGAAAATAACAATTCTACAATAACAAAACGTCCTCTAATAACCTAGAAAGTTATAAATATGGATAGTGCTAATGCTTAAACTATTTTTAATTGTGTCAAAACTCAAGTGCATGAAATGCTTGTACTGTAAAGTACAAGATCTTTATGCATTGGAGTTTTGCACAATCAAAAACAGTTTTGGCATTATCACTATCCATGGATATATATACATTTGCACAATCAAAAACAATTTTGGCACTATCACTATCCATAAATATTTATACATTTGCTAATATTAGCATAAAATCAAAAGATCATTCACTCTACAAGCTAAACTGTGTCTTAGTGTCACCTTTATTTGGCGTAACAAATTGTGTGTTTGTTTTTGAGAAACCGCATACCAATACAATATGTCAACGCTATTCGTAACCATTGTGCATAGCTGACTTTTGCCTCTTCTCTTTGTTGAGAAAGTTGATCTTGATTGGGATGGAGTAAGCTTGGTTGAATGACAACAAGTGAGTCGCTTTGGGTTGTATCTTCAGAATGAAACAAGATGAGGAGACTAATCAAGTCAGACAGTTGATCAATCAGTTCAGAGATGAAGTATGAGTTGGAAATTGTAGTTTTTAGTTAATTATATGTGAGTGGAATCTGTTCTACATATATGTGTATTGTGTGTGTGTTGAAGGGGTGTGAAATACACAAGAGAGAGTGAGTGGAGCAAAAACCTAGGGGGTTACCCCCTCTGGGAATTTCTGTGTAAAAGGTCAATGAAAGATTCTTGTTGTAATTTTCGGTAGTGTGAATGAACAAAATGAGTCATTTAGTGTACAATTCATTCCTCTCCCACCAAACCCTTCAGCATGATTAATTTCTTTTAGTATAATCTCAATAGGAATTTCTCTTACTTTGGGTAAAGATTGGCAGGACAACAAAGGAGACAATTTAAAGATCTATAGCACATTTTATCCCAAGAAGCATACGCCTCACATGAAATGTGTAAAAACGTCACACAGTCAAGGTGTAGGTTCTGCAAGGTAAAGCATAAATTTAAATTGAGATGTTTTTGGATAGCCTAGCCTTGAATCTAGCATCGAGGCACCACTAAGTTAGGCTTGGAAAACATTGATTTAAGCAATCACTCTGCATTATTATTGTTTTCAGTTTTATCCACCTTCTCTGCCATTAGGCCCATTGCCATTGTGGAGTAATGTGACAAGGGATCATCTAAGAGGTTCAACAAGCTCACTGACGTCGAAATCAACTTAATCAGAGCTAGCTTTCAAATTGAGAATTGCATCACAAGCTAGATGAGAAAGCAGTATTATACTATCAACATCCAACGAGGGTAATTAGGAGAAACAAAACCACTTAAGTTTTCTAGTTGCAATATAGATTCCTATTTCAATCCAGGCAACATGAGGTAAGGAATAAAAAAAAGACCATAGGTGGTTTTTAGCACGAAAAAACATCAGTGCATCTTACCTCATTTCCTCGCCCTTGGCTCTCAAACATTCATTACATACATGCATTTAAGATGGAATGGAGATGGAAAAACAGGCAGAGTTATTCCAAACTTCAAACACAGAGATCTACCAGCAGACTTGTAACCTACAAACTATTTAGAATTTTATTGAGAAACTGACCGCAAGAACTAGGCTTCCAACACAAATAGATTGGGCAAAACAGATTGCAGATAGGACGTTGGATGCACTCTGCCATCTTGCTTCGTGTATTGATTTGAAGGGAAAACTAATGGAGCCCTTATTGAAGCATCTGAAGCTCTCCGTCGTAAATTTCACATTAGTACCATCTTGCAAATAGAAAGTGTGGAGACTTGGAACAATAATCGTGACGGACTTTTTGTAACTTTCTAATCACAATTTGAGTTCAAGTTTCTCGGACCAGAAACATCCAAACCCTTCAGCTCCGAACCAAAAAGTTTCAAAATTTCAAGGCATGGGCAGTTGATATTGAGATTAGTCATCTATATAAGGACAGAAAGTATTTGAATCTAGACATAAATCCAAGGGTCCAAAACTATTACACCCAAAATTGATGGTTAAGATTTGTTTTCACCTAAGACTTAAGGGCTCAGATTTAGTCCCAGTTACATCAACAATCACCATGAATTCAGTAACTCAAACTTTTTCCCGCTCAACATCACACACGTCTGAATGACTGAAACTGGTGACTACGACTCCTGTAACTGCAATTTCCCCTCCTCTCTCCCTCTCTCAAATCCGCCACAATTGCCCCTCCCTCTTTCCTCCCCTCTCATAAAAAATCTGCTTTCATGACCACCAAAATCGGAACTCCATGTTTGTGACTTCATCTCAACAAAGGCACAGAATTCAGAAACCTTACAGTGCAACTTCCTGCAACCATCATCTCACAACCACCGAAAATGGTAGGGTAAATCTTTGAAATCTTGGAATTTCCACTTCTTCTCAATATCTTACGATTTATTGTCAAACAAGCCGGTCTCGTCATGTTTAAATGTGGCACGGCAGGTCAAGGGCAGGGTTGTAGACGGGCTGGGCATGGGCACAACACGGACACGACATGAGCACGGTATGGGCACGACACAATAAATATTAATTTTAAATGTACCCAAATTTGTTTTTTAGTGTATTAAAGGAATTGACAAGCTATGTCATTAATCATAGAAAATTAAAATCATTACTCCTACATAAAGACAACTAATTTTTACCAAAATTAGTATTTCCTAAAAAAAAACCTATTAATAATTATTTGTTTCGAAAGAGTATAGATAAGAATATACACACACACACACACACACACACACACACACATATGGTAAAACTTCTAGTCCAAACCTCCCGAAAATAAGAAAAAATGATTTTTTTGTGTTGCAAATTATATATATATATATAACGGCACGACACGACACAACATGACACAATTATAAAACGGCATGACACGATTAACTAAATGGGCCGGCATGGCACGACACAAAACACGGTTAGGATGATGCTAAACAGGCCCTGCGGGCACAGCACAACCCTTTTGACACCTCTACTTGAGCATTACAAATCACATCCCAAGGAGGTGTTGTTCCTTGAAGGTTTTAGATGAAACACAATCTAAAACAAAACCAAAAATGAGAGATAAAGAGAATAAATCGAAATGAGATTATTAGCCTTTTAAACAAGTGTAACCCAGCAATCAAAGTGCGAATACCATCATAGCCCATATCAGAAAATAAAAATCTTATTCCCTCCGTCCCCTTTTAAGTGTCCAATATAGGACTCTAAATGAGAATTTTCATTTTTTTTTTACACCAAATGCAATTTTTTTTTTATGGAAACACATTTTTTTTAAGCATAAGAAAATACATGTTGCCCAAAGGGAACATTTAAAAAGGAATGGAGGGTGTAGAACATATCTATTGCCATCAACCAAGCTAATTAATTGACAAACAAAATCACCAAAACTCTCTGTTTTTCCGCATTTAAAATATAATTTTCGCTTTGGGGTACTTTTCAGTCAGTTTTTCAGGGCTTGGTTTCTTTTCTTTTTGGCTTTCTGTACCTTCGTATTGTGTGGTCTATCTTGTTTCTTCTAGTCTTTGTTTTTGTGTTTTTTAGTCTGTTTGGTTACTCTTTTCGGCTCATCCCTATGCTAGTCGTCACTTGGTATACTCATTCTCTCTTGGAGCTGTAGATGATGGGGCCCGTTTCCTTTGAGACTGCTTCTCTTTTGCTCTCATATGTACTAGATGATGGGGCAACTCTACTCATAATGGTACATCTTAGCTCCCTATAATCAATCAACTGCAGCTTGAAGATTCGTTGGATTGCTGGATCCTTTTGATTCACATTTATGGTTGCTGCCTTGAGAAGTTGCTTTTGTCCTCAAGATGCTGTAATTTCAAGGCCAGTGTTATCCTTTGTCTGGCATCTCTTAGTGCTCAAGGTTGTTTTCAATTGCAATGCTTTAGTTCTCCCTTAGGAAAGCCTGTCCTCCTTGAGGGCTTTTCTCTCTTTGGTTGGCATCTTGCCAACCATTTTTGGGTCGGGAGTGATTGTCCAAAGGTGGGATTGCCAACTTTGTTGGAATGTCTCGGCTTCTGCACCTTATCCATTTAACAGAATAAGATAATTTAAAAAAGTTAAAGCAAACAAAGGCGAATTCATATCACAGACAAGGAGCCACCACCACAAGCAATTAAACTCACGCATGTCTTAAACTATTAATGAAATGTACTGAAACAAATTTAAAAACTGACCTCAAGAACTTGGCTTCCGACAGACAAAAATCTGGCAAAACAGAGTGCTGATATAAACTCGGACGCACTATTCAACGTTTTAGAGTAAAAACATAGGAAGCCGGTATTGAGGTCGCTGAAAACCTCTGTTGTAAATTCCATGGGAGTTAAGTTTATCCAGTATATACTCCGGAGACTTGCGGCGCGAATCTTGGTCCAACTATAGGCATCTAGGAAGCAGTCTATGACTTGTAATTCCAGTAACCCAACGCCAGAAATGTCCAAACCTTCTAACCCCAAGCACCCAAGTTTTAAGATTTCTAGTCCCGGGCAATTGATGTTTAAGACAGTCATACCCCTGCAATTTTCCATCAATAGATTCCTGAGGAGAGGGAATCTTTCCCCGGAAAATAAATCCGAACCATCTTTGATGTATGCATAAGTCAGAGACAAGGTGTGGACCAATGGAAGGCCTGCCGAAGCAAGACACTTAAATCTAGGCTGTCTAAGACATGTTTGGACGGCTTTGGGAGGGTAGTGATGGGCATCATGCGTCTCTACCCTCTCCGTATGCAAAATTTCCTCCAAAAACGGACCACTTTTTTCACGGACAGGGTATTTCTCCTGGTGATTCAATTTGAGAACCCTAAGCGTTTTGCTACTGAACAGACACGGAGGAATAGAAATACTACCTTCTAAATAAACATCGAGTTCGAGTTGTTCGATTGCGTGATTCATTACTCGGTTGAGGCAATCGAGGAGGCGGGTGGCACTTACGTTACCGAAGAAGCGGAAGGTTTTGATGTTGGAGTCTTGTCGACGGCGAGATAGTACGATGGGTATGAAATCGGTGGGTGATTGGAATTGGTGACTGAGTCCTGAGATATGGGGTGGGTTGGGAGAGAGAGGGGAGAAGTCGAGATGAGGGTTGGTGCGCCATAGGGATAGATGGTTCCAGCGCTTGGAAAGAACGGTGGTTTGGGCGGTGGATTTGATTGGGAGGAAAGAGAATATGCGGTGGAGTAATTCCTCTGGTAAATCACTGATTCTGTCGTTCGAGTTGTTATCGTCGGCCGTAGGGCTTAACAACTGTTCCTTCTTGGAGGAACGTGTAGTAATCATGGATTTTGCTATGGCGTTTCTCTTCTTCTTCGACTTGTTCTTCTGCAGAGCGTCTCGCTGCTTCATCTTCTTGGAGGCTCGGGTTTCCATTGATCGATTTTTGCTGCTGTCGAAGGAGCATGAGCTCTATTCCACTTGCAAGAGGACCATTTTAACCCGGAAAATGATAAGTGCTCGAAAAGTACCCAGAAAACTGTAATGAACTACTCTACCGATATTCTCATTCAAAGTGAATCTGAGTCATTCAGGCTTTATCCTTGAATCGATTTTATGAAATAAAATTTAATTTTGATAAACTGTAGTTTTATTTAGAAATGTGATAAAATGACATTATTTTTTCAATACATTAAATGTAATTTTGATAAAGGTGTTTTGTAAAAGATTTTGTGCCATAAAATTTAGAGTTGCTAAAATTTGTTGAAAATATTAAATTTTATCAAAATTAAATTTTATGAGATAAAATCCATTCGAAAACAAGATCTTAGTAATTTTTTGGATGTAGCATTGTTATTTTAACCCAGACAAACCAAAACTTTCCGATGTGGAAAGCTACCACCTTGGCCCGAGAGTCTAACGGGCCGAATGATATGAAAATGTTTTCCCATTCAATAGTTACAAAATTGGCCCAAAATTTGTTTTTATTTGAGGGGGGAGAAGGAAAATTTCACTTACCCCACTCAAGGAGGCATGCTATTAGTGAGTAGAAGTGGCCAAGAAAATCGTAAAAATCGGTAAATTAGACCAATCAAACCAAAGCAGTTTATTTGGATTTTTTTAATGTTTTAATGGATTAATTTTGGTTCTAAAAAAATGAGAATTGAACATTGGGTTGGTACCTGGTCTCGTAATTGGGACTAACAAATAAAAAATGGGCTAATACATCTGGACAGAGGAAGTACTATTTTTCTGTTGGCGTTCAAGGTTTTGTTTCACACTACTTTAGTAGTTTTTTAGCAATTTTGTTGGGCTTCTAGATTTTGAGGGTTGTTTTAATGGTAATAGGTTACATGAAGATGTTGCAAATAATTTGTTGCAATATTGCTGTCTATTCCTATTTGGAGACCCGTAGTGATCTAAATCACTAAATTTCCGTAATGACCTCAATTGTGGGCCCTCTATAATTTTTATTTGGGATCAGAACCACACAATTTATCATAAATGTTGAGTAGATCGTTTATGTAAAAAAATCAAATTATTTTGATATTGGTAGCCATATGTTTGGATGACAAATATCATTTGGAGAATATGTTGTAAGACAAATTTGTGTCAATTATGTGTCTACAAATCTCTGATGATCATAATTTTTTATACCCATAATTAATGTGCTCAACATTCCTGAAAAAATCAATTGTTTTGACCCCAAATGAAAATTTCATAGGGCTCACAATTGAGATTACTATGGAGATGTAGTGACTTGTGTCACTATGGGACCCCAAGTCCAATTATGTTAGCCATTTTAAAGAACTAGTGATATTTTACTCCGTTTTGCAATTTTTGGATGCTAAGATAGTTCAAAACCGGAAACCGAACCAAACCCGACAAGTCTTATGGATTGATTGTGGTTTGGTTCTATATGTGTAATATTCTAGTTATGGTTCTAAATTTTTTGGAACCGTTAGATATGGTTTGGTTCATGAATTTCTATAGAATCAGTCCAATTTGGACCACGTACACTCCTACTAGTGAGCGGCGAGAACCCTTTTAACACACACAAAAACCCAAGTCAACTGTCTGTGGAACGATGGACTATTATTAGTGTTGGTAGAAGTGCGTATAATCTCAAGGGTGTCTTCCCATTTTTTATAATTTACAGAAACATATGCCATTTCAAAAAACAGAGACTTGTACACAATAAGAGCAAGTCAGTGTTTGGGTTGAGCCATTGCCATTTTTTGGTCATGACTAGTGACATTTTGCCCAAAATGAAGCTTGTCTCATTGTCGTAGAGAGAGAGAGAGAGAGAGAGAGAGAGAGAGAGAGAGAAAACCTGTGAGGTTTCGTAGAGAATGGAGTGACGTGAGAGACCTCATCTGTAAAGCCCTTCAAGTCGTCTCCGATTGGTCCGATTATGTCCTTGAGTAACTTATTTTGAGGAACCACATAATTCTCTGTGTTGGTGTTTGTGTGTGTGCACTTGTGTTTTTTGCTTCGGTTTAATCTTTTGGGGAATAAAACAAGTCTTATTCTCAATAAAGTTGATTTTGTTCCTCTTTTTTTTTTAGAATATCACAAACTAAAATATAAAACTCATGAAATACTTTTCATAGGGAGGGACCAATTAGCAACTGAGAATGCCGTGTCGTGAAAAGAGATATAATGGTCCACTGAATGTATAGTCTGGAGCTCTGGGTGTTCTCCGTCAAGCAAACAACAAATTATGGTAGGCTTGAACATACAATTCGAGCAGATTATATACATGGATATTTAGTTCGGCTAACAAACAGGCATGCTGACACTAATTCAAGTTGCATGCCAATCTGAGAACATTGCAAATGTAAAAAATAGTTACAGAAGATTTGAGGGCTCAATGCTTGCCAAGCTCAAATCACGAATGCAAGAGCAATTTATGGTAGTAGGCACAACCAAACCGCGGCCATCAGTACACCAAATCAATGGCTAGTCATCTGCTTAAGTTGGAAGCAGTTCAACAACATGCCTAGTGGCAAGCGGCACCGGCAGAGCCGCAGAGGGCTAGACGACTCAGGGTGAAAGTGACAAAAACGCAATGGCATCCTGATTCCAGTTATCGTTTTGCCCAATCTATTAGCGAAGTGGGACATTGGTCCCAACAAAATAATTGAAAGGATAGAATCCTTGTGTGGCTTGAGTTGGATAGGGTTAGGGTTTAGAGGTTGAAGATGATGTGATTTGGTAGGTGTGATGGCTGTTTTGTGATGAAGTTTAAAAAATACTCCTACATTGGACTGTGAAATTCGATGGAGGCCAACCATGGACCATTTAAACACACATCGTGAATATTGGAACTCAATAGACTAAAATTCTTTATAGGGGACCAAAGTGCCACTTCGCTAGTACATTGGGACCAATGGTGAAATTATGCCAAATCTTTTCAAACACAAATGTTTAAGATTAATATAAAAGTTTCTAAGATAAATGTGGCTAAGTAAAAAAAGAAAGAAAGAATCATCCTATAGATTGTGGCCAGAGAACTTATAATAAAAACCACTTTGTTCTTCCCTTGGTTGTACAAGGAGTGTGCTCGAGGGAGCTACTACGGTCACCTTGCACTTTCTTGATAAGAGATTAGAACCTTACAAGATGTCTTTGCAACCTTCGTCATCTCATAATGAAGTTTTCGTCGCTGGGAACGAGTAACCCCATGGTTTCTCCTTAAAGCTAGAGTGATTTCTTGCAATGCTGTTCCATGCCTAAGCAATAAGTTCACAAAATAGAGCGTACTTCCATGCATCTTAGTATCGTGAACATAAATCCTTGCAAACTTCAGGTGAAACTCGAATGAAATGAGATTTTGAATCTGGGATTTCCCATATTGTTTTTTATTCCAACCCTGAAAACAACAATAGAGATAATAATAGCATTGTAGAGGAGGATAAGTTTTCCACGTTCAGTTAGCATTTGAACCACATCAAGCACCACGCACAGAAAATGCTCAACACAGATTTCAAAAATAGGGCATATCTACTAACTTAACTACTAAAATATCACCCGCATAAAAATTTCCTTTTTCATGTAATGCAATATGATGGCAGAACAGTATAAAAACAGGATCTTATCATCCTGTTCATATAAATTGTGTTCCAGAAGTATCTGATACCATAATTTTTTCTCAATCAAGAAGGGTTACAAAAGTGTCACGCATGCTTTAGTGTTTCAGAGGAGTATCAGTGGTCGACTCTGTAGAAGTGTCCCTCATTCCTAGGATGCACATGTTTGAAATTGGTCGCATTCGAGGAAATTGAATAACAATGATCAAAAGAGTTTGCTAATAAATCAAGTTCATAATTACCTCATTTCCTGTCTCGGGACAACTATTTATGCTTATGGTGATTGTGTCGAGTTTTGGAGAGCTTTTAAGTAAGCATGTTAGCCCTGTGATTTCATCTTTGGTCATGTTAGTATGGAGCTCCAAGGTCTTGAGATTATCAAAAGAAAATGGAAGACCACCTTCAGAATCCATCTTCGACAAAGTCTGTAAGGGATAACAAAAGGCTATGGAATAATTAACAATTCTTATGACAAATATGATAAAACTAAAATGGATGATGCAATTCCAATACCTTGACAGTGAGCTCTGAAGTCTGAACCTCTGACTCATGGTTAATAGTACTTGAAGGGAATAAAGGGAAATTATACACACACAACATCACAACTAATCTTTGTATTCAAAATTTCAAAAAAGTACATGCACAAAATATTGCACACACTAGTATTTCAAGGGGGTCCACAAAAAATCAGCTCAATCGGACGGTTAGAAGTTCTTGAACCATACTCCCACCGTTTCAAATCAAGAGTCGGAAAAAAAAATTAAGCACAATAAACGGTTCGGATCACTCGTGTGGGACCCAAAAGTGGGTCCCCAAAGGCGCTGTGTACATTTTTTGTACATTCCTTTCTGTACACCCAGGTTTATCATTTTGGATGTGGGTGGAGATCCCCCTAGGGGCTCCCCACGGCTCTCTCTCTCTCTCTCTCTCTCTCTCTCTCTCTCTCTCCCCCACATTATACACGACACAAACGCTTACATATAGGCTAGCACGGACATGACACGAAAACAGAAAAAGGAATTCTAAAAATATAGACAGACATAGCGGGGGACATGACAAATATTAATAAATAAATGAATAACTGTAGTATATCAAAATACATCATATTTGTATGGGGTAACAGTTTATATACATAGATATATACACTTTTCTTTAGATATGTAACATGTGTGTGTGTGTGTGTGTGTGTGTTTGTGTGTGTGTGTGTTTGTGTGCATTGGAATCTATGTTACATGGACTTGGGTCCAAATGGGAGTCCAAGCGTTAGACCTTCCTAAACTTAAATCTTAGGATACTGGAATATGTGTCCCCTAACTAGGTATATGTATGGGAACACGTCGTGAACACTTGTTCGTAGTATATATTGTATAATTCTTTTTTATTATGTATCGTAAATTATATTAAAAATGAAGTGGTAACAAAAATATGTTTTTGCTATTTCATGTCTGTGTGAGAGACTAGAATATTGCTTTTCTAGAATATTTGATATAAATATCATGACAATAAAGGATCCGAGTGTCCAAAATGGATACGTGTGTCGGACACATCGACACAGTTACTTCAACCAAAATGAAGGATCCATGTAACATATGTTGGAATATATACGAATACACACACACACACATGTAAGATGTATACACACATTGACGAAGATATACACGTCGAATATATACTCGGACATACACACACACATATATATGGCGTGTGTGCGAGAGAGAGAGAGAGAGAGAGAGAGAGAGATCGTGAGTATATATGTGGGACACACATGTCCATGCCATGTTTCCCACGTGTCCCCCACCAAAAAATACTGTAAGTTAATTCAAGAGACACACCACGTGGCCAGTGTGTTACAAGGAAGCTACGGTGAGGCCTCTCTCATTTTGTCTCTTTGTCCCTTACTACCAACACACATTCAAGTTTATCACCCAAAATAGTTTACCACTTCACAGCAATATTTTGATCTTTGTACCCCTTTCCTTTTTCCTCTTGAGATTTATTCTTCTTGGCACCCCAAAATAAATAAAGATAGGGATCACATGTGAGTTTACGTTTTTACGTTTACTTTTTGAAATTAAGTACATGCAATGATGATGTTTTGAAGGATAAAAGGAGAAAAAATATGATGAGTGCAATGATGATGATATTCCCCTTATAAGTTGAAATCATGTGTTACTCGGACTCGCCTGTTTTTGATGGAGTACTCGTGTCGACACGAGTAGACACTGGTACGGGATTCGTACAGGATCCGGCGAGAGAAATCCGCATACGGCTGTTTGTGGAGGTCTGGTTTCATGGAAGAAGAAGAGGGCGAAAGGAGCAAGAAGAAGAAGAAGAAGAAGAAGAAGAAGAAGAAGAAGAAGAAGAAGAAGAAGAAGAAAGGGAAGTTTTACCTGGTTTGGAAGAGAAAACATGACTGTGTGGAAGCGGGGAAGATGTAGTCGCCGTGGAAGACCATCGTCAAAATATTAGAGTGAAGAATAAAGGTTGCTGGCTGCTGCTAGTAGTCTTTTTACAATTAGGGCTTGTTCTTTTGGGCTGCATATTGGGCTTTGTAGGTTGTATGTTATAATGGACCTGTTTATTCTTTTTGGTCTAGTAATGGCCTTGTACATTTGGGCATTTAAAGTACATTTTATTATTCTCTATGGGCTTTTAACATTTTATCACAAAACAAAGAATCAATGTATATTTAATACATAAATTAACTATTTTTCACATATTAAATATAAAAAAATCACATATTAAAATTAAAAATATTAAAAATAATTGCCAAAAATATCATATTTGGCGTATCTTTGCACCCGTGTCCAAATCTGGATCCATATCCTCGTATCCTGTATCTTTAAACTTAAGGTGTCTGACGCCTAGATTCACACCTGCACCCGATACCAGTACCCGAGTCCGAGTAACACAGTTGAAATCCCCAAAGGGACCAATAAATTGGCCAGAGGGGGTATAGATCAACAACAAGATGGTTAATTTGACTCCTTAGCTTGTATTCGTCTTCTAGGCCTTAGCTATCTAGAGGTAATGTGACATAGGATCACCAAAAAGTAGGGGTGTCAGAAAAAATGGAGGAACAAACCAAACCAGAAAACTAGACTAAACTACCTGTTTTGTTCTATTTTTTCTTAGAACCGGTCTGGTCTGGCTTCTGAAACATTTTGAAATTTTTTCCAGTTTAGTTTCCAGTTTGAATGGCTTAGGAACTGGACCGAACCGAACTGGATATATGCAAAAGTGTTAGGGGAGGGTTTTGAACCCCATACCCTATATGTAATTCACTTATCCACTGAGCTACACATCCCCTTATGATTCTAATATAGAATTAATGTATTTATTAGATTTTTCCCAAACCCAAATCCCTCTCCTTAACCCCCACACCCAGTCTAAAATCCCCATATCTAAAATCTCTCCTCTCTCTTTCCTAGGCGATCTCACTGACTTACCACCATGCCACAGTCGACCCACCGGTGCTGTCATCATCATAATCTTCCGGCGCCATTATCATCACTCTATCTGTATGTCTCACTCTCTCGGCCCGGCACCATCACCATCAATGACAAGCCATCATCTTGTTGATCCGTCATTGTAGAGAGGTAAATCGACCTTCTCCTTTTGACAAATGTACTCCAACTATGACTTTGGTTCTTTTTTCCTTTTTTTTGGATGATTTAGTTGATCTATCTGCTGGAAATCTTTTGATCTAGGTTTTGCTTTTCACTTTTTCTCTATTAATTCTCCAAACTAGTCAAACCAGCCAAACCAAACTGAAACTGGCTGAACCGATTGAAACCGAATCGATCTTGTTTGGTCCGGTTCCAGTTTTTACATTTCCCAAACCGGATAACTGGTTCAGTCCCGAAAATCTCTCCAAACCAGACCGGACTGGACTGGTTACCCCGCTACCAAAAAGGTGAAAGCCACAACTATTGAAAGCAAAACACAAATCATGAGAAGGAATTACTTCTTTCATTAGTCCCAAAGTGTTGACCCATCTTTTCATTTTAAGATATCCGATGCTAGTAGAAAGAGTGCTAGTAGAAAGAGTTTAACTTTTTCAATTTACAATAGGCTAATAACATATTCAAAACCAAGAATAGTTGGGCAATCTTGAAAAATAAACCCTATTCAAGTTTGGCTACAGTAATCGCACATCTCCTTTACAAGTATGCATTGAAAAAACGGTCCAAGAATGTGAGATAGGGGAAATAATTTGGAAGGAGAATATCAGCAACTTGTGTAATGCAGCAATCAAATTGGGACTACTATACTAGCCAAGATCAGAACCTAAAAACCGAATATTGTAAATTATCACAGTCAAGCAAGGTACTAATTGAAAAACAAAACAACTAAGGCTATGTTTGGTAACACTTCTGTTTTTTGTTTTCTGTTTTCTAATTTTTGTTTTTCCTAAAAAGGAAGTGAAAACAAAAAAATATGTTTGTGTGAGATTATTTTCAAAAAAAAAAAAGAGTAAGAACATAATTATGAGTTGGTTGGAAGTGTGCTTGGGGAGGAGGTGGTGGGGGGGGTGGAGATGGTGGGTGGTGGCGGTGATGGTGGTGATTAGGGTGGTGGGTGGTGGTGGTGGTGCGTGGTGGTGAGGTGGGTGGCGGTGATGGTGGTGGGTGGTGGTGGTCGTGAGTGGTCGGAGGTGGTGATTAGGGTGGTGGTGGTGGTGGGTGGTGGTGGTGGTGGTGCGTGGTGGCGGAGGTGGTGGGTGGTGGGTGGGTGGTGGTTGGAGGTGGTGATGGTGGGTGGTGGTTGGAGGTGGTGATTAGGGTGGTGGTGGGGTGGTGGCGATGGGTGGGGTGGTGGTGGTGGTGGTGGTGGGTGGTGGGTGGTGGCGGTGATGTGGTGGGTGGTGGCGGTGATGGTGGTGCGTGGTTCTTGGGTGGTGGTGGGTGGTGGTGGTGCGTGGTGGTTGGGAGGTGGTGGTGAGGTGGTGAGTGGTGGTGGTGAGTGGTGGTGGTGGTGGTGGCTAGAGGGTGGTAGTGGGTGGTGGCGGTGATGGTGGGTGGTGGCTAGAGGTGGTGGTTGAGAATGAGAAAACAAAAACAGAAAGTGAAAGTTGAGATTTTCAACTTCCCCAAATTTCATAAATAGTGGAAGTAAGAAATAGAATTTGAAAGTGAAAGTGACACACAAACAATATTCTTGTTTTTAAATTGTGAAAATTCTGAAAACAAAAACAGAAAACAGAAAATGAAAGTGACACCAAACAAGGCCAAAAGTTTCGGGTTTCCACATTTGAATCATAGACTGTCGATTACAAACAAAAGAATCAGGGCAAATAGCCTATCCTAGAATATATTCAACTCATTCAATCACCCTTCTCTATAAAATATCCATTACATGCATGCATCCAAAATGGAATAGAGAGGGGGAAAACCATGCAGTCTAGACTGTGTTAATTTTTTTGGGCCTTTTTTATTTTTTATTTTTCTTAATGAGCTTTCCTAACCTTTTGGTCAAAGCATATTAAGTTTTCTATTCTTTTTGAGAAAAATTGGAAATGTAAAACGAAGACTGAAAGTTCAAAAAAATAAATTCCGAATAGATAAAAATAAGACCACCTCTGTTTTCACTTCTTCTTTTTTTGTTTCTAATGACTTTTTATTTATTTATAAACTTTTACTTATATTTGTTAAGCTTTTTGATTCACAAATGCAAAATGTAAAATACAAAAAATAAACCAAATCCAACGAAAGTTTAGACAATAACCACCACGAACAATTAAACTCAATTTTGCTAAACTGCTGAGCTATAGTGTACAAATTTCTTGAGAAACTGACCTCAAGAAATGGTCTTCCACTTCCAAAAACCAAAGATCTGGCGAAACATAGTGCAGATAGAAAGGTGGATACAATCCGCAATGTCGCTGTTTCTGGTATCTTGGTGGAGTCAATATGAAGGGTGCATGTATTGAGGTCTTTGAAGCTCTCTGTTGTGAACTCCACGAGTTCTCCGTTTTGCCAGTATAAACTCCGGAGACTTGGGGCCAAAATCTTGGCCGAACCATTGACACATCGGAAGCACCTTGTGACACGAAACTCCAGTAACGCAATGCCACAAATATCCAAATCTTTTAAATCGAAACTCCCAAGTTCTAAGATTTCTAGTCCTGGGCAGTTGATATTGAGATCAGACAATCCTCTACAATTTTCCAAGCACAGTTTCCGAAGGAGGGGAAAATTTTCCCCTGAAAACAAATCCGAACCACGTTCAAAGTACGCATTAGTTAGAGACAATGTGTGGACCGAAGGAAGGCCCGACGAAGTAGGAAAATTAAAATTGGTAGATGAGGTTTGCAATTGAAAACATCCTCCCCAAAACTTGCGGTGATTTCGGTGATACAATGTGAGGACACCGAGAGTGTTGCAATTGAACAAACACTTGGGGAGATCAAAGCCAGAGTCTAAATAAACATTGAGTTCGAGCAGTTCGATTTTGTGATTCATTACCCGATTAATGTAATCGCGCAAGCGGGAGGGACTTATGTGACCGAAGAGGCGGAAAGAGGTGATGTTGGAGTCCTGTTGACGGCGAGAAAATACGATCGGTATGGTATTTGAGGGTAGGCGAGGCGATACCAGCGTGGGAGAGGGACGGGAGAAGTCGAGATGAGGGTGGGAACGCCATAGATGGGTCCATCGTTTGGCTAGGACGCTGGATTGGACAATGGATTGTATGGGTAGAAAAGAGAATATGTGGTGGAGTAATTCGTCCGGTAAATCACTGATTCTGTCACTGGTGTTTTTCTCTTTTGATAACTCGTTTTTCTCCATAGCCGATCGCTGCTTCGTCTTCATGGAGGTCGTTGTCTGTCTGCCTCCTAGACCAGGGTAGAGGTTTATTGAAGGGGTTTCACTCGAATGAGTTTCCAACTGCACAAACAACACTACTTTGGATCGAGGGATATGAAGAGAAAAGAAAAAGGGTAAATTTCACTAACCTCCTCCCCTGAGGTTTGTGACAAATATAGAGAATTTCATTATACTTTTTGAAATTTTACTAACGTTTTTTATTTTTCAAACTAATTGTCACTTATCTCCCCTACTATTACTTTAAGGTTGACGTTGTTAACTTTTGCGTAAAATGACTGTAGTATCTTAGTATATATTCTCTGCCTAAAAATAAACCTATTTTTTATAATTGAGTTGAACAAGTTTTTTAAAGACAATTTTTAGAAATGTGAAATTTTTGAAAACATTTTTTTGGATAAAAAACTAATTGTTGGTAAACCTTAATTAAAAAAAACAAAGTTTTATAAATTTCGAAACCTTTATTTAAAAAATTATTTTCAAAACTAGTTTTTTTTCAGACAAAAACTATTTTCGACCAAAAAAAAAAAAGAATCTTCAATAGTTTTTGTTTAAAAACTATTTTTTCTAGAATAAAAAATAGTTTAATTTTTTTTCAAAAAACCTTTTTAACTCTATTTTTTTGTTAAAAAATAATTTTGTTAGGGTGGAGAATAAATACTAAGAGTACTACGGTCATTGTAAAAAGTTAACACCGTTAGCCTAAAAGTAAGGGCAGGGGATAAGTGACAATTAGTTTGAAAATTAAGAAAGAGCAGTGGAATCTCAGAAAGTATAGGGGATGTTCCTATATTTGATAGAAACCTTAAAGGAGGTAAGTGAAACTTATCCAAAGAGGAAAAAAAATGGTCGATTTCTTGTCAAATCACTTATTCGGATACAACATTTTCATGAAAAATATAGAGAAAAGTACAAAAATATATATTGATTGGCACTTTTCCTTTCTCAACTAATCTCACTAATAAATTAATAATGGTGAGATTTCGTGAGAAAGAATGCCCCTATCTTATCTCACCCAACATATAAGTGTGGTTGGGTTCAATTATTTTTTTTATTTTGATCACCTGGTTCAATTTTGTTCACTCAGGTAAAAAGTAATTCAACATTATCCACTACCTTACTACTAGTTGATAATCACAAGATAGGTTACCCGTCTAATTACATGACTCTTATCTTTAACCAATTTTACTAATCTATTCTTAGAGGTTGGATAGAAACAAAATACTCCAAGATCTATCTATCATTTTTATTGTCGACTATTCCATTTTTTATTACTCTTAATAACTGTGAAAATTAAGTTACATGACACTTATCTTTAACCAATTTTACTAATCTATTCTTAGAGGTTGAATAGAAACAAAATACTCCATCTATCTATTATTTTTATTGTCGACTATTCCATTTTTTATTACTCTTAATAACTGTGAAAATTATGTTAATGAGTAAAAGTTTATACAATCATTATTTTGTCATTTTGAAATGTTAGTGGGTAAAAGTGGAAGACAATTTTGAAAAGTGAAGGTAATAGTTGATGTGAAATGTGTAATAACAATATTTATTTAATAAGTTGGATTTACGAAGCAATACACTTATAAAAGGGACGGAGGGAGTACAAACTAACATACTGATTTATTATTAGAAAGAGAATTTTCAAGCCTTGTCTCTTTACCACGTGAAAGGAGAAGTCAAGCAGTTTGTTTTGATTTTTAACCATTGTGATTCAAATTTAGGTTAAACATTGATTATTAATCATGTTGTAATTGTCTTAGGAGTATTTATAACAGCAATCCTTTTTGTTTTCATTTACAAAGTAAAAAGAAAAAGAAAAAAAGAACATTGTGCTTGAGCAAGTTTATGCATAGTTCATATTAAGGTGTTCCACAAACAAGCTTATTGGCAATAAGTCAGTAAAAAAAACTGACTTATTGAGTGAAATTAGATTGATGTATTGCGAGGGATTCGATTTGTCTACTTTTTGGCTTTGCCAATATTGTAAGGGGAAGGGTGTTTTGGTCATGTCATTACGGAGCTCCAAGGCCATGAGGTTATTGAAAAGGCATGGATGACCACCTTTGAATTCCTTCGACGAAGTCTGCAAGGGAGAAGAAAAGGGTAGGAATTAATCGATAAATCATATGACAAAGATGGAACAACTACGATGGATAACAGAAGAAAATATACATTGACAATGAACTCTAAACCTCAGACTCATGTTTAGAACTACTTTCTTGGTACCTTAAAAACAACTGAAGTTTGGGATCACATGAAAGAGCATATAAAAAATGACAATTAGAGACCAACACCAATATGATTAAATTGATTCCTATGCATATCTATTCATCTTCTATGCCTTAGCAATCGTAGAGCTATCGTGGCTTAGCAATCGTAGAGGTAGCGTGGCATAGGATCGCCAAAAAGGTTCAGCAAGCCACTATACTGAAATCAAACACAAATCATGAGGATGAAGTACCTATGTTGTGCACTAGGCTACAACTAAATGACATTTTCAAAGCAAATCATAAATGGGCTAATAATTTTTTGGATTATTTTTCGTCTTTATTCACAAAACTTTAAGTTTGGCTAATAATTTTATACTTTTTAGATTCCTCTCGTTGAGACAAAGTCAAAAAACCATAAAAAAAATCGATCGAAAACTAACGAATACAAATTTTTTTTTGAAGAAGGACAAAACCAAAAAACTAGTTTTTTCAATTTACCCAAACCACCCCTAAACCCTCCTCCCTCTCCTCCTTGGAGGATTTTTTTGTGTTGTTTTTTTTTTCCCCGGTTTAGGGTTTTAGGGCTTCTGCTGGGAGGGCTTCGCGACTTTGTGCAAACTTATTTTTAGTAACACTAAAAGTCTAAAACGCTCAAATTATTTTCCAAGGAGTAATTAAAAAATGGACAGGTTCGGACGTCCATCCTCCCCTTTTAGTTTTGGGTATACTGTAGGTTGCAATTTTCTATATCCACCTAGTAATCTGCTCAAAGTTTATATCGTGAATCTTATATGTGTGTGGGTTGGGTAATTTCGGGGTACATGAGTTGAGTGCCTATCTTTTTTGATGTGTAAAACTACATTAACCCGTATATTCATTTGTTTAAATGATCTAAAATAGGTGTTTTACATATGCACATGTCATCAGAACCGGCTCATACATGAATCTCATGAACCCTAGGATTTAGGCCCCCCTCAAAAAATCAAAAATTTTAAGGCCCCCCAATTAGTTAGGATCCCTACATATATATACTAAGGACAATACAATTTTGTACGTTTGCCGCTAAAAGTGTAAGACGACAAATGTTCGAATGATAGATTTTGAAATATTGTAGCGGTTGTATATTTTTGGATAACTATAGGTTTGCATTTGTAATGGTAAATCTTCTGTAATAGTTTTTATAATGACACTTTATTGGCCAATTTTTGTATACAAAATATAGGGTGGGCCCCTCTTTTTTTTTCCCAGTGACTGGATCTCGTTTAATAAGTTCGATTTAGACCTCCCAAAAGTATGAACTAGCTCTGCATATTATCCTCAGCAAACTCCTCAAACTCAAAACTTTGCTACTTTACCAAGTGAAAACCCAAAAAACAAGGGGCATAACAGACTCCTTAAACTCCCCAACGATTTAGTTTGTGCTATAGTGCCTCAATAAATGGATGAAGATTTGGCAAAGGCACTGTACACTCCCAAACCCTTTCTTTCATATTTTTCTCTCTCTTCTCTCTCCTTTCTTTACTACAGTAATATTTTAAAAAGGGGAAATAGTATTTTAATAACATGGATCATGAGAACAATAATCCGAAAGTGAAACAGTCCCACAAAAAAGATGGATTGCGTAGTTGGTTTGGGTTTAATCAATGTAAATTTTCTTTCGTATAAAAAAAAAAAGGAATAATTTTGTCCACATAAAACATCAAATTTGTTTTTTATCATTGTTGTCATTTTGCTATACCACTATCTTATCTTCTTTTCTCTACTTTTATTTGTTGGTCAATGACCTTTTTGTTGGTTGACATTTTTTTTTATAGCAAAATCAATTGTGTAGAGGGAAAGACAT
Source organism: Vaccinium macrocarpon (assembly GCA_022606695.1). Classification (NCBI taxonomy): domain Eukaryota; kingdom Viridiplantae; phylum Streptophyta; class Magnoliopsida; order Ericales; family Ericaceae; genus Vaccinium; species Vaccinium macrocarpon. The sequence continues at coordinate 12,627,365 of CM040180.1, forward strand.
ACAAATTTTTAACGCAAAAGTAATCACTTTCACTTTTTAAATACCGTACAAGATTTTCTCTCTCCAAAAACAATGAATTCTACATAAAAGTTTAATTTGATGATCCATGCAAAAAGCCAAAATATGGATAAATAAATGGAAAAGTTATATGCATTTTTTAACGAGACTAAACAATAATACACAAAAAGTTGATGCAAAACTAAAAACATGAAAAAAAATCAAATAAAATCGAAAAAATAAGCCAACTAAATCTTCAGGCCAAAACACATCTCAATTAACTTACAGTGACTGTTTGCTATATATGATAAGTTATTGTCCCTTCAATTAGAAATGTCGAGTAATAGTAAATAAGCATTGAAGTATTCCAAATGAACTTTCTTTGTAAGGTTACTTTTTAGATATTTTGCTAAATTGCAATTTTTTTTTTTGGTATAGGTGTTGAACGATTAATGAATTTTGACAATTTAAACTAATTGCGTGTATCTAAATTCATCCTGTCAAAATTCATTAATCGTTCAACACCTATACCAAAAAATATATATACATCCATAAAAAAGAAAAGAAAAAAAGGCCGTTGTACCCTTTCAACACACGAGAACACAAAAAAACATATCAATGTGAATTTTCTTCCCGGTATCAAACGGGTACAATGCCAGATACATTATTCGCATGTATGATTAGTGTCCACCTGTTCCACCCATTGTGCCATGTATATACATTATGCATTCATGTAATCTCGCCTGTGCATAGCACGGGTTCAACGCTAATATAGATTGTATTGTTGGAGCATTAATGAAAAAGACATAAGTAAATAAGTGCTGACTAGTAATATTTTCGCTCAAGATTTGTTGAGGCTTATTGGGAATGCCCTTACATTCTGTTTCTACTGTTTGATTTGATTTCAAATTGGAAGCATTTATTAATTTGTATCTTTCGCATTTGTGCTATATTTTTTTAGTGGCAAAAATGGTAGTTAAGGTATTGAGTTGCACCTGAGGAGCATTGAATAATCACTTGGGCTGCATTTTAACATTAAGGATTGGCATGGTACGTGGTTTCTCCTAATGTGTGTGATCTCTCTACTTGTTTCGGATGTGATTCATATTTGCATTCTCCAACCATTTGATGAAAAAAGAAATACTTGTGAGATTGTTGTTTGTTGAACTACAATGCACGCATACCGTAGATTGATCTCAATAATCAAGAAAAGAATACAAAATAGGCCAAGAAGAAAGTAGTTTGGCATGCAATCCACAAAATTTAACATCTAATTTAGCAATTTTCGGAAGTAGAATAAACATCAGAATCGTAGAAATTCTACATTTTCTTGTCCCTTGGCATTAAACTACGCTTGCCCCGTCCCCATTTTATAAGGAAACACAAACATTATCCACTTACCCACTGTAGTATCCTAGTATCCTGTACAAAATTTTAATAAATTTATGTAACTCTGAGAATAACAATGACATATGAGATAAATATGAAAGAGAAAATTGGTGACAAATAATGATACTCCTATATTTGGGGACTTGGGTAGGTGTTGTGCAGTAGGTGATGTGCGCCGTTTTGTGCGGCAAAACGACGTAGTTTTGGGCACACCTTTGAAGCTTCCAAGGGCTTTGTTTGGAGGAAGAAAAAAACACTGCAAAGTGCCAAACCCAAAGTGCCTAAAACCATTATACCCTACCCCAACTTAAATTTCTTAAAATTGAACCCAAAATTAACTCTTCAAACAAAGCCCTAGAAGTGTACCAAGAAAATGAACAAAACTACGTCATTTTGCCGCACAACACGGCACACATCACCTACTGCACAACACCTCCCTGGATTCTTTGGGGAATTGGGGTGGGTTGCATAACTCATTTAAGTATAGAGGACATGCATAGAATATGAGCTCCAATTCAAACCTTGGATGAAGAGATTGGTTTGACAGCAATCGATTTTTGGGTGAAGAGATTTTTACCATTTTTGGTTTGAATCAACAATTAATCAACCTTATTGTTAAACTCCACTAGGAAATAAACGTTGAAATGGTATTAAATATACTTTACATTTGGTAAAAGTTAAATTGAAAAAGTGTTGTGTTAACCTATTTCGAGAATATAATGGGTGAAAAGATTTTTTTCCCTTGAGACAGAAAATTTGACTTGATTAATTCCTATTTTCAATTGGTACAATCTATCCGTAAATAGCAAGATTAGTTATAGTCTTATAGTAGACCCAAATTTGAAATTAAAAGTGTTGAATCCAGTATAAAAATGTTGAATCCAATGTCAAAAAAAATAAATCCAATGTCAGAATTCAATTTAAAAATAATTTTATATTCCAAAAAGAAGCGTTTCTCCTCTGTTTTTCAGTAAGTGTACATCTTTCTTGGGGCATATTGATAGTGGTTTGAAAATTTTTAGGCAAATCTTTTTAATTGAAAATCTTATGCGAAACCTAGCTAGATTTAAGGTTTTCTAACCTTTCCAGTTTCTTTTTCAAAGAACTTCTACACGGAAGCATAAGCTATTGGTTTCGAAAATTGAAAATCTTATACAATATAAAGAAATTAAAGTGAATACCTTTCGCTGTAAACAATATAAAAAAATAAAAGTGAATACATTTCGCTGTAAAAACAATAGAATTGATATTGGGACTCCTTTTTTCTCTATTGGCACTCCTTTTTTTTTGTTTTTATACATGAAGTGCAAGAGTAAGATTACCTAATAAAAACCAAAAGGGAGTGCCAAAAGAGAAAATGAGTGTGTCAATAACAGTTTGACGCAACGTAGAAAAGTGAACAAGAACAGAATCACTCCACGAACAAATAACAACTCTTCTATAATCTAATAACCCGCAGGCTGATAGAATTATAGAAAAAGAAGAGATAGTCTCTCTTATAAAAAAAAACACTCAATATATTATTCAACCGATTTGCCATAAGGCTTACAACGTTTATTTATAGGCTACTAGGACCCAAACATGTTAGTAAATGAATGTACAAAAGGTAATACTTGCTAATCAAGTACACCCTTTACCAAAAATAAGAAATATGACTATAGATTCCTAAAGACTGCCAAAACAAGCAACATTGAAACGAACTTCCTAATTAAAAGATACTAGAAAATAAACATGCCAAAACAAGCTGCATTGAAAGGAAACTTCCTAATAAAAAGATAATAGCAAAGCAAAATCTTTCCTATCATGGAAAATATATCAAGATTTTGGAGAATTGCAAGACTATTTCGATTCTAGAAAAATCCACCAAAATCTTATTACTACTTTGCCCTTGTCTTTCATGATGATCCATATATGCACAAGCAATCAAGTCTGCATCATCCGCTCCGAGTTGGAGAGAATTCGGCCTCGAATTCGCAGGTTCATCATTGGAGCTATCACCGTAATATGGAATGAGATGTTTGATGTTGAAGACATTAGAAGTCCTCATATGACTTGGGAGCTTTAATTGATAGGCGTTAGAATTAATTTTTGCAAGAATCTCCAGTGGCCCAATCTTGCGCGCGGCTAACTTATTATATTCCCCTTCGGGAAAACGATCTTTTGTCAAGATTGCCCACACAAAGTCCCCAACCTCAAACTCTACTGCCCGACGCTTTTGATCGGCAGCTTGCTTGTATTTAACAAACAATTCTTGCAAATGTTGTTTTGTGGCCTTATGAACTTCCGTAGCTTAGTGATCAACATGTCCACCTTGCCATGGACGTGCTTTAAGTCCGGTACTGGGCTAAGCCAAGAGGCACCCATGGGTTGAACCCATAAGTAGCATAAAATGGACTAAAGCCGGAGCTGCGATTAACAGAATGGTTGTATGCAAACTCGGCTTGATACAACTTCTGATCCCACGACTTTAATTGATCACCCACCAAGCAACGAAGCATGTTGCCCAATGAACGATTGACAACTTCGGTCTATCCATCAGTTTGAGGATGATAAGCGGAACTAAAATCAAGCTTAGTGTCGACCATCTTCCATAAGCACCGCCAAAAATGGCTAAGGAATCGTGTGTCTTGGTTAGATACAATGGACTGTGGCAGTGCATGCAGACGATACCCATCCTGAAAGTATAATTGAGCAGCATTGATTGCATCTGTTGTCTTCTTGCAAGCAATAAAATAGGCCATCTTTGCAAATCTGTCCACCACCACAAAGATAGAATCGCTGCGCTTTTGAGTTCTAGGCAAGCCTAGAATGAAATCCATGCAGACATGGGCCCAAGGCTGGTTTAGGATAGGGAATGGCATGTATAAACCAGCGCTGGTAGCAGTGCCCTTTGCCACTTGGCACACTCTACAACCCTCCACAAATCTCGCAACTTCCTTGCATATCATCAACCAATAATAGGAATTGGTGACCAACTTGATTGTCTTGTCTCACCCAACATGGGCCTCATCATGCAACTCCTTAATTATTTTAAGATGCAAATTGTCCTCCTGAACGCACAACTGATTGCCTTTGAAAAGGAATCCGTCATGTGTGAAAAAATTTGTCCGCTTTCCTACTGCCACATCTTGTGAAATAGGGCCAAAATAGGGGCCACTAGTTAGCAAATCACGGAAGGAATCAAACCCAAGCACCTTTAAATGCATAGTGACTAAGAGGTGGGATCTTCGACTTAGGCCTGCCTAGTTTTCCAAAGCAAATTTATCAAAAATTGATTAAATCACCCATTGATTTTATCAAATGAGGAGGAGGATTGATAAAATCTCATCCTTTTTTAATGTAAAAAGCTGAGATTTTATCAAACCTCCATCTCATTTGATATAATCAATGGTGATTTTATCAAATCTTGATTTTATCTTTGATAAAAATTGTTTGGAAAATTCAGTTGTTCAAGGTTCCCGATTGGTGTCTTATCATGAAGGTGAACTGCTAAATATAGGCAGCCCATGCGACATGTCTTGCAGATAACTTAATTTGACTATTGATGTGTTTCAGCGCATCATGGTCAGAGTAGATGATAAACTCATTATAGACCAAATATGAACTCCAGTGTTTAAGGGCTTGAACAATTGCAAAAACTCAATGTCATGAATGTTGTAGCTGGACCTGGAACCTCACAACTTATCACTATAATATGCCACCAGTCTGCCATGTTGACTTAAAACAACCCTTATGCCAACCTTTGAGGCATTGCAATGTAGTTCAAATGGCTGTGAAAAATTCGATAAAACTAGAACAGGTGATGTAACCAATTTATGCTTTATCTGATGGAAAGCTACAGTGACAACATCTGTCCACTCAAACTTTCTGGCTTTCATACAATCCGTTATGGGTGTCATGATAGTACTAAAATTAGGAATGAAACGACAATAAAATGAGACTAACCCAAGGAAACTCCCAATCTCGTGAACATTAGTTAGAATAGGCAATTGCTTGACAACGTCAACCGTGCTCTCATCCACAGATAAGCCACTCTTTGACACGATGTATCCCAAGAATAGAACACTTTCTATCATAAATGAACATTTGGGCATGGCTGTTATGAACTTTTCTCATCATAGTACTTCGAGAACTTCACGAATATGTTGTTGGTGTAGTTCAGTGGTGGTACTGTAGATAAGAATATCGTCGAAATAGACCACTACGAACTTATCGATAAAAGGCCGAAATATTTGGTTCATGACTCGCATGAAAGTACTTGGCACATTGGATAGTCCAAATGGCATCACCAGCCACTCATACAAGCCTTCACATGTTTTAAAGCCTGTTTTCCACTCATCACTGGGCCGGATACGAATTTGATGATAACCGCTCTTCAAATCCAGCTAACTAAACACCTTCGCTCCTCTCAATTGATTTAGCAAGTCATCCAATCGAGGTATAGGAAAACTATACCACACAGTGATTTTGTTGATAGTGCGACTGTCGACACACATACACCACGTACCATCCTTTTAGGGAGTAAGTAACTTGGGTACTGCACGTGGACTAAGGCTCTCGCGAATGTGACCCTTCGAAAGTAATTCTTTAACCTGACGCCTTAACTCTTCATGCTCCCTTGGACTCATTCGATAAGGCGGGTGATTTGGCAAACTACAACCAGGGAATACATCACAATATTCCTCGATCAATTGTTGCACCACCTTTGGAACTGATCCTCCTATAGCGCACTCCCGCCCAATAAGAACATACACTATCCCAGAATCCATCGCCTCATCAACGAACTCCTTCCTTGCCTAGAGACTGTTGCTCTCCCCTAAAACAAGTTTAGGTTATGCCTCTTTGCTCGGTAAGAATACAATTTTCGTTTTCCCAAACAAAAAACTATATTTGTTCTTTTTCCCTTCATGTTGAGCATCTCTATCATATTTCCAAGGCCTCCCCAATAAGAAATGACAAACATCCATGGCGATGACATCTCACCATACACTATCCTTATACTTTGACCTAATAAAGAAAGAAACCAAACAACGTTTGGACACGGTTACCTCATTTCCTTTCTTAAGCCATGACAGCTCATAGGGACTTGGGTGCTTTCCCGTTGTTAATCCTAGGTCCTGAACAGCCTTGTCCGACACCACGCGCTCACAACTTCTAGAATCGATAACAAGTCGACACACTTTGCTGCCAATTATACAAGTTGGTTGAAAGATGTTATTGCGGAGCCATTCATCACCATCTGCCTGTTGGGGAGCAAAGCATGCTCTGCAAATGACCAACAAAGGCCCCTCATCACCCTGCACAAACAGCTCCTGAGTTTCCTCGATTGCATCATACTATGGCACTTACTCATGATCAACTGATTCATGCATAAAGCCATCTGAGTCCACCAACAAACTTTTGTCTTCTCTATCTCCCTTTCCGCAATCAACCATCCTATGGCCTATCTCATTGCACTTGAAACAACATGTGGTTGTTGGGGCATGGTTAGGGGGACCGATCACAACTGCCATCCCATTGGCACCTTGCAGGGCTGGAGGATTGGAACGACCCATACTACTTCCACTGCAACTTTGCCATGTTCTTATATTTCCAGTTCTTCGACTAAATTGCTTCTCCAGAGTAAGTGCCTTCTGGTGTGCTTCTGAAACTGATACTAGATTAGCAAAGTTTAGGGCATCTTGGAACTGCTACCTCAAACCACCCACATATCGCGAAACCAACTGATCTGCTAATTCTATGAGGTTGTTTCATGTCAAAAGTTGATAAAATTCTTGGGTATAGTCATCAATAGACCGAGCGCCTTGCTTTAAATTTTGCAGCTATAGATACAACAATGCCCTCACATAGTTGTGGGGTAAGAATGCTGCACGCATCTTCTGTATCAATTTCTCCCATGAGCAAATCTTCTCCTTTCCCTGCCGAGCAGGGTCTATTTGAGTTTTTTGCCACCATGCGGCAGCACGTCCTCAAAATTTTGTTGCAATCAAAGGAATTCGTTTGTCCAAGGTCTCCTCCACGGTCGCAACCCAATCTAGGAATTTATTGTGCTACAAGCAACCTTTGAACTTTGGTATGTCGAGTTTGAAGCCTGACTCCCACCGATTGAATGCCTCCTCGACCACTAGTTGTCGCCTTTGTAGTCGGTTGACAGAAAATGAATTTTCGTCTTCCTCACTCTCGCCATGGTCATTTTCCTCCTCCACATAACATGAATTAGGTTGTTGATGGCGGAACACACCATTGAATGCCTCCTCGACCTCAAACTGCTCCTCCATATGTTGTGCTATATGGGCCTCCAGTCGTGCTTCTCGCATAGCATCATCACGCTTGTACATGTCTTCAATAGCGGCTTTACGAACATTACCTCCTCGTGGCATGATCGATCAGGAACCGAGCCTACCCTCTAATACCAACTGACGCAGCGTAGAAATGTGAACAAGAACAGAATCACTCCACGAACAAAGAACAACTCTTCTATAATCTAATAACCCACAGATTGAAAGAATTTTAGGAAAAGAAGGGACACTCTCTCTTATAAAAAAAAAACACTCAATATATTATTCAACTGATTTGCCATAAGGTTTATAGAGTTTATTTATAGGCTACTAAGATCCAAAAATGTTGGGAAATAAATGACCAGAAGCTAATCAAGCACACCCTTTACCAAAAATAAGAAATATGACTATAGATTCCTAAAGACTGCAAAACAAGTAGAATTGAAAAGAATTGCCTATGTAAAAGATACTAGAAAATAAACATGCCAAAACAAGCTGCATTGAAAGGAAACTTCTTAGTAAAAAGATAATTGCAAAGCAAAATCTTTCCTATCATGGAAAATATATCAAGATTTTGGAGGATTGCAAGAATATTTTGATTCTAGAAAAATCCACCAAAATCTTATTACTACTTTGCCCTTTGTCTTTCGTGATGATCCATGTACGCACAAGCAATCAAGTCTGCATCACAATTCTAAAAAATAATCGACGTGTCCTCCCACTACACGAACACGGCTACTATAAAAAAAGATGTTAGTAATCAACATGAAGCATATTAGCCAACAACAAAAGTGGGTAGAAATTAAAGAAGACGATATAGTCGGAAAAAACATGAAGTTTATTGACTATCTTTATTTTAGTGATAAGGGTGAGAGGGTGAGAGGGACGGGAGTGTTGAAATTTGAAATTTGAAATTTGAAATTTGAAATTTGAAATAAGTTTAGTTTTAAACTCTTCCATAAATGGTTTCCTTAATTGTTTTTTTTTTAATCCTTTTATATACCTCTCGTGCATTCCTTTCTCCTGTGTAAAGATGGAAACAATAATTTAGATTTAGGGATGCATTAGGATTCCTTAGTTTGTAATTCAAAAACTATTTATGGATATATTTAGATGGTTTGATAATGCCACACTGCTTAATTTTTTTAATCATCACAACCCAATCAATGCTTGCCACTTGTCACAATGAAAGACATTCTCCCTAAAACTCATTCTGCAATACTATAAAAGAAATCATGATAAATGATGCCAGAGGATGATGATTAGTCCATGCCTATGCCTATGGAATTTTAATCGGTAGAGAAAAGCTAGCATTGCGTATGTTCAATGCACGGGAGAAAAAAAAATAAAAACGAATCTCAAGGCTCGCACTTATGGTTGCAAATGAACCGAGCTACTTGTAAACAGCTCGTGGCTCAGCTCATTAAGGCAAGGCTCGTTTAATAATTGAGCTTTCTCGAGCTCGAGTTCAAGTTTTTGGCTCGTTTGGTAAACAAGCTCAGTAAAGCTCATCTCGCAAAACCTCGTCTCGTTTATGTAGGCTTGGCTCGTATAAAGAGGCTCGTTAAGTAAATTTCATTGACTCGGCTCGTTAAGGGCTCGGCTTGGTTACAAGGAGCTGAGCTCGAGTTCAATTTTTTACGCGAGCTTGAGCTTTACAAAGCTCGATTCAGCTCGGCTAGTTTACACCAGACAGAGTGGGGGAACTGCGCAACAAACACGTTGTGCGGCTCCCAGCGCGGTTGTGCCGATGTCCATTCAATGATCGAAAATGTCTATTGCGTAGAGCTCGTTGAATACTTACTATAAGTGTGCCAAAAATCTACTTGTTCAGATATCATTAAATGTTTGATCGAAACACATAAAACTTGAAAAAAATTAGAACACATATGACTTGAAACAGTAGATGAAAACTAAACCCATTTTTTTCATGTTATTTTTTTCCCGATGACATACTTAACGATATCCGAAAGATTTGATTTTTGGCACACTTGTAGTATTTCGACGAGCTCTACGCAATGGACGTTTTCAATCATTGAATGGATAGCAGCGCAGCCGTGCTGGGCACCACACAGCACGTTGCACATCACAAAGTTGTGCAGCACCCTCGGTCCGTTTACACCCCTACCCACACAGAATATATCTTGTTTTTAAACTAGTAGTAAAAAAACAATAAAAAACAAACTCTGACTCCATCACGTACCAACTTCCTTCCTCATTTGAAAGTTTCAAACTCCTAAACTAACTCCTTATAACACTCCCCCCTCAAAATAAACCACCATAATCGAATCCAGTAATGAAAACCAAACCAAATCCAAAAAACTTATGGAAACAAGATCTGCCAAGAAGAAGAGACTCTCCATTTCCCAAAACAAATCTCATCGCAGCGGCGGCGAAGACCGTATCAGCGACCTCCCCGACGCCATCCTCCACTACATTCTCTTCCTCCTCCCCATCAAATCCACCGCTCAAACCGGCGTCTTGTCGAAAAGATGGCGATCTCTCTGGACCTCATTGCCCGATCTCGATTTCACCACGATCACCCACTTCCCAAACAACAACATCGTAACCACTCGAAAGAGGGTACAATCGCGTTTAACCAAAGGAATGGAATCCATGGAATTCATCAACCACGTTTTGTCTCGCAGGGGTAGCCACTCCGATCTAAGGACCCTCCGCTTCTGCGCTCAATTCACGTTCTCTCGGCTCAACAGCCTAATCCGTTGCGCCGTTAGACACAGAGTTCGAGAACTCGATATCGAGGTTGCCACCAATGATTACTTCAATTTCCCGAGATGCATTGTCACGTGTGATTCGTTACAGGTTTTCAAATTAAAGTCTCGGTATCCGGGTTTTCGACTACCTCCTCCGTGTATAATGAAAAAAGGGTTCCAATCGCTCCACACTCTATCTCTCTCGCTCGTCATTTTATACGATCAATCGTCTCTTAACGATTTATTTACAGAGTCGTCATTCCCGTTGTTGAAAAAACTGAATCTCGACGCTTGTTTTGGGCTAAAACACCTCAAAATTTGTTGCAAAGGGGTTGAGGATTTGTCTGTGGAGAATTGTTTTCAGTTGAATGATTTGGAGGTTTTTTGTGGGAAACTGGAGAGGTTGCGGGTGGTAAGTTGTTTCGATGTGTATGGTAGTGATAGTTGTGTGAAGATCAATGCGCCGAGGCTAAGAATTTTGGTTTGGGAGTATAATGCTATCACAGAGAGATGTTGTTTGGAGAATTTGTGTACAATTGATGAGGCTTCTGTTGGGTTCTTTGTACTTCATGAGGAGATAACTGCAGGAAAGCTTTTGAGTGTGGCTGGTTTCCTATCTGGTCTTTGCCATGCCAAAAGTTTTACACTTGAAAACCGATGTGTTGAGGTATGTACCTATATATCCTTCTTTTTCTGTATGTACCTATATATCCAAACTGACTTATGGCATAAGTGAATGAAGCCACCACTTCGGGCTCCTCCAAAAATGTAAAAAGAACTGCATATCCTTCCTTTTCTAAATTTTCTTCCCAAATGTAGCATTTTACGTGGTTAGTAGTTGGATAACAACCGGCCATTTTGAACTCTGGATGTGTTTCCATTCGACGATTTTATTTTCACGCAAAACCGTAGTAATTATTACTACATTGGACAATTGTTAAGAACAAGGACAGCATTCTTAAAAATGAGCTACTCTTCATGAGTGAATAAAGGAGTTTGGCAATCTTAATACTAATGAGCAAGCCAGGCTGTAGCATTTGCCGGCCCACATTTTGTGAAGATTGCATGCTTTCATATACTGTAATATTTGTATAAGCTCACCGGCCTGTGTTGGGATTAAAATCGGAAGCGTCCAAGGACTAGGATTCGAACGCGACCATAATCATAACCAATGAAAATATAACGAGAAATAAAGTAAAGGCAGTGGCGGATGCAAGATTGTAGCTGCAGCCTGCAGGGGAGCCACTCCATAGCAAATATACAGAAAAATAGAAAATGTATGGAAAATACCCTACTACTACTCAGAACCTAGAGGGACACATGCATGATTTACATGGTTTGGCAATAACACGATTATTCCAAGAAAAAGAAACTGGTCTTTCACTATGAGAATAATTTGCACAAGTATACTGAGTATGAAAGACCCACATCCAACCCCTTGTATACTTATTCATACAAGAAAACACAATCTCACCCCAAGCTTTGCAAGACACTTGCACACTGTTAATTTTTACTCACAAGTTTTCCTCCTCTCTTGTGCTCTCCTTAATTAGCCGTATGGCCCGTATCACACGCACTTAAATAGACATCACATGCAAAGTTCCAAGAGGAATATTGACAGTCATAATCAGGTGATAATGTAGCATTCCATAGAGAAGTCCTTGGAATTTAAACAACTCATTGGGAATTAATTCAACCCATCCTTGCAAATACTACTGGGAATTCGAAACCATCCCAACAATCTGTTAGATCTTTCTTATGAATAGGCACAACATGATTCCAAAAATAGTGAAGTTCTTCTTTCAGGATCAAAAGTAATCTCTACAGGAAGAAATGAAAAATTAACAATAAACGTTACTAAAACTGACTTTTCATGGTTTTTCAAGTAATGTATTGTGGAAAAATGACATATCTTGATTTTTGTGAAAAGCTAGTTTTTGTTAGTGGAACACCCCCTAATAAGATTATCTATGCCACAAAATTAATTAGAACTTGTTACACAAACTGTCGTTTTTCCTAAAAATGTCTTTTTTTTGCCTTTAGGGTTAATATATTGTGAAATAATGACATGTTTCACAAAGTGTGAAAAGTAAAACAGTTTGCCAAAAAAGCCAGTAGTTTCTAAAACAATTCCTTAGTACTTTTTCTCTATTATCAATTGAAAATGACATGTTACGAAAATGTGAGTGTAGATGATATGGTAAGGACTTTAGATTGTCAAAAGATAGAAAAAAAAAGTGGAGTATTTGTTAAATAAGAGATACTCGACACCATTGGCAAATGTCAAAAGCCCCTTTATGTTTTGTTGCTTTAGGCCTCAAATTATGATGAATTATCCCTCAAATGTATTGAAAAAGGCAAATTAAGACAAATAAGTCAAATTATGAAAAAGACATACACAATCCTGGTTGGAAGGCTTGTCTGTCAGCATTGGTTACACGGCCATTTCCCAAGAAAAGTGATAATGTAGAATTGGCACCTTTCAACCTAGACACGATCCTCATGCTCTATTAACTCATTCTGCCTAAGAATAACCATTTCACATCACACGCATATTTCGTTACACTCACACATTCGATATCCGCAATGCCTTTTGTTATTGATTGCAGATTCTGTCGAAGAACAACCATTTCACAAGTACAATTCTTCTGCATCCTTTCAATAGTCTCAAGACCTTGGAACTACACACAAGTCTCGACAAGCATAATATTCCAGCACTAGCATGCCTGTTTCGAAGCTCACCTACATTGCACACTCTCATCATAAATATTGTCAACGACTACAAGATCGAAAGGAGAGTGAGTTCCAACATTGTAGCACTATTTCTCCCCTAAAACATAAAACTTTGTTCTATGCTTTTGCATGTATTATTCTTAACAGCTTAGCTTTTTCTGTTCTGTTTCAGCGATGGAACAGGGAGTTGTGGGACCTGTCTAGCTCAGGGGAAGATCGATACTGGGAATCGCAAATGCAAGCATTGAAGTCCTTCTTGCATCACCTAAAGGTAGTAAAGATTGACGGGTTTTCAGAGTGTGAGAATGATATTAGTCTGGCAAAGTTTTTGCTCAAGCACGGAAAGGTGTTGCAAGAATTGACTCTTTCCTTGGGACACTACAATGCTAGAGATTGCATTCGGAGAGAACGAATTAAGTCACAAATGATGCGATTCTCCAGAGCTTCTTCTAAAGCAAAAATCGCTTTCCAATAAGGTTGGTTAGAAGTTCGCGGAAGGAATGGGTCTTAAACTGGTGAGTGATGTCACGATGTACGTTCGATTTTCGTTCATGTTTTGTAAGTAATTTGCATGTTGAAGAGCTAAGTTAGCATTCTTTTGTTGACAGGAGCTAATGCAGAGATTGGAGAAGGGCAACAAAGTTTGGTGAGGTAATGCAGGTGATCAAACTACAGTAAACGAGTGATTAGACCTTATCTTCTGTGAAATAGATTGAGCAATGGTTGATTAGTTGGACATTTTGCAGATTCTGGGACAGTTTAAATTGTTGATGCACAATTGAGAAATTCCATATGATGATTTCCTGCATATTTGATTGAATGCCTAGACAAATGTCAAAAATATTTTAGTATGTTTTCGCATTTCCTGTGTACATTATTTTCAACGATATAGCATTGGTTTGATTTCATTTAGAAGTACAAAAAAGTTTCTTCTGTTGTTTTGCCCATTCATTTTTTCATCGACATACTCCAACCCTATTCTCTATTCTTACTACCTACTCAAAGTTGTTGAGCTAAATAGAAGGAATAAATTCCAAACCCAAGATTGGGTTTGTACTTTGTAGAGTGATAAGGCACAAGACAGATCTTTCTTTTTGAGAAAATGTTAGGTACATACAATATACCTAAACACACACAAGTGTGTAAGTTTCACACCCACTTCACATCCAGTGTGTGTGGAGTTCATACACTTGTGTGTGTTTTTGGGTAAATTGAGTTTAAATTTTTGTGCGTACGTAGTGTTTTTGTTCTTTTTGTACCATTTGCACTTGTTTGGAGCTTTCACCTTGAACTTTTGTCTCGGTAGACTTTGACTGGAAATGCAACTTCCTTTTGGGCAGAAAATCAAACAAACCAACCCATTAGGCCATACGTAGCGTGTTGCTAACCCCACAAACTAGTCAGGTGCTAGCACAGTTAGTTAGCTTTTTTGTTTTTGTTTTTGTTTGCAATGGTGTAATGAGTGTGTAGTTAATTTGTGTAAGTGACCAAAATTGTTACTGCAAGAGTCACAGTTGACTCCAACAGCAGCAACACTCCAAGTGGGGCCAACACTCCAATAGAATAAAAAGTTTCGGATTAATCACAACACCACTGACACAGAAGAGAGGGGGGGGGGGAAGAAAAATGATACACGCCCTGCTCCCCGCCCTAGGCCCTAGCCCCTACACGCCATAATTACTATTTTGCCATTCCTTCCCTCTTTTAATTACCCTCCAATATATTATTTATATTAATTATATTAATTCATTTATATTACTTTATTTATATTACTTTAATTTCTTTAATTACTTTTTTTATATTACTTTAATTCTTTTAATTACTTTATTTATATTAATTTATTTCGTTATATAAATTAAATTAACTATTTAATTCATTTAATTCATTTAATTATTTATTTAAGTCAATTCTTTAATTCAATTCATTTTTTATTTAATTATTTATTAATATCTTTTTCTCTTTTAGAGCTTCTTTATCAGCCTCGGCAAATTTTGGACCAAATATAACCTCAAAAACACCTTTTATACTTTAGTAAGTCACTTTTTTAAAAACTCACAGAATCAAGTTCTTTATTCTAACTTTAGTGTATTAAAATATTCTCTTTTTTTTCACTTCTATTTTTCTTTTCAAATATCTATCTATTTTTTTTTTTACATTTATTACTTTCAAACAAACCAAAAAAAATAAAAAATAATACTTTCCCAATGGTTGTTGATCCATGTCACACACTCAAGTCACACACCCATGTCATACACTTATGTGATACACACATGTGATACACTGAATCTTAAATCTAGAGAAAAAAAAATGTGACACACTCAAGTCACTGATTTATTTAATTATTTATTTATCTTTTTTTATTTATTTAATACATTTTATTTACGTATTTTCATTAATTATTTAATCTTATTTATTTAATTCGTATATTTAGAGATCTCTACAATGCGGTCTATACATTACAAAATATGACAGATGAGGTACTACGGTCACTGAGTTATTGGATGCCTACGGCTCCATAGCCAAATTGGATGGACTGTATGAGTTTGGGGGTAGTCATCGCATCACGATACAACATTGTACTACATACATTTTGATGTGAATGCTGGAGGTTGTTTAACTCACTTGACCTTGAGATCCCGTCCAGTTTCAATCCAATAACGCCAAAAAATAGCTATTACCCATATTAACAATCACTTCGTGCAACTTTTTTTGCACCCTCGTCACCCTGTACCACCCATTCCAATATGGTGGTGGCAGAATGTGTCGATTGAAGCTGCAGGATAGGTTGTTACTTATAACGTACATGTTCAATTGTGGTACAACATACTGGGCGTCGTGCCAGAACCACAATTTGGAGGCAATATTGATTAGGACTGAACATTGTCAATGTAATTATAATATTTATTTATTTTTAAGCATAATTGTAATATTATTCACTTTTAGATGTTTTTTAATTTCTTATTCATGGTTAAAACAAATTAATTAAGTAATTAAAATAATATAAAGTTTTAACTATAAAGTCAAATTTATATGTGAATGTAAAAAATAATTTACTTGCAAATTTAATTTGAGTAATTAAATAAGTAATTAAATAAATAAAGATAAAAGAAAAAAAAAAAGAAAAAAAGAAGATGTTGTCTGGGTCGAAAAGGGAAAAGGTATTGTGGGGAAGCTGGTGGGGACCATTTGAGGGAGGGAAAAAGTTGATACCCTCACATATTTTTTTTACACTTTAACAATATTTTAATATCACTACAATATTTCTTACCTTAACAACATATTTTGTCAAAATAACATATAAATGTGTCACTTTTTACGCTCTTATATTATATAACTGTATAAATTTAACTCCACCACTACGGATGGCGTTAGAGGTACTTGACCGGTAATACCTCTGACAATCTAATCAGAATCTTTTTGAGAATTGCTCAATTATAATGTGTAAATACACGTATGAAAGTGGGCTCCCTATTTTGTTTTCGAACTTTCCGTCGTATTTATAGGTGTTCCCAAGTTGCTTCTCAAACAAGTCATTACCTTCTTTGCCAATGACTTTCTCAATAATCGTGCCCGTAGAGCACCTCACCGAGTGGGGATTCCCGTTCATATGCACCCTGTCACGCCTCGATTTTTACCGGCTGTTCACCTGCTCTACTTCGGTGATCATATGAGCGACACTTTCAAAATCATGACTTTTAAATGCGACGATTGTGAATTAGAAGGTTCGTAGCTGTGACGCGAGCTTTTATTAAAATTTTTAGAGTCGCCACCTAACTTTAAATTTAGGTGTGTCAGGTCACCCGTTAAAATTGTTTTTCAAAGACGAACTTTAAGAAAAATGGTTTTAACTCTTCTTTTTTATTTTCTTCCGTTTGAGCATATTATTCTTTCAAACGGGCTTGAAATTGACCCTCTTTTAAGTTTGCGAACATAGAGATGGGCTCAGAAATTTTCTGCTAGTGGGGAAGGTGTAGGCACCCCACATCCTCCGTTCAGCACTTTTCTCAATTTTAACATTTTTCAATTAAATATCCTTGGCAAATAATAAATAAACAAAGGAATTTAAATTATTTTAAAATTCATATGCTAGAATCTAAAGGTCCGAGCATGTTTCGGGTGGGTTCCCACCTTCCGTGTCTCGCGTTTTCAGATTTCGACATATGGATTATCATTGCATTGATTTTTTTTTATTTTTAGAAATAAGATTTGCCAGGGGAAAACCAATCAATTGCAAATCTTACTTCTGGTTTTTAATGGAGCGGAATCCTTTATTGTCGGGACACGATTAATAGACTAATTTGAAAATCGCCATCAATCGGTCACATGCTACCTTTGAGATTCCGTAAACATATATATATATAAAAGATATTGAATGAGTGGTTTTTGAATATGGAGATTGAAAGAGGGAACACCCCCTGTGCTGGATTAGATGATACTCATTTTGGGTGGTAATTGATTTGAATTGTATGGGCTAGACGAAAATATAACTTGAAAAAGTGCCGAATTCGGTTTCACTATTTTCGAGCTATATTAACGTTGTCACATATAAATTACTACAAATCCTCGATCGGACTATGATTGAAAAGAGATGACTGGATTTTTGTGGGCTTTGGACTTAGGCAAGGCTTTTTATGATTTTTCTTGGGAAGGGAAGCAGAGTTTTTTTTTTGGTTGGAGCTTGAAGCATTAGAGAGCAATTTGTTCTGTGGGAAAGGTGAGGCTCTCGGCTTTTTGTATGGGATTTGGGCAGAGAGAGAGATGAGAACTGTGAGTTTTTTTTCCTTTTCTTTTCTTGATTCCCCACACCCTAATGCAGCAGCCCCCTTCTTTTTCCCCATAATGCAGCAAAACTGCTGCCTTTCATAGACAGAATGTCGGCAGGGAGGCTGGAAATTTATCCAGTGTCGTGTGCGCACATGGGAGCTTGTGATGGTGATCAACGGCTGAGATCGAAGTAGGGGTGATTAGACGCACTGAAAACCAACACATGGCATGACGGTGCTGAAACCACCCATTCGTCGACTGACATTCTTCATTGAACAATGAATTTGCTCCACTGGGATTGAATTGAATGATGGAGGTTGGGCAATTGTTAAAGCCGCGAAAACTTCTTTTACTGCCACAACTAATCAATGCTCTTATTTGTCCTTTGTTTTCAGAAGATGTCAAGCTCTTCCATTTTAGTTCCCAAACTGCCTTTTGCTATCTATCTTCTACTGGGCTTCTTATAATTTTTACTCTATAGAAAACGTCAAACAAATCTAACCGTAAAGAAAAAAACAAAACTCGTCCTTCTCGCTTTCAAGTCTTTTTAGGAGTAGTTTCATATTGTTCCACTCAGGCCCGGCCGGCCCTGTGGGCAGGCCTGGGAGGCCCAAGCCTGGGGCCCCACGATTTTTGGGACCCCTTCTCGTAGAAAAAAAAAATTATATATAAATTTTTTTATATATATATATATATAAAATGTCTCAAATTGAGAATAGGCCTGAGGTCTCGCGAAACACAGGGCCAGGCCTGGTTCTACTAGAATAATCAAAAAATACTCACTGTATTCAGTTCCAAGTTTTTAGAGAAAACTTTTTGAAGTGCAAACTTTCAAAATTTTCGGTTTGAAAGAATAGGAGGCCCAAGTGGCCACAAGTCATTAGTGGGCTCCACTAACCACACACCAAAACAAAAAAACAAACGCTTAGGTTGACCTTAACAGTACACATGTCAATCTCTTTCTTTTCTACCAAAATTTGCACAAGTGAACCAGATGTGGTAAAGCTATTTGTACAAAAATGGGGTAAAGGGGTTTTTTTTCTTTTTTTATATCAGTGGGCAAAGGCTGTTTGTTGGCATCAACTATCTCTCTTTTCATTTTTCTTGTACATTATTCATATTCACACCCCTAAAAATCAAGTCCTTCCCCTCCATCTGACCAGATTCCGGCCAAAACCCAAAAATCCAACCAAACTCAAAACCCAGAAATTAAAACCGTATTCCGGCCAAACCCAAAACCCAAAAATCCAACCAAAACCCCACAAAATTTCGACTAGATTCTGACCTGCCACATGCTCTAGTCGGCACTGTAGAGGACGAATGTAGTGGTCAAGTGGCAAACAGACCACTTGACGACGAAGGCAGACGTTGGATAAGTCGACGGCAACACCGATCAGTCATTGGGCTTTGGCGGTGGGGGTGTCGGTGTTAGTGGGAGAAGAGCACTGGACTTTAATAGTTTGTGTTAGTTAGAGATGGGCATTGGGACAAATCGGGGCCGGATATTACTATCTTCACCCCAATCCCCAAACCCCTTACTCATATCCATCTTCTATCCAATCTCCAATGGAGATTTATTTTTATCCTCCATCCTGGCTCTAAATAGGGAATGGGAATCCCCACAGGGATTTTGGGGATCCAACCATTTGCCCTAGAGTAACACGTAAATAGTTATAGAAACTCAATTACAAATCATTTTCCTTAAAATCCAATCACTTGGCAACCCCTGGGCATGTAAAACTTCATGTGTTTTTAGAACAACATAAAGAGTGCAGAAAAGTAGAAATTATGAAGAGTTCTTATGTATATTCATGACATTAATTAAAATTGATTAAATGTAACATGGATTGTCTAGTGGATAACATACATAATTGTTTCAAAGAAAAAGAAACTACATGAACAGAATGTGATAGTAACAAATGATAAGTATTCAAAAAACAATACTAACTACCTTCAAATAGTCTCTGAACCAATAAAAACAGTTCCAAATCACCCAAAACAAGTGTCATAATTAAAATTAAATTAAATTTCAACAAGATAGCAACAACTAATATAGCATTAATATATTTCATGAATAGACCCCAAAGTTTCATAATTCATGAATAGACCCCTATATTTTGGGAATTCGGGATGGGGCAGATCCGGAACGGGGCAGAGTAGGGAACAGATTCAGAGCGGGGACATGCTTATCTCCACCCCCTATCCAATCCCCAAACATTTTCAAAAAAAATCCTCATATCCTATTCAATCTCCAAATAGATCTCCATATTACCAATTTATTCGGATCGGGGATCGGATCGAATTCAGACGTGGCGGATGAAATGGTCAACCCTAATTATATTCCATTTGTATTTCCTTCTAAATTCCCCATCACTTTTCCCTTCCACTGACACTGATTAAAATAATCATTCAATTGATTATAATAAACAATGGAATTGATTATGCTCTTGGCAAAGCACGGTCAGGGATGGTAGTCCGAAAAATGATCCAGTGTTGCGCGCTTGTGCGACACGCAATACTCTGAAATGCTTTTGGTTGAGTTCCCTACCAGTGTCCAATCTAAACCTAAAGATAGTTAAAATTCTTGTTGCGACGTGGAGATAAATGTGGTGAAACTGGTGTCGTTTAATGTTGAAACCTGAGTGGTCGGGATAAATTTGGGTGTCAACACTCCCGAATATCTTCTTCCAAAGTTTCTGCTAAGATTTGACATGTTGTCGCCCTACCCTAATCAAGTTGTCACATCTCCCAACTGGTCTTAGTCTAGTCTTGTCACACTATGATTACGCTCCTCATTCTTTGTGACCATCGACTTATTCTGATTAGATTTTTGGGCATGCTCTACCCAACCTCTTCTGGTTGAAATCATATTTCTACCTACTCCTTTCATCTCAATCAAATTGGAGGTGGGCTTGCAGGTTCCTTGCGGATATTTTCATCATTTGAAATGATTCATTATGAAACCCTTTCACTAATGCTTCTTGTTATGTTTTACGATGCTTGGTAGAGATATTGACGGTGGGGGTTCGTATGTTGATGCCCACCCCCTTGAATAATTTCTCTTTGATCATATCAAGTTAATTTCGTCATCGAATAAGTCAATCTTACCGAGTTTGGTCATATTGAAATTCCTTCTCTTATATAGGCTAAACCTTAGGAAACTATCCATACCTATAGCTCATCCCCTAACTGGAGTTGTTTACCTTTTGGCGGGGTTTGGTTTCCACTATAGGGCATCTCTAGTGCACTTCTTAAAAGAGTACGTACCCCAAAGTGTCCTACTTAGCTAATTAAGAAAAACTCAAAAAATGCTCTCTAGTGCACAAGAATCAACTCCCTAAAATCCTAGGTGGCGCCCCTCACTCTCTAAAGTGTTCCATGTCACTACCTAAATTTGGGGAAAGACTTAAGGAATGAAGGAGAGAGAAAGAAGAAGACTAAAAGATAATGAAAATATATAGGTAGCCCATTAAAGTGCATTCCTCCTTAACTAGCTAACTAAATTCTCGGCACATTAAATAGGGCCCCACATGTGCTTACATGTACACTTTAGCAAACATTTTTTAGGTAGTGCACTAGAGATGGCCTTACCCTCCTCCATTGTTTATCGTTTTATCCCCCTTCTCTTCCTGGTTTCATTCCCTCTCAGTTGCGTGAATTTTTGCCAACCGTCGGAGCCTCTCTCTCTTTCTCTCTCTCTATGGTTCAGATCTGGGCATGCCAAATCCGTACCGGCTAAAATCATCGGTACCTCTATCTCGCCCGATATTGGCCAGAATTTCCGGTAAGCATTGGTATTTGAGCTGAGATGTAATTTATTGGACTAAAATTTCCCATGTAACATATATATATTGTAGATCTCACCTGGGCTAGTTCAGCCCACCTTAGCCCGTGGGTAGATCCGCCCTTGCAGATACTAACTAGTGTACCAACTATTACACTAATTGTCCATGTGGCACTCTTTTTAGTGGATGAATCTATCCATGTATTAAATAGTGCATTAATGTAGTAATGCCATGTGTGCATTTAGTGCAATAGTTGGTACACTAATTAGTGACTACAACATTATTACTCTAAATATATTGTCCAATTTAAAAACTAAATGAGTAATAATTAACAAATTTTCTCTTTTACCTTACCGTATTACCACTTAGAAAAGTATTACTAAGAAAAAGTAATTATTGAATGGCAAAATGAGACAAACATATTTTTGAAAGTGCAGTAATTATATTCTCTTATTTAGTTGAAATTTCCAAAAAGAATTACTAAATAGGGACATTTATGGATGTACATTAACCAATCCCTTATTTAAAATTTCCTGTCCGGCACTGAACGTCGTTATTTTTTTCCCAATTATTTAGCAATCATTGAAGCAGATATAAGTTCTTACTATGATTTTCTCACGTAGAGTTCACTTTTTATTAGCTTTTACTATATTTTCTTTTACAGATTTTATTTAATTTTTCAAACTTTTATATATTTTGATTTGCCTCATTTACAGATCAAAATGTAAAGTCATACATGAAAAAACATGCAGCAGAATTTTAAAACAAATAAAAATGTTGTGAGAAATTGCTAATCCAAAAAATAAATAAATAAACTGGTGGATTGAAAATAAAAAATGTCATGGGTACACTATAATTCCACACCAACAAAGGGCATCTCTGTCACGCCCTGATTTTCATAATCATAACATTTTTTATGTATGACTTTACATTTATTTATGGTACATGTATTTATTTTGTACCATAAATACATGTTTTCCACGTGGAGGTCAATGTCATCCCTAGTCAAAGTCAAATACAACCCGATAGTTAAATGGAAGTTAAAGAGTCTAACGTACCCAAATATGATTACATGAGTCTTAAAGTTTACAATTTCACAACTAAAAGTAATGAATTACAAGTTAAGGGTTTATCTTTTTCAAAATACTACTAATCTAAGATGATCTCCTAACTAGTCCAATGAGCTTTCAAAAATGAAGTCATGCATGTACTCCCACACACCAAGCCATGATCATCCGTGCTATGTACCTGAAAATTTATATGGTGAGCTCATTAGCTTAATAGGAAAACATCTATTGATTTTAAATGGAAATAAGATGCTTATGAGTACAACAAGAAGATAAAATCATATAAGAAGGTCAAAAAGATCAACGACAAGTGTTAAGAATGATATAAGGGTCCATTATCATCAAACTATGCCAATTACCACTCCGTTGTATCCGATACATACCTGACATATCATATGTGTCCTAAACGTTTACCATATACATCTCATTCCTTTAATAAAGGTCCTGTATCACCCCGAACATACCCTATTGGGCCCCGTGTCACTCTAGGCATACCCTATTAGGCCCTATGTCATCATGACCACATTCTAAACTTCATTTCATCCTCATTAGTATCGTTACAGTGTCCATTTGTCTCATCATATTAATTTCATGTGTTGGTCTCACGCCAACCTCGTGTTTCATATCACCCGAACGTGTCCAAAAAGGTAATTTCAAGCCGAGTGTCAAGGATGTCAAAGTGACCCTCCCGAAAGCTAATATGTGACCAACAACTTACGCAAACGAGACACAATGAACGGATCATGATTCAAGAAATTTTTAAAAAAAATAGGTGTCCTATCGATAGGAGGATAGGTCTTATCGATAGGACACAAATCAAATTGGCCACTATTGAAGCATCAGAGAGTCGTGTTTATAGGAGATTAAGCCCTATCAATAGGGCATCAGAGGTTCCTATCAATAGGAGATCAAGTCCTATCGATAGGACAACCATTAGATTGGCCAAAACAAAAGGGGAAATGCTCCTATCGATAGGGGATGAAGTCCTATCGATAGGACAAAATCCAAAAAAAATTAAACAAAGGGGTGATCAATGGGGCTTCTTTTTTGGCATTTTCTTGGTTCTAAATAGACATGTTAAGATGCAAGAGAGCAATATGGTAACACGACATACCACCAATTTACAAGATTTGAAAGTTTTTTTCCAAATTCAAAGTAACCAAGCTAGGCATGAATAGGATGTATTGAACTATATGGCCAACAAATTAGCTGGGGGATCACATGAGAGGCTAAATAACAAACATACTTTCAAGAGAGAGTGACTAGAAATCATGCTTACTAAGTGATTAATCAAAATACAAGAGGAAATAGTTCAAACAAGGGATATACCCACAAACGTTCAACATTTTCCATTAAGAATTGAAGGATGATTCCTTGACCTCCTGTGATGAATTTGAAACCCCAACCCAAGCTCAAAATTCAAATGAAAATCCTTCAATCACCGGTAGAAAAAAAAAAAGTCACCAATGCGTAGATCAAGCG
The DNA here is from genome assembly GCA_022606695.1 of Vaccinium macrocarpon. Taxonomy (NCBI): domain Eukaryota; kingdom Viridiplantae; phylum Streptophyta; class Magnoliopsida; order Ericales; family Ericaceae; genus Vaccinium; species Vaccinium macrocarpon. The sequence goes on from CM040180.1 coordinate 12,651,574, forward strand.
ATTTTGGGAAGGTTTAATGAAGGGGTTTTGGTTGGAGACTTGTTTTGATGAAGGTTGGTGAAAGAAGTGCAATGGAGCTTAAATGGAGGAGAGAGAGAGAGAGAGAGAGAGATAGAGAGAGAGAGAGAGAGAGAGAGAGAGAGAGAGAGAGAGAATGGTTGATTTTTGGGGAAGAAAGAGGGAAATGTTTTGTTCTCCTCTCACTCACACCACACAATACTTAAAGCATACACACCACACACTTAACAAATTACACTAAAAGCTCAAAAGTGACTTATGTAAACCAAGGTGGTCCTACCTCACACAATACATTATATGCTCCAACACTTAGTCATTTTACCATTTCACGCAGTTCCTCACATTACCCTAATGTTATTTATGAAAAATAAATATGATTTTCCAGGTCTTTACAATCTCCAATAGGCTCCTAGAAAATGTGTGCTAAAGTTAGTGTTATTAATTTATAAAATAATATTGAAAGTAATTTATAAAATAATATTAAATGCGCACTACAATTTTGCACTCCCTTGTAATCACCATAGTATCGTGCATTCCCAAATTGCACCACGAATCAAATTACACCGGCAAATAGCTATTGCCCGTGTTGGCAATTACTTGTTGCAAATCATCTTACACCCTTATTACCTTGTACCTCCCATCCCATTATGTTGGCAATCACTTCGTGCAAGTTATTTTATATTTATTTGTTATTCACTGTTAAACGTGATTGTAATAGGGTTGCATATTTTTGTGCTCAAAATGCCCTCCATGATGGTTGGTCTGGTTTGTGGACTTCCATTTAGCCAAAGAAATGTATTAAATAAGTAAGTGCTAATTAAACAAATAAAGAAATGTATTAAATAAATAAGCGATAATTAAACAAACAAAGAAATGTATTAAATAAATAAGATAAATAATTAAGAAATAAAAAGGGAGGTGCATTAACAGGAAGTTGGTGGGGTCGACTTGGGAGGTGGGTGTCAGGGGAGGAGTGAAAAGCACCTCTGATCCATTTCCACAAATGTGTAGTGGACCTAGTGGGCTAGGAATACCGCCTTAAGGGCATTTCCAACATCCTAACCAAAATTTTAGCCATATTGGCTTGAAAAAGCGTATAATATCAATTTGGCAAGCTCCCTAAAATGTACAAGACCCAACAGTCTCAACAAAATAAAAAAACGGCGACATCACCTTCTCTATCACACGGGCGCGTGTGAGTCACGCGGTGCAAGTAGATCTAACACTCTTGCACGCGCCACATTTGGCCGGCGGGTGCAGTCCCCACAAGCCTCCGCCGCCGACGACGGATCTTGGACCAAATGTCTTCGTCTCGACAAGAACTATAATCTTCTAGCCTCCAAACGATTATAGGACTCGGTTCCGGAGACTGGTTTGTTTCCGGCGAAGCGAGCTACAACTTCAGCCTTGCCGTTCTTTGTTTTCAATTTTCTGGGAGAAGAGAGAGGGACCAGCGCGAGAGAGAAAGAGGAAGAGAGAGAAGGTTAGGCGAGCTCGCCTTTCCCCGCTAAGCCTCGCCCCCTGTGGCGAGGCACTGTAGACGGTGCCACAATGACGAGGCCACTAGCTAGGTTGCTGGGCGGTGGTTTTTGAGCATTTTCTAAGCAAGCTTGCCAGCAGTGACGAGGGAGGAGATAATGGGAAGGCTGCTAGAGATGGTCTAAATCGGTCTTTTGATGAAGTCAAAATCTCTCATGTGAAAGCCGCCAAACAAAGATTGAAAAGGTCTTTGACAATGTGCACATAGCCACAGACTTGGTCAAACGCAAAGAGAAGAGAGTGGGAATACGAGGTTGACCCGTGGCCATTTTTTTAAAAACGAGGTTGTGGATGCGGATTTATCCGAAAAATTTATAGAGAGTTAGAGATCTTCTTAAAGACTGAGAATTTGTATCCAAATTATGTTGGGTTAGGGATTGATAAGAACTTTTATGAAAATGAAAATGAAGTTAAAAAAATTTCTCTCCTTTAGTTTGGAGATAATGAGAGAGAAAATAACAAATTTACGTTTTGTGCTCAATAAAAATTTACTCCTTTTTTGCTCCCTTTTTTTTTTTCTCTCACTTTCCTGAAGTTCCGTGTAAAGGCTTCAATTGGAGGTGTATTTCTCTAACTTTTTCTTCCTGATAGAAATTGTTGATCACTATTATGTAGTCAGAAGGGAACACATTTGATACAAAAACATAGGTACCATGCAGTTGGATGGAATCCTACGGCCTATTTGTTACATGAAATTTAGGGGTGGGATTAAGTGGTGGGATAGAGTGGGACTCAAAATCCATTATTTGGTGCCATGAGAGGGGAGGGATTTGGGTAGGATTTCATTTCCCAACCCACACCATATTGCAGGAAAAAAATGCCTGGATCAGTATTTCCAGATGGTTATATCTTAGTGAACACAAGCACCGTTATGGATTTTCTCCATTCAATGATATCCTGAGCAATATCTCAAGGATTTTATATTTCACCTATATCCCAAGGAATTTCATATCTCATCATTTTATCTCCGGTCAAACAAACGAGCCCTAAAAGCTTTCCATATGAAATTCTTTTTATTTTTCGTCGTGTTAAAATCTCGTCCATAAGGAATTTTTTTTATATTTTATTCAAAATTTATAGCAATTAAACAGTAACCTAAGCTTGGATCACAATTGAAGTAGTCTCGAACAAAATTGACGTGTGAAATTATACTATTGGTTTTCTTCTCTTTCGTTTTTTTTACTTGAGTGTCCGGACCAACTTGTGTATATCTCAACTAATCGCGAAAAACCAACCACATCGATTTTAATTGTTGACTTTGAAATCGTGCAAAGAAATGGTGTCACCTCGTGCCTTTGACTAAAGGTTGATTAAGAGAAGGAACCAAACTAAAAATAGTTTTAAAAAAAAAAAGCTGCTAGTAATGTGAATTTTACTAGACGGCAACAACAGTTGATTTCACTATTGGCGGATGTATTAGGCCCTTGACATTACTAAAAAAATTCTCCCCCAGTTTTGACTTTTGGGTCATGTTCCCCATCAGTTGCCGATGGATTGACCATTGAGCCTCTGCCTGTCTGCCAATTTTTTCGTCCCTGTGGGGTTTCTTTGAATATTGAATCCTGAATATAGATGCAGAACCCCCGATAAATTAAGTCCGGTTAGTACTTGAGTTTGCTCTTAATTAATTAGGATTCAATTCTTAAAGTAAAATAAAAAGAAATTCTTGTAAATTTTTTACTTTCAACATAAATGATCTGCCTTTTATAGTATCATATTAAAATTAATTGAGATGCACATGACATTTATTGCACAAAAAGAAGATAGATGAAGATTAAAGGAACCAAGGGGCCCTACAATCTACATGGGTCGCGTGCCAACCTCATCTAGTACCGTTGTTTAGACAATCAAGGGTCCGGAATAAAAATGAAACTCTACTGTGCAAGAGTCTTATATTTCACGGAAGAGTTTTATTTTTAATCTAAACTATCCAAAACACTTTTGGATGATGTGAATTAAGGTTGACAAATTTTATTTTTAATCTAAACTATCCAAAACACTTTTGGACGATGTGTATCATTTTTCAAGTTTTTTGCACCAAATTAAAGTACCCAAGAAGTACTTAAATTTGGTGCGAAAAAAATCGAAAAAACAATACACCGAACCACTTCATTTTTTTATTTGAAATATCATAATTTTAGCACCTGTGTGCTAAAATTTTTTAAAAAACTGGGATAGGTGCGCCTTTCAGTGCGTCATAGATCCAAGAAACTACCAAGACTGAAAATAGAAAACAGTGCTACGGCATACAGAAGCGTCTATGACGCTATACTGAACTTCGACTCGGTCCAAATCGGTGCAGCTGCTATCAATTTTTGTGTTGGGCGAAATCTATACGGCTTTGATTAGGCCAGTTCTGCCGATATGATTAGCCTCCGGAAAATGGGTTCATTGGCTGGATACCGAAAAAGCGTGAATTTCTTGCACCTCGATTCTTTTTCAATGTTGATCAAGGTGTAAGAAATCTCGGTAAACCAAACATCATTTACTCCAACTTGTAATCCATAATTTTTTGGGGTTCTATTTTCACTTTGAAGAAACCAAGTAGTAAAACCCAACAAATTATTCCCAATAATCTGTGAAAGCAGAAACAGGAGAAAAAAAAAGAAAAGAAAAAATAATTTACATGACTAAAAGTGTTGAAACTGTGATTCATTCACTTCCCAAACTCGTGTCCGAGAGCTCGATCGAGCCAAGCCTCGGACTCATCCATAAGCTCAGGACTCAATCTGAACATCAAAACACAAAACTCCATCTGATTGAGGGCACCATCGCCATCCAAATCCCCTTCTCTCACCATGCTCTGCAACTCATCGTCTCTCAAGCCCTGTAACCCAAGAATCGCTGAGTTCCTCTTCAAGCTCTCGAACGTGATTACATTCTTGTCCTTGTCCATCAACAAGCAAAACCCATTGCACAGCTCTTTTATCAAGCCCTCTCCTCCCAATTTATTCGCCATAACTGGCAACAGATCTTCGAATTCGGTCCCTGTTGCTGCAGAACTATTCGTTTTCCTCCCTGCCATTTGTTCAAAATACTTTTGTAGAGAGAGAGAGAGAGATTGGATTGATTGCGGAGGAGGGAACAGGAAGGGGGATGATATTTATAGGTGAGGAACAAAGGGGTTCGAGGAAGGTGGAGGGAGATGCGTGAGTGGGATCCACAATGGATGACAACCAAGATACAGAGAGGGTAACAGCTGGTCGGCTTTGGTTGCTGCAAAGCTGCAATTGCCCGACTGTTTCGTTTTCTACTTTTTTCCAAGAAAATAGGGATTTTCCGGGATGTTTCAGGCCGCAACTCACAAGTTCGCTTTTTTACAATTGACCAGTGTCAATTCTTGGGTCAGAAAGCAATTCAGAAATTTCTTGCAAAGCAATTCAGATATTTCTTGCAAATTCTGTAGTCATTGTGGAAATCTGCGTAAGCTTGTTCAGACATTTTAACCGTGAAATCAAAAAAACTATTAGTAATATACTATATTAACGGTAAGATACGATTGTATTAATCTCAAAGGGTTATAGAATAGTGGTCTTCGATTACAACTTAGGGTTTTTGTTTTCTCATAAAATCTCAGGTTTGAATCTCATTAGCAGCAAGTCTTGAGCAACATTACCTCTCATGTAAAGCGTGGAAAAGCTTGTAGGAGCAACTTTAGAGATTAGTCTAAGGTGTGTATAAGCTAGCAAGAGACATTCGAAATTGGAGGTGATGTGACTTTGTAAGAAGGGGTATTTTGGTCATCTTGATATTCTTATAACACACTTGTACAATAACGAAATTGGTGGTGGCTTGCCACTATTTGAGAAAAATGACCAAAGTACCCTTATTTTTCTATAATTGGAGATGATGTGGTTTTGTAAGGAGGGGTATTTTAGTCATTTTGACATGTTTTACGTGATTATCTATTGTCCTGACCAGATTTTTTTGAGGTTTTTTTTTCTACGTCCTTTTTTTGTCCTGAGTTTTGTCCATATACCCCGAAAGGCACTTTTCTAAAATTTTGGAGAGACAAGTGTGAACACACGGTCCTCATTTGTCTTCTAACCCTTTTTTGGTGGGTTTCCCCTTCTTTCTTGTTTCCCTTTTTCTTCTTTTCTCTTATTTCAATCTTTTTTTGGCGTGTGTAACCTATTAGTAGTGGAGATACAATTAGGCATTTCATAGATGGGTTCTAGTTGAGAGGTTTGTTTTGGTCATTTTCTTCTGTTAATTAGGAAGATAATAACAAAATGGAAAGAAAAAAAAAACTTCTCAGTTCAAGTGTGCATAATTGAACCATGAACTACCGTTTGGTTTGGTCTCGTAATCACAATTCTACAAAATGCAATTGTACCAAATTTCAGATTTACCTATATCACTCTTTGCAAAAAAAAAAATTAAAACGATTTTTAAAAAAAGAACGTAATGCATATAAAAAAATTTAATAATCAAGCAGCTCATCTCAACAACAATGAGCGCGAGGTTACGTAAGTAGCACATAGCCTGACACTAATTTTGAGAAAATTTGAACCGTAGGAGAAAGTTAATGGAGAGTTGCCAAATTCTTTTTTCTAGGCGATCGAATCCTCCTCATTCACCCAAAAGGAATGGATAGTCTTGCCGTAAATTTATGAGTTCTTTCCGGGTCTAGTTCAATAATTGAAATCATTTGTTTTAAGACTTTGTTGAGAACATTAATCACTCTTAAAATAAAGTCAATCGGATTAAATTTATATGAACTCCAAAAGTACTTTTATTATGAAAAAGTAATTATTGTGCAATTCTAGATCAGAAACTCATTTCTTAGTTTTGTTTCAAAAACATATTCAACAACCCGATCAACATGATATCTAGCATATATATATTTAATGATCTGAGGGAATCCGAAAAATGTATGGTCTCAATTACTAGAATAGAATAGGAAGGAATCTACCAAGAAAGGACAGTTTAGTCCCTTGAGAGGATCCAATTCCATTTTTTATTACGTTCTCTGTCCCCTTAGACTTCCTTATCTGTTGGGCCACGAGGATGCTTCCATTTTTTTCAAATTGTTGGAAACCATTTTCACATGATACTGGTGCATAATGTCGGCCTGGTTGGGGGACCTCGGGGGTAGGCAGCAGGTTACCTGGAAGTTGGGGCTTGTTTGGCATAATATTTGGTTTTAGTTTTTTGTTTTTCTTAGCTGTAGATTTGATTTTGTTTTTCATCTGTTTAAATTAATTCTCAAGTGGATTATATGTCTAATGAATCAAGTACATGTAATCGTTTGTTTAGTCTTTGAGATCCGAACCCGCATGTTTTAATTTAAAAATCAATATTCGTCCTGATTAGCTTCGACAACCTAATTAAACATTTTCATACTATCTTGAACATTGAAATATTGTTTAAGAGAGAAATTGGTGTATGATTAAACGGGGTTAATGAGAAATAGGAAACCCATATGCTACTAGTTCTCTTATTCTCGCAGCACACTCATGTGATGCTCTGAATCACTTCAACACCGCACATTTTTTTGAGATCCATTCAATTTATCGTGGATGCTACAAGAATTTCTGGTGTTGGAATAATTAGTCTCTCTTTACGCCTATCTATGTTACTCCTATATGATTTACAATTGAAGATCTCATGGTCTAGAAAATTAAATTTTGGATAGTAGTAATCTCGTGGATGGCAGTTTGGATAGCAGTAATCTTGTGGAGGAATGAGAATGTGATATCTTTTATCCATGATTACAATGTTTGGAAGAGATCGAAATGAAAATGTGATGTCAAGCTTTTCTGATTCCGACATTTGGTAGAAACAATAATAGAAATGTGATTCATGATGACATGTTCAACCATGAATCACATTCCCGAACTAAGTGGAAATCTAATCCCTTCCTTACCCAATGGGAATCTAAGATTCACGACTCATTCATTAAGAAAAAGAAATGTTGACTTTAATAAATTTCCAAAATAATTGTTTCCCGTGTAAGTTTACTGAATTAATTCAAATACCGAAATGCAATTCCTCCGAGTATCAAATCCCTAGGACTTCAATTCCCAATAATTATAATCCTATTCCTACCCAAGAAAATTCTCAGGAATTGGATTCCGATAATCATATTCATATTTTTACTGAAGTTTCCGGTCATCCAAACACAGCCTTAAAGGCAAGTAATTTAGGGGCTTTGTATTTGTCCAAGTTATAATTTTATATTTTTTCGATTTCTCTCGTTGAAACGAATCAAGGAATTTTAAAAAATTAATGAGAATTTTTTTTAATAAAGGCAAAAATTAAAACTTGTAAAAAGTTAAGGGGAGCACTACATTAATGATGTGACTGGAACTTTTCTTCCCAATTGTAAGGACCCATGATTTTTAATCATTTTTTTGAAAATAATGTTGAAAAATGTGAGAAATATTTTAAAATGCAAAACGAGCTCAATATGAGATGCATATATGCTTGAGGGTGTCTTTATAACACATTAGAAACATGAGGGGCTTAAGTGCAAGTGTGTGGGTGTATATATGGACCATTGGATCTGATTTTTGGGGCAAAAATAACACACCTCTCTCTCTCTCTCTAAGGGCAGCAGCCCCTCCCTCTTCTTCCTCCCCATTTTCTCTTCAAATTCCACCACAAATCCACCTCCCACACTTCTCAAACTCAAGATTCAACCGCATATTCATCATCTACGCGTGTTTGGGAGCCCGGAGTACCATCTTTTCGCACCGAGAGGGCCAAATTCGGGATTGCTCAAATTGGGGATCTAGGAATTTGGTTTTGGGATCTCATTTTTGGAGCTAAATCATTGTGGAGGTAGGGGATTTCTATTTTCTCTAAGTGTTTTGAGATGTTTAATGTGAGTGGTGTAACCACATTTGATCATTTTCTTCTTTTCTGGCAAGAAAACCCATTTTTCATGTTTCTTGTGTTGGTTGGGTTTGATTCACGTTTTTGATGATGTGCTAAATTAAATGTGTCGTTGTTTCATTACCTTGGATGCCTTTGAGTCTAATTTTTGCCTTGGAAGTGATTGGGTTGAGCCCCATTGTGATCTAAGTGAGAAAAACCAGTTTGAAATCTACTCGTAACGCTCTGGTATTGATACAACTTTCATGGGTATCAATACCCAGCTGTCTGCAAGACAGATTTTTGACCCAACTTCGCGGGCACGCCCCGGCTTCGTCCGAACTCCGATTGAGGTGATTCTTGAACCGTTGGAAAGCTCTATGAGTCTACTTTCAAACTCAATTGGTCTCATATTCTTAGTCTTTGTATTTTGAGAGAAATGTGCTTTTTCCTACCAAGGTGTTAGGTTTTCTCGAGGTTCGTAACTCCATTCTTATGTTCCTATGCTCCGGGTCCTTATTGGTCTTTTCTAAGCCTCTCAACTTGAATTTTAAGCTTTATTAATCTATCATGGTATGAATGATATTTTGTCACGATTTCACACGATTCTTGGACACATATTAACTTTGCCATAACCGACACACTACGAGCTTTCGAACTAAATGAACCACATGGGATGAACGTGAGATGTAAATGAAAGAATGAAAGATGTGACACGGGGTCCTATGGAAGGATATGCCCGGAATGACACGGGGCCCTCACAAGGGGTATGCCCGGAATGACACGGGGCCCTATGTAAGGGTATGCCTGGAATGACACGGAGCCTATATGGCATGCCCGAAATCTTAGTAAATGATGAAATTAAATGAAATAAGGGGTGTGTGAGTGAGTTGGACACCTCTCACAGTATCAGTGCGTGTCGGACCTATACAACGCACACCGGTTAATCTTGGTCGAGCATATGGGATTCTAATTGTTTACATCTAAAATTGGGGCTTCCGTGAGTATATTGTGAAATCTCCTTTTTGTTGCATGCACTCCATTAGCATTTCATCATATTTAGATTTGATAGACATTTCCTACGAGCTAGTGAGCTCACCCTATCTTTCCCAGGTACACGGCATGGAGCATGAGATCGAATGCTTGGAGTGTGAATGCATGACATGAAGATTGTATGATCATGAAGCTATTTTCTCATCCGTATACTAAGTACGTTTTTTTTTTTTGAAAGAAATTCTTGTAACTTTAATTCCTCTAAGCTTTGACTATTTCAACTTATGTAATAACATTAAAGGCATTGTTATTTTTTTATGGGTATGGGTACCCTTGAGCAGGAACTTATTGTATTTGACTTTGGCTTTCTATGAGAAAATTGTTGACTTTAATCGATCCTATGTGGATTTTCTTTGTATTTTGGCTTATCAAAATTGAGGGCGTGACACCAATGAAGAACCACAACCTCCCTCACTATTGAGTTTGGATCTGGGACAACATGGTGACACAAAAACACTTAATGACGCATAACTAACTTACATATTATGTTTTATGAGATGGATCTCTCTCATAACACATTAACCCATTTTCACTAAAAAAGCTCGTTCCACTGACTTATTCAATTTAAGTCTATTTGTAGAGCAAGGAGTCGAGACTTGAGACTTTCTTGGAAGGAGAGGGAATAGCGTGAATATTGAAGAGAAAAAGTCTAGGGGCTCACCTTCCAGACTTGGAGGCGGATGTATTAAAGGACCATCGTGGGCACGAGCCACACTGCAATTTTCCTTTTTAAGTTTTTTTTTAAAAAAACTGAGTTTTAGCTTTAGAATAAAAATTAAAGTGTCTTCTCGTTATCTATTGGTTCACATGCTTTTAGTTTTGACATTATCTTTACCAGTTACAAATGCTACAGTTGAGAGGGCATTTTCAATTATGAATTATGTGAAAAATCAATGACGCAACTGAATTGAAATCAATGGAGGAGTGATAGCATGATTGCATACATAAAAAAAAGTCATAGCTGAAAGCATAGACAATGAAATTATCATGCAAAGCTTTCAAAAATTAAAACTTGTCGTAGTCTATTGTGAAGCCTATCGTTAATAACTTTTATTCGTGATTATGATAGTTTTGTTTGTATTTTTTATGGAAAGGTTATTAACTGTAATGCAGGATTATATACTGTTGGAAATTCGGTGTGAATGAAACAGGGCATTCGGAGGGTCTTATGAGGCAACCGAAGGGATCCCACAAAGTGTGTGATGCGCGTGATCAAATTCGTTGGTTAATACGCTATTTACACCCTTCCATGATGAGATAGAATGGCATTCAAATTTCTGTGGCAGCTTTCTTCCAGAATTCAAGTGTTGCATTTGTGAGGGGAGTTTTGATTTGCAAAATTCATTGGCTGCATTTGATCTCGTATTGAATGGGGAGGCTCTCCCATAATTCATGTATTGAATACTCCGGCTCCTCCTTCAGCTATAAAGGGCAACTCTGTCATAGGTTGTATGATTAGATTTTCGTGCAACACATTACATTCTAGAAATCGTTCTTGAGAGAGAGAGGTAGACACAAGTTTCAGTTCGCCAAGGCAATCGACAATGATGTTCTGTCGGCCGTGGATCTAGCCGTTGTATCCTAGGACGAAGACGTCAGTTCATCCTACAACACCTACGGTAGGTGACACATCTTTGTTAAGGAGAGTGTGGTTACACACGACTCGGCACTGTTTGTATCTTTGTTTTTTCCAATTCTATTAATTTTCAGTTCTTGTAAATTTCGTTGTAATTTGTTCAAGTAAATATATATCAGAGGAAATTGTTCTTCAAAATCTATGATTGCCACTGTATTTTTTTTCCAACATATACATACATAAGTTACTTTATGCTAGTGTTTTTAATAAAGTAAGTTCATTGGCGTATCATTTTGTCGCAGATTTTTTTTTTTTAGCTATGTTTTCGTGGTGCCCTCAATAATCGTCATTCACAGCGACATTACTCTCCGAAACCGTTTGATGTATATGAATCCATATGGATCGAGATGGAACGGTTCCAAACGCAATAATGTCTAGAATTGTATTTTGAAACTATATCCATCTATCTATGTCTATAGCATATTATATACAAACAACTTGTAGTGCGCACGGTGCTCTCTCTTTCTTCTACAAAAAATCAAAAAAATTGGGGAAAAAAAAAGGTTCATATCACCCAACCTAATACTCCTTGATACTCTCCCTTTTAAATTTCTAAATACACGGCCATTTATATTCCTTATTAGGTTCCTTTTCCTTCACTTAATGTTGTCATTATTAATTTTTTTCTTGATATGTACTGCAAAATGGGAACACAAATGAGAGAGTAATAATAGACTGGCACCCTCAACCTCCAGCACATGTGGCCGACTAGACCAGATGCGCATAATAGATTGGGCCTCGATCTTAGCCCAATCCTTCTCATGGCCGCACGAAGCAAGATTCGAAGGGGGTGGCAGTGTGGCACTGTTTGAGGGAATTTAATAGTAACTATTTGTTGCTTGTTTATTTTTTTATTTATTAGCAAGTACTGTATTTGTTGCATGTTGTGTGTGAAAATACACGGAAATGGTTAAGCCTAAAATCACGCTTCTGTTTTGAATTTTGTTTCTTGTTGAAAAAGAATAAAAATTTGATTCAACTATCTTGTGATCTTTAAATAAAATCATTCAGATATTATTTCTATGATCCAAACTGTTCCTGTTTTAAATCTCTATATTTATATTTTGGGCCCTGATATCATTTGTGTAAAATAATCGAGTTATTTGGGTTCTGATAAATAACTAATCGACTTTCCATTGTGTTTAAAAATAAAATTAAAAAAACGCTAGAGGTGGCGTAGGCAACTCCATCCTTAGCAAAGGGTGGTCACCTGGACACTCTCAAGAAAAAATTTGTTTTGAAATACATGTAAATTTTTTAGTTTTAGACAAGTATAGCCATTATTGAACACCCAATACACAAACATACTCAAAAATATTTGAGCACCCAAGCTCAACAAATCAATCCACAAATTTATGTAAACAATCAAACTAAAGTCTAAAGTCTTCCCATAAATGGTCAATTTAACACTCTAAAGCCTTTTATATTTCATATTATATGTAAATTATATCTGGTTTTGTTTCAACATTTAATCTTATACTACAAATGCTCATCAATCTTGGTAATCCACAATGGAACTCTTAATACATTGGCTCAAAATAAAATATACACTCTTATCGACAGAAATTAGAAAAATTGAGAGAAAATACACAATCTTAACGACAAAAATTAGAAAAATTGAGAGAAAAAAGTATTTATTGTATTGATATCGTCATGTGACTTCTTTCTAAGTGACAAACAACTCTCTATACAAAAAAAAAAAATTCATGCAAACCTATTTGCCATATAAATTTCTATAATAAATACTACGGAGTAGTATATATATATATGCCCTAGTTCAATTTTACTTGTCCCAAGAACATAAAATTCACCAAGAAATTTTTTGACATCTTTTGTATTTGTGTATCATCTGGTCACATTATTTACACTACTATGTGAAAATTTGTGAGTTTGTATAAGTTAAGAGTTAAGGTAAATCTTAAACACCCTATTTAGAACTTCTGGACCCGCCACTGAGGGGTGGCATATGACGCGCATGCCTCCTCCTCAGGCCGCACACTCGTAGTTTCACGGATTGGGTTTCATATCCTGCTCCAGCCTTGAGCCAACCTTGGTCCAGCCCAGTTGACGCTTGTTCGGCTCCCTGACTTTTACAACTAAGGTTGCATACGGCCCCATATCGGATCGGGAATCCGAGAACCAAATCACGAGATCACACAGTTCCAAGAAAAAGCAATCCATGTTTGGACCAAAAAGTCCTACGATCTATACCACTCCAATTCGTGAGTCAAGGTTCAGTCCTTGTTTTATCCACGGATTACATTCCAAGTGACAACCATCAACCAAATTGTTCATTACAATAAATACTAAACAGTAACCAAAAAAGCAAAAAAAATATTGATTTAAGCTTCCAGGTTCTTACATTCCAGATTCCATGTTCCAACATCAAAATTCAAAGCATTATCCAAGCGTTTACATCGAAGCAACCAAATTCCATACTAGCTACTATGGTTATGATTTAGAGTTTGTTTGAAAAATAGAAATAGAATGAAATGACTAATGAGTATACAAAATTGTATACATGTTTTTTCCCCTTAAGAATAGAATTACACTTTATCCCTCGTATGTTTTTTTATGGATACACTATATCATACTACGTATTAAGGTAAATAGTTAAAAATAATTACTAATCGAACCATGACCCATGAATCCAATCAAGAACAACTATCTCTCCATTCTCGTTTTCTTCCTCGGACTTCTCAACACAGCTCATTGATGCTCATTGGCAGGATTAAAAATGCGATGTGTTTTCTTCGAATTCAATTTAACAAAAGATGGGAGTTTAGACTCAAATTTTCTTCTTTTTTGGGGGGAGTTGGATCCTTTATAATCGTTAGAGTTCCCAAATTCGAACTATTGATTATAAGAATGTCTGGTCCAGGATTTGCAGTCCCCTCCCAAACTTGGAATCCGAACCTTTGTTTTCCTACTGCATGTTGTCTTCCATGCAAACATATTCACCATATAAATTTCTATAATAAATACTAGTATATGTCTGGGCTTAATTAAGAGTTCATTAGCCTATCACGAACGGCCCAAAGCCCAGGACGTAACCCATTGGGTGTTGAGTTCATCATCTGTGTTGGGCTTCGCTCATACAGTCGGAACCTTCCTTTAAAGTTTAAAGTTTATTTTTGCAATATTTTTAAGCAAGGTTTTACATAAGCTTTTATGAAAAATTCAATAAAATCAAATAGGAATTTTGCATAAAATCTTATGGCAGACTCAGCTGTGGAATGCACATGATAATTTCCTTCAAAAACTTATGCTCCAAACTCTACATAATCATTTTCTGTCTACAATGTAGCACTTTTTTTGCATTGAAATTACGAAAAATTACCTGAATTACAAGTTAGTACTTACCAATAACTTAATATAATTGAAAACAACTACGGGTACAGAAGGAAAACATACAAAAAATGTTGCGACGGCTTGTGGGACTCACTTTTGGGTCTCACACAATTAATCCGAACCATTTCATTAATTTTAAAATTAATGTTTCGGGCGGCCTAGCAAAAAATCAACTCAATTTAAATACGTAAGTGGTTAATCTCATGAATGGAGCCAAGATTTCACATCCGGAGGGGCCACAACATAAACAACAAGATTTTAAAAATTCAAGTTTTAATATCTAAAACAATTAAATGTCTAAATAGTACTGAATGCAAAACAATATCTTCGCACTCTTAACGAACCAAAAACATCTAAAAAGTAAAAAAAAAAAAAAAAAAAAGTATTTCAATGGTTTGTGTGACACTCATTTAGATCTTAAAAGTCATATATTATTGAGTCAGAACTAATCTTCAAAAATAATTTCTTTCTCAATGAACAAACCCAAAGCAACTATGAGAAACTCATCCTCTATTTTAGACCAGAGCTGAAACAAACCCCAAGTGTGGGTTTTACATAATTATTAAAAAAACTAGAGTTGAAAATGGTAATTGAAATTCTTTTTTCAGGGACCACTCATGTGATGTTTTCATAAAATATAAAAGTGAGTTTTCACTATGGTATATTTCATATTTTTAGCATTCTTGGACCTTATAGTTTAAAAATACTAAAAATACCTTAGTGGAAACTCGGCCTAAGAGACTAAATTTGTTGGCCCATGGAGTTCTATATTTAAGGGTGAGTTTCCGAATGGATTTTATCAAAATGTGATAAAATCAAGCCTTGATTTTATCCATTCATGCAGAGAGTTGATAAAATCTTAGATTTTTTAATACAAAAATCTAAGATTTTATAAAAAAATCTAAGATGTTATCAACTCTCTTCACGAATGGATAAAATCAAAGGCATAATTTTATCAGATTTTGATAAAATTCATTTGGAAACTCACCCTAAATAGGGGTGGTTATTCATAAGATATTTTAATAGTAAAAAAAATTGGAAATTTTCTGTTGGGGGTGGCCTTGGTCCCCAGTGGACAACACATAGCTCCGTCCCTGGTTAATCTAATATTCTCATGTTTTACTCAGAATAATATGGAAATAGTAGATTAATCTACACAAATCCAATTGAATTGATTTTTTGCAAGGCTACCTGAAAACATTATTTTGAAATTGATGAATGATTCGGATCATTCGTATGTAATCAAAAAATGAACCCCACCAATCCGTTGGTGCTTTTTATGTACATATTCCTTCTGTACCCGTAGGATTGTGGATGATTGTATGTGAGAAAGAAATGGATAACAAACCCAAAAAAACACGTAGCCTACCAAAAAAAATGTTGGGATTGGCTCAAAATAGGGATGCTTTATTTTGTTGGTAATGTCGATTGATACTTTGTATTTCACAACCCTGCTTTAAAAAATGTTGGGATAAATTTTCCTTGAATTTTCCCCATGGGAAAGACGCGTCAGCAACAATCGCGTGTAATAGCCACCTTATCAGACACGTCAAACCAAGTAACATCAAATCGAAAGAATTACTCCACAACCGTGTGGCGTTTCGTTATTCACCGGCAAAGAGAAATTCTGCACTGTTCAAAAAAATTGTTGAATCATAAATTCGGTCCGGACTGGACTGATTCTCACGTTTTGAATTTTAACTGTGAATTAATGGTCTGGACACTGATTTAAAAAATAAAAAACCATGACTCGTGAAACGGACACAGATTTTAATTTTGAAATAGTGGATTAACAGATCCGAACTGTGAAATTTTTATTATTTAATTTTTTTAAAAAAATAAATATATATGTATAGATAAATATTTTTACCACTTATATAAATATTGTGAATTTGATATTTTGATATGAAGGGTTATACTGTTTTCTGCTATAAAATTTTACATTTATGGAATGTGCTATTTGGATCTCATCGACGAATGTTGGACGAATGACAGATATTTGGCCTACAATTCTCGGTTATTGTCTTTCTAAATATTGTTTTCCACATCATATATTTGAAATGATGAGAATATGGTCCTGATTTAGTACAGAAATTGTTTATACCTATGTTTATTGACTGCCTTTTTTGAATCCTTCTAGAATTTCTTTCTATGCGAAATACATTTTATGAACTACATTTGCTGGTAGATGTCAAGCATTGGAGAGACACCAAATGAAGTGTTTGTCAAGCATTTGCTACGCACTATACTTCTAAACTGTTTTGTTTCAATGTTGAGTTTGGATTTTTAAATAAATTGATGATTTTCTTTTAAAATATGTTGAAAATCTGTGAACAAATCCGGAACCGATCTGTGACTCGCAGATCGGATTAGAACCGAACTGAACCGTGAGACTTTTGGATCGGACATAGATTTTATTTTCAAAAAACCGTGACTTACATATTAGGATTGGATTCATGTCAATCCAGACATTGTGCACCCCTAATCTCAAGCGTTGGACTCAGCATGATCCAATTGGGGAAAATATCTTTATGATAGGCGTTGTCTGTTTGGGAAAGGCTTATCTCTTATTAATAAAAGTTACGATTTTTTTAATATAAGTTATGAAACACACAAAAATATTATGAATTATAGAAAATATGTTAAGAATAATATTGCTCAAAAGTTACGAAAAACTAAAAAAAATTATGATTGTCAATGATGTGGCACAATATGGATCATTTAATAGGTACATATCATACACACCTTAAAGGTGTGTGTATTATAGTCATTCCTTGTTTGTTACGTAGGATTTGAAGGATGGGATATGAGGTGAAATGGAGTGGACCCAAAATTTGGTGTTTTATTGCCTTAATTTGGATGGGATTTACCCTGAAGCACATGTGCTATAACAAAAACAGTGCTTCCCAATGTCTATATCCCCTTGAACAGAAATACCGGATATAGATTTTCTCTGTCCATTTATATCCAGAGAAATATCCCAAAGGATTCCATATCACCCAAGGAGTCTATATCCCATTATTTTATCTGCGGTCAAACAAACGAGCCATAAATATAGAAGGAAAGCAATTCTAGCTCATCTTCGAGAAATTCTCCCGAGGGTTTTAAAAAAATTCTCCTACAGTCCTCTATAAATCATAACTGTGTACAAAAAATAAAATCAATTAATATCGACAATGTCACCAAAAAATAACAAAGTATTTACCATATTACAATTGCCCTCCACGACTTTTCATATTTGGAAATCGATGTATAATAGCATCAGTATCAATGGTATCAAATACATCTCTCTACATACGTAACCAAGATATTGTTCATCCACCGATCTCCCATTCGATTGCTCATATTGCTTTTTATGTACTTCATAGCTGAAAAACTTCTTTCAGCTGTTGCAGTAGTGATAAGAAGTGTCAATATCAATACCACAAGCCAATAGACCAATATATATATGGTATGCTTATTTGTCCCCTCTAACTTTGTAACAAGATCACCTATCCCCTTTAGCTCTGAAATTTTTTCATCGGATCTCATATCTGCAATGAATTTTTAGAGTTAAATGTCCAATGCTTGAGAGAGAGAAAGAGAGAGAGAGAGAGAGAGTATATTGAGGCTTGACCGAGAGACTCACTGCTAACTAGGGTTTGCCTAAACGAGTTGTTTCCCAATTTCAATTCCAGATAAAGAGAAGAGAGAATATAACCCAATGTGGCAATGTTTCCCCCTTTTTTTCTTTGTAGATTTTCTCTTTTCCTTATTTATTTTGTAATGGACTATAATTGGGTTGGGTATTCACATATTTTGTGGGCTTATTTATTGGGTTGGGTGTTCAAATTTGTTTTGGATTAAATGTTCAAACATTTTTGGTAGGGTGTTCAAACATTTTGGTTAGGATGTTAAAAATGAAAAAAAAATTAAAAATTTACTTGTATTTTTTTTAAAAAAAATTCCAGGGTGTCTAGGTGACCACCCTCAGCTCAAATTGGTGCCATCTCTAATCTCATTATATGTTTCACATTTTTCCCCTCTATTTCACCTTTATGGAGATGAAATGTAAGACTCCTTGACTTTCTATATAGGCCTCATTTGGATGAAAGATGAGGAAGGTTTTATTTTTTGACCTCGATGACTAATCTCAGACCCACTCTCATCCTTGGTTTGGGAAGGTATAGGAAGGGGTAGATGAGTTATCCCCCTCCATATTTTATACCCCTCAATACCCCTCCCCCCTCAATTAGTACTGTAACAGCTTCACCCATGTTACTAATTAGGACTCCCTGTTTATACCCCTACTCATTCCCCTCAATCTACCACAGACCGTCTAATTTATCTTTATCCTCCCATCTCAACTACAAAACAAACCAAGTATTATTTTCTCCTCCTGTATTACCTAAATCTTCCAAACCCAATACAATTTAATCCTTCCTCCATAACTGTCGCATCACTCTGGGCCGATCCTCCATAAATTATACCCATATTATGTTATCTACTTACTATTTTATTCCCTCAAAATTCATCATGCATCTAATTAGGCCCTTTTAGAGAACAATTTTTATATTTGGAGGAAAAAAGGTATTCAACCCTCCATTTTGAGCATTGATAGTACATCGTGTCACTAGTCATCCTCATAATGGTGATATAAAGAATTTAAAAAATAGATTTTAAAAGGTGAAGTAAAGAATTTAAAAATTAGATGTGAAGGAAAAAGAAATACTACTCTCTCTGTCCCAATTTGTTTGCCCCTTTTGGGGAAGTGAGTTTTTAAAGGGTGTAAAAACTTTGTATTGACTTTTCTATTTTGCCCATAAATCCAGTCAATATTACTGTGACCAAATTTGTGAGGCTAATTTATTATATGAAAGTCAAAACATATTCAATATGGATCTTATTTGATAGATATCAATTAGTTTTGTTATACAAAATTTTCAAAATCATAAAACCGTTATAAAATAAAAAGATAATAGACTAGATAATTACGATGAGAAAAGTACTTTTTAAGGGTAAAACTGAACACATGCTATACGTGACTTATGGGTTTACTTCCATCTAAGGTCTCAGTTTCGATTTTCCTTGTCGGCAAACTCTTAGGGCCACTGGGGGTAATGT
The DNA here is from genome assembly GCA_022606695.1 of Vaccinium macrocarpon. NCBI lineage: Eukaryota > Viridiplantae > Streptophyta > Magnoliopsida > Ericales > Ericaceae > Vaccinium > Vaccinium macrocarpon. Next base: position 12,671,093 of record CM040180.1, read on the forward strand.
CCGATCATTACCTCCATCCTCTAGAGCCCTAGAATTAGTCGAGCTGCATGTAAGCTAGCCCGAAAATCCAATTATCAAAAAAAAAATAAATAAATACTTCACCCTACGCATAGCACGGGTTTTTCACTAGTGTATTTATATGAAAAAATGATACTCCTCCTCCGTCCCCATTTATTTGTCCATTTTGGAAGTTCATGTCACTTTTCAATTGATTATATCTTGTAATTTACATTATTTTACGTGATTTTAAAAACACTGTCTTATAGATTGAATCAAGATCTATCAAACAAAATCCATATTGAATATAAACTTTATTACCGATTTAAAGTTACGAGCATGAACCCGTGTTATGCATAGAGTTATGAAATAAAATGATGTGTTTTCTATTTTGATTAGCAAAACAATTGTATTGCCAAGCACAAAGTTCATGCATTAAAATATTGGATCACTTGATTAGATCAAAAAGAGTATAACAATTCTATTTCCTATCTGGTCGTCTTGACTCTAGTTTTTCATGGTGATTGATTCTGCTATATAATCATAATCCAGCGATGATCCTGTGCTATGCACATATAAGAGCAACAAATCAATTTTTCATACATCTAACACTTGCAAGTTAACCAAAGATAAGTTTTTGTATGCGTATGTATAAGTTGAAGGAAAATGAAAAACCATTTATGTATAAAATAAAATAAATCATGTACCATGGGTTAGAACCGGCTCCTGACGATATGGCGGTCGTACACTATAAAGAGAATCTCAAAAAAGTCACTTCATTTTACACAAAATCATTGTGAAATAGAGGGAAAAAATTACTAAAAGAAAATATCAATGCCAAAGTGATTTACGGAGTATAGTTTCAATGCCATAAATATTGCCTCTAGTGTGTCTCTCAACATATTCTTGTATGTGTAATAGCTTGAAAAAAAAAACCATAAAAAACTAATTAGTATACTCGATCAATCTTATATATTATTGCAAAATGACTTTTCGTGAGGGGGCTATGGTCGCAACAAGTGGCATGAAGTAATTGGAATGTGATTGAGGTTTTCAAACAACACATGTGAGATTCGATTACACGTGTCCTAAAAAATTATTTTCGAATTTTTACATCCAAAAATCTCAATCTTTCCCAATTCCAACACTTTAATTTATTCTCATAATGGAAGCGAAAGTTGTCTAATAAAATTTAAAGTTAAAATTTAAAAATCATTATAAAGTACCAATCAATTGTGATTTGTGGTTTCAAAAAAAAAAATAAATAAAAGGAAAGGTAAGATTTTTTCCCCTTTGGATACTATCATTTCTAAAATCGTTACTATTAAGTCTATACAAATACTTGAGTGAAACTGCAAACCAGAAATGTTCTTAATTTTTAGTCTGACATTAGTTTTTTTTATCCTTTATAAGTGCATAGCTTGAGCCTCAAGTACGTCTTCATTGCTTTTGATATGCGATCGATTTGTACTCTAACATTTTACGAGCAAACAATCGTGCTTAAATTTTGGATTTCGCAATGGAAGGCATTGGGAATTTCATAATGTCAGTTTTAATTGTTAGGTTAAGTTTCAAATATATTTGTTTTACTTTTCTTGAGTTTTAGTAGATGTGATGAGTGATTATAAGTTTTGACAATTTACACTAATAAGTCGAAATTTTTTAGATATAAATTTTTTTAGCGTGTGCACTTGAATTTTCTTTTTTTGGACATTTATTTTTGCTTTTGACTAATTAACTATCGGTAGTTATGGAAGATGACAGGCTCAGCAAATTTTTAAGTTTTTCACACATTTTTTGTTTTCTTAGTTTTTCTCACGCACATATATAGAAGCAAAAGTTTTTCCCTCCTATTTACAAGTGGCTAGTGGCATGAAGTAATTGGATTGTGATGAAGTTTTCAAGCAACACATGTGAGATTCAATTACACGTGTCCTAAAAAATCATTTTCGAATTTTTACATCCAAAAATCTCAATCTTTCCCAATTCCAACACTTTATTTTATTCTCATAATGGATGCAAAAGTTGTCTAATAAAATTTAAAGTTAAAATTTAAAAATCATTATAATGTACCAATCAATTGTGATTTGTGGTCTCAAAAAAAATAAATAAATAAAAGGAAAGGTAAGATTTTTTTCCCCTTTGGATACTATCATTTCTAAAATCGTTACTATTAAGTCTATACAAATACTTGAGTGAAACTGTAAACCAGAAACTTGAGTGAAACTGCAAACCAGAAATGTTCTTAACTTTTAGTATGGCATTAGTTTTTATCCTTTATAAGTGCGTAGCTTGAGCCTCGAGTACATCTTCATTGCTTTTCATATGCGATCGGTTTGTACTCTAATTTTTTATGTACAAACAATCGTGCTTAAATTTTGAATTTCGCAATGGAAGGCATTAAGAATTTCAGAATGACGGTTTTAATTGTTGGGTTAAGTTTCAAATATATTTGTTTTACTTTTCTTGAGTTTTAATACATGTGATGAGTGATTATAAGTTTTGACAATTTACACTGATAAGTCAAAATTTTAGAGATATAAATTTTTTTTAGCGTGTGCACTTGAATTTTTTTTTTCTGGCATTTATTTTTGGCTTTGACTAATTAACTATCAGTAGTTATGCAAGATGACAGGTTCAGCAAATTGTAAGTCTTCCACACATTTCTGTTTTCTTAGTTTTTCTCGGGCACATATATAGAATCAAAAGTTTTTCCCTCCTATTTTTATTCACTATAAATAAATAAAAAAACTATAGATTATGCTTTGGCAAGAGATTTTTTTTTCCTTCAATCTACTTCTAATGCATTTTCTCTTTAATTATCATGTGTGTGTCACATTAGCAAGGGTATTTCACAAGAATAATTTTGGTTAAGACTTTAGAATTATGGCTAATGGTTTTTTTTAATCATTATGTGCGCATAGCACATTAGCAAAGCTATTTTGCTACAATAATTTAGCTTAAGGCTTCAAAATTATGGCCAAAATGTAGGTATGTGTAATTTTTAGGTAGCAATAATTTTCAAGTATCGCTATGGTGGTCTCTCATGCCAGGCATTGCATGGGATTTCTGCAAACACGGGGCAATTAACTATTCTATAACAGTTGTTGCATAATTTGCATGCTTAAAGATGTTAATCTAAGTTAACTTTTAAACTTCAATATTTCTCCTAATTTTTTTCATGGTGTTTAACCAATTGCATACATCCACGTATGCCTCTATATTTTGGCTCCTAAATTGACCCCTAAAGTTGACACGTAGGCAAACGTGGGGTCCTATTTTGTTTGTTAAAGAATTGCTAATTTAGGAGTGTTAAAGCTCTCCAATAGACTCTCTAAAATTGATTCTTAGACACGTCCTAAGATTATTTGTGGACACAAAAATGCAAGTGGGTCTCCCATTCCCTCCTCCCTCTTCTCCTCACTACCAACTCTCTCCCAAAATTTAACTAATGTGGTAAGAGTCATGTTAAGGAGTCATCCTTAGGATCTTCTATAGATAGCCCATTGAAGACCGTAATTGTGCAAATGAATTGCAAAATATTAGGAGTCTCTTCTAAGAGTTTTTTTAAGAGCTCACTGTGGATGCTCTTATTTTTTCAAAAAGCCACACATATAGATTATGATTTTATAAGAGAATCAATTACTATGGAAAATTAGAGTCAAGAGGAGCACATAAAAAATAGAATTGTTATGCTTTTTTGGTCTAAGTGATCCAATAATTAAATAAACTTTGTGCTTGAAAGTACAATTTTTAGTTAATTTAAAAAGAAAAATATATCATTTTATTTCGTGTCTCCGTGCATAACACGGGTTCATGCTAGTTAAAAGAAAAGGTAAGAGTGTGCTCATAATTATTTACTGAGACTGATCTTCGAAACTCATTCTATAGTGACACATTAACCTACCTTGAAAAAAAAATACAAATAATTCATTTAGGGAACAAATGAAAAGTTGAAGAATATTACTCTCTCAATCCCATAAAGTTTGGTCCCTACGAAACTACGTTCATTTTTCAAACTAAAAAATAATATATTTACCAAAATAATTTTTGAACCTTTTTTGCACTGGATAAAAGTTCTTAATGAGATCTATCAAACAAGATCCATATTGGCTAAAAAATTATTTTCGTAAGTACATCATTTTTTGGTTTGAAAATTACACGTAGTTTCGTAGAGGCCAAACTTTATGGGACGGAGTGAGAAATAATAAAAAATTTACTTTCAAAAGAAAAATTTTAGCTATTCAATCTCTTTCTCCCACCCCGTGAGGTGTAAGTAAGACATAGTTTTGTATGAGTAGCCTAAAATTATATTGGATATATATAGACATAATTTTAGATTTTTAATTAATCAAGTATGGAAATTTTTGGAAGGAGAACTATAAACACAAATTGAAATTTGAAATCATGTTAACAGATCATGTGCGAAATTTCTATTGGACAAGCTCGGAAGCCCGTGGGCTCAACCCCCTTATCCTCTCCAGAAAGTGGAAACCACCAATATTCGACGGGGAAACGTATGATCGAAGATTGCGGAATTTCTCCAAGGCCCCATCACGTCGGGTACAAATCACGTGGCGCAGGCCCACAACCATCAAACAATTTCATGCCACGTGAGCGAATCAAGTTTCGCGAGATTTCCTCCACACAACCTCTTCTGCCTGCACGAGCCTTACACTTGGCACTCTTTACTACCATTTCCCAGGTTCGGAATCCGACCCATAGGCCTGGACAATTCGGTAGAACCTTTCAAATTACTGTTCTGCCCTTCTCCAACATCCAACATTTAAGACGGACCACGTAAATTAGAACGGTTTTTCACTGCCGAACGAATATCACTTGGTCCTCCTCACACATATCTGACCGTTCATTTCGGTTTAAGACGGTTTAGGTATAGAAAAAAAATAAGGAGAGATAATGGGGAGAGAGAAGAGGAGGTACAGGGTTTTGATTTGGTCGTCTAATACACTTTTGAACATAATGGACGTAACATTTGAGTACTATGTAGGCTCGGTTACGTAATATCCACCTAGTACTTAGGAGTAAAAATTTTCCCGTAATTTAACGGAAAACCAAGGTGGTTTCACCAACTGCAAGTTGCGCCTTTTTCTATTTCTCTACTTCCTCCACATTTGTTCTCCTTCCTGGAATTGCTGAGAGAGAGAGAGATTGTGACGGTATCAGAAATGAAGGGCTGCGATTTGTGCAAGTCGGCGGGGGCGAGGATGTTCTGTGAGTCAGATCAGGCGAGTCTATGCTGGGACTGCGACGGCAAGGTACACTCGGCGAACTTCCTTGTGGCGAGGCACTCGAGGAGTCTGCTCTGCCACGTGTGCCAATCGCCGACGCCGTGGAGTGCCTCTGGTGAAAAGCTCGGACGGACAGTGTCGGTGTGCGAAGGTTGCGTTGAAGGATGTGGAGGTGTGAAGGAGGAGGGCAACAGAGGCGAAAACGACGAAGAGAGCGATGGAGGTTACAACGGCGAAGAAGAAGAAGACGATGATGAGGAGGAGATCGGTGGAGAGGATGATGAAGGGGAGAATCAGGTGGTGCCGTGGTCGTCGATTCAGGCGCCGCCGCCTTCCGATGCGAGTTCTTCCAGTAGTGACTCCTCGAGCAGGTTTTGTTATGGTGGTAGAGCCGTATCGTTGATGCAATTGAGCCAGAATGCTGTGGATCTTTGCTGTGATGTATGTATCTTGAATTAATTTTGTTGTTTTTCCTCTGCACTTGTAGATCCATTGCTGTTTTTTCACAACACCGTGTCGTAGGAATTTCCTCTTTGAATTAGTTGTGAAACATCAACGTACACGATTTATTACTGTCGTCTTCATTGAGTCAGATCTGTTTCAAATCATTCGCCTTTTTTCATCTGACTCCATGTTTAGCCTTAACTTGCGTGATTTCCTTTTCAATTGCTACAAATGCTGAGGTTTTACTGACATTTTGAAGTCACAACTCATAAAGATTAGTTTTTTTAAGGCTTATCGGTCTTGATTTTCTGTTTTCTTCGTATAACAGGATGATGATCACGGTTGTTCATCTGCTCACCGGGATAACAGTTCACCGGTGTCGTCAAGATACAGCGAAACCGTTGTTAAATCATTGAGGCCTTTAAAACGCCAAAGAACTGAATTGACCGGTGCCAGTAACGCGGAAATCATGGAGACCATTGTTGAGATCTGTAGTATGAGTCAGATTCCGCCAGGCATCCGTTCGGAGTCGCGAATGCCGTAACTGGCCAATTCACGGAGATTTGCTTGCCGTTCCTAACTACTCCACAAAGCTGTCGGTAATCAAATCCTGTACCTTACTAGTTTGCTTGATATATTAGCTGTATTTAGAGAGGTCATTTGCTTGATATATTAGTGTCTACCTAATTGTAATCCTCATTCAATTTTTCGTTTGGACTCGAAGGTGAATGAACAAATTACATACCTCCAAAGAATTTACATATATCCCTGCACTAAACTGGGGGATTTATGTTGGTGACACAAGTATTTTGATTGTGTTGATTTCTGGTCGTTGAAAGATTTGTTGGCAATCAGTTTGGGTGAAAAATGCTACACTAGTATCTTGTTTTCGTTCTTGATGAGGTTTCCATTTTCCAATCCAAATCATTGGGTGTATCAGCAATTGAATAAATTTGTGAACAGAAATTTGTGCGCAGATTCGGCATAGATTAGTCTAGAATCGTCTGATTCACGCGGATCATACTAAACTATAAAAATTCGCGGAAATTGAATGGTTCTAATCACATCCGTGTCTTGATTGCTTCAATACGTCAACATTCAGTTTGGCTAGAAAGCTACTCCTTGTTTGTTTTTTGCTACTTCGTTGAGAATGCTGAATGTCTGTGTTTTTTCTTCGCTTGGTCTTATAGTCTTGTGATCTTGTTCTTCTTCTTGATGATGAAGTTCGCACCCCATATTCATTGGACGCATCGGCAATTGAATAAATCTGTGTGAGAAGATATTTTTCCACAAATCCAGGGTATATGTGTTCAGAATCTTCCAATACACGAGGATTGGTAAAAAAAATTACTATAAGCCTCCAACCGCATTGAGTCTTGATATGTACTCCAATCATAGCTTTCAAGTTCGGGATTTCTGTCAAACTGTATTTGATTTTTTCATGCCCGTATTGCAGAGATCTGGGAATTTTGCTTCGTTGAACTGTGCCTAGGGTTGGCAGTTTCGTCTGACCTGTTCGAATGACTTGTTCGAATCCGATCTGATTCCTAATCGGAACGGATCGGCAATATGAAGATCTGTTTGGAGATTGGATAGGATATAGAGATTTTTTTTTTTTTTAAAAATGTTTGGGGATCGGGTAAGGGGTGGAGATAGGCATGTCCCCGCCCCAAATCCACTCCGAATCCGTTTTCCAATCCATCCCCGCCCTGCTCCGCCCTGTTCCCAATCCCCGAATATAGTGGTTTTTTTTATGAGTTATGAAACGTTTGGCTCCCACTAAATTTTCTCCAAACACATGGGTTACATTAAATTTTCTATAAACATTTTATTATAATTGAACTTTGTAATACAATAAAAGTGATTAAATAAGAAATGCATCACGATAATTTGAATATATCCCAACAAGCTGTTGACATCTACTCAACTATCAATTATATTCATTCTTTAAAATAAACACAAAAAAATGTAAAATAAAAATAATATTTTCCCAATCGAGTGGTTGATTTTGTTGTTCTTATTGATGAAATTAATTGTGTAAACTTTCTTCTCGATCGAGTTTAGAAAGCTTGTCGATTGGGACCTAATTTGTGTTTCTTTAATAATATTTTTCATCCGATTAAATGCCTACTAATATGCGATCCACTTAATTTTTTGTATGACTGATGGATACCATAATATGCTATCTGGCTTGTGGTTCATTTAGTTTTCAAAATTAGAAATCTAATTGGTACTTGATACAACTTAGAATTGAAGTTGGCAAACACTTACACTAACACATGTATACCATGTCGTATTGTGCCAATAATAAATGTCTGCGTCTTATGCCGCCCGGATCCCATTCGGCAATTTCTAATACTTTAATCCTGATTTTATCATTTAATTTGTACCTAGTATTCTAGTTTTTTAGTAATTATTTTTTAATTTATAAAAATGATTGGATTCCCAAATCCTCGTGGGGATTCTTGTTCCCCATTTGGAGTGGGGTTGGAGGATGAAAAAAAGTTTCGTTAGAAATTGGGTAGGCGATGGATATGGGAGAAGGGGTTCGGGGAATTGGGGTAGAGATATTACTATCCAGCCCTGATCCATCCACATGCTCATCACTAACTGTGCCGGAAAGTACCCTATCAAGAATTTTTTTGGTACCGTTTGGGAATTATGCCTTCACATAACTAACCTCGAAATTAAGAGTACACTGGGTGTTTTAAGCAATATATATATATATATATATATATATATATATATATATATATATATATATATATATATATATATATATATTATACAGAAAAATGAGAAGATTATATTAATGAATGTCCAATGACACATACAAAAACGAAATCATCATAAAGATCTTGGATAAAGCCAAACTAATCATTTTAATAGAGAACAATAAACGACAAGCATAATCAATGCTGCTTTTACCCTAACCTGTATATGGGTCCCCGACGCAAACAAAATCACTTATAAAGATTCACGTTTTGGAATTAAGATCTCTGGAAGAGATTTAAATAGGCAATTAAAGATAAATTAATGTTAATACCTAGACGACATTGATGACTCCAAATAAAAAAATGCTCACACCAATGAACTCCTAAAACTACAAATCTTCAAAGCCACTACATAGACGCCCTACCAAGATATTATCACGTAGTGGTAGAAACACCGCCAAGATTTATATTATCAGAAAGCAAACTGCCCCCGAAAAGCATCTCGACCCTGTATCTAAAATTTATTCGAAGATGAAACTAACAACTCTCACAAAGCAAGAGACATAACCCTCTAAGATCAAAAATGGCTGCTCGCCGATCCTGATAAACAAAAAGAAAAGAATCTAACGTAAAGAAAATAAATAAGATCTACTGGACCTCCCTCCCACCACCATGGATATTGAAACCCTAGGGGTAGGGAAAGAAAGAAGAGTAATATTAGTGATGGCTAGTGTTTTCAAGAGAGAGAGAGAGAGAGAGAAGAATCGACTTTATCTGAACACTTGTTTTGAGCAAAATAGTTGATCAAAATTATTTTTGTCTTTACTCAAAAAAGTTTCTCATTTGTGTCATTTATTTTTTGTGAATTTTGGGTTCTTCTCGACAGAAGGAATAAAAGAAAAAAAAATTGCTAAGATCTTTTTTTTTATACTATAGACAAAAGGTCCAAAACCGTAGAGGTATATTGCGTGGTTTAGTCTGGAATGTATGATTATTCAATAGTATCAGAGTACAGTTTCGTGTTGTTTCGGGATACTCCAAAACTATATATATTCTGTGTGTAATGAACCAGAATATTGCCGGGACAACTGATTAATTACTCGTCTTGAATGTGTTGTACGGGAGACTGTAAATGAGTTTTGCTAGTACTTCCACTCCAGTGGGTAAAGTGTGTGTTCAGTAGAGTTTTCCCATTAATTCCTGAGTGGAGCAGTCGTAAGAAAAATCTGGTCCTAAGTGTTTGCATAATTGCATCCATGCCCAAGAAAAAACATGAGGCCACCATAACTGCAATCGAGACTGGACTAAAGTATCCATGTGTTTACCATACATTCAAATGCGTGTCAGAAGATGGAAATGGCTAATTTTGGAGCACGTTAGCATCGGCATGGTACTCTTCTTTTCTTTTAGTTCGAAGGTTAGGGGGTCAGCCAACTTTCGTATATCTTGACCAATTTCATGATTCCATCTCCGGTGGCAGGTAATAGTGGGATTAGTAAATTCACAAAAAATTACCTTATTACAGTTTGACCTTAAGAATCGAATATTGATTTCAATCGGACTAAACCTTAGGTGCACCCCTCTACGGACTTTATTAAATGTAGATGCATGAACTCGTCCAATATTTCTCAAAGCAGGTGAGTTCAATGCATTAATTCCTCGTTAGTTGAGAGCAACTTCCAATGGGCTTTCCCAATTGCAAATTTTTTTGGAAGATATTTCAAGTTTTTCTTTTATTATTAATTGTCGCCTTGTTTGGTGTTGATCGACCCGACTTCTTGTTTTTATATAGGGATGATGGCATTATCAAAATTCGAAGGTAATTAAAGAATAGGTCCTTTTGCTCATGGATTCTGTATAGACCACATTTTTATGGCCGGCAGTCACATCAAAGTGCGTAAGCTTTCTTGGCCGGATTTTCAACTTTGTGGAAGCCAGAAAAGAATCATATAGGACCGACTAGGAGCACAGAGGACATGGTATAGAAAATGTATCGATCGTGTTTGAGGATCTATTTTTAGATCCCATACAAGTGATCCATCCGAACTGTTCATTATTCTTAGAATATTTTTCCGAGAGGCCCCACTAAGTTTCAGCTCAATCGGACGATGAGAAGTGCTCCAATTAAAGTCCCACTATTCCAACGAAAAAAATTGTGGTTGGAATATTGAGACTTTGGTTGGAGCACTTCCAACCGTTCAATTGATTTGAAATTTTGTGGGGGCCTCGGAAAAATGTTTTAAGAACAATGAACGGTTCGGAACACTCGTGTGGGACCCAAAAATGGGTCCCTGAACGCGATCGGTACATTTTTTGTATCATAGCCTCTGTACCCGTATCTTTATCGAATCATATATAGGACATCATATTTGGTCTTAAATCGTAGGTCATTTTTAACGTTAATTCCTTTCACACCGACGGAAATGCACCGACAGCGTACCGATGGCGTTGCGGACGCCATTGTGAGTCCCAACCGATCGATTCGAGCTGTTTATCCTTCTCAAAATGAATTCTTAGTGATTTTGGATCAAGCTCATACAGCCAACCGATTGCCTTGATTCCCGCAAGGCCCACTTGGAATTTGATTTTGAGAAGGATAAATTGCTCGGATCGACCAATTGGGGCCCAAAACGGTGTCGGCAACGCCGTCGGTGCATTTCCATCTGTGTGCACGTAGCAGTGTTTCATTTTTAAATAGATTAGATGGGCTTGGGCAATTTTAAAAGATTGTGGTTGAGGCAGTTTTCTTGACCCTCCCACATGCCTTGTCCATTTCACCAAAAATATTTTAAATTATTTTTTTTACAATGATTTGTCGGTCTATGTTGGCTGCTGTTATCTACAGTATATTAATAGTATTAATTAAGGACACTATTTAGTGGTGAAATATCAAAAGGTTGCTTACGGAAAAAGAAAAAAGAAACTAGTGGAGAGGGGGATCATGTGGGGGAAAATTGTTCGGTTGAGCGTTCCGAACGGAGGTTTTGTGTGGCTGGCTTGCGTTGTAAGGGTCAAAGGGGGGTTGGAATATGAATTGACCACAATGGTGGTAAACAAATTGAGTTGTTTGCGAGCAATTTGAGGTTTGGCTTATTTCGTATTCGAGTTAAGTTTAAGCTTGAATTTTAAACCGGTGTATTAAATGGGTTGAGGTAAACACGTTAAAGTTTGGCTTGGCTCTTTCAGGGATATAGCCAGGATTGTGGCTCAAAGGTAACATCCAAAATCAATCTCCCTCATTTTGTCCCATACAATGATTGAGTCAGGGGCTTAAGTAACAGTGGCCACCCCCCAAGAATTTTAGAAAGTGCAGTTACTATGTGATAATAATTTTATTTCCAAATTATATAGACTCGCCGCCACTACATTTTTTTCATTATTTTTTTTGCTATATAGGAAGTCTTTAATCCTACATTTTTTTTAGAAAGAAATAATGCCTATAAAGATATTTCAAAACCAAATTCAATGAGCCAAGTGAAATCCATCAAACTGTGGATACAACATTTTGCGGAGACCACGTTGTGTGGAGCCCATTTCGGATGCCAATCAAATAATCGAAGCCGCTTAATTTGTTTAAATATTTTTTTAAGGATTGCTATACAAAATTAGCCCAATCGATATCTGTAGAGACTTGATAAGTTCTTTGCTGAATTTTGTGACAGAAAATTGAGCGAAAATTCGATCAAGCTCTCCCAAATATCCGACTGACCAATTTTGTTTCAAGGATCCTTTAAAAACATTTTGAATAAGTTGAGTGGCTCCGATCATTTTTGTTGAATCCCGAAATGAGTCCCGCACAATGCGGTGTGCATTTGATGTCCACCAAATAGTGTACCCATAGCAAGACTCATGAAATCAATATTAAGAAAGATGAGGTCTTTATTAACAAAACGCGTCAACCAAAATTCAAGATGCCTCAGTTAGTGGATATATTAAGTTAAAATTATTATATTTTGGTAAGCTATGTTCATATAACAAACATCATTGATTATAATTTTTATGTTATTTTATTTTTCCCTAGAGTTGATGAATATTCTTGGTCCAAAAAATGTAAGAAGTCATGCAAGGAAGCACTTTATTTTTTATCCAAAAATTTGAGATTTTTTGGTAGTGGATTACTTTTACAGGCGGAAGGACGAATTAGTATTAAAAAATGTACAAGTATTTTAAGATTAATTTCCCAAAAGGGTACACATTATTATAGGTTAATTTTCATTTATCAACATACTCAATACAAAAAAATTACACACCTTCATCAATTAATCACTCATCGATATATTTAATATAAAAAATAATACACGTATCTTGAAGAATAACGCTACTCTTGCAATACAAAAATACATTTGTTTTGGTGGCGAAAAAAGCTTGACTCTTGTTAATTGGCGGTGAAATAAAAAATACTCCAGTGTACCTTGCTTTAGGAAAAGAAAAGGAACTAAGTGGAGAGGGGATCGATCGTGTGGTGGAGAATTGCTCAAAGGAAACAAATTAAAGGAGGTGGACAAGTGGTTGTGCGTGTGGCTCTTCTTGTATTGTAAATCGTGCTTGAATGAGACCACAAGATGTGTGACAGCGACAAAGAAAATTCATTGAATTAGGTTTCTATACGCCGTCTATGTCGGGGAAAATACAAAAAGAGAAAACCGCACAGGACCGAAGAAGCGGACCGAACTAAGATTTTTTTTTTTTTTTTTTTTCCCGATTTTTCTTTATTTGGTTCAATTCCCAGTTTGGGAGAAGTTCAAATTTTGAAAATTAATTCGATTCTCGGTTCGAGGGTTTTTTTTTTAAATAAACTGAACCGAATAAAGAAACTTTTGTGATAGATATGTACTCCGTATTAAAGTCTACAATAAAAAACTAGACCAAATTTGGAGAGGACAAAAAGTAGACCCAACCGCAGTCTAAAGTTACTCGTGAACTTATTCGATACAAAGCTATATGATACATAACATTCAATCTTTTAAATTCAGCGATTCAGTCTATGATTTATCATCATGAATAAGATCCTTTCATTTAGCAGGATATCAGGATGGCATATTTCTTAACGAAAAACCTACTTGCACAACCCTTTTTTCAGACCGAAATCCCATCCTTTGGCCAGGGGGCCCCACTTTTGGGTACACACGAAATGATCCAAATCGCTTCATTATTTTGAAAAAACTTATTTCGAGGGGCCAAATCAAAATTTCAATCGGATGGTTAGAAGTGCTTGAACCAAATTCTCACCGTTTCAAAGCAAAAGTTTTGGTTTGAAACGGTGAGAATTTGGTTTAAGCACTTATAACCGTCCGATTGAGCTAATTTTTTATGGCCCCCCTCGGAATAATGTTTTAAGAATAATAAACGGTTATGATCACTCGTGTAGGACCCAAAAATGAGTCCCCGAACCGTGGGGTGCATTTTCGGTAAAAAAGGTTGCGCAAATAACAGGGTTCATTTCTTAAAGTAAAAAGCGAGGTTCAAACGAACAGCCATAATTTTGTCGCATGCGTTCCATAAATGGCAAGGTTTTTTTTTTGTTCTTCACTGACCACTCATGACATCCTCTGCAAACGCTAGTTTATGTCCACTAAAAAGGACCTGTTACTGCTACAGAAAAATTTGTACAAATCGATCTTTAGAGACCCAGTTTAGGATCACATATGAGTGATCCAAATCTTGAGAAATGGTGTGATTTTGGTTCAAGAATTTTTAACCGTCCAATTGAATTGAAATTTTGTGGAGCCCCTCGAAAAAATGTTCTAAAAATAATGAACGATTTGGATCACTTGTATGTGACCCAAAAATTGGGTCTCTGGGAGCAATTTGTACATTTTCTGTACAATTTTTTTCAGTACCCGCAGGAATACCGACTAAAAAATGAGTAGTCCTTTTGTGCCCTTTCTGTCTTTCAATTCAGTCCATTCAAACTATCCCCTTTATTTTTCTGGGGGAAACCAAACAACAGAATTTATGGAATTCTTTTTACAATCGGTAAACATCTAGGTACTGTTTATATCTAAAATTAACTAATTCAATGATTAATTGACACGTAATCAAGAAATACAAACATCGTTAATTATGCTCGCCGATACGCATAATACCTTGGATTAAAACATATATTTGAGTGAATACGATGTCAGATTGTGTTCAAATATAAAAACAAGATTAATAGCTTGATTCTAACCATCGTTATTGGAAAGACCGCCTCAAAGCTATGGGATTAATCATAAATATATAAGTTCCACGCGTGTGAACTTGGGAAACAAGGCAAATTGGCGGTTATAACACGTAATAATACTTATAGAAAGGCGTTTATTCATCTTAACGCTTTAATCATTTGAGTTTGTTTTAAACAATCGCATGATTCAAAATCAAAGCTTTTAGAGGAAGATTTAGAAGAATTCAAATTCAAACGTGGAGGAAGGAAAGCTTCGCCAACTCGGGAAATGAAGTTAGAGTTCGCAAGCCGATGTTCAAATTCATTGAGCGGGAAGTTGAATCACAAAGCAACATCTATAAATAGAAGAAATCAAAGAGTGAAAAACCCTGACAAATCTTCAACAAACAGTTATTAAAAAACCGGGATGCTTGGTTTGTTCATTGGTAAAAGAAAATAGTTTAGGACTTGAACTCGGGTTCGATTTAGTTTAGGATCTCGAACACGGTTCAAGTAGATTAGGAAGTAGTTAGGATTAATTTCGATTGTTCCCAGAATAATCACCCCTATCCCGATTGTTCCCATGAAGAAATCAACCGCTCAAGTTCTTTGTATTTGAAGTTCTGGAGACAATTTCAAGTAAGTTTATCTTTGATTCATTAATCAAGTGACTTGTTTCTTTTTTGTTCTTTGATTTCCTAAGTTTGTTGGTTTACATTTCTTCACTTGTTGAAAAAATCCTCTTAATTGAGGTAATTGAACCAATAAAACACAATCGCCTGATTAGATTTGGTTTTTCCAAAGTTAATTTGAGGGAGGAGATTCAAATTCTCTCTGGCACGCTCGCACACAATTATTTTCCATTGTAAAGAAGTAAAAGAACCAAACAGGTACAGAGGCTAGTGTTTAAAAAATGTACCAATTGTGTTTGGGGATAGGGACGGGGCCACATGGTGATAAGAGGGGTCAGTTAATCCTCTTAACCCCAAAATTCTATATGAATTTTACTAGTATACCTCACAAAATTACTAATTGACCCCTCTTTGATTTTTTTTTTGCCCCCTCTGAATCAAAATCCTTGCACCCCCTGAATGCGTCTAATTCTTGCCCCCCGAACCAAAATCTTGGCTCCGCCCCTGTTTGGGGACCTATTTTTAAGTCTTACGCGAGTGATTTGAACTGTTTATTATTTCTAAAATATTTTTTTGAGAGGCCCCACAAAATTTCAGATTAATCGGACGGTTAGAAGTTCTTGAACCAAAGTCCTACCATTTCAACCAATTTTTTTGGTGTGAAACGGTGAGACTTTGGTTCGAGCACTTCTAGCCGTCCGATTGAGTTGAAATTTTGTGGGGCTCCTCGGAAAAATGTTTTAAAAATAATGAAAAATTCAAACCACTTGTATGGGACCCAAAAATGAGTCCCCGAACATAATCGGTACATTTTTTGAACACTACTCTCTATACAAGTAGTCGGCTCCTTTTACGATGGACCTATCGATTTCATTAAAGCATCTAACTGATTAAGGTATCAAAGCTCCGGCCTGAATTGTAATTTGTCCATCCTCAAAAATCAAAACTAAGCGTGAACTCATGCTATCCATAGTTGTATGCAACTATATGATCAATTTTTTTACTATAGGTATAATTACTAAAATATCTAAAAACGATAAATATTTTCAAGATGTTAAATTGATTAGGGCTCTGTGTTTGTTTGACCGTAAAATATTTTACACCAAAAAATATTCTGTGTACAGTGTTTTTCCCAAAATTGAACTTTTTTATTTTTCTAATCTGGTGTTTGGTTGATAATTGAAAAAACGTTTTTTTTTCCCGCACTTTTAAACTTCTACTTGCTAACAATTCTATCTTCACCAATTAAAAGTACGCATGCCTTGTTTGTTGGTTGTAATGGTATTTTACTTTTCGGTTCATTTTCTCTAGATCATTTTCTCTTCTTCCCTGTGGTCTATGAGAGGGAAAATTTATGGGTACCCACCGGCAACCACGTGGTCGAGCGTACATGGTACTCAAGTATTACATTGAAGCCTTCTAAAAGTGTGTTGGACGTCTGAGATTAAAACACTCCTTTTTTCCTCTTCGAATCCGGACCACCCAAGACTAAGATGGATGCCCTAGATGCGCTGAGGGGTACCCCCTCCCAGCACTGAAAAATTGCGCCTATGGGAGAGAGAGAGAGAGATTGTCCAAAGTTTGAAAGGACAAAAATGATGTGAGGGGAAATGATTACTTGATTGGGGAGAGAAATTTAGGGGAAGAGGAGTGAGAGACGATAACAGTTCAAGAGAAAGAGAGAGAGAGAGAGAGAGAGAGAGAGAGAGGAGATGTATAAAGTAATGGGCTTTTGAGAAGTAGCGGTGAATGGAGAGACTGACTCGAAAATGATTTACCGAGTTTTTCTCGGAAAAACATTTTACCTCCTTTTTGGTGAAAACATTTTCTTGAGTAAAACATTTACCTCAGTTTTGAACAACCAAACAACCAAAAATAAAAATATATTTTACGGCCAAACAAACAGAGCCTAGGTGTGTTTTGGCTAAAAAAGTAGGGCTGACTTATTCTTTTGTCTTTATTTGATTTTTTTTTACATTTGCTAGTTTTGCATTGATTTTTGTGTATTATTGGTTCGTCTCGACGAAAAGAATCAAAAAATGTAAAAGATTATGATTAGAATTTTCAATTTTTCAGATAAGATCGAGAAAGTATAAAAATCTGTCTTTTGACTTATTTTTGTCTTAATTAAAAAAATTTAAACTGCAATCATAATTTTTTACTTTTTTTATTCTTCTCGCCGTGACAAACTAATAATACACAAAAAGTTGATGCACCAATAAACGTGAAAAAAATCAAATAAAGAGGAAAAAAATAAGCTAGCTAACTTTTTAGGCCAAAACACATTAGGTCTGATATATTCAAAACATTCATTGAAAGACTGATTGCATAATTGGAGATATTATTGTGTTAAGTTTGTTTACTTCAAAACCCTGCCATATTATTATTTTTGTTTTTACAAATCCCAAAAGCCAATGAACAAAACTACTACTCCAATCACATATGTACAATTTCAAACGAATCTAGTCTTTATTCTTTACACGGGGATCCTAAATTGAGTTCTGAAGAAGTTAAAATATTAGATCAAGCAATATAGTAACCTAAGTGTATTGATTTTTTCTCACGTAATTCAAAAAATGATTTTAAACTAAGAAATGCTTTCGATCATTTGTGTAAGACCTTAGAGTGTGCCCCACATACCCAATGCTACACTGTTGGTGCCCATAGTATTTTTCATGCTTGCGTTGAGTTTTGAAGACAAATTGTCAAATTTCTAAAGATATGTGAATTATGAATGTTAGTTTCAAATTCCATAGTAATTTTAGTTTTACCTATTTATGATATAAGTGAGCAAAATCTTTGTACTTGAAAAATTGTAGGTCCGTGCATTGCACAGATTCCCTGCTAGTAAAACTAAAGCTTTCTTTACTTGATGTATTTTAACGTTTAATACAAGGAATAAATAATAGCGACAAAAGAGAATATTTGAAAAACGATTAATCCAATGATATTTCTAAATCAAATTCCATTCAGTGCATGTTAACCATATCAATTGATTAAGAAAATGTGCGTATCACACCTGTGAACATATTATTTGTTCAGTAATAAAACAAACAATAAAAAGAAAAGAGGAAAACAAAGAAAATGGAAATGATCGCCAGCTACCAAAATTTGAACATATATTTAGAAATTCAACTTGGATTCTGAATTTTTTTATGAACTCAATCTGAGGCCCACAGATGCACAAATGAAAAAAACCATCAACATTGTTTATCGTATTCGAATAGTCCCACCACTTTATATAAAAATACCTGTTTACAAAATGGAAATTAAGTGAAAAATATATAGCCCTAAATATAACATGATTGAAGAGTAGCAAACTAGCAATCGATGAAGCAAAAAAGAAAAAAATAGACTTTGAAACTATTAAACAGAAAAAGAAAAATCAAAGCAAAGAATGTAAAATGCATAGAATAAGCAAAGTCAAACCAGTTTCTTGCTTAGGGGAAAAAAAGCATCAAAATACGCAAAACTCACCAAACCATAGTGGCGTCAGCGATACACTGCAATAAACAAACTCCACCGACCTTTCTTAATGACCAATTCATGCCAAGAAATCTCAAATTTAGCATAAATCATGAAAAAATAAATGTTAGTGCTATCTATCTTGTGGATATTCGTTTCTACAAATATGTTATGTGTAGAACAAATATGTAGTTTCCGTACCCAGTCGTACAAAAAAGGTTAAAGGGACAACAAATTGATCGCATGCTCATAATAATCTTATGAGATAAATCTTTGAAAGTTGCGCGCATGGTACAACGTGGAAAAACTTATAATATCTTTCTTCATGCTAAGCGAAATCCTAACATTTCAATCAGAGAAAAAAAAAACAAATGGAAAAAGATCATTCGAATCACACCTTCACCTTCAATTGCAAAACATAACCAATATTTCAGCTTTCTCTCACATGAGATGTGTAGTTTAAATTAGTAGATTGGAATGGTTTTACATTTCTATTTGGATAACCCACATATGAATAGGTAAATACTTAGGGGAGAGTTTTCAAATACTAAGTGTGTTGCTTCGTAAATTTAACTTATTGCTTCGTAAGTTTAACTTATTAAAAAGACATTATCATTACACATATTAGATCAACTTTTACCTCCACTTTGCATCTTTTACATCAATATTTATCTCTACTTTTTAAAGTTATCCTTCACTTTACCCAATAACTCTTTACCTACCATCTTTTTAAAAGGGCAAAATTAATAATAATGATAAATACTTTTACCTATTAACTTTTTAAAACAAATACTTACTAAAGAACAATCCAAAATAAAATAATTTAAACCTAAAAAGGAACAGAAGGAGTACTCTTGGAAATGGAATAATTGCAACAATACAACCAAGTTACCAAGACATGGATTGCCAGTACAAAATTTCTGAGGAATTACCCATATATATTTTTAGCAACGGCAAGAAGTTAAGAAAGAAGAAATTCGATTTCTCTTACTAGAAAACTCTTGCAGCTACTAGGGGTTATGTCCGGTCGTTACCTCTAGAACCCTAGCATTAGTCGAGGTGCATACAAACGGGCCTGGATATCCGGACTCCGGTTATAAAAAAGAAAGTTAAGAAAGATTGTGTTATGGATTAACGACGAAAATCCGTTCAATCCTACAACACAAACGCCCCTACAGATCTTGGGAACAATGAATTATAGAAAAAGCAAACAAACAAGTGCGTAATAAAAAACTGGAAAGAAAGCAAGACACAAGATATACGTGGAAAACCTCAACGTGAGGAAAAACCACGGGAGCCACACCAGTCCACTATGAAATCGAATCAAAGAGTACAAGTCTTCTCACAATCTCTCTGAGATTGGTTTTCTCTCGCCTCTCTCTCTTTTTCACGCTCTGAAAAAGTGATCCAAAAAACTCTACCACACATACAGTCGGCCGAAACCCTAAAAAGACATTTTAAGGCCTCGGTAGCGCTACAGGGAAAAGCCTGTAGCGCTCCTAAACATTCTGTTCAGAAATTAGGCTATGGGTAGCGCTACACCAAAACATTGGTAGCGCTACCGCTTGGTTAACTTCACTCCCAACAGATTGATGGACTGACCACACAAGTGCTCCCAACTCATGTACTAAGGTTGTTTAATTTACATGGTTTCTATAACAATGCCATGGGCGGTCCGTCGCATGAAAATTTCCACAAAACCTTCGCATGAAAATTTCCGAAAAGCCATTCTGTTGACACGAGAAAAATAAAAAAGTAGGAAAAAAATAAGGGGTGTAGCGGGTTATGGATATTTTGTAGCAGCCCAATAAATTGAGGCACAGATGGTCCACAGCCCAAAAGATCATAAAGATTGCATGTGAAACTTTCTGTATTCTTACACTTCTATTGGGTATATTTGTGGATTTGGGTACCAGTCGCTGGGCCTTTGTGTTCGAGATCCAGAGGTCGAGAGCAGAAGCTTTCTAGTTTCTACCATGCGGAGGAATAATAACACGATCTTGGAAGCCAATTTGATGAAGAAGAAGGACGCTTTGGAGGTTTGAAAGCTTTGGAAAGGCATCTGTTTCACGAAAAAGTGGAAAATGAAACTGCGAGTGCCTGGGCTGTTTGTGAGAGGAAGTGTCAGTCCGAGTTGTTTGTAAGTCCTGCATGCCTTGTGTGACTTGTAAATGATTGCGTGTGATCCAAAGGGTATAGCTACAAAGTGATTCGACTGTGTGTGGAGAAATAAAACTTATAGTTTCTCAAACGATATGAAAAATGGGTAAACAACAATGTAAATAAAAGAAAGCACAACTTTATTAATGCGATTACACAAATCCACGACTGTGGAGGAATCAATAAAGATCTCAACCTAGGTTGAGCAAATAACTTTGAAAAAAGTTGAAAATTTTGATTGTAAGATAAAAAAATTGGTCTATGCAAAAGATAAAAAACTAATGAGTTTTGATGGAGGCCCATAATTAACTTTGGGCCCATTTGTATTCTTTTAATCTTGATTGAATGTGGATGGAGGCCCATAATTAAAGGAGATAGCACCACTTGGTCTATGCAAAAAGATAAAAAATTAAGTGACTCATTAATTCTCAGCCCAATTTGGTCCGAAAATGATTTTTTCGGCCTCTTACAATTTTGTGCCAAAGTGGGATATAAACAGCTTCTCATGAGTAGAATCAACTTCGCATGTTGAAAAAGGAGAAGCCATTTATTTTGTCGTTTAGGGGGTGTTTGTTTGGAGAAAAACTTTGGTGCCGAATGGGTATCACATAGCGGTACCCAGCGCGCATCTTAACTGTCCAAAAGTGTTTTGGACTCTTTGAATTTTAAAGAGAGAAAGAGAGAGAAGGGGGGGTGGCGGAAGGAGAAATCTTGGCAGTCCAAACCACTTTCGCAAGGTCAAGATTCGCGCTCAAGTACCACGTGTGTAGTACCTTATTTGCACCCAAAATTTTCTCATGTGGGGACTCTGATTTTTCACTTTTTTCAATTTTACATTTTTTTGGGCTTTTGGATTATTGTCAAAATATATTATTGAATACATAGAATGTTTGAGAATTATGTGCAGAATACATTTTGCAGGATGAGTAGTGTAGGAATACTACTCATTTTGGGTTTACCTAGCGAAACAGCTAGAGGTGAAAAAATAGAAAAGCAAAAGGTGATATTTAGGAATCCAAACAAAGGCTTGAGAGGCTGATTTTCAGCTTTCCAAATCCACAAATAGACCCAATAGAAGTGTAGGAATACTGGTAGTTTCACATGCAATCTTTATGATCTTTCGGCCCGCGGCCCATCTGTGCCAATCTTAAGCATCAATTTATTGGGCTGCTATACAATATCCATAAACCGCCACACTCTTTATTGTTTCCTTCTGTTTTTTATTTTTTATTTTTCTCGTTTAATCTTAAGGAAATGGCCAGGTTTGTATGGCTTTCAGCTTTAGGAACTTCACAAGCAAACCCTTAAGAGCAAGGCAATAAAGAAAAGAAAAAGGCAATCTCTCTATCACATTTGTTCTTATGGTATTCATCTGTGATAAACCATAAACTATCTGGATGTAACGGAGTTCTATGATATAACAGAATAGATTATGCCCTAACTTATACAAGGCCTTTTATAGCCGTGCAAGCGTCAAAGTTCATTGGAACTTCACAGTTAAGCGTGCTTACTCTGGAGCAATCTCGGGATGGGTGACTTTCTTGGAGATCCAAGGAGCTTGAGCGGTCAAAGCGGACAATATTATGCAAGGCAAGAGCGGGTCGTTACATCATCTGTTTTATTTTCTCAAATTTATGGTGGACGTCAAGTCATTCCTTATGGCCGAGGAATAATCTTAAAATAGTAGAGAGTTTGGCAATGCTTGTATGACAAAGTTTGAAGTACTGTATTAGAAAATAATTTACGTTTAACAAATAGATACTTGAAATATTTCAACTTGATCTTGCTTATACATTCGGGGGGTTTTTTTTCCTGGCAAAATAAGAACACATGCCAGATTCTTGGGAGAATGACCAATAAGTGGTTTTAAAAACTAATAATCCTAATGAGATGGTAAGGTTTTTGGAAATTACCGGAATCATGACAAGGAAAAAACTAATTCCACATAAGTGGTAAGCCTTACTTGAATAGTCTAAAATACCCTTAGGCCTTTGAAGCCCTGAACATTTTCCCTCCCTCTCTTGCTTTCACTAATCGACCTCCCTCAGATTACTCTAGACGACGAAGACACTAAAAAAACAGACAACGAAGATAGGGAGAGAGTGGAGAAACCCTAGTTTTGAAATCATGCACCCATTTGATGGATTCGAGGTTTGGTGAGTCTGCTCATCCAATCTGTATTTTTTCTTTTCACCTCCTTTTCCAGCTTATATATTAGAATCAGAATTTATAACTGCTCTACTTCTGTTCAAAGGTTTGTTTGTTTGGTTTTTTTTTTTTTACTTCTGATTTTATCCATCTGGGTGTACTTCAAGTTTCATCAAAAAAGGTTTTCAAAATACCAATCTCATGTAATGAGGGATGCTTAATATTTCTGTTCTTCCAATGGCAATTGCTATCTTTGATGTTAAACCCCAATGGGTTCGTTAAAAAGACAAAAATTCTTCACTTGGGTTACATTAAAGAAGAACGAACTGCATGAGTTCTAACACAGAGAGTAATATACATATAGAAATACCACAGGCCTTGAATCCCACAATTTTTTACGACATGATAATATACATGCACGAAATTTTCCTTTCTTGATCAAATCGTCTCATTGCTTCAACCAAATAATCATTGAACAATTCAACTGTCGAAAAAACTGCTGAACTACAAATGCTGAAACAATTGGCTGATCTATTTCACAGTCCAAAATCACCATGAAGAACTATTACCAGAGAGAGAGAGAGAGAGAGAGAGAGAGAGAGAGAGAGAGAGAGGAAGTAGCACTAGAATTATCCATCTTTTCGAGCACAACCTTCGTGCTTGTACCCCTTCCAAAAATTCATCTATAAATGTACCAATAAATACATAGATACAGGTTTACGTAATTTGATTCCACTGGATCCCATGAGCAAACTCTATCTCTCGCATTCTTAGCAATGGTTGTATACGCTTTCAGAGGATCAGCAGTGTTATTGTTAGAAGTCTGTTCTTTTCTTCGCCTTTACAGATGGTACACAGTGTCAGCTATAGTCAACTTATATAGAGCTGGAGCATTCCTTCTTCTTCCAAATGAAGAATAGCCCATCTGAGTTCATAATACCAGGAATTAGAGGCCTCTTGATCCCAAATCTCATTTGGACCCAGCGATATTTATCTGGAAAAAAGCACAATAAAAAAAATAGGCGGTCCTGAGTGTCAGCCATACTCCTGCATGGTAGCTCAAATGACCAACATTTTTTTATGGCTGCCCACTGATGTAAGTAAACCATGAATGTAAAAGGTCAAATTAAATTATACTTTACTGATACCTGATTAACCCCCACGTTTGTATTTAAAGGAGATTGGGCTGTGATAACCACTGTCATTTTTAGGTATCCTTTTGCCTTTTTCTGCAATCCTGTTGCGACGAGAGAAACACTGAAAAGAGGACTAAATGAGTGGGGAAAAGAGAAGCATTGGGACCGTTGTCTTGTTTCATTTACCTCTGATACAGGCATATATACAAATATGTTTATACTTGAGATTTTGTAGTGATTAATCTTTCCACAAAGTCAACAGCTTCAGAACATGGTGTAATCTATACTGTATCATGAGTTAGATATTGGCAGATTTTTTCACATCAGGAATCAAACAATCTGATGATTTATAAGAAAACAGACCAGCACAAATGCCATAATAAACAATTGGTATCAAAATTCAACAAAGTAAATCTAATCAGCCACCATACTCACACATTTCAAAGGACTAGGATTTTGAGTATGGAAATAAACCGGCATTTCCAGGATGGTGAGATGCACAGAGCATGGAAGTTCGAAGCTTTTGCATAGCAAATTTGACAAGGATTATCTCATTAGATAAGGAAGGCTTGAGAGTGGAGTTATGTTTTGTTTATCACATTGGTTACATCAACTATGAAAGTTTAGTCAAATATGTAAAACATTTCATCGAACAGTTGATGGACACGAGAAGACAATATGTAAAAACACAATTTTTAGATGGAGAAACGAATATATTTGCAGAGAACAAGATCAAGTAGGGCATTTAGGAGGTTGGGATCCGAATTCAACCATGGATATTACTAGAAATCAAGTGGACCAAGGCTCGTGTTATATATGGGGGAGAGAGAGAGAGAGTAGTCGCTCAAGGTGTGGCCGTCGTCGGAGAATCAGCTTCTCAAGGTCTACTCGTAGTTGGAGAACACGACCAGGTTGAAGATGACTGTTGGATGACGGGTCTCCACTCTCCACCTTTCTTAGCGAACACCGTTGGGCTTGCTGCTGGTGATGGTGGTTTTCGTCAGGCGTCGGACGCGGTACTGGTGGCGTCCCTCTTTTCTCTCCCTCTGTTTTAGGACTGGAACGAAGAAGGGGAAAATGTGGGAAAGGGGAAGGAGAGGGGGAAAATAAGAAGGGTATTGTGGGCATTAGGGCAACTTCAATCCATCTTCATTCCTCTAAAATGGAGGGTAAATGTGACATATTGATGGAAAATTTTATAATTAATGCTCACTTTTCTTTAATTTTTGTATTTTTTAGGAGGGGTCCATCCTCTAAAAATTGAGAAATGAGAGCAAAATGAGATTTAGTCCTCCACATTTGGTCCTCTATACCGGTATAATTTGCCATGTATAGGTAATTATTTTTTCCCTTACCATGCTTTAGGCATTTGTGAAACCATGACCTTCTTTTTGGTCATTTTTTACCCCGAACACCATCTTTTCTATCTATACTTGAAAAGAAGGAAAATCGAAGTAAATTTAAGATTGATCCTCATCCTACGGAATCTCTTGATTTTATTCCATCACAATATAAGGTTGAGACATCATATCCATGTAGACTGACATCTCTATTCCTAGTAAAATATTAGGACCTAATTTCTTGGCCATCAATCAAAGTTAAAATGATCAAATCAAATATTAATAAAAATAGAGAAGATTTGACTTGGCCTCAATCTGGAAACCAAAGGATTAGTGATAGAACAAAAACTTAATATCTAAATTAAGTTAGTACTAAAACTAAGGCCTCGTTTGATAATACAGATTTAACACTTAAAACTGAATAAATTAAGTAATAAGTGATTAAATAGGTTTGATAATTACATTCTACATTACTTAAAAAATTAAGTGCCTCTTAAAATGTAAGCTTAAAAGTTAATAAAAATTAAGTAAGCTTTGAACTATTTAATTTTTGCTGAATTTGTGTATTTTCATTACCACCATTACCACCACTCACGCCACCACCACCACTCCGCCACTGACACCACCTCCTAACACTATCATTTCCTCCAACTATAGCACCACCACCACTATTCCTACCATCACTCCACCACTGCCGCGCCGATGCCACCACTCCACCACTATCACCACCACCATCTCCACCACTGCTACTACCACCAAAACTATAGCCACCACCACTCTGCCATTGTCACCACCACCTCTTATAACCATCATTGTCTCCACTATAGCACCACCACCACTACTCCCGCCATCATTCCACCACCATCTTTACCACTAAAACTATAGATACTACTGCTACTTTGCTACTACCATCACCACTTCACCACTACCACAAACACTCTTTTGCCGCCTACATGTCCACCACAAGCCCACCATTGCTCCCACCACCATCCCGCCACCATTACCACCACCACCACCATTCACACAACCACTTCGCTATTTCTGCCACAACTACCCCCACCACAACGACTACAACACCACCACCACATCGACTACACCACCACCACCATAATTACTCCCCCCATCACCTGCCTCATCCATCGCCATCACCATTCCACCACTCCAACCACCAGGTGCCACCATTCCACAACCACTACCACCAACACCATTACTCCACCAACACTCCCACTATCAATCTACCGTTACCACAGCTGCCATAACTTCCACCAATATTCCACCACCACCACCACCACCTCCCCACCCTTGAATCGTCTTGTCAATATTGTGTTATTTTTTTAGTTGGAAAACTATATGTTTTTTTTTATTGATTTGATTTTTGCATTTCGGTATGAAATTATAAAAGGCAAAGTAGGAAAATCAGTCAATTTAACACTTCAACTCTTTATACACATCAAACGACTTATTTTTTAGTGCTTAAAATTCAATTCATATCAAACAGCTTATTAGCTTAACAGATTCAACAATTAGTTTTTAGTTTTCAGCTTTATCAAACAGCCCCTAAGTTTTGGCAACAAAAACTTCCAGAAAATCATGTCCTAAATCTATTTGATTTTTTACAAATTTGATCCGTTCAGCAAATCCTAAATTGGAATGGTTCAAACCACATCACGAAACCTCAGTCATGAGTCATGACTGAGTGAGCTCGTTTTGAGGAAAAGTTTAGGTTGTGACACACACTTCTCAACATCTCATTTATGTATACCCTCAGCCCTAATGTAAGGCTTAGTGTTATGTGTATGATTTCCATATGAATGTGTAGTGGAGAAGTGTGTTGGAGCACCATGTAACAGTGATTCAAGACTCCATTTTGAGGGCACAATATCTTGATTTTTGTTTCTCCGTAGATAAGGAAACCTGCCAACACCCTGTTGTGTCTTGCCCACCCACCTAGAACATAACAAAAACCTACTTTCGCCCCATTTGACATAACTTCTTGAAGGCTTTTTATTAGATTGAGCAGCTTAAATTTTTGCATCACATCTTTCAATTCGTTTAGACGAGAGGAATCAAAGTAGTATAAAAATATAGATCAAAATTGAAAAAAAAAATCAATATAAGGCAACAAAAAATGACTTTTTGAGTTTTTTGTCTTCCAATTATATGAACTTCTTTGAAGATTTGTCTTTGTTTTCATACTTTTTTTCCATTCCTCTCATTGAGTCAAACGATGCGATGAAATAATTACACCCAAATCTACTAAAAAAGCCAAAGAGCCCTAAAATGTTAGGGCAAATGGCCGGGGAACCAAAACTACTCCAACAGAATTTTTCACAGGTGTATATGTACGCCCAAAACAATTTCCCCTTTTCTCTTTAACTTTTGCAAGACAGTTTGCAACAAATTAAGCTCCACGTACAAAAAAAAACCTTTTACGTTGAGCTTTAATTTTTCTATCCCAAAATAAAGGATTTTTGTAAAGTTGCAACAAGAAGCAAAACATGTATGTTATATATACATCCAAGTGGCATTTCCTTGATTCATTAATCATGCAGCTGTTTTCTTAGGCTTTCTTTTATATAAAAAAATGCTTCCAAAGCTCTCCAAACAAATAAATATAACATGAACTGGCCGGATCAGATAGGCGATTCATAAAAGACCCACTTGCCACTTTGCTTTCCTTCTTTCCCCTCTTATTTAGTCTAGAAGTTTCTTTCATGAAGACATAGCAAATGCAATTTTTATCTAGTGACTTGAATTAGTTGAGTCTAATTTAATTTATTTAAAGTCAAGAACAGGGTGGACGAATTGCGCCCCTGAATTTTCTCCCAAAATCAGGGTCCCAAATAGGTATAGCCAGACGTGTAATATATATTTAATTATTAAACTTCTTATCCAAACCCTTAAAATCCGGACTTGGTCCACACCTCATAGATCTCGATCGAATTTTGAAGATCCGAACCGTCTAATGTGTTTAGAAGGTGTTTTTATGTGTCGCCGCTTGAAATCATCAACAAAAAAAAAAGTACTAGGAAGAGCTTGATCCAAGTAATTTTTCATAAAAACTGTATATGTTCGTTTTTATGAAAAACTGCTCAGATCAAGCTCTTCCTAGTATTATTTTTTGCTGATTTCTTGCAAGGCCCTTGAAAACATGTTTTAAACACATTGTACGGTTCGGATTGTCGAGATTTCGAACTAGGAGGTGCGAACGAAGTCTATAACTTAAGGTTGTGGATAGGAAATGCGTAGTCTTACTGTCCAATAGGTACATGATTCATGTCCCGAGGCCTCTTTTTTCCTCTCCATAAGAATATTTTTTGTCCACCAAATTTAACTTAGGCCTTGAGAATTTCAGAGCTGGCCCTGTTCAAAGAAATGGAGAAAGTCACTGAGGTAACGCTGTGAGCGCCTAGATGCCCGTTTCATAAAATACTACGGTGTATAATAAATTACTTCTAGATAAACCTTGTTTAGAGGTTTTCAGCCTATTCACTTTTTTTAAAGCTTAAAATTTAATGAAATTCAAAAGAATAAATATTGCTTTAACTGGGATAAACTGGCACGTGGGTTCCGTGTGTTGAACAATCCAAGTTGTAAGGTCAATGCATCCAAATTTGGTCGATGAGCAATGCCGAGGACAAATCTTTTACATCTATTTTTATAGGAGCAATGCAGGTACTTAGAAAATTTATTCCGAAAATGAAATCAATAGTTCAGATAAATCAAATTCATTTGTGTTTATTTGAAACACTGATTTTACTTTCGGTGTAGTTTTTCTAGGTACTAATTAACATTTTTCATTTTGACATCCGTCTCACATGTGAAGCAGAACCCATGATATAACTTCAAAAGTCCCACCGTCACTTACGAAAGAATTGGATGTTCCAGTCTGTTCGCTTTTACACGTGAAAGGCTATCATACAACCCAATTTGAGTATGAATTATACACACTTCTATAAAAGTTATAAATTGATTATTTTTTATTAATAAAAATTACTATTTTTATTATTATAATATTTACGGCATGCACCAAAATATTATGAATCATAGAAAATGTTATGAATTACATTACTGAAAGGTTATGGAATACCAAAATATATATTAGGATTACCAATGAGGTGACACAATATTGACTAGGACCACAAAATATGTGCATATATATATATATATATATATATATATATATATATATATTACAGAATGAGTGTGTATTGTTAAGGGCGGAGCTAGGACATAAATCTTCCCTGAAGCCAACACACACAATATATATATATATATATATATAGAGAGAGAGAGAGAGAGAGAGAGAGAGAGAGAGAGAAAATTTCTAGTCCACTCCTCTCAGAAACAAGAAAAAAATTTGATTTTTTTGTGTTGTAAATTATTTTTGGAAAATCTGAGCCGTCCAATGTGTTCATAAGGTGTTTTCAAAGGTCCGCGCAATAAATCTTCAAAAAAAAAATACCGGGAAGGGCTTGATCCAATCAGTTTTCGCAAAAACTGTAAATATAAAATTTTTATGAAAACCGCTTGGATCAAGCCCTTCCTGGTTTTTTTTTTAAGATTTCTCGCGAACACCCATGAAAACACCTTCTGAACACATTGGACGAATCAGATCGTCAAAATTTTTTTGTATCATGAGGTTCGAAAACGGGAAGACCGGATTAGAAGCTAACCCTATATATATAGGAAGATGATCTATTGACGACTCCATCAAAGATCTCTTTCGTGAGGACCACCCCATTTTTGATTTTCCGGACAAAATTTCGACGATCCAAACCGCTCAATGTGTTTAAAACATGTTTTCCATGGCCAACTCGAGAAATCACAAAAAAAAATACCCGAAAGGGCTTCATCCGAGCGGTTTTTCATAATAACCGTACATATATAATTTATCGAAAAATGCTCGAATGAAGACCTTCCGAGTATTTTTTTTGGATGAATCCTCGCGGTGCCCCTTAAAATCACATTTTAAACACATTGAGCGGTTCGGATCGTCGAGATTCGACCCCAATCCATGAGGTCCGCAAATTATGAGTTTGAGGGAGTCCTTAAGTAGAACGGGATCCACATATATATATATATATATATATATATATATATATATATTATATGTCAGGCCCCCTTCCTATGAGGGATTCTGCACTTTGCTAAAGTGTGAGACTCACCTTTTCTGATCAAATTTCAAATATCCGAACCTTTTAATTTGTTCAAAACTTATTTTTAAGGGTCCAATCAGTGCATCATAAAAAAAGGACCGAAAAAGGCTTGATCCGAGCAATTTTCGATGAAGCTATCGTTTTGTATTTACATAGTCCAGGGATAAACTTCAAGTTTAGTTCAAATCCGCCGCCGACCCTTTTTATGAGTCCCTGGATTGTCATTTGGGCTAATTTTGGATCAAGATTTAAATTGGTTGAGCGAAAAAATTTTACGGGGTGGGCTAAATTGTATTGGACTAAAAGTTTACATTATTTTATTTTATTTTTTGCTTCATTTTTTTTGTTCCACCTGAGCTGGAGCCCACCTTAGTCCAACGGTGGCTCCATCCTTGTGTATTGTAGCTATCTCCTAGACAATTTTTAAACTAAACCAATGAAAGGTTTGGGTTACTTTGTTCGTTTCTTTTTTGACCATATTGTATACATTAGTGAGATAGTTGGAAACCCATAACAGATTTCTCTACTTAAAGGGAAGTAAAGGACCTTTTGGAAAAAAACAAACAAACACTCATCAAACAGCAATAAAAGAATTCACGAGGATAACCCAGAAACTACTATATTTCCACAAGACGAATATTAGGGGTGCTTATGATCTGGATTGATCCTCTACTACAATAAACTTAAAAGATCACGGGTAAAAACTGTGATCTTTATAATTTAATCACGGTTTTAAAACTGTGGTTGATAGAGCCATTATTAAAAGTCTTAAAGATTCAACCACGGTTTATGTCTGTGGTTAAATGTAAGTCTAAACTGATATGCAAACACATAAGACGTGATAATAAACAAGATAAGACCATGGTTTGGACAACAAACCGTGGTTAAAGATCGTAAAGGATCACGATTTGAACAAAAAGCGTGTTTAAAAATATTATACAATTATGGTTTACATGGCAAACCGTAGTTAAATTAACAATATTATCACGGTTCGAAGATAAAACTGTGATGAAATTAGTTTTAAGATCACGGTTTGGACAAATAAAGTGATTAAAAACACTATACAATCACGATTTGCTAAAAAAACCGTGATTAAATTATAATTATACAATCACGGTTACAATAACGGTTTGGACAAAAAACCGTGATTGGATTCACTATACATCACACTTTGGACATACGTAGGGGTGAGCATGGACTGGATTTGTTCGGTTTTGTTGCAAACCAAGAACCAAACCACTACCTACGGATTATGAATTTGGAGAAGCAAACCAACCCATAAAGGGCATAGAACCAAACCAATTCAAACCATTAAAATATGGTTCAGATTCGGTTTTGAACCACGGTTTGCTTAAAATTGAGATATTATTTCTGTAAACTCTTTAGAGTACTTAAAATTTAGTTTTACTATGTTAGGTTTACATAGAATACGACTAGGTCCTCATATATAGAAATTTAGTGTAATTACTCATGGTAATGAAGGAAATCAAGGAATAGGAATAGGCTATGACGGAATCATGTATAGAAATTTGAAAAATAAAAACGTGTTGTGGAATCAAAATTGGAATAGAGAATTTCAATCACCGAATTTATTTGCTATGACTAAACCACTATTGGTATATTGGAATTAGGAGAATAAGTTGTAAATCTTAAGGAAAATAAAATATTGTCTAAGAAGGAATAATGAATAAATTAAATTAGGAGGTTAGTTGACTATGGCTTATAAATATATATAGGGAGAGCTTCTAAAATGGGAATCCCGTTTCTGGACATGATCCAAATTTTTTTTTGACAATCCGAGCCGTCAAATGTTTTCAGAAGGTGTTTTCAAGGGTTCACGCTTAAAAAACAAAAAAAAAAATACTGAGAAGAGCTTGATCCAAGCAGTTTTCACAAAAAAAATTATATTTACAGTTTTTGCAGAAACTGCATGGATCAAGCCCTTCCCGGTATTTTTTTTTTGAAGATTTCCCGTGTGGACCATTGAAAACACCTTCTGAACACATTGGACGGCTCAGATTTTCCAAAAATAATTTGCAACACAAAAAATCAATTTTTTTCTTGTTTCCGAGAGGAGTGAACTAGAAATTTTCCTATATATATATATATATATATATGTAGGCCCTCTAAAATTGGATTCCCATTTCCAAACCTCCATGAGCCAAATATTTTTTTGACGATCCGAGCTGTTCAATGTGTTCAGAAGGTGTTTTCAAGGGTCCATGCGAGAAATCTTCAAAAAATCTTTGGGAAGGGCTTGATCCAGCGGTTTTTACGCAAAAAATTGTAAATATACAATTTTTGCGAAAACTGCTTGGATCAAACCCTTCCCGTTATTTTTTTTAAAGATTTCTCCCGTAAACCCTTGAAAACCCCTTTTGAACACATTGAACAGCTCGGATTTTTCAAAAATAATTTGCAACACAAAAAAAATCAATTTTTTCTTGTTTCTGGGAGGAGTGGACTAGAAATTTTCCATATATATATATATATATATATATATATATATATATATATATATATATATATATATATATATATATATATATGCATACAAGGTTCGAATTGGACTAGAACTGGAACCATGAACATAAATCCCCAAACCAAACTATTGAGTACGGATTCTAATTTTTTTTTTAAACCAGGACCAAACCACGCTACTAAAAAACCAAACCAAACCAATCGGTTTGGATTGGTTTGGACTAGATTCATAGTTTGACGGGTTTTTTGCTCACCCCTAGACATACGTGCCTTGTGACATCATCTCCACAACCTTCCACTCTTATCCCAACATGCATTTGCTAATAATTGAACCTCCAACCTCCCAATTCTTATCCTAACACTCCAACCACTAGGCTACCCAAGTCTTCATGTCACATTTTTCAAAAAGAATGTTTATGTATTATCTTTTCATTTATTTCCTTTTATATTACAACAAATATGTAATAAATTTTACATAAAATATATATTGCATTATATCATAATATATTATATTACATTAAATTATAATATTTTAATTTATAGAAATTATACAATTGACGACGTAAATTTGGTCGCTGTATACTAACCTTTGACGACACCTAGTAATATAGTAGACACTAGCGAAAAATTAGTTAGTGGCATGTTTTCTTTTTGGCGACTAACTCATATTTTGGTTGACAAAGGCATTGCATAAAGCAACAAACATTTATTTCATTGCCAAAAGTGATGTAAAAGGCAACAAAATAAAAAAACCTAAAATAAACAATAAAGTATTTACTTGTCCATCACACTTGTAATCGAATTATGATTAAAATACGCAAACACATTTATCAAGGTTGGAAAACTTGTGATGAAAAAAGTTTTTATTTTTTTATTATCACGGTTGTAACAAAGCGTGATTAAAATAAACACATTTTTATCACGGTTTGTAATAAAGCGTGGTGAAAATAATACATTTTATCACACTTGTAATCGAAGTGTGATTAAAATATACGAAACACATTTTATCACGGATGGAAAAAATGTGATAAAAAAGTTTTTTATCATGGTGGTATCACAGTGTGGTAAAAATAAATACATTTTATCACGGTTGTAACAAAGCGTGGTAAAAATAAACACATGTTATCACACTTGTAACAAAGCGTGGTAAAAATAAACAAATTTTATCACACTTGTAGAAAAATGTGATTAAATTAACCAATTATAATCACAGTTCTATTAAACCTGTGATAATTATGATTAATCACTACGGTTTTATTAGCAAAGTGACATTAAAAACTCACCTTACATTTCTTTATCACGGTTTATCAAAACCGTAATCTTTCAAATTTTCTTAATGTGACCTTTATCAATTATTCTAGTAGTGATCCTGATTGACATTAATCCAATCTTAATTCACAGGTCATGTTTTTTTGAAAATAAAACCCTTGTCTCATCCAAAAGTCTCAAACAAGTTGGTTCCAATCTGATCCGCATGTCACGGATGGGTTCCAAATTTGTCCACGGATTTTCATCTTGGACAACTTAATTGAATAAATCTAAACTTGAACATTATGAAATCAAAATAGATAGCCAAAAACAAAACCCAAAATTCATTTTGGAATTCCAAACATAGTAGGTTATAAATCTGAGCTTGAGCATTGTAAAGTATAAACATTAAACTTGTTAAAAATGCCAATAAACACATCTAAATAGAATTTCAAACAAAGTAGACTACAAAATCTGAGCTTGAGTATTGTGAAAATAAAAAAAAGAAAGCTCACACAAAAAACCTTCAGTAGTATAGTGGGCAGCAAAAGCAGTTCATAATCCAGTTCACAAGCAAATGCAGTTTAGTTCAGTTACATAGTGGAATACAAATACTTACATCAAAGTCCAGTAAAAAAAATGCTACTAGATTTTATTAGAGATAACAGTATTACCCTTCATATCAAAATATCAAATTGACAATACTTACAGAAGTGTTAAAATTATATATAATAAAAATCTCATAGTCTGAATCGATTAATCCACGGGTTCAAAACCAAATCCATGTCTAGACCGCGAGTCATGATTTTTTATTTTTTGAATCCATATCTAGACCATTAATCCATGGTTAAAATCCAAAACGTGCGGATAGGTTTGGTGTGGACCGGATTCTTGGTTCGTCAGTTTTTTTGAACATCCCTAACATATACCCATTAACTCATCATTCTAGTTTGGAAATGGATCCTCTATAGCCCTATAAATGGAATGGTTGAT
This sequence comes from Vaccinium macrocarpon, assembly GCA_022606695.1. Taxonomy (NCBI): domain Eukaryota; kingdom Viridiplantae; phylum Streptophyta; class Magnoliopsida; order Ericales; family Ericaceae; genus Vaccinium; species Vaccinium macrocarpon. The sequence goes on from CM040180.1 coordinate 12,706,401, forward strand.
CCAGTTTTGGCCCGTTTTGTGCTTTTCCCAAGGCTTGGGTTAATGATCCAAATTGTTCACTTTTTAAAACACGCCGAGAATAAATACCACGACAAAAATTAAGTTGAGTTATTCTAATATTGTTTTAATATGAAGTTATCTTGCCTAAAGAAGAGGGGGAAACACTATATTAATTGAAACCCATGAAACCCATTTATCTCAAAATAAATTCATCTCGAAATCATATCAAACTGTATCCAATCAACTTAATTTTTAGCGTGGCATATGTTTTCAATGTGTTCTAAAAAGTAGACCGTTTGAATCATTGATTCAGGCTGAAAACAGCAAAACATGCCAAAACTGAACCGTCTAGTCCATTTATAACTCCTCCTAGTTTTCCTATTTTGTTTTCTATGTCAGAAAGGGGATGAGGGCATCCACAGTAGGCTCTTAAAAAAGTTCATAGCTGAGATTCCTAATTTTTAGCAATTCATTTGCTCAATTTTTGTCTTCAATGGGCTCCCCGTAGAAGCTCCTAGGGATGGCTCCTAGCACACTAGCTAAGTTTAGGAGGGAGTTGGAAGTGAGGAGGAGAGAGAGAATGAGAAAAGGGGGGGGGGGATGGTGGAATCACTTACATTTTTATATCCATAAATAATCTTAGGACATAGACTAAGAGCCAATTTTAGTCTATTGGAGTGTTCTCATACTCTTAAATTAGCGAGTCCTAAACAAACAAGATTGGACTCCACTTTTGCTTATGTGTCAACTTTAAGAGTCATTTTAGAAGCAACTATTGAGAGTCCGCTGTGAATGCCTTGACAAGGTGTCTCCAAATCTACCTGCCACCTCCCCTAGTTAGTTGTGTGTTATATCATCATTAATTATAAACCTTTTCATCAATGCAATTTGATATTACTTTACTCTAAAATTCCGTTATTTTGCTTTTAAATCCTTGTTTTCTTTCACCTTGTAACTAGCCAGTTGTCTAGTTGGCCTTCCTACAAAATTAAGGTAGGAGATTAGAGGAATATCAAACCTTATCAAAGGCAAGAATTGAGTATGTTGTCCATGTTGTTTTTTCCCGATTATTTCGTTCTCACTGTATTGTATCAGTAAGTTTAGTTGTGGGAGCTCTTAACATATGTTTTGACATAAGGTCCTTCGATTAGGGTCGCCCTTGACTTTTTGGGACCTAAAGAGAATAACAAAGTTCATATGGCTATTTATTGTTAAGACTATTAAAAGGAGTACCAAAATAGGAGAGGTCTCTAAATTAACTTTGTAAATTTTTGGGGTCTAAAAAGGCCACACTTTGAGGTTTAGCTCAGGACCGGCTCTGCATTTGATATAATTTTTATGATGTGTAAATGCTATTTATTTATTCATTTTTTTTGAAATTAATCTATTGCTATTCTTTAAAACCTTAGTTTTACGACAAAAAGCTGGTTTTGTTTAGATCAACATATGTTTGGGATACTTTCGTCCCCTTAAACCTTTGGCAGAACAAATGGGCATTAACTAGTTAGTTAATGTTTTGGATGTGGATTAGAAAGGCTAGCACTAATTTAAAAGCAGATGAATTGATTCTAAGATTCAAGTTAGGGAGACCCGCATGATTAAGGCGTAATCATTTAATTGCATTAGCTAAGCACTGTCGCGTGGTGCTCTCAACATCTTTCATCCAACACCATATATTTCTGTAGATTCCTGCACGAATCCCCCAAGAATATGTCGTGCGCTTGGAGGGTGTTGTGTTGTGAGTATCACGTGACAGTGTTCTAAGAATACCTATTAGCAATTGTCAAGATAAAGAGTGTCGGTAGGAAATACATGAGGGAGGACAAGAAATAAAACCTGGTGCGGAAAAGTAGTGCTAAAGATCAGTAGGTAGTTGATAATTCACTTTTTACGAAATAGATAAATAATTCTTTCCCATATGGTTATTCTTCTATATTAAGGAAGAAGATTCATCACTATCTCGACCGGTTTTCTAAAAAGCAAAAATAAATAAATAAATAACCATGTTAGAGGGTTATAGTGTAGTATATGAGCGATGGTTATATATTATTGGTCTAAAACTGAATAATTATAACTAAAATAAATAAGGCCCCGTTACATATTAAACTTTATTAAACCTGAATAAATCAATGAAATTGGCTTATTAAGTGTAACTGGGTTGATGGAGTTATTAGAGAGTGACATACCTTTTAATGTGCAATAAGTTAGTTTTGAATTGAAGTCACTTATGTGGAGCAACTCCTTGATACCAATTACAAAATGAGCGAAATAAATTAGCTAGAGATAACGAACTAAGAGAAATTTTATTGACGGTGTAGCAAAAAGAAAGGAAAAGATGACGACCTATGTAAGGACCAAATTTTAGAGTCGTCTTGTTTTTGGCAATTCCATGTGACCAAACACGTATTCAATATCGAGTTGTAATTTTCTGTTTCTATGTAGGAGTCTGTATAGGATTAGAGTGAAATAAATCTCTTTATTATGTAATTTGCGAGCTAGTGTGTTAGTCGTTTTGTTACTGATCAATATGGTGCACTTAGAACGGGAAGATCATTTGTGGGATCAATCGGTTTATTAGTTGGGTGTCTCCAATATAACTCAAGTTGCAATAGGTTGCACGGGACTCATATTTTCAGAGAATATAGACTGATAAAAAGATCGATCAGGTTGGTAGTCTACAGTGCCAAAAATGATCTACAATGACCTGATCAGTCGGCTTACGATGTGATTGATCGGATTGAGAATTCTATAAAGAAGTCGCGTTTATGGATCTAGGTTAAGGATGCCGGCTGAAAAAAGAATATTGGAGCCGTTTGTTCTCAAAGCCACAAAAACCCTAATTTATCGAGAGTGAATCTTGAAGCACAAGATTGATGGAACTTTAATCAAAGTTTCAAGAGGTTTTTACATCAATCAATAATCAAGTTCAAGTTGTTTTCTAGTGGATTTCCGGAAGAACGTTTGGAAGGCTCGAGGATTCGAGGCAGCAGTAATCAAATACTGGGTGTGGTGTACGAGGATTCAGCAAGTACATCTTAGAGCGATTGTGCGTGATTCAAATCGTATGGTAAGATTACTTGTAATTACACAATGATTTTATAGTGTTTAATTCATTCCTGTGGTTTTTATCGGTATTGGGGTTTTCCACGTATATCTAGTGTTCATTTGTTTAATTGTTTTTTGTTTGTGATTGGTTCATAATTGATTGATGTTATTTTTTTTATTGAGATAAAATAACCTAGCAAATTATAAAACCTAGGCAATCTAGGATTTTTCAACCTAACTCAAGGATGGAGCCAAGATTTTTGCTTAGGGAGGAAATGTTATACTGTATCTTTGGAGTAGGGACAAGGCTATATAATTTGGTGATATATATATATATATATATATATATATATATATATATATATATATATATTTTTTTTCAATACAATAGTAGTGTTTTTATTATTATTATTATTATTGTAGTATGAGTGACAGCCCCTACTAGCCCCTCTTGCTCCATCCTTGGCCTCATTCTTTATTTTCAAATAAATAATTCCGAGGGTTAAATGTATCCTTCCCAAATAACTCAAATGAATACAAAATACCGTGGAACGGAAATATATATGCAGTTTGGACATATATGCATTTCACTTCTAAAAAGAAGAATAAGACACATATGCATTTACAAAATTAATTCTAAGCAAGATTATCATAATCAACAGGTTGACCTGAGTCATAGAACTTGTAGTATTTGGGAAGGGTAACCGTAGAGCGCTAATTCGTTACAGGGAGTTAGGTGGCCCCAATGTGTGTAACTGGAATTTTATCATCACGATATGAACGGTTCAATTTGTAGAGTTAAGTCTTAGTAGATCATTTAAGAAAAAGTTTAAATCGATCGGATCAAATTGGCCAAAAAACATTAGTTGTATAAAAATGAGTGGTCAATACATTTCAATAAAATACGTCAAAAAAATATATCATGTAGATTTCAATGTTGGATTAACTGGAGTTTGGATACACTTGTAGTTCAACTTCTACAAACCAAACAATTTGAATCATGATGACGAAATTCTGGTTAAGCACATAGAGGTGCCTAAATCCTCTAATGCAGTGGCGTACTACGGTAACCACTTGTCCTTCCTCCATTGATACAATCGTTTACAAGACTTATTAAATCGGACCCAAGACTTATAACAAAAATAGCCTGGGCAGAATATGTACCAGAATTAATACAAGTTAATCCCAACAAAATGCGAAGAAAATCAAGGACAGAATATATGTTGGCCTATTTTATCCTTATAAGCACGACCATATTTCATTAATGTGTAAATACATATATTTTTCTAGGCGAAAAAGATAGAAGGGAGGAGACCAATGGTGGGGATTAGGGCTGCAAACGAGCTGAATTGAGCCAAGTTTTGGAGTGTTCAGGTTCATTCATTAAGTTTTTATGGGAATCTGAGCCGAGCTCGAACTCCACAAAAAATTGATGAGCTGAGCTTTCCTAGGTTTGAGTCGAACTCAAACTTATTCATGAGCCTTAAAAAGTAAAAAATAATAGATATTTTGCTTTTATACATGTCTAGAACTACTAATAGAATTTTTATTTTGTACATAAATAAGAAAAACACATTAAAATATAAGTATATAGTACTTTTAAAGGTTTATACATGTTTTCATTATGTACATGTAAAATTTTATACATATATATTGAAGGTTATATGCGAAAATTTATGAGATATATACATATACTCCGGGTTCACAAGCCTAACTGAGCCGAATTCTGTAAGGTTCAGGTTCGGCACATTTAATAATTGAGCCTAAAATTGAATTTAGGTTTGGCTCGTTTAGTCCCCAAACCAAACTTGAGCAAACTTTTACCTGGTCGAACCTTGAATAGTTCACGAACGGCTTGGTTCATTTACAACCCTAGTGGTGATTCTCGCATTGAAGGAACATACATGGGAGAGCAGCCGGCACTGTAGCATACATAGATACGCGTAATTGATAGGAAAAAAAGAAGTAAATATCAAGATTTTAAGAAGGGACATTTACCATCAGATCACCCTTGAATCTCATAATTACCATCAGGTCAAGCCCAACTCTGAAAAATTACCATCAAGTCAAAGCAATACCATATGAAAGTGCCGAAACCACTAAAACCCTATAATAGGAAGGTGCACCCTAAACTAAACTCTAGGATACCCTACGACTAAGGTACCTTATGAAAGTGCCTAAAATCCTAGGGTACTCTATGAAAGAGCCTAAACCACTAAAACCCTATAATAGGAAAATACACCCTAAACCTAAACTCTAGGATACCCTACGACTAAGGTACCTTATGAAAGTGCCTAAAATCCTAGGGTACTCTATGAAAGAGCCTAAACCACTAAAACCCTATAATAGGAAAATACACCCTAAACCTAAACTCTAGGATACCCCTATGACTATGGTACTCTATGAAAGTGCCTAAAATCCTAGAGTACTCTATGAAAGTGTTTAAACCACTAACTCTATAATAGGATAGTTTTTTTTCCTCACAAAACGCTAAACAAGGACAAAGAATATGACAGTTGACGTACCACATTGTCTTTTTTTTTTCTTAGCAACTTTTTTATTAACATTAGGAGAAATAAAATCAAACAAAGATTAATGGGACAAGGGTACACCGGCGAAGAACTCCACCCAAGACCCACCTAGCTAGTAAGGCAAGAAACCAACCAAAACTAAAGACACCCAAAAAGAATGACAAACTCCTAAAAACCCAAAAACCTCCAATACAGGAAAACCTAATAGAGAAAACCCCAAAACAAAGTAGGCTAAGGGCATCTTTAGTGGACTACCTAAAAGCGTATCCTAAAGTGCCCTAACTAATTAATTAAAAAAACTCAAAAAATGGTCTCTAGTGGACAAAAAATGACTCCCTAAAATCCTAATGTCACCTCTCACTCCCTAAAGTGCCCCAAGTCACGACTGAGAGAGAAAATAACTTTTAAGGAGAGAGAGAAAGGAAATACTCAAAGTTAATGAATATATATATATATATATATATATATATATATATATATATATATATATATATATATATATATATATATATATATATATATATATATATAGTCCACTAAAGTGCATTCTTCATTAGCTAGCTAACTAAGTTCTTAGCATACAAAATAGGGTCTCACATGTGCTTAAATGTACACTTTAGCAAACATTTTTTAGGTAATCCACTAGAAATGCTCTGAGGGGATGTTCCACTAACTACTTTTTTTTCCTTTCAAAAACTAGTTTTCCTCAAAAACCGAGAAAGGTCATCCTCTCACAATACATAGCATAAAAAGATGTGGACAAAAAAACCAAGGAAGTTTTAGTGGAACACCCCCAACTTCGAAGAAAGAGAAACAACGACCTCCTAATTAGAAAGCTGACCCTCTACCAACTCTGCATAACTCAAAACCCTAAGGACCCAAAAACTTCCAAACGACGCTGTTTACTACACCAAAAAAGGTCTATAGTGTGGATTTAGTTTCCTCCCCAAGGCACCAAATTTCCTTGCAAAAGGAATTGGTGAGGAAAAAAATTTGTCGCCAAGTTTCCTCATCAAAAGGTCATTGCAAAAGGTATTCTAGCGAGGAAAAATAAATTTCCTTACCTATTTTGTCAATTCGCGAGGAAATTTTTCATCGCCTATTCAGAACAATTGGCAAGCAAATTTTTCCTTGCCTATTCTAGCCAATTGGCGATGAAATTTTGTTTTCCTCACATGTTCTTACCAATTAGCAAGGAATTTTTCCTCGCATTTTCCTGGCCAATTGGCAAGGAAATTCAAGTACCAACTTCTCCGCCTCTGCTAGGAATCAAACTAGTGACATCCTCACTAGCAACACACGACCCATCCACCACACCAGCTTCATTTTCAATGCAAAGTGCTACAACTTTCAATATATTAACCTTTTGTAGCTCTTTTCACCTCACTAATTTTCTTTTTAATTTTTTTTGTCTAATTTTAGTCTGTTTTTAGTGTTCCCTTAGTCTTGTTTCTTATATCTTTCAACGTTATTTACTTTTATTGAAGTTTTATTTTTATAATTTAATATTTTTCTATACCCTTGTATAAGTCTTTATACCTTTTAAATTTAATATTTTTTTAATTTAACATTTGTGACAATTTAATATTTTTTTTATAACCCTTTTATATTTTCTTCTAATTCGAATCACGGGAAGGAATCAAATCTTAGATTTTTTGGCGAGGAAAGATAATTTTTGTTGTCAAATGGGTGCCTTTGCCAAATCTTAGCTTTTTGACGAGGAAAAATAATTTCATCGCCAATCTTAGTTTTTTTGGTGAGGAAAGATAATTTTGTCACTAAATGGGTGCCTTTAGCGAGGAAATAAATATTTCCTCGCCAATCTTATTTTTTGGGCGAGAAAAAATAATTTCGTCGTCAAAGGAGTGCCCTTTGATGAGAAAAGGTAATTTCGTCACCAATCTTAGCTTTTTGGCGAGGAAAGTTAATTTCGTCGCCAAATGGGTGCCCTTTAGTGATCGCCAAATCTTTTATTTTCGGTGATGACATATAATTTCGTCGATATAGAGTACTCTTTGCCGGCAAAATCAATTTCCTCGCCATAGAGACCCATTTGGCGAGGAAATTTGAATTTCTTGACCACATTTTGTCGTCATAGGTAGTTTTTTCTTGTAGTGGTTTAAGTGTTGTTTGTTAAATGAAATGGCCTCCTTGAAAAGATGCTCCTTGTTGGATATATGTAGCATATAGTGAGCATGCTTCTTATTTCATTATCAAATCTACATACAGCTTATTACTTTGAATGAGCATGCTTCTTATTGTTGTCGTTGGCTTTGGAAACTTCATCACAGTATTAAAATTAACGCGCGTTTGAACTTAAGAAAAAGAAAGGAAAATAAAATAAAGGGTTGAAGAAAAGAAAACTTAGAGGAAGGTCTAGAGGAAAATCCACCCTGATAAATTCTTTCGTTTTGTTATTTTTCTCTTTTTTAGGCCACCCTGATAAATGTGAAAAATACTAGAGGGAAGTACAGTATATATCTTCGATTATTCTCCACCTAAAAAATGTGAAGAAAAATTGTCTGACCAAAGCTTTAAATTGGCCCATTAAATTAGAATCACGAGGATACAGAAAGAAGGAAGAGTATAACACGCGAAAGGAAAAAATTCACTCCCACGCCAACAAAAATTTATTGCCCTCTCCGGCTCCGCTGGTAATTATTTCTCCGCAGCAGCCCTTCGATTATGACTTTCTTCCTGTAATCTCTCTCCACCACCACTTTCTCCGCCGGCAATACCAGCAGTTGACTACTCCTCAGCCAGAAAATCGAGTAAAGAAAAAGACACATAAACAGCACGGCGCATAGACGGCCATAAAACACGGTGACGACTAGGTTAATCAGAATTAACAACATTCCTTCGTAAGAATTAGGACGGCCGTTGATTAAACTGTTTTCTCTCCTTTTTGGACCCTTGTCGATGCTCTGTTTTTTGTGATGCAACGAACAGGGTTCTGTGCGAACAGCCTTGGTTTCTTCAGGTGAGGTTTTTGGGGTAACTGATGAATCCGAAGAAGATGAAGAGGATAAAGTGGGTGCTGATGATTTCGATGTGTCCGAGAAAAGGGCATCACTTTTGCTTGAACCATTGGTTCTTGAATCCTTGACGATTTGTATTGTTTTTTTGTCGCCAGATTTCTTCTTCTGTTAACAGACAGAAAATTGCATTAGTGTATGTAACAAGTAAGAGTCCGTGGATTGCGGAGATAGACAGATGATTCGGGACTACATGACCAGAAATCCCAATTTAAAAAGCTAGAATCTCAAAATCTGCTCTCAAATTTTTTTGGATGACACAGAGTATGGATATATAGATTAGAGGTAAAGTTTGAATTTTTGGTTGAGAACTTACCAAGGAAATTTCGAAGAGGCCAAACCCAGAAAAGGACTTGCTTCTACGCCTTTTTTTCCTCTTACTAGTTTCATTTTCCGAAAATCTCAACCTTTCGACGGCAGAAACAGAGGATTTTCTGAGCAAACGAATATTGGGACTTGTACTGTTAGCGGGTGTGTTAGGAGCGGAAATCCGATCATCGAAAGGATCAGTGCCGTCAGATTCTGTCTCTATTTCGACAGCAATTGGTCGGAAACAGAGGAAGAGCTTTTTCTTCATCGTTGATAGCTACCAGTAACACTCTTGAGTCCCAAGTTTATACTAAGTTACTTATCTTTCTAGAGAGAGAAAACGGAGTATGTCAAGAGAGAGAGAGAGAGAGAGAACATGTCAAGAATAGAGGGAGGGTGCTCTGTTTTTATTTGGGCCTGCAATGCCGGTTTTCCCCCTGTTTCCTACTCCGCAGTGGAGTAGTATTTCTTTTTGTGATGGAACAAGTCTCTTATAATCTTATTGCTATAATATGAGTAATTAATTATTCAGGGGTGCTCCACTAAGGTGGTTAATATACTTGACTATTTCACAAGTACATATTTGGGGTCAATATGCTTAATCATGGACTTCACATATGGTTGTTAAATATAAATAATTCGGAGCTCCACCTGCCCCATGGGTTTTAAAACTTTTATTAATATAATACTAATTTTAAGTATTATGAATATAATTATTTTCTTATGATCTTAATAGTTTTAGTTTGATTTATTAAAAAAAGTTATTTTAGATTTTGATTTCTCAATTTTTTTTTCCATAAGTGAAATAACAATGTGAGTGTTGTAGTAGTAGTCTAAAGAATATATAGAACAAAACGATTCATATGCTTTTAATGGATTATGCTAGTACAATTTCAATGTACAAGTGTGTTATGTTGAAAAACAAAGGCATATTATATACTCCCTCTGTCCCAAATTGTTTGTCCTGTTCTTCAATGCAATTTTTTAAATGCCATATCTTTCAATCTATAATATTTTAGAGATTAAAAATTTTGTATAATAGAACTAATTGAGATCTGTCAAATAAGATTAATATTGCACATAAAATAATTATAGATTGGAATCCATTAGGACCAACAATTAAAAAAGTGCATTGGAATCCATTAGGACCAACAATTTGAGACAAATAGAGTAATAAACATATGGTTAGATAACCCTCTCGGCTCAAAATACTAGCTCCGCCATTGACCACTTGGTAGAACTCCCGCTCTGCTAAATAATTTCTGTCTATAATAACCTCTTCGACGCAAATTGTTTGTCTAATTTTTACTTTTAATGGGTAGAGGTGTCAAATGGGCCGGACCAGCATGGGCACGACACATTCGGAGGCGGCACGGCACGGTAAAATCCTGGCACGATACTGTATAAGTTGGCATGCAGCACAAGACATGCAAGGAAATGAGCGGGCACGACACGGGCTAAGGCAACACGTGACACGACACGACATGGTCTTTTACAGGCACGACACGGTCACGCTATGAAGTCAATGGGGCATGAGGCATGGCACGACACGACTTTATTCTAGCACGGCACGGCACGGGCACAACACAACGCGGGCACAAAAGTTGTCACAACATGGGCACGAGCACAAGCACGGCACAAGGGAAAAAAAAAAGGAAAAAAAAATTAATTTTATTTCAAAAAATGAGGAAAAATGAAAAATGAATTTTTAAATAATAAAAGTGAAAATTTTGATTTTTGAATTGATAGGTGAAAAATTAATTTTTTTTATATCATGTTAAGTAAAAATATTTTGTTCCCAAGAAGCATGGGATTAAGATTTAAAAAATAAAATAAAATCTAGCATTGGAAAAGAGATTCCCTTTTGCTGCCAATCCAATTTTTTTAAAAGCCAAAGCTGCGATATTAGAATATTGGATCCCAATCCCCGTTTTTGCCACCAATCCCATTTTTTATTTGCCGCCAATCCCAATCCCTGTGTTTGGAATATTGGATCCCTTCAAACTTGCTACCAAATGTGTTTGGTATTTTTGAAATAAATGTGTTAATTTTTTTTGTTGTAATTATCAACTTTTTAAAAGTTATGACAATTTTTTAAAAGTATATTTTTAGCTTCACAAGACTCAGTTGTGCACGGGCATGAGAGTTGACACAAGCACGGCACAGACATAAATAAATAAACAATCAAACATACATTTTTATTAAATAAATTGAGTTGCCAAATGCCATAATAAGGGAAAGTGTGAGGGGCAATTTAAAATGAATTTTTAAATAACAAAAATGAAAAAAATTATGGGAAAAATAAAAATAAAATTTTGATCACAAAAATATATAAATTTTGAAAATTTGACTTATGGCCCATAGGCCATAATAAGTGAAAAATAATTTTTTATAAAATAAATTTTATTTTATTTCAAAAATGAGGAAAAATAAAAAAATAAAATTTTAAATAATAAAAATGAATATTTTGACTTTTGAATTGATATATGAAAATTGGATTTTTGTAATTACGTAATAAGTCAAAAATACATTTTTATAAAATAAATTTAATTTAATTTTTAAAAGATGAGAAAAAATGATTTTTTAATAATAAAAATGAATAATTTGATTTTTGAATTGATAGGTGAAAATTGAATTACTTTAATTACGTAATATATATATAAAATTTTGATTATATTATGCGTTAGCTACATGATCGCAACACAATTATGACGATCTACACTGTTTACTATGTTTGTCTTGCTGTTATAATCACTCTCGCCAAATTTGAAGTCTATCGGGTATAAAAACCCCTTTCATCGGTACGCTGATTTATTATCAATCGACAATTTGTCCCCTTTGATCAAGTACGTAACTATAATTAAATCATTTCATTTTTTGCATAGAGGATTTAATCACTCCCACTTTAAATCTAGACGGTTCCGATTAAAAAAAACCTACTCTAACGGACGTTGAGTCATGCATTATAAGACATTATTGCTCATGGATGCACCGAATGTGATCCGATCAAGTGGTTGCAGACATTTGATTGTCACTGTTTTTCAGGGAGAATGATAGATTTGATAAGATATGTAATCGTAACGGTTTAGATCGAATATTCAAGAAATCCAGTATGCACCTGCTTTGTAATCCTATACATTGAACATACATTGTTATGAACCAATTTATTATGCTATAGGATAATGTACATTAGCCACATGGCCGCAACACAATTATGACAATCCAAACCATTCATTTTGTTTGTATTGTTGTTTTAATTACTCTCGATAAATTTGAAGTCTATCGGGCATTGAAAGCCTTTTTATCGGGACGTTGATTCATTATAAACTAAAAATTTGTCTCATTCGATTAAGTACTTAATGATAATTAATTTACTTCATTTTTTGTGTGGTGGGTATAATCACTACCACGTAAAACGAAGAAGGTTCCAATTTGAAAAAAAATACTCTAACCATCGAGTAGTAGAATTTTACGGCAATTTGTACTGTTGGGTGCATGGGTATATGGTGTGGCACATGCACTAAATTTCTTACTTGGTATAAATAGGCTTTTATAGCCATTTCTAACCCTAATTCGTCTCTCCTCCCCCTCTCTCTCTCATCACTCTCTGTGAAACCCAAAAAAGAAAAAGAAAAAGAAAAATACACCACCACCGTCAACCCCACCCTATCTCCGCCCCTCCCTCCACCCCCTCCTCCCCCCTCCTCTCCTTCCCTGATCCCATTTCCCTTATTGCCGTTGTTAGGCAGCAGTCGCCGCCTCGTCAGAGCACGGACTCCGTGCTTGTTCAATGATATCGAGGTGTTGGACTCAATATTGTTCGACGATTAAGAGGAGGTTAGTCTATCGGAGTTGGATCCGATTATATGGCAGGCAGCAATCTCTAGTTAAGTTTCTCTCTCTCTCTCTCTCACACACACACACACTCATCGCAGTTGCATCTCCCAAGCAGAAGCACAACTTCGAAGCATATTCGAAGCATGGCAACATGCTTGATCCAAGCCCTAACTGGTACGATCCATACCCTAATCGTCAATGGTTCGCCAATTGTCGTGATTAGTGTGTGTAGATCTTCAGATCTTTTCTCGTATGTCTCTTTTTGCCGCTATTTGCTGAGATGATAGTAGTCTTTTGTGTTTGCTGAGTACTGCCATTTGGATCCATTGGAAGATTAGTTGGAAATTTGAGGTTGCTTACCAAGTTATCATTAATCTTTTTGATTGTTAGAATTGTCTTATTGTTATACAAGAACTTAGCTGCACTTGAATCTGGCCTATTATGGTGGAAGGGCACTTCCTTTTGTATGTCACTCATTGCACTGCTATGATGACCTATTTTTTGTGTTTTTTGAAACCTGCCAATTGGATCTGTCGGAGGAAAATACTGAAATTATTTGAGGTTGCTATGCCTATATAAAACATCTTTGAGTGTTTAAATCCAACTTTTGTACAAGAATAAGCTCCACTTTAATCTGGGTCTTCTTTAGTCTCCCTTTTCATTTTTTGGGTCCATATTTTGTTACTGTAATGATCTTGCATGGGTATGTAAATAGGATGAGTAGCCGCAATACTGAAATTGTATATGGGGTAGTCAAACCATAGGTATGATTCCATGTTCTATGTGGATGCTTATGTTTTTATGTCCATAACAAGAAATCCTTTTTGTGGTGGTGGCTTCTAAATGGTTTTGGCAATGTTTCTTGTCAATCAAAAAGCTTGGCTATGGACTTGAAATTTGACCGGATGATTTGTGCAATAATTTAAAATTGAGTGGTACATTCTCAATCATTATGATGAATATGTGAGAATTGTTATACGAAATGTGTCCTTGTTTTTGGTAGTTTAGCCTTTAGGTTGCAGACTGTATTCATTGTTCTTTGTTTCACTCCCGCCATGCCTTGTTGAGACTGAAAGAAATAACCATCACTGGTCGGTATTTTTTTTTTTTTTTAATTTTTTTTGTCAAAAGTCAATATTATTAGAATATTTAGATTAGTACCTTAAAAGAGGAATTGAACTCCTAACGTCTAAGTGCACTCTTGACAGCATTGAGCCAAAGGCCGATGTTCTGTAATTTCTCAAGCAAAAAAATAGTTTTGTCATTACTTAGTCAAATTTGGGATTAGAAATGGCAAAGCTATTTATTCCGACAATGAAATAAATAAAGTACTTCAACTATATAATAAATAAAAAAGTACAAGTATCTTTTTTTTTAAAATCCGAACTTACAAGTGATGAGTCATCCAAACTATAACTGTATAACACGATAAGAAGGCACGGCATTGGCACAACGTCGGAATGACACGATTGAAAAAACGCATGGCACGGCACGACTGAAAAAAAGCACGGCACAACACGACTCAACTAAAAAAAGGCACGGCACGGCACGACAAAAAAGGCACGACATGACACGATAAAAAAGGAAAGGCACGCACAACACGAGTAAGTCAACGACACGACACAACTTAAAAAATGCATGGCATGGCACGATGAAATAAATGGGCACGGCATGACACGACACATAGCATGGTTGGCATGACATGCGATGACACGATGAAGTAAATAGGCACGACACGGCATGAAGCACGGTTGGCACGGAAGTTGAACGGCACAGCACGCACATATTTTTTTTTTGAACAGGAAGACATTTCCATTAATAAAGCCCAAGGCACATACAAAGGACTCCGTCCAAAATACACTGAAAAAAATCTAATGACAACAACCCAGATAACAAAGCGGAAGAATAAGAAGTCATCTCAAATGGCCTGACACGAACCTTGCTCTCTAACACATATTGAAAACGCATCACAAGTTGAGTGCGAAATCAAACCGAAACAAGGTCGGGATTAGTGTGAGTCGAGGGAGAAAGAGAGTAACAACTTATGGGTCGTATAGATCTCAAATAGATTAACAGTAATCAAGCATCGACGGAGCCAAACCGAGCTACGTGGCCATGACGAGACCCAAAGCCTCTCGGCTGACCAAACACAGCGGGAACCAAAATAAGCAAACAACAACAAAAAATAACTATTCACAACCCGAAAACACGGATCCACCTGAAGCACCCATCACTAAGTTTAACCGGGACAGGCCGAAGTGCACTGAGTTGAGAGCGAGTTGCTTATTTCCCACCACCATCCCACTAAATCTGGAAAAACCAGATTGGTAACAACCGGACTGAAAGGCAGCCCAGAGCAAAGCACGAAAGCACAAAACCCCCTTCTCTGCCTCCTCCTTATTTGACCCACCACAAGCCAATACCCATCCCATCATCATCTGTCGCCTCCATTTTGTCGGACTGAATCCCGGAGCTGCGTATATAACCCACGGCGCAGAGGCGCTGAGTCCGGGTCTTTGAGATATAAAAAACATAGACACGACCGAGGATGAGGGGAGATGAAACACACCAATGGAAGGGAAGAGAGGGAGGAGAAGAGGAGGAGCGAGGGGGAAGGGGTGTGAAGAGGCAATAGCCCCCACCCCAGGAAGAAGAAAATTAGGGCCGGCTGTTTTCTAGAGAGAGAGAGAGGGAAGAAAGCACAACAATTTGGGATTAGAATGGCAAAAGCTATTTATTCCAACAATGAAATAAATAAAGTACTATTTGGGGCTGCGAAGAGGCAATAGCCCCCACCCCAGGAAGAAGAAAATTAGGGCCGGCTGTTTTCTAGAGAGAGAGAGAGAGGGAAGAAAGCACAACAATTTCGGATTAGAAATGGCAAAGCTATTTTGTCGGAACTCATTTTGGGAGGAAGGACCAAAATGTAGAATACATTATTTAGGAGTAATATTCGAGAGATATGAGCAGAATACATTATTTGGGCCTTTTATATTAACTAAAATAAGAAAAATAATAATGAGAAGTCGAAAAATTCATTACTCTCAACTTTTGCCTTCGCTCTGCTTCATTAAAAACAAAGAATGCATTTTGTCGGAACTCATTTTGGGAGGAAGGACCATACAACCAAAATAGGAGAACTGGAAAGTGACAATGGGCCTCTCTCCCAAACTTTCTCGTTACAAAAAGTCTTGTAAATTTTTTTAAAGTAGTACAGATTTTTTAAATTTCTTTGCCCCAACTTAAACAACTCCCTAAGAAATTTAAAAGATTGTGCACGATAATACATTTAACTTTATATTAGAAAATTGCATGACTTTTGTAGGAGATTAGTTACTCATTTGAGACGGAGAAAATCTTTATAAGATTTTGTCTATAGAAAATTGAAGTTGCATCATCTTTTGAAATCTTCGTTTGCTTCTGTTTAAAAATTTATTATGCATTCAAATGATCTTTGGCTTCTATTTTTTCCCATTAAAGTTATATCTATACAAAATTGAGGGCATGCATTCAAAAAGTTAAAACATTTAAAAAATAATGGTTGTGTCCTTTTTCAGAAATGAATTCCTTTATCCAAAATAGGTTAGGAAGAAGTACATATCGACCTCTAGAGGGCATAAAATTGATTGTAGGTAGGGATGCAAATGAGTCACATCGATCTAGCTGAGCTTTTAGCTTCATTCGTTAAAGTTTTTATAGAACTCGAACTAAACAAAAATTTGACAAGCCAAGCTAGAGTCAAGCTTGCTTATGTTTGATTCAAATTTGTTCACGATCCTTAATTAGCCAAGAGCATCATGTATCTAAGCTCTTATAAAAGTCAAGAATTGGGAATGAGATTTTTATTATGTAAATAAATAATTTCATGCTTGCATAAAGTCAAACTATGAAAACATGTACTCCTTATCTTATATAGTATATCAGAATGACTTTTTGTGAGTAAGACTCTCATCGCGACAAGTGGCATAAAATAGTTGGTTTGTCATATAGGATTTTGAGTGACACATGTGACAATAATTCAATTACCATAAGTAGTTTCAAATTTCAAGCAAGTTCCATGATTTAAGAAATCAGCACTCAAGATTTGTAAAGAAAATAATTTTTCAAATAATTTTTAATTTCAAATACTCATCCATCAATAAATTCTACAAAATGAAACAATTAATTAGCTAATTAAAATTTTCAAAATAATTTTAAAAAATCACTCAACATTTGCAAATAAAAACAATAATCAATTAGTTTTAAATTCAAAATACATCAAAAACTTATAAAAATGAAAATGTCCATCCCCCATTTTTTCAACCATCAGTCTAAAAAACTCTTAAGTTTCTTAATCCAACCAATTATATTTTCATGCAAACCTTATTGCCGTTCTTATACTTTGGCTAGGGCCATGGTTGGCTTGGTGCAAATTAACAAATAACCCATGTTTTGGTAACGGTGAGTTAGTTTGTAATATTTTTTTTCAATTTCTATTAATTGGTATTCTTTTTTTTTTTTCTTCTAATCTATAATGACTTTTGATGTCGAAATTTATGTTGGTTAAAAAATGACTCGGCTTTTACAGGATCAATGTGAGAACCTTGGTGAGAAAATCAATCAATTGAAATTGTCAAAACAACATTTTGAACGCAAAAATGGTCAAAGGGTTACATAATTGGAATACTATTATTCTCAATTTAGCAGTAAGTGTCAAGTTAATAGTTGTTATTGCTAAGATCTTTAAAGGTACAATACTAAATTACTATATGACTATCAGATGACAAATAAGATCTTACAAATTCTTTTAGCCCACTTTTCTTGAGTTTTGTGGGATATAATTTGTTCTTTTCTTCTTCTTTTTTTTTTTTTGACAAAGTGACATTTAGTAATATATTCTACTTTAAGATAGAATGATGAATATCTATTTAACTTAAACAATTAATATATGAACAAAATAAGAAGTCGTAGAATACTGTTGAATTATATTGTGGAAAAAAAATTCAAAAATCAAATATATGCCTTACACATATGATATACATAATTATCGCAAAACTAACATCTAAATATAAGAACATATATATTCATATGAGTGAATTAATATTTTGAACCAACCATACATTAAGCACAACGATTGCACTACTACGATGTTCAGCTCCATAAACAAAGGAGTTAAACCCCAAAGCAAAATATTAGGTCGTGAGGTATTTTAAGATTTAATTAAGTTTGATTTTGTGAGGTACTTAAACAAGTTATAAGATTTTGTTGACAATTTACATTAGAGAGTAATACCCAGGGATGGAGCCAAAATTTTGACTTGGAGGTAGCACCTAAGATTAATATTCTTCCACCTCCATCCCACAAAAGATAGTCTATTAATTATAAAGCGACAGACAATTTTTGGATAAAAATCTCAATTAGTTCGTTAATTTTGTATGAAAAAATGTATAAATCATGTATGGAGGTGCTTTATTTTACTATCCAGAAATTAGAGGTTTTTTGACAGTGGGTTATCTTTACGAACAGAGGGATTATTAGTATAAAAAAAGGTATAAGTGTTCTAAGATTAATTATTTATAATACCCAAAGAAATGCACATTTTCATAGGTTAATCATCATCAACATGATTAATACCCAAAAATTACACACTTTCATCGATTAATCACCCATCAATATGTTTAATACCACACGCTTTGAAGAATAATACTATTTTTGCCATACAAATTTAAATTATTGGTATAGGAAAACATTAATTCATCCCGTACATATATAGCATGGGTTTTCCATTAGATTGTGGAATCAAAGTGCTCTAAGCATATAATCATGTAGCACGGTATGACACTAAATTTTTGTGGAAAACTAACTAAGAAATAAACAAGGCCATTTTAATGTTGAAAGTATTCATCAATAGTTAAATTTTTTTCATGTATTGCGACTTTGTGCATAGCACGGGTTTGATGCTAGTATAGTTTATAATACTTGTAAAAATTTATAAATGTAAGTTATAAGAGGTTAATTGTCTACCTATATGATTTTTTACATACAGAATTTATAGAACATACACATATTCAAGTTGGATTAAACTTCTAACTTAAGAGTCTAAAACTGCTAAAGGCCCACCTTACTTGATTTGGGTCCAACTTTAATTTAAGGGTTAAAATCTATAAATGTATTATAGATAATTCTAATTTTCCAACACAAAAAAATGGAAAGGAAGAGAAAGTTTAAAATCCTTTTTTTTTTTAATTGTTTCATTTCTAGAGAAAAAGAAGAGAAAGCAAAAAACATAAGTTAATTTTCTCTTCAATTTCTTCTTAACGTTCCCCTTAAATTTCCTCATTAAATTTCCTTATTCTCTCAAACCTCTTCCAATGGGGATAAAACGAAATGATTTGCAATGTCATCAACGAAATAATTCCTTTTCAATGTGGGTATAATGTGGAGATTCGGATCCTCAACATAAATATTCTTACAAGATAACTACACAAATTCAAAAGCAAATTATTTTGGATTAGGGATATACGGAGGGAAAAAAAGGAAAAAATAGAAGAAGCAAGAACGCAATCCCTATGCAAGAAATTCATTTTTTAAATAATAAATCCGTTTTTTCTTTTGATAAGTCAATATTTATAACTTGAATTTTTTAATTAATTTTTTTGTATTCAACTAGTAACATTTATTAATGAATTTTGAACAATAGTTTTAATTCCGATTTAATCATGCTCCATTCCACTAAGTGTAATATTGGTTTTTCACATTTTACGAGATATGTCATTTTTCTTACATACATCAACTAACAAATCCGAAAAGCCAAAAAGCCAAAAATCTTGTATGAGACCTACACAAATTTATAAAACGACTTCATTGTAATTAAAAATCTGCGCAAAACTTGTCATTTGCGGTCTAAATTATTGAAGTAAATTTATTTTTATTCTAATTTGTATTCCATTATGAGTTTTTTATTTTTAGATTTCAAGTTTCATGCTAAGATTCAAAATGACGTCGTGTGACCTAAATAACATCAGCATGTAAGATTACTTTTGTTTGTATAGGATCAGGTCTGTAATGTGAATGATCTTAATCGATTTAAAGATATATTCCATAAAACCGAAAATGATGTCAGTGTTTAAATAAAAAGGATGCCACTACTAATTAAGATTCATTTTATTATTGTGAAGTGATAGTGTGACAGCTCATGTCATACGTATTTAATATTTTGAGTTACTTGAGCTAAAATTTATGAAGATAAAAAAAAAAAAACAGAAAAACTAAAATTTTTTATTTTTAAAGATAGTTGGGTTTTATAGTAATTTTTTTTAAAAAAATTTGTCAATGCAATTCACAGTACTTTTCAATGAGAAGATTAAAAAAAAAGTATAAAGGCAATGAAATAAAGTGAATTGATTAATTTAAAAAAATTAAAGCAAAAAGCAATAAAGAGACAGTATAAATAAGTTTTGCTTCAGATTGTCCCTCATTAATACTCAACTTTAAGAGAGGTGGCGTTGGTGCAGGGAAGAATAACTCTCTGGATTTTATTCGAATCGCACTCTCTACTCTTTAAATTCACGCTGAACTCCCCTACTTTAGTTTTTATTATTAGGCTTTAGTACCATTTGCTCTACTTTTACCAATTTTGGCCAAACTATGTCGTAGATTGGTTGATTTGGTAGTGGTTTAGAACATATGTTATTACTTTGTTAGTTTTCATTAACTAGTGATATGACTTGTTTTATTTGACAAGCGCAAAATTGGTATCAAAAGAGCAATTGGACTAAAGTGTGAAACAAAATACTAAAGTAGGAGAGTGCAGAGTGATTTCAAAGAGTAGAGGGGGTGACAATGTGATTCAAGTAAAATCCAGGGGTGCAGTGAAATTTACCCAAGCTTATTCTCTCTCTCTTAAAAGGGCTCTGGCACACGCGTTACGTGTGCATGTCAAACTTTAACCAAAAAAAAAAAAGTTAGTAAAGGAGACAAAGATAATTTGTACAGAAGTTAAAAGGGCAATGTGTGAATTCAAAATTGTGAGCCAGCCTAAAAAATTAATCCGTGACGATACAATGTATAAATATGGAAAAGTATGAGTAGTTTATTAGCTATGATATACATTTCCGTTGTTGTTTATTGGGCACAGTACGATATTTTTTGCCATGTAAAAGATAATGTGATGCACACATGATCAAATAAATTGCCGAAAGAATTTATCTATATTTTTTTTAAAGTTCGACATGCACGTGCATGCAATATCCTACGGCAATCTTTGCAACAGAAAAGAGTCCTAAGCCGATCTTGTTATTTTGGAACTTGTTTTCGTTATCTTCCAGATTGTGTGATGTCCTTGTTGTAGAGTGGATCAGATAATCCACATATCGGTTCTTTGTGAAGTTGTGTTTTTTTATTTTTTTTACCGGTAAGAGGTCAATTCTAATTTTTTTTTGATAGTCTATTATTACCAAAGATCAATCTTATCGATGCCATCCTATCCACAAATTCAAGCCATTAATCATCTGGATAGACTGGCAAAATAAGTCCTTTGTGACGTTTTTTTTCTTTTAATTTTTTTTTTACCGATAAGAGGCCAATGTTAAATTTATTTGACAGTCTATTACCGAAAGATCAATCTTTAGATACTAGCACATCAGTAAATCTAAGCCATTAATCATCTGGATAGATGATCAATATTTTGACAATTCGAACCAATGATCAAGATTGTAGACTGTCACACTAGGATGGCATTTTTGAATGTAAGAAAAATGTTTCTATTTACCGGTAAGAGGTCAATTTTAAATTTTTTTGACAGACTATTATTGAAAGATCAATATTATCGACACCAGCCTATCAACAAATCTAAGCCATTAATCATTTGGATTGATGATTAATATTTTGACAGTTGAACCAACGATCAAGATTGTAGACCGTCACACTAGGAGGGCATTTTTGGATGTAAGGAAAATGTTTCTGTTAATTCATTGACACACATCCATTAATACCATCATAGAATGAGTTCTCAATTAAATATTACCTGAAAACGATGAAATTTTCATTAGAATCACATGACATGGTCATTTTCGTCAATATCTTGTTTAGGTGGGTCATTTTTGTAGTTATTTGAAGTGATGAGCCAATGGACGTCTCACATTATTGTCTACGAAAAGTCATTACATCATATTTAAATGAAAACTATGGTATAGGATCAAACATTGTTTGAAAATTATCTTTACATCGTAGCAATTAAGTAGCTTTGAGAATAATTCTGTCAACCCTCACTTTGTTTATCCTTGCGAAGATATTCTCCATTTTCCCACATCGATGATCAAAACACTTTATTTTGTCTAAATTCAATTGTTAGGCAACAATGGAAAATTTGAATTCTATTGAGTATCGGTAAGCTCTTGATTTGAAAGATCAAATTTTTTCGTAGACAATTTTAAAGAAAAAAAAAAAGAACTTCTG
Organism: Vaccinium macrocarpon; assembly: GCA_022606695.1. NCBI lineage: Eukaryota > Viridiplantae > Streptophyta > Magnoliopsida > Ericales > Ericaceae > Vaccinium > Vaccinium macrocarpon. The sequence continues at coordinate 12,728,593 of CM040180.1, forward strand.
GATGAAGCACTTATCATTATTTTAAGAAAGCTGAATTTTGTATTGTCTCCTAATAAATGAATCTAGATAAATTTAGTGGTTATATCTTACTCTTACCGACAGTGAGTAAAGCGAGAGTGAACATAGTTGTTCTCACTAGCTTTTGTACACCGTATGAAGATTTGGGTGAGCTGGATTTTTGGATAATCTAAGAGGTTTTTTCAGAAAAAAAAATTGCCTGTATTTCAAAATTAAGATTACGATAATTTTTCAGCAGAAGAATTTAAACAGTTGGGAATTTTAAACTGCCTGTTTTTTTTAGATTGCTTTAATACCTGAATAACCTGATGAATTCTGGTAAAAGTAATCTCAAGTCTCTAAACTTCTGATTCATCCCTTTCATTGAAGACTTTTGACTCTGTTAAGTAGAATATTATTTTTTGTTGATGGTTAGGGATGTATGGGCCAGTTTAGTTACCTGTACATCGGATTTGCTTTCCAATCCGGTCAAACACAGATCATCCAAGCTGGGAGTAAGAGATTCACGAGAAATTACTTTCTTTCTGTCTAACCCAAAAACTGGAATCATGATTAATTGTGTGTAGAGCAAACCTACCAACAAACCGGACTTACTTTGGATTAGTTGACTAGAAATTTACATCCACGCATTATGACCTTTTCGTGATATTCTGAAATGGATGTACCTACTGCACCTATAATGGTGCAGGGTGGCATGCTAACCTTTTCTTTAATTGAAACATATTTATGACGATTGGTTTTCAGGTAAGAAAACTTCGAAAAGCCACATAAAATCATCAACAACCACGCATGCCAAACTTCAAAGTTGCTTTTTGGTTCTCAATTTTTTAATCGTCAAAGTTTACAAAGCAAGACGATTTGAATCGTCAAATAGACCAAAATCGTATTGTTGTACATCTTATGAGGGACGATATGAGTGAGAATTGTACAAAACAAAACGATCCTGATTCCAATTATTGCCTCACCTTTTTTATTTGATTTTGCTATTTGCTCTCTTTGCTGGATAGTTTTGTTCTTTTTACGTAGTACAATTGCAATAGACAGGTGCAAAAATTTCGAAGAGTTAGATTTTGAGCTATCCTGCAACTACAAGTAAAAGTAATATAAGCAACTTATATATGTTTAACGTTTTCCAAACAATTTATTGTTTTTAGCCGAAAATTCTCTCTCTCCCTTTTTGGCATATGGAGCATTGTTTTGAGGAAAAGCTGATTGGGTCCATTTTGGCGTCAACACTGATATTATTGGGCCGGCTCATGAATACAGGCCTGGAACAAAATATTGAGCTGGTACTTAAGCCAGAGAAATATTTACAGGGCCCATGCAACTGCACCCACTTCACCCTATAGGAGTATTGCTGTTTAGGCACTGATCCACTGATCCACTGCAGCAACTGATGACATGCTTGAGACATAATGGTGATAGGTAAGAGGGCTTTGACCAAATAGGGCTTCATAAGGAGTGAAATGGGTGGAAGAATGATAGGTAGTATTAAACCACCATTCAACCAATGGTAACCACTGGACCTAAGCCTTAGGTCTTTCTCCAGTCATGCACCTTAGATAACCCTCCAAACATCTATTAACCACCTCAGTTTGTCCATCAGTCTAAGGGTGATAGGCCATGCTCAGATTAAGTTGAGTACCTTGGAGAGTGAAAAGGATTGCCTAAAACAATCTTGTAAACACCTTATCTTTGTCACTAATTATTGTAGATGGAATACCATGCAATTTGAAATCATTATCCATGAAGACTTGAGCCACCTCCATGGCTGTAAAAGGATGAGACAGTGCCATAAAATGCGAAATTTTTTGGTGAGCCTATCTACCACAACATATATCACAGATTTCCCACAAGAGTTAGGCAGGCACTCAATGAAATTCATAGAGAGATCCGCCCATGCCCTTTCTCGAATTGGTAATGACTGTAACAAACTAGGGCTTTCTAATGTTTCTATTTTGTTGCATTGACATACATCACACTCAAAAATAAAAAGCTGCAGGTCTTTCTTCATACCATGCCAATAGAAAGACCTTTTCAGCCTCATGTGAGCCTTTTCCACCCCTGAATGCCCTCCTATTGGGGTGGCATGCACTTCAGACATAATCAAGGACCTGACAGTCTTATCCTTACCCACCACCAGCTTACCCTTGAGTGTCAATACATCATATTGCCATACATACCTAGGATGGGTTTGGGGGTCAATAGCTTAGTTAGAAATGGTGGCCTGCAACCCTGAATCTTGTTGAACAGACTGTTGAACACCTTGTAACCAAGTTGGTTAAACAACTGATAATGCTGAACTTATTGGAGTGCCCTCACTAGGCTGCCTAAATAAAGCATCTGTAGCCCCTTTTCCCACCTAGACTTGAATAAGATTTCATAATCATACCTTAGAAGTTTTGTTAACCACTTTTGCTGCATTAATGTAGAAATTCTTTGATCTAACAAGTGCTTGAGACTGAAATGATCAGTTTTAATAATAAAATGTCTTCCAAGCAAGTAATGGCTCCATTTCTGTATAACATAGACCACAAACAATAATTCCTTTTCGTAGGTAGAAAGCCCCAAATGTTTAGGAGCTAGCCCCTTGCTAATGAAGGCTATAAGATGACCTTTTCTTGCATTAGCATTGCCCCTAGGCCATGTCCTGTGGCATCACACTCAATAACAAAAGTTTTGGTGTAGTCTGGCATAGCTAGAACTGGAGCAAACAACATAGCTTCTTTTAAGGACTGAAAAGCTGCCTAAGTTTCCCTAGACCAATAGAAACCATCTTTCTTGAGCATATTGGTCAATGGCTGGCTAACCCTTCCATACCCCTTTATGAATTAGTTAACCCTAGAAATCCCCTTAAGGATTTAACAGAAGTGGGTCGTGGCTAGTCCCTCATTCCTTTCAATTTTATAGGGTCGGCTGCTACCCCTCTGTCTGATATGATATGTCCAAGGTACTTTAAACTGGACTGTGAAAAGGCACACTTAGACATCTTAACAAATAAACTGTGAGTCCTGAGTATGGAAAATGTGGTTTGCAGTTGATTCACATGCTCCTCTGAGGACTGACTATTGATCTAGATGTCATAAAAAAAATACTAGAATAAACTTTCTAAGGTGGGGCCTGAAAACATGGTTCATAAGGCTTTGGAAAGTTAAAGGGGCATTGGTTAGACCAAACGACATAACAAGGAACTCATAGTGGCCTTCATGAGTCCTAAAAGCAATTTTTTCTACATCTGAGGGGTGAACTCTGATTTGATGACATCCAGCCCTTAGGGCTAGTTTTGAGAAATTCTTGGCACCATGTGGTTCATCTAACAGCTCATCAACAATTGGTATAGGGAATTTGTCCTTAATAGTTATCATATTTAATTCCCTATAATCTACACACATACGCCATGTATTATCCTTTTTCTTGACCAAAAGCACATGGGATGAGAAAAGATTTACACTAGGTCTGATGACCTCAGAAACAAGCTTTTCCTTTACCAGATTTTCAATTTCATTCTTTTGTATATATAGATATCTATATGGTTTCACATGCACATGGGAACTACCAGCTTGCAAAGGAATCTTATGGTCAAAAGACCTTTTAGGTGGTAATGTAGTGGGTTCAGCAAAGATGTCAGCATCCCATTGTAAAAGAAAAGAGACTTATTTTGGTACCTGTGCCGTCACACTAGATAAATGACTCGGTTGTGCTATAAACCCTTGCTTAGCCTATTGGAGAGTTTTGCCAATTTGTTTGGCAGAAACCTATTCCCTCTTGAACTGATCATTACTCCTTAGTTCAACATCTTTCCCTTTGTAATTGAATTGCATAACCAAGTTCTTAAAATCCCATACCACAGGTCCAAGTTTGCTCAACCACTGGATCCCCAAGACCATGTCACATCCTTCCAGAGAAAACAATCTAACTTCTGCCCTAAATTCTTCATCTTGCATTTTCCACACCAAGTGTTTACAGACTGCTTGACTACAAAGTTTGGTTCCATCAGCAACTGCCATAGGTAAATCAGGCGTTGGTTCCATAGAACAACCAGAAATCTTGGCCACACTAGGCTCAATAAAATTGTGGGTACTTCCTGAATCTATCAGGATTGTGATAGGTCTACCATTTAGAACCCCTTGCATCCTCATGGTTTGAAAGCTATTGCATCCTGCCAATGCATACATGGATATCTGAACATTAGTTTCATCCACATTTTTTAGGGGTGGGGGTCCAAGATCCTCCCCTTCCTCCTCCTCATCAGCAATCAGAAGATAAAGTTGCCTTTTTTGGCACCTATGTCCTTTGACATACCTTTCATCACAACTGAAGCAAAACCCCTTTTCCCTCCTAGCATCCATCTCTAATTGTGTTAACTTTTTGATAGGAAATTATGGATTAGCAAGAGATACTGGGATTGTTGGTACTGAATTAGGTTTAGAAATTACCCCAGAACTAGGCCTTGAATCAAAACGAGTTGATACCAGACTAGAGTTTTTGTAATTAGGCATGGAATTAGGTAATTGAAGGGTTGGAGTCCATTACCTCCCCGCTTGGCCAGAGATTCTAGACTTCCTTGCAACTGCTTCTGTGGTTTCTTCCTGCAATCTAGCCAAACTAATGGCTCGGGAAATGGTAGTTGGCCTGAACATTTGAAATCTCGCCGTAATCTCCTCTTTCAATCCACTCAAGAAATAACTTACGAAAAATTCTTGAGTTAGTTCTATTAGCCAATTCCTCGAATTTCTCTTGATAACATTTAACTGTGGAAGTCTACCATAATTTGGTGAGCTCTGCTATAGAATCATAATAGACATCAAGCCCAAATCAAACCCTAAAGCCATACTCGAAATCCTTCCAGGTGATTGTAGTTTGGCTTTTTTCAAACCACTAATACCACTACATCCCTTTCTCATCAAGATGCATAACCGCTAATTTGACCTTTTGAGATTCATCGATTAAGTTGAATTAAAAAAATCTCTCACATTTGTAGAGCCAACCCAATGGATCCTCTCCTTGAAATCAAGGAAACTCGATCTTGGTAGAGTGGGTCTGTATTGAGTTAGAACCAAAGGAACGGTTGTTGCGTTGTCATTGAGAATCTTCATCACGATCTTGATGTCCAATTCTTGTAGTAGCTTGATCATATTTCATACTTATTGCAAGAATTAGTTCCTTAAGCACCTTAATTGAAGCATTTGTACTTTCCTTCAACTGTTTGTTGGCTTCGTCATTCCTTCTTTGCTCTTAAGATCTAGTGTCCATGGTGGTTGGTCCAAGGAGGTTCAAAGCTCTGATACCACTTGATAGATTGTTGTTTTTGGAAATGTGGAAAGAATAAGAAAATGCAGAATATAGAAGAAGAAGGAGAGAGAAAAGATGAAATGAAATGAATGTATCGATGAATTATGGAACGCTCGTCCACGGCTATAAACACCCTGATTTTGACCTGAGAAACTTATCAAGCATTCCCGATGATGAAATAGACCAACCATGCATACTTTGAGGCTAAGAACAAGGCTTGAACTCACCTAACCACCCTAAACCATTCTAAACCCTCCTAGAACAACCTTAAACAACCCAAAATAACCAAAATACCCTTCAAACCATCCAAAATTCTCTTCAAAATAAACTCAATCCTACACCATCTTCTAGTACATTCAAAACCCTCTTTATTGATATATTATATGCCTCAATTCATTTTGAAATGAGGGAGATGTGCCCGTTTTACCAAAATGACTTGTTTTTCCGACCTTTTAAGGGTAAAATGGTCACACACTTGGATGTACAAATTATCTTGGGTTCAAACCAATTGGGTTAGAAACTAGACTCCATAAACTTTCCAACCCTTCAAACCATGCACAAAACAGAGTTTGGTAGCACCCAGGATAGCCCTGTAAATTTTGGCCTACAGACCCTTTGAGCGCTCAAACCCCTTGTTTGAGCGCTGAAGCTCTGTCCAGTTTGTTTTTGACAGAGCATCTAATCATGCGATTCTTCTGACATGGGAGTGTCTAACCACCATATTACTGCTCTCATGCATACAGTAGCCTAAATCATCTTGGTAGGCCCTCCATTTCAAAGCCAATTCATTTCCCCCAATTTCTCTCTATATAAACCACCCTCCACCCATTGTTTAAAGACCTTTAGCTGATTATCTTTCTCTCACACACCTCTACAGCCCTCTCCACTCTCTTTCATCACTTCAATCACGTTTTAGCCTTTCTCTCCTCCATAGCCACCACCCTCCATCATCTCCAACCTGTAAAACACCAAAAAATCTTCTTTTTAAGGCCTACAACACATGGGTCTTTGAGAAACCAACTACAAAATCCCCCCTCTCTCACTCTAATAAGTCATTTTTAGCCCACACATTCCATCAATTTCAACCAAATCAGCCCCAACCAAAAAAACTCACTTCATCCAAGCCAAAATCACTATACTGCCTCCAAATACACCCCCATTTACTCAATCAATCATCCAATCAGCCCTACACTCATACTCCTCTATCCAAAATACTTCATCTATAGCCTATAAACACAACCACTACCCATCCATTCATCAAACCACAAGTTCAAGCCTTGATCGTAGACGAAAAGGTAGAAAATCATGTGAAAAATTACATTTTGGTCATCCTGAGGGAGACCAGTGAGTTCATGGAGGTTCTACATACCTTCTATGGTCTCACAAGGTCTTAGATATCAGGAAAAACTGATTTAAAAAATCTAATTTCGAAATGGTTTGCGCGCTCAAACCATTTTCAATCTTGCATTTGCTGCTTACTTTTTTGATCTTTATATTCTGTTTTATGATTACTGAAGAGTGTGTGTGTGTTGATGTTTGACTAGGCCAACCTAATCTCGAAGTGTGTGTGTGTGTGTGTGTGTGGATGTTTGGCTAAGCCAACCTAATTTCTAAGTGTGTGTGTGTTGATGTTTTGCTAAGCCAACCTAATCTCTTCTCCCTCTCATTCTAATCATGCTTATGCATGGCCCAATACTCATCTTTCACTCATGCAAGTATTTTATATTTATTTTATCAATGTTTCTGGTTCATCAAGTACATTTATATTATTGTGTACTGTTTGAGGCTATAAATGATTCAAACAAGGGCAAGGAAGCACCAGAATGCACAAACCATGAAGATGGTTTGAGTGCTCAAACTCTTTTCTGGCACATCGCATATTTTCATCATTCAAGCTTGCTAATCATACTGATCATACTTTGTGTGTTCACTCATTCTGTATTTGTTACCTTGTTTGGTTCATTGATATGCCTCAAATTTGCATATGCATGATCATCCCATTCTGATAAACCATCAAAGTTCCGTTTTTCAAGTTAACAACAATGTTTAAATCATGTTTTCATCAAGTGGAGATCAACAGAAGCATGTTATAGTTGAGCGCTCAAACGCTTAACAGAGAATTAGATTGGTCTAGTCCTGTGATGGTTTGTGGTGTCATGTTTGATCACCCTGTTAGTATTCTATATATTCTAATGTGGTTACCTGCTGTCTGATATTCAGTTTACTAATACTTGCATATCATCATCACTCGTGTAGATCACAATGCGCATACATACACCATAAATCATTGACATGTTTATCATCATTATATGGTTCCCATCCCTCATCCCCCGTACTTGTCCAAAGTTGAATTATAAACATTTTCCATGATCCTACAAAAGTCAAGTAGAGACCGGTCTTCGAACCAGGCGAGGGGGGTGCTATAAAACCCATCCCCTCTCTTAACTGAGCTCCCGAACCTACGATAGTATGGTGATGACGGGCCAGTAACCCTTATCCATTGAATGAGTCACGAGTCAATTGAGTTCAATTTCTTGGGGACAATCTGCTAAAACTCGGGTGGCGACTCCAAATTGATTCATGGGATCTCTCCGGAGGTGTGTCCACAACGGCCAAGAGAACTCTTGTCTCTGGTTGATTACAATTGTAATATTTCTCAAATACCTCTCTCCTAGCACCACCCCTCTCTTTATACCAGAAATGTACAAAGAAAACAACTGTAATTTGCACTACATGTTTGTTACAAAACAGTTATAGAAAAACAAAAACTAACTAACTACACTGCAATCAACTCATGACCTAAGAACCTCTTGCCACTTGCACTAATTCCACTAGCCATAGCCAATACGGTGCTGCCATCTAGAGCTAAAGTCGTGGATGTATTAGACTGTAGAGAAGCCAGGACCGTAGAAGAAGCTAATCCATTCCAAGAACTAATAGCAATGATGTAAAACACCAGAATATCATTGAGTTCTCCTAATTAATTGAGTGACTTTGGGCCAACACCAAGAAGTACTGCTGAAATCTAAAGGGAATCACTAGGGCTATAAATGAGCCGAATCCTATGAGGTTCGGGATCAGTTCGGTAAGGCATGAGTTATGCTCGAGTTTGATTTGAGCCTAAACAAGTGAGCTCGAATTCCGCTTGTCAAAAAATTTCAAAGCTTGAGCTCGACTTGATAGGGCTCATTAAACTTAAATGAACCAAACCGAGCCAAATTTAAACTAAATTTAGGTTCAAGTCCAGCTCGGTAAGACTCGTTAGCAATTTAGAACACAAATTGACAAGGAAAGACATACTTCAAAACAATGTTATATGTATATCTACCACAATAATCAAGAAATCAAAAAAAAAACTATACGAGAAAAAAATTGAGAACTAAATAGCAACTAAATAGAATAAATGGGTATTATCGACCGGATTTAGATGAAGCAACGGAGAGAGGCAACATGGAGGTGGCAGGGAGGAGGCAGAGGGAGGCAAAGAGGAGGGGGAGGGAGCCGATGTGCAACACTACGGGAATCGGCTGAGAAAGCGATGGGCCATGGGGTAAAATAAACCTATCTGTTCGTAATAGCGTACTCTAGTTAGGAAAAAAGAATAACAAATTATATAAGAATCTCTCAATTATAAAATATTTAAAAGTAGACCCCTATAGTATTATTAATTACTCTCTCCGTCCCAATTTTATAGGTCCCTATGGGAGTTCATGCCACTTTTCAAAGTGTTATATCTTATAATCTACAATGTTTTAGGTGATCTTGAACACTTTGTTTATTAGATTAAATCAAGATCTATCAAATAAGATCCATATTGCATATAAAATGTATTAGCGATTGAAAGATATAATCGTTTTTTTATCCGGTTAGGATAGAACGAGGGACTATAAAATTGGGACGGAGGTAGTACATTTTAATCTCGGTTCATGAGTTTAATCGAGCCGAATCCACTTAGGTTAAGTACGGCTCATTTATGGAACGACTCTAATATTGAGGTTCAAGTTCAGTTTGACCTAGGTTCACGAGCCTAATTGAGCTGAATCCAATTAGATTTAAGTTCGGCTCATTTATGGAACGATTCTAATATTGAGGTTCAAGTTCAGTTCGTTTAATAGACAAATCGAACTTGGAAGAGATAAGAATTGCCTTAGCTCTTTCGATAACCCAGCCTTAAATAGTTTGCACACGTTTCAGTTCATTCACAACCCTAGGAATCACTCTAGCTTCGGTCTTATTTTCCCCATGTACACTTCGTATTCCATCAGTGCCTTCCATTGTCGATAATTTGTAGTACTTTCTAGAGCCATTTGGTAACCACTTTTAGGGGTGCTTTGGCTAAATTTAGTTTTTTGGTTTATTGGATTATTTGGTTTTGTCCTTATTCAAATTTTTTTTGCATTTGTTAGTTTTCGGTCAATTTTTTGAGGTTTCTTGGCTTGTCTCGACGAGAGGAATCTAAAAAATATAAAATTATTAGCCAAACTTAAAGTTTTGTGAATAAAGACAAAAATAAACCAAATTTGGTTTATTTTTGTCTTTATTCACAAAACTTTAAGTTTGGCTAATAATTTTATACTTTTTAGATTCCTCTCGTCGAGACAAGCCAAGAAACCTCAAAAAATCAACCGAAAACTAACAAATGCAAAAAAAAATTGAATAAGGACAAAATCAAATAATCCAATAAACCAAAAAACCAAATTTAGCCAAACTCCCCCTTAAATTGTGTGAATACACGACGGTTTTGTCACTAATGAGTATGTACGACTAGTCAAAAAGGACTTTAAGATAAAGAGGTTCTCATATTTTGTTTTTGCCCCTCCTATCTTTTACTCCCTCCGTCCCCAAATTTTGGTCCCTCGTCCAATTCTAACCGGATAAAAAAAAAGTTATAACTTTTAATCGGTAATGAATTTTATATTCAATATGGATCTTATTTGATAGATCTCAATTTATTCTATAAAACAATGTTTTCGAAATCATATAAAACAATGTATATTACGAGATATAATCAATTGAAAAGTAACACGAACTCTCAAAAGGGACAAATAAATGGGGACGGAGGGAGTAATCTCTTGGCTTCCCTCAAATGGAAAAAAAAAAAAAAATCTTTATGTCATAAAAGTCCCTAATGAGACCAAGTGGGACATTAGCCACTCCACGCAACCATGTTGTGGTCCCTACCACTAGATGAAGTTTTCATTGACCACTAACAATACTGTCACGTAAGATAAACCATTCATTACACGGGAACTTTCGGTGTAAATAATGTTCTCCCGTCATATAATATGTCCTCATGTTATTTCAAATTTCTTAAGCATAGAAAAACGGACTTGGGGGGTGTTGTGCACCCCATGGATCAAGTTTTGAACGGCTCGGATGCATTCGACAATTATCCTTTAGTTTTGATTTTTTTTACCGGTAAAATCAAAATACATCCAAGCCGACCAAAACACGATCTAACGGTCGAGAGGGTGCACAACACGGCACCCCCATTTCCTAGAAAAACTGCAGTGGACTGTGGACTCATGCCCTTGTCCATAAGTCCTCTATCTTTTTACAAAAATCTGATGTTTTAGGCAAAGTTATGAATCTCGTCCCGTACCGGAAGAAAAACAAGATAGAACACCTAATGTTCCGTCCCGCTCACAATACCGCACAATACCGGACGTTTCGGTTTGTTCCGGGTGTTCCGGCCAATCTCGGCCATTTCTCGGATACTGGCCGGTACAATTTTTTTTTTTTTTAAACGCTAAATGACTTAAATAATTAATTCTGGTTGGGGTAATCCTTAAATAATGACTTAAATACAACACCTAGTCTTTTGGTATACTTTATCACATTAAATTGGTTGGGAACTTGTTTTGGATGTTGGAGGAATAGTTTTTTTGGATATGAAGTACTAGAATGGTTGCATTTTGTCTATAAAAATTGAAAAGTTATAATGCTTTATTTTTATGTTATTTTTTTTTATATGTTGAATTGCATATTTCTTTTTAGAATTATACCGTAGTTTGTTGTGATCAATCCGGAATGGTACGCCGGTACACACCGGTACTGGGACGTACCATCCCAGTAAGAAAACCGGGACGCTTGCAAGTACGAGATTAATAACTTTGGTTTTAGGAGCCAAGGATGTTTGATGCCTAGGGGATGCCTGTAATATTATCTAAATAAATTCGTCTTTAATTTTCACGCCGAAGCTACATGCTAAATGAAATGTGTACTCCATACCATTCTTAGATGCCGACATGTCGTACATGTGCTTGGCTTCAAAGTGTCTTTATTAAAATGATGTTTGAAAAACCCAAGTGTAGACACCTCGATTTTGACCCGAGAAACTTATCAAGCATTCTCAATGATGAGAACGAACCAATCATGACTACCCAAAGCATGTGAAGATGGCTTGAATCTGATCAAAATCAACCAAACATCACCAAATAACCCAAACTAAACCAAGCATTGTTGAACCAAGTCAAACCAGCAATTTGTCACCAAGAGCCTTGGCCAAGCTTGAGGCCTGAAAGGCCAATCCGTGAGGGCCTTGGCTTGAGCCAAGCCCCCCACTTTCAGAAATACCAACTCCTCAACCGCTTAGAATCAAAAAGTATCTCATCATGAGATCTCATGCAGGGGGGAGCGTCTAACTACTTCTATACGTATTGTACATGTATAATACCCCCTACATTATCCTAAATTACACCTAAACTACACCTAGGATACAAACTCACTACCTCTCTCTCCTCCCTTCCCTCCACTCACTGCCTATTTAAACCACTCACCCCTCCCCTGGTGAGGGGGTTGACGAATTCTATGCTACAGTTCACAATTCTCTCAGTAATCGTCCTCTCTCTCTCTCTCTACAAAACCACTCTCCTTCCATAAAAACCACTTGCAAAACCACCTGTAAAACACCAAATTCAGCCTTTGTTTAACAATTAACCTGATACTCTACATAATTCAGTCCAGAAACTGAACAAAATCCCAACAATCATTCACCCTCAAACCCACAATCCAGTTCAAGCATGCAATCAAGTAAAAAAAAGGTAGTTTGATATGTGAATCCAACTGTTTTGGTTCATCTGAGGGTGACCAGTGAGTTTAATCAAGTTTTTCATACTTGCATTGCACTCACAAAGGTCTGAAAGTTGCTTAAAATCACTGTAAAAATCTGCAGTTGTAATGGGGGTTGAGCACTCAAGCCTCTAGCCTTGAGCGCTCAAACTCAATTCTGGGCAGTTTTCTATTTTGCTGAATTTTGAGCATTTTCTTGGTTTGATTGCTGTTTAATAGTTAACTAGGCTCATTCCACTCTCAAAGAGCTTCTGTTTTTACTTTAAAATCACTTGCATGAGCCCAAATTAACTATTTTATGGTAATTAAGTCTCAAAATCTTTGAAAATGTTGTATTCAAGTACAAAACAGTAGCTGAATAAATTCATATGCTTTTATTTTGATCCTGAGAATCATCCAGAATCTGTTTACAAGTCAAAAATCAGAAGGCCATATGATGGCTTGAGCGCTCAAGAACATACCTTTGAGCGCTCAAGTTGTTCTTGAGCAGTTTGTCAATTCTTGGTTGTTTCGATGATGGATCATGATGTATCATTATTTATTCGATTTCTGGTGTGAGTATGTTGTTATATCTACACTGATGGAGTTCATTTTTGTTGAATCGTGATGGTTTTCTTTTTTGTATCATTCTTTGGAGGATCAAAGTCTTATTTTCTTAATTTGTTTCTTCATTAAAAGGGCTTATGAGTAGTTGATCTTGCAAAGAATGAACGAAAAAGTGATGTAGAGACTCGAAATCTTAGAAGCCAGGAACTGGTTCGAGCGCTCAATCCATAAGACTTGAGCGCTCAAACTGGTTTGGAGGGTTTGAGTGCTCAAGCCCTCATCTTTGAGCGCTCAACTTCTATTTTAGAATCCAGGTTATGATTCAGTTTGTTAAGCTTCAAATCACTGATTTCTTAAGTTATTCGCTCATTTTTTTTTATTCTTGTTCACTTCTGTAAATATTCATCATAATAATTTGTTATTGTCATTTTTCATGTAATTCATGTGCACAAGTATCCACATTAATTTTACATTTTTGTATTTCCTTATTGTTTACGTGATTCCCATCCCCAATCTCCGTTTTTGTGTTTAGGATGAAATTTTAAATATTTCCAAAATCCCATAAAATGTTGAATAGAGACCGGTTCATGGACCGGGTGAAATGGGGGTGTCAGAAAAATCCTTCCCTTCTCGTGAACTTAACCCCCGACCGATAAAATTTAAGTTCCACGCGTGATCAGTAAAATCTTTTTCAATGGGCAAACGAGTCATATTTTTATCGGTTTCTCGGATTCGACCTCAAATCTTGAGTAGCGACTCTAACTAATCACAATCTTTTATCTGCGCGACGCCGCATGATATCCGTGGGCCGTCCACACCAAGGTATTGGCAAACTTAGGCGTGAGAAAACAAAATGTGATTGGGCAAGCTTATTTTGCAGGGGATCCCATCAAGGCTCTCGGCGAGATCACAAAAATTATGGTATCAACAATTCCATGAACAAAACACACATTTTGCACTTCTTGACATTGGAAATCCAGGGTCGTCCCAGAGGTACCCCAACCTCTCAAAGAGTTGCTAAGGTCAAGTATGTTTCTATACACGGTACTTCCGTGGACTCTGCTTCCCTGAGACCCTGAGTCGACCTTGACCATTCCTTCTGGTTAAAAATGCTTTGTTCAAATTGGGACCAACGCAGGATTTCAAGGTTGTTGGCCACCTGAAATATTTTCCATTATTGGGTTCTGTGTACCACTTTTCGCTTATATATACATATACACATTTTATCGAAAATGGCTCGGATCAAGCCCTTCAGGGCATTTATTTTACAAATCTCCGTGTTGGACTTTAAAAACACGTTTTAAATACATCTAACGGTTCAGATCATCATAATTTGACCCCGAACAAAAAATCCAACACCGTAGAGTTTAAGGGAGCCTTTATTGGATATTTATGGTGTGTATGTGTGTGTGTGTGTGTATAATATAGATCTCTCTCTTTGCCCCAAGTAAAGAACTAATTGAGATCTTTAATCTGGTGCGAGGAAACTCGAAAAATCATTTGCAGAAATACTTTAGTTTTTTTTTATTGAAAAATTACACTTATTTTCGTACGGGGCTATTAAAATGAGATTGAGGAAGTATATGCTAACCCAACTCATAAAAAAAAAAAAGAAAAAAAAAAGAAAAGAAAAAAGAACCGCTCTCTTACAATGTTAACAGACCCTCATAGTTGCAATTAACGGTTTTCATTTCTGATTCATAAATTATTTTTACCTACACAAAACGGACCTCTTAGTTTCTTCTAATTCTTGGCTATTCTGCTGTCCTCTTGGATAGTGGACTCCTTAACATTGGCACAAGAAATTGCCCATAAAAATATGAAATTCGCAGTCAAATGAAATAAGGAGGGTGTAATTGAGAGCTAATTACTTTTGAGATTGAGAGTATGTAGTAGATTATGAATTACTGAATTATAATGAGAATCTCTAAAAGCGTTTGGAGGATGAAGTGTTATGCGAGTTAAAGAAAAAATAGAATTCAAAAATCTCATCTAGTTAATTTTTCAGAATGTATTTTAAAATTAGCTCCCAAAAGCAAAATGTATCGCGTACAATGGAAAATTTTGTCAGCCAAACAACTCCTAGATAGCAAGATAGTTACACTTGTTGACTTTGGGAATGAAGGGTAGTCCAATAGTTACTCCAACCCTTCACAAATGCAGGTCAAATTCATGGTACTTAAGGAACTATGCTTCCTTGATAATTGCTTGACTTGGTTGAAACTGTTCTCAACATGGTGTGAAAATTATTGAACTAAAAGGGGCCGATTGGATGCATGATGAGTTTTAGAAGGATAAAATAGTAAGGGGATAAGATAGTAGGGAGTATTAAGAGCGGATTCACAATAATGTGACATTATTGTGAGGAGGAATAAATAGTACTGTACTTGGTTTGGATGAAAAGGGATATGGTTCAGTAGATGATGAAAAAACCTGACAAAATACTTATTTGCCCTTGTGCATGAGTCATGTCATATTTCAAAGTAACATAATATATAAATACAAGACTAATTAAATTAATTATATTTATCAACAAATATGGTATAATAATTCCTTTATTAATTTTAATAATTATGAATACCACCTAATTTTTTGAGATACAATTACAAAGGGACAACTACTAATTTAAGAAAAGAACAATTTATGACAATATAAAATACTTTTGTACACAAATTTTTAAATTTTTTGCATCGAACTAAAGATCTCAATAAGTAGTTTACTTTGGTGTAAAAAAAATAAAATTATATGCGAAAGTATTTTAGTTTTTTATTCGAAGAATATTATAAAGTAACTCAATATTAGTCCTGGGAAACTGAACTAAATGGAGAAGGATGATGAGACGTCGGGGTGAAAAATTCATCCCAAGCATATAGATGAAGTGTGGGGCCAATAATAATTAACCCAACCACCTCATCCCGTTTCATATTCACCATCCAAATGCCCCCTAAAAGTCTTAAAAGTCCCATGGAGAAGTATTGGGTTGAACGAAGCATTCTTTCACTTGACTCATTCGTAAATGACCTCATCCCTCATAGTCACGTTATCCTTATCCTTAAATTTCCCTAACCAATTAATTATTGCTGATGGATAGAAACTTCACAGGATGATTCCAAAGAAAAGAAAAGAAGCAATCGTTAAATAGTACTTCATCCGTTCCAATTTTTTAGTCTCAATTGACACTTTTTGTTGTTCCAAAAAAATTGTCTCACTTCAAAACTAAATGAGTAATTGTTAAGGAATTTCCTCTTATACCCTTGTATTTTGAAATTAAAAATAATAAAAAAGTAAGAAAGTGTAATGATTGAAGGGTAAAATAGGAAAAACATATTTTCAAAAGTGCAATGATTATGCCCCATTATTAAGTTGGAATTCCCAAAATGGACCACAAAATTGGAACAGAGGAAGTAGAAGAAACGTCATTCTAAAAAATTAAAAATAATAGCAATGACGCAAAACACCTGCCTACCGACCATGGGCAAAAAAAAAAGCGAGTAAAACGTCATCTTTGTGACTGTGACCCAAACACGAACAAGTACTGCTGAATGGAATCACTCCACAAACGGAAATACAGTAGGATTTTTGCTCAACGATAAAAACCGTGTAGCAAAATTTTTTTACAAAGAACATTGCATAAAAAAATATGTTTGTCTTTATTGAAAAATTCATCAAGCCTTGTTTACTTAATTTTTTCTATTAAGCCATATGATATACTAATTTCATACAAATTTAATAATTTTCTTTTAGACTTCTACGGCTGATCTAGTGTAGATAATACGGAGTATCAAAAAAATTAACTCATATACTTCTTCCGTCCTAATTTGTTGCGCATGTTTCTTTTTTGGAACTTCTCAAAAAATTGTCTATATTTCATAATCTATTATATTTTTTACGATTTAAAAATCTTTGTTTTAAAAAATTAATTGAGATATATTAAACAAGATCCATATTGACTATAAAAATCATTACAGATTGAAAGATATAGATGATTTTTTGAGACATCTAAAAAAAAATAAACACAACAAATTAAGACGGAGAGAATACATTTTTTGAACTCAGAGAATTCGCTCGAGCAACCTGGAAAGGAAGTAGAGCCGCCTCACTTGGTATTGTAGTAGGAGTAGTGCCTTTCATTGTCGTTGATTTTTCAAACATTCAAAACGGTGTGAAAGCGTGACGGCACATGGACACTATCGTAAAAACTAGGACTCGTCAAAAGGACTTGGATAAAAAGGTACTCATCTTTTGTTTTTCCTGACTCTTGCCTGCCATCAAATGGAAAAAGATATTTGGTGCATGCAAAGGTTACAAAACTTTATATTGTCACTAGCCAAAAAAAAAAAAAGCTGTTAAGGCAACTTCAATCCACCTCAATTCTTCTAAAATGGAGGGTGGATGTGACACATTGAGGAAAAATTTTATAATTAATGTCTATTTTTTTTTTAATTTTTGTACTTTTTAGGAGGGGCCCATCCTCTAAAAATAGAGAAAGGAGAACAAAATGAGATTTGGTCCTCCATATTTGAAAGATCAAAATAGTTTTGGAGGACCAAATCTCTAAAAAGGACAGTGGGTCCCTCCAAGATACTCCCAAAAAATACAAAAAATAAAGAAAAGTGGGCATAAATTATAAAATTTTCTTCCAATATGTCACATCCACCCTCTATTTTGGAGGAATAGAGGTGGGTTGTAGTTGCCCAGGACATCTTCAACCCACCCTCCATAACTCTAAATTTGCCTCCATTCCTCCATTTTGGAGGAAAACCTCTCCCCTACCCATCCTCCATTTTCTCCTCCATTTTGGAGGATTGTTTTTCACCCTCCAAATATGGAGGGTCAAAAAATTTGTGGAGGATCACCTCTATTTTACTATTCATACTTGTTAAATTCCTCTCATGTCCTCACCTCCACTTATACAATAATTATGTTTGAGCTTACATCAGTAACTCACCCACGTTAGGTGCAAATTCAATGCAAACTAATAACTTTCCTCTACAAATATCTGTCCCTCATCCAAATGAAGTAATCTCTTTTTTTTTTTCTTTTTCCATTCATCAAAACTTGTATTCCTTCTCCTGCTATTTGCTATTTGAGGTCGTACAGATGGAAAAATTTGGAGGGAATTGAGAGTTACTTTTGGAAGGAATTGTCTGGTGGCGATAAATTGGAGGTTAATTTTGGGGGGAAATTTTTAGAGATAAAATAGAAGTGTGTGGGTTGGAACTCACATGAATAGTGAAGTCCTCCAAATTCACTTTTTTTTTTTATTTTTTTATATAAAACTATATTTTGATCCTCCAAAATGGAGGAATGGAGGTGTATGGGTTGAAGATGCCCTAATGTGACCAAATGCAGACACCGATCTCTCTGGTTAACCCAACGTTGTGGTCCTACCACTAGATGAAATTTTTTATTATGCAGTAAAACCGTCACATCATGGCCTGCTTTGGGTAAATTAAAAAAAGTAATTTTTTGGTTTTTTTTGTTTTTATTCAAAAAAAAATTTCATTTGTTAGTTTCGGTCGATTTTTTGTGATTTCTTAGCTTGTGTTAATGAGAGGAATCTAAAAAGTATAAAATTATTAGCTAAACTTAAAGTTTTGTGAATAAAGACAAATGTGACATCCAAAAAACCGATTTTTGGGATTATTTTCGTCTTTATTCACAAAACTTTAAATTTAACTAATAATTTTATACTTTTTAGATTCCTCTCATCGACACAAGCTAAGAAATCACAAAAAATCGACCGAAAACTAACAAATACAAATTTTTTTTGAATAATGACGAGACCAAAAAAACCAAAAAACCAATTTTTTTAATTTACCCAAACTAGGCCATGATATCACCATCACGCTAGTATTTACTCTTCAAATATGTAAGCTCCAAAGGCCGGTCTCCTTTTTTAGTCGGCACATTCATGACCACAACACACATTTACTTGTAACATCTTTTTATTGAGTTGTACTCTTTAATTTTCAAAATTTTCTTTATTTTTTTAAAAGCGTCTGTATTAGGGTATGGAAAAGAATCTCTCATTTTTTATTTTGTCGTTTTCAACTGAGTGCCGTAGTTCTTAGTCAAGTCTTTTGACGATGGAATCACTCCAAGCAACATGAGCATTAATTATTTGGAAGGTTTTGAGACAGAAGACACAGCAGATCATTGCTCTTTATTGCTCTATATATATGATAATATTAGGTCGAAATACACTTCTACCGTTCTAAAAAACCTAGCACGCATATTTCCATCTATCATCTCTTTTGGTGGCTAGTGTTTTTGTATCTCAAAGACATTTGAAGGTGTATGGATTTATTGTGCTAAAGATTCATCTTTGAGAGGTTTTATTGCTTTGCATCTTGGAGTACAGATATAATATATGTATTACTGAGTGGTAAATACTTCTCCAAGAGGTTTCAAGAGTTATGTCATCATCAACACGAAGTTTCAGAAAAATCCTTCGATGGATTCCGAGAGGCAAACGGAAGGCTTGTGGACTCATGGTAGCGGCTGTTTACATATAAAATTAGTCAATCCAATAATTAATTGACACGTAATCAAAAGTGCCAAATATTGGCAATTATCTGTCAATGAAGATACACTGGATTAATAAAGTAAAATTGAGTAAATACGTTGTCGTATCATTTCTCAAACTGGAAGAGCAGTTATTGGCAGTTACAAGCCATTATTAAAATATAGATTGGCTTCGAAGCCATAATATTAACTACTGAACACACAAGCTCCACGTGTAAACTTGCGAAACAAGGCAATTGGCTATTAGAACACGTGGAATACTTCTAGAAGGTAGTTATTCCCTTAACATGTTATCATTTGAGTTGGTTTAAACAAACGTGCAGATTTAAAGCTTCTGGAAGACGAAAGAATTCAAATTCCATATGTGGAGGAAGAATAACTGCCGACTCCCAAAGTGGAAGTTAGAGTTCGAAGCAATCCAGATTCAAATTCATGGAGCGGGAAGTTCAAATTACAAGCAACGTCTATAAATAGAAGAAATTGAAGAGTGAAAACCCCCATACAAATCTTTAACAAACAGCTATCAAAAAAACTGATGCTTGGTTTGTTCATTGGCAAAGTAGTTTAGGATTTCGAACTCAGTTCGAAGTAGATTAGGAAGTAGATTAGGAATTAGATTAGGATTTATCTCGATTGTTCTTGTGACAATCACCCCTATCTCGGTTGTTCTTGTAACAATCACCTGTTCGAAGTTTTGCTACTCTGTATTTGAAGTTGGAGACAATTTCGAAGTAAGTTTATCTTTGATTCATCAATCGAAGTATCTTGTTTCTTTATTGTTCTTTGATTTCCTAAGTTTATTGGTTTGCATTTCTTCACTTATCAAGAAAAATCCTCTTAATTGAGGTAATTGAACCAACAAAACACAATCGCCTGATTAGATTTGGGTTTTCCAAAGTTAATTTGAGGGAGGAGATTGAAACTCTCTCTAGCATGCTCGCATATAATCATTTTCCATTACAAAGAAGTAAAAGAACCAAACACATATTTTTTGGCACGCCTAGTGGGACAGTTGAAAGTGTTAAATGACTCCAAAGCTTAAGAAGCAAATGGATGATTCTCAGGTTGGCCAAACGCTAGAAGATGAGAACAATGTTAATTCAAAAGAGGATAAACAAGTCGAAGGCCTTCAAATAGGATCAGAGACTCGTACTGGTCAAGACTTAAATATGGGAATTGGCCAGACTTCTCGAATGAATACTAGGAATAATAAAATTGTGCAAGTTGATGACCCAAAGAATCTAGAAGTTGGAGGGAATATGTCATCTAGCCAGTTTATTGAGATGATTGCTACATTTAAAGATTTACCTCAGACCCAAAAGCTTATATTACAAAAGTTGGAAGAGCAATCAGGGCTTAAAAGTGATTTTTTGCCTTCGTTTGAGAAGGATAAAGGAGAGGCTAGCACAAGCAAATTCAAGTCAAGGCCTGGAAAAGATCCTATAAATGTAGAGAATATACCAGAATCTTGGTATAAACCTGCAAAAACTCATGATTATCAAACCCTTAAACCTAAGAAAGTATTCAAGCAAAACACTAATATCCTATTCGAACCAAACTTTGATGGTGTAAATGAGGATAAAGGTTTCAGGAATTATGATTACGGGTTTGATGGGTATATGTATACTCCTAGAAATCATTTTAATGAAAAGGATAGGACTAGTGCGAAAAGGCCTAATCCAGAGATTGGGAGTCCTAAGTATTCAAGGATACCGGAGATGGGAAGGGTACATTCGAACCACCTTTACGAACCTTTTGCAAAACAGGAAGGAGGTTTCAAGCAACCTAGGCTCTTTGATGATCCTTACCAGAGGATTCCAGAAGAACACATGCCTAGAAATGTCACTTGGGAACCACCTGTTAATTCAAGGGTACCTTTAAGGGAACACCCAGCCCTTCGAGATGAAATATTAGGTCTTATGCAAGAAGTTTATGGACCTTTGAACCGGGGGGTACAAACTCAAATTTATAGAAAGCCTTATCCAGAATGGATAGATAGACAGTTCGAAGTCCCTAGGGGGTTTAAAAATCCCAGATTTCACTTTATTCCATGGAGATGGAAAACAATCCACAACTGAACACATTGCTAGATTTATTGCTCAGTGTAGGGAATTAAGCAATAATGGGTTCATTAAGTTGAAATTGTTTTCTAATTCTTTAACTGGGACAGCCTTCGAATGGTATTCTAACTTGACACCAGAGTCAGTTCCAAATTGGCAAAGGATGGAAGAGTTATTCCATGCACAATTTTATCAAACTGAACCTGAAGTCACTATGGTTGACTTAGCAAGATTAAAGCAGAAGCCTGATGAGAAGGTTGCTTAATTTATTGCTAGATTTAAAAGGGCCAGAAATAAGTGTAAACTTCAATTACCAGAGGTTGAATTTGTAAGAATAGCACAAGATGGCTTAAGTAGAGAACTTAGGAAGAAGTTTAATTCTACTGAATTTAGGGATTTGGTTGATTTAACTTATAAACCATCAAGATATGAGTCTTTGTTAGAAGAGCATGTTGATAGAAATAACACTTCTTATTTAACCTATTACAAAGAACCCACTTATGAAATTGATGCTGCTGAAATTGTTGAACATGAGCCTTGTGTGTGTGAATGTCTAGTTCGAAAGGACTGTTCTGTAGCGCCAAGGACCAACAAGAAAGCCGTCAGTAAAGTATATTCATTCAATGTTTCAATGGCAGATGAAATTTTTGATTATCTTTTGAAGAAAAAGTTCATCAAATTCCCTGAAAATATTAAACTTCCAACTTTGAAAGAAACAAAAGGGAAAAGTTATTGCAAATGGCATGCTTCATGGACTCATTCCACTAAGAATTGTAATGTTTTCCGTGATAGGATTCAGGAGTAGATCAAGAAAGGAAGAATCATGTTTCCAGAAAAGGCTATGGGAATTGATATTGATCCATTTCCAAAAATTGAATAAGTGACTGCCAATACTAATGTGCCAACATCTCTGGCTAAAACTGTCAAGGAAATGTGGCAAAACAAGCAAGTGCAAGTGGAAATGAATTCAGTGCAGTTTAGTAGAGGAAAGCCAAAAATTGGCCAACTTCAAAATGATGATGGGAAGACCTACCGCAAAACACCGCATCCAGGAGGTTCTGTTAGTAAAAGTTTTAAGCAGTCTTATCTTCCCATGCTTAAGGCATCTTTTTTGAAATGTTTATGCATGGAATGCAGGGCCAACTATTTGATCTTCAAGGATTCGGATATACAGGGGGTTGATTTCTTTCCAAAGAGGATGGAACGAAAAGCTTTGGATCAAAATAATGAAAGAAAGCCCTGGATGAATCCAAATCATGGAAGGAATGAGAGGCCTTGGTCAATTTCAAAAAGAAATATGCCTTCTAGTCCAGTCCCACCAGCTTCGAAGAGGGATTATCCTCGTTCGAAGAAGGTTAACACTGGGAAGGCCCCAATGGGCCAAAGAAATGGAGGAGAAGAGGAACAATTTACCTTGGTAAAAGGAGTTCCTGATTGGTTTCTAAAAAAAATCAAACCAGAACTCTTCCAAGAGTGTAAAACTTCTTCTAAAATTGGGAACAAAATGGTTAAACCTCCAAGTGCTCCTACTGGTCAATGGTTAGTGGTCAGAGATCTAAAGACCAAGGCACCTCAAGTGATTCCTATGTTGACGAGAACACAGAAAAGGAAACTGCAAAGGAGGTATACCAGTTTCCAAATGGAGGAATATGTCTCCAAGGAGAATCCTAATGGGGGTAATAAATTCAACCCAAGGTTTAATAGACTTCGAAGAGAAGATTCTGAAGAATCTCTTCGAAGGGGGTTTTCTCAATCAGAAACAAAAACTCTGGAAAGCTTGGCTACATGAATGGACAGTGAAGTACCTCAAGATAATCCAACTTCTCCAAATTCCTTGGCAAGCTATCAATCTGGCTTGTTAGAAGCCATGATAGTGGAACAAGATGAAGGTGGAGGGACAAATTTGTCTCCTGTTGAAACATTCTCCCCTATGGAAACTTCTGTAGCAGAGTTCTCTGAAAAAATGAACACATCAGAAGTTGGATCAAAGCTACCAATGCAGGAAAAAAGTACCATTCAGTTTGGGACTTTACCTGAAGTCCAAATTAACATGGTAACTCCTTCATTTGTTAACTTTAGACCTTTTTGGACCAGAATGTTCACCAGTTTGAAGAGCTTTACAACCAACAGTTGCTCCTATGGAGGTTATTGATGTATCAAGTGATGAGGAATATAATCTCATATATGATAATGGTTGGAATGACAGTTGGGGAGCTTTAATTTCCAAGATTCAAAAGGAGGAAGAGGAGGAGGATTTCATGATTATGGTAATTGCAACAGAAGAACCGAAGTAACATCCAAAGAGAAAGCAATTTTCATTCCAGAGACAGAAAATGATTCTAAGTATCCTTTGATTATTGATTTGGATTGTGCTAATCTTTCTTATCCTTTCAAATCACCTTTGAATGATATGAGACAACATTTGAAACCATTATACATATCTGCACTGTTTGATGGAATTTTGTTAAACAGAGTTTTGGTTGATAATGGTGCAGCAGTGAACATTTTGCCTTCTAGGACTTTGAAGAAGTTGGGAAAAGAAAAGGTTCAATTGATCCCAACAAGCACATCCATCATTGGGTTCACTGGTGAAAGTAAAAACCCTAAAGGAATTGTTTCTATACGCCTGAAAGTTGGCTAAGTTGAAACTGATACAGCCTTCTTTGTGGTGGAAAGTAAGTATAATGCTTTACTTGGTAGGGATTGGATTCATGTCAATGGCTGCATACCAACTTCGATGCATCAAGCCCTGATGATTGTGAAGTATGAAAATGGGAAAGAAGTGGGGGTCGAAGAAGTTAAAGTAGACCCGCATCCCTTTAGCACTTCAGCAAATTGTGCAGAGGCAGAAATGTATAAGCCTGAAATCATCCCTTTGAGTGAAATTGCACAAATTGCCACCCCTCCATCCAATGTATTAGAAATGGGGGAATTGGTAGAGCTGAAATCTAAACTCAAACACGCAGTTGATTATGAATCAGACAATCCACCAGATGAGGCTGCTTGGATGTGAGTCCAAGACAGAGTTCGAAGAGGCCAACTCTTTGGCTTTAGTCCAATTTATGGCTCTAGAAATAGAGCAGAAATTACACGAAACAAGTGATTGGGAGGAATCATTGGCTGAGATATCTGACTGGGGGTTGAAGCCATTCGAATTCGAAGAAGCCTTTATAGGCTATGTCGAATCCCAAGATCCTTTAGAAGAGGTAGAATTGGGAGAAGGAATTGTTTCAAACACTGTTCAGATTAACAAGGAGCTTGATGCTGTTTCGAAGGCCAAGTTGATTGCAGTACTTAAAAAAAACAAAGAATGCTTTGCTTGGAGTTATAAAGAATTAACAGGTTTGAGTAGAAATTTGGTTGAGCATAGATTACCTAACAAGCCTAATTACAAACCTTTCAAACAACTTCCAAGAAAAATGTCTCCTGAAACCATTTCATTGGTTAAAAAGAAGTTTAAAATCTTCTAAACGCTGGTTTTATCAGAACAACAAGATATGTAGATTGGCTATCAAATATTGTTCCTGTTGTCAAGAAAAATGGGAAAATTAGGGTGTGCATTGATTTTAGAAACTTAAACATTGCAACCCCTAAAGATGAGTACCCAATGCCTATAGTAGACATGCCTGTGGATAGTTCTGCAGGTCACAAAATCATGTCTATTATGGATGGACATTCAGGATATAATCAAATTTGTATAGCTGATGAAGATGTTCATAAGACTGCATTTAGAGCCCCTGGTAACCTTGGGACCTTTGAGTGGGTCAAGATGCCTTTTGGGCTTAAGAATGCTGGTGCTACTTATCAAAGAGCTATGAACACTATCTTTCATGAAATAATAGGGGGTTTTCTAGAATGGTACATAGATGACATAATTGTCAAATCAAGATCTATTGATGATCATGTAGAGCACTTGAAAATAGCTTTTTCAAAGATGAAGCATTATCAACTGAAGTTGAATCCTGCTAAATGTGCTTTTGGTGTAATGGCAGGGAACTTTTTAGGATATCTAATCCATAGCAAAGGTATTCAAGTTGTTAAAAATAAAGCTAAAGCTATTATTGAAGCAAAGCCTCCCTCAAACAAGAAAGAACTACACAAATTTCTTGGTTAATTGAATTTTCTTCAAAGATTTATATCTAATACTGCAGAGAAAACTAAAGTATTTTCTTCTTTATTGAAATTGAAGGATGGAGAGGACTTCGAATGAACAAAGGAGCATGATGATGCTTTCAAGGCCATCTAGGAGTACTTGATCAATCCACTAGTTCTTGTTCCACCCAGAAGGGGAGAGCCTGTCAAACTATATTTGGCAGCAAACCATGACTCAATAAGAATTTTATTGGCTCAAGACAATGAAGAAGGGAATGAACGAGCTATCTATTATCTAAGTAGGTTTCTTAATGATTGTGAAAGTACATGTTCTGCAGTAGAAAAGTTATGTTTAACCTTGTTCTTTGCTTCGAAGAAACTCAGGTACTATATGATGCCTAGAGTAACTTATGTATTTCTCAGACTGATGTTATGAAGTATATGTTGTCCCAACCTGTACTCAGTGGCAGAATTGGGAAATGGATTGTATCTTTAATTGAATTCAGTCTAGAATATGTTCCTCAGAAATCAGTCAAAGGGCAAGCTTTGGCTAATTTTTTGGCTGATCATCCAAATGAAATTGAAACTCCTGAGATAGCAGATGTTAATGCAATAACAGTCAAACCATGGAAAATGTGGTTCGATGGTTCAAAAACATCTCAAATGGCTGGAATTGGAGTTGTTTTGGAATCTCCTCAAGGTTTAAAAACCAAGTTTGGATTTCAAATAAATGAAGGGGAATGTACTAATAATCAAGCAGAATATGAAGCTCTAATCATGAGTCTAGAACTCTTGCTTACTCTGAAGGTTGACATAGCTAAAGTGTTTGGAGATTCTCAGTTGATTATAAACCAAGTAAATGGAGAATTTGGTTCTCACAATGTTGGTTTAAAACCTTATTATGAACATGCGAGATTATTGTTTAAACAATTCCACATGATTTCTTTTACATATGTTCCAAGATTCCTCAATGAAGAAGCTGATGCAGTGGCTCAAAGAACATCAGGATTCAAGTTTATCCCTGATGATAGTAGAGAATTTTGTCAATTAACTCTAAGAAAGTCTTTGCCAATGCTTAAGGTCAGGAATATTGAGTTTGAAGTTTGTGAAATTACTACTTCTCCTAGTTCGAATGACTGGAGACAGTCATTAATTGATTATTCAACAAGACCTGATGCCAAAACAGATAGAGCAACAAGGCTAAGATCTGTCAATTATATCATGTATAATGGAGAACTGTTTAATAGAGGAGCAGATGGGTTATTGCTTAAGTGCTTAAACAAAGTCGATGCTTTTAAGGTTATGGCAGAAGTTCATAAAGGTATTTGTGGAGCTCATCAAGCAGGAATCAAGATGAGATGGTTAATTCGAAGGTATGAATATTATTGGCCTACTATCCTCAAGGATTGCATTGATTATGCAAAAGGGTCCCAAGCTTGTCAAAAGACAGGGCCTCTCAAAAAATTGCCAGTTACTGAATTACAGTATGTAATCAAGCCTTGGCCATTTAGGGGTTGGGCAATGGATATGATTGGTATGATTTACCCTCCATCTAGAGGTGGTGATAAATTCATACTAGTTGCTACTGATTACTTTACCAAATGGGTGGAGGCTCAAGCCTTTGAGAGTGTATCTCAAGAGCAAGTGATTGAATTCATTAAGAATATCATCTATAGGTTTGGATCTCCAGAAACTATAATAGTAGATAATGGATCCATTTTCGACGGTAGAGCAGTGAAAGCTTTTGCAGCCTCTCATGAAGTTTCTTTGATTAACTCTACACCCTATTATGCTCAATCGAATGGTCAAGCTGAATCAACCAACAAGATTATCAAAAGAGGTATCCAAAGACTGGTTGATAAGAACCCAGAATAATGGTCAAATTTGTTGTTAAATGTGTTATGGGTATATCGAACCACTAAAAGGACTAGTACTGGGACTACTCCTTTTGCTCTAACTTATGGGCATGATGTTGTTTTACCAATGGAGATTGTGGTAAGGTCACAAAGAGTTGCTTCTCAGAATGAACTAGATGTTGGAACATACCACCAAGTAATATACATGGAGCTCGAAGAAATAGATGAAGAAAGAATTAAAGCTCTAAATCAGATTCTGCTGCAAAAATTAAGAGTGGCTAGAAGTTACAATAAGAGAGTGGCTGTTCGAAGCTTTGATATAGGGGACTTAGTATGGAAAGTAGTGTTGCCTATCAAAGAAAGAAAGTAAGGACTTGGAAAATGGGCTCCGAATTGGGAGGGACCTTTCCAAATTCATAGAGTCCTTAAAAGAGGGGCATATCATTTAAAGGATTTAAATGGTTATGTCCATAGAAGAAAGATTAATGAGAGATATCTAAAGACCTATGTTCCAACTATATGGGAGTCCTTTAACAGAAGATAAAACTATAAACTAGTTCATCTCTCATTGCTTGTGTTGCTCAAGGTAAATCATAAGAACAAGCAATTTTGTTGATTGAAACTCATGATTCAAACGATGGGATCAACATTCCAAGTAGTAAGAACAGATATGAGATTGGAATAATAAGAGATATTTCATTGATTAACTCAGAAATTGTACAATGGTGTCTATTAAGCCAGCCAATACAGGAGCACCCTTGTTACAAACAAATTCATAAAATTCTCCTTGATTAGTTGTTCTTTGTAGTTGATTCTCGAGATCTCTTATAGTTCCAACTGTTGAAGAAGCTTTGCTCATATAAGTTTGCATGTGGGAAGTGGTTTGAGCAATCTCTCTTCTGACTGCAAACAAAGCTTCTTCAAGACGAGCTTCTTCTTCTCTTAATTGATTTAACTTGGCAGCATCTTGGTCATAAGAAGAGATTACATTTTGTGCTTCATCCTTTGCATTTGCCAAAGCTGCTTTCCAACTCTGTCTTTGAAGATGTCTTTCTTGAACCTCACAGAGTCGAAGGGCCTTCACTTGGAACTCAGAAGCTTTAGCCAAAAGGTGTGCATGTAACTCCCGAGAAGCAGGCTTCAACACCCAAGCAGCTTGACAGCAAATGTCCAAGTGCACCTTTAGATCCCCTTCAGCTAGTGTTTCAAAATTCAATTTTGAGAATTGCTGGAGAATCTCCCTCAACTCTTGAATCTCTTCTTGTGAGAAAGTAGGCTTGATCAACTCAGATGTAGATAAACTTTGTTGAGCCTTGAGTTGGACGATAGGAGAATCTGGAGAAGGAATTGGAGCCTTAGGATTGGTGATTCTTTGACAAAAATCACTAACTTTGGCTTTAAACTGCTCCAATGGAAGGGAATCACCAACAACGGTGCTAACAGAAGCACCAATTTCCTATCGAAGGGAATATATTAAGCATATTTAGGCTTAAATCTTATAAGTAATATGTGATAAATACATGCTTAAGTATAATGGACCACAATACCTCAAATGGATGGGTTTGTTTTGATAGAATCTGTCCAATAGGGATATTAGTTCCTGGAGACTGACTGAGAACAGTTTTCTCAGTTGTTGCCTCAACCTGCTTAATAGAAGTCCCTGCAGTAGAGCTTGCCTCTGTTGCTGTTTCGATAGGTCCACTTCGAATACCTTCTAAGGCTAAAGCTCTCGCCACAATACTGATAACAGGAGGAATATGCCTTCCATTGTGACCTGTGGTTGAGGTTGAAGAGTTTGTGCCGTCTCAATGGATTTCTCAACAATATCAGAAGCAGTTTTCCTTGTGGCAACTGTATCAGACTTGGAAGCTTCAGTGGCCTTAGTAATAGAAGGGTCAACTGGTCTTCGAATTTCGGCAGAAATACGTCGAATGGGATCTGAAGAAGCCTTCGAAGTCTCAGCGTGCTTTGTTTTTGCTGTTTTCTCTATAAATAAAAATAAAAAAAGATATTACTCAAAGATGAGAAAGCATGAAGCCAAGATCAAGGGTCTTAATGAAGCTAAATTCATGAAGTTTACCTTTCACAAATTGGCTTATAGTGACATCTTCTGTGTTTTCTTCTTTTGGTTCTTCAATTAGTATTGTCCTTCTTCGTTTCGAAGCCTCATAAACCTTAGCAAATTTAACTCTTTCTTGGTTAGATCCTCATTTGGATGCTAAGGTTTCTTGACTTTTCTTGGCTTTTGAAAGGATAGAGGGAACTTTGATTAGTTTTGTGAAGAATCAGAAAGTTAACAGGAATGGATGAGAGAGTTATTGGATTTCGAACCTGAGGAAATAGGAGTTTGTGCGATTTCTGTTTCTTTCCTCATCCTTTTCTTGGGGACAGGCTCTGTGTGTCGAATTACAAAGTAAGAAAACAGAAAGGATTTGAAGTTATAACTAATACTCAAATCAACAAAAATTACCTAATGGAGAAGGAGGAGGGGTTTTTTGTTGTTGAGATCTAGTCACCCTTTGTGGAACAGACTGGAGTAGTTTGACATGTAGAGCTACAGGTACCAAAGCAGAAGAATGTACATCTGGTGTTGCTTCTCTTGGTTCTGATTGAGACTCACCTCTTCTTTCAAGACCAAATCCATCATCTGACACAAATAGTGAATTAGAATGTGCGTCACCCTCAACTGGAGCAGGACAACCAATATGGTTTGTAAAACCTTGAGCTATGTTGGTTTGATTGTACAGGTTAAGAAGATTATGCCACTAACTGGCAAATCTAGTGAAGATTGGACTGTCCATAGTAAATTGGCAAGGTCTGAAGTTTGCCCTGGAATTTTTGAACATCACATTAAGACGTGAGAGTACATTCTTATCAACTTTCTTTCTTGCATACAGAGGAACATTAACCTCTCCAGGGTAAGGGCATGGAATGGCTTGTACCATACCAAATTGTTTGGCAAATTGGGCAGGACAATAAATTTCGGCATGGGTTTATTTACAGCCCCCAACAATCCCACCTATGAATATTTCTCTTGAAAGCAAAATACTTCCCCAAGCAGCAGCAAAAGTATTGGTGCCCCTGTTCTCCATCATATCTTTTATCCAGATAGGCCCAATGCTCCAATCAACAAAAGGATAGAATTCTGATTCTTCCTTACCCTCCTTCATGTTGTAGAAATATTGCAGATATCCAACCAATGTTAAGGGTTTGGAAGCCATAATTCTGAACTTGTCCCCATAAACATTAACAGGTTCTGAAACAACTACTTCGAAGATGGGGAAATACGCCAAGATCCACAGTTGCAAGAACCAAAGATGGCCTCCTATGTTGAACATGAGTGATTTTGATTGGCTATCAGATCCTATCTTAAAAACATATCCCAAAAAGTATGAAGCCAAATCAAACTTCTGACCTTGAGAAAGGCAATATGCTAAAGGGGCAAATTCAAGCATAATCTTCTTACCACTATGACAAAAGATCATTCTACAAAAGGTGTATAAAAGATATGCAAAGAACTCCCTATCAGACACTCCATCTTCAAATCTGGCCTCATTTCGAAGAAAGTTTCCGTACGATGCGTATGAACCTGAGGTTTTCATGTCTTTCAAAGGCGGGACATCAACAGATTTAGGAATGTCAAACATTGGACCAAATGGGGAAAGTCCAGTAAGAAACGACACGTCTAAAACTGTAGGGCCCATCATTCCGCAGTTAAATCGGAAATAGTTAAATGACGAATCCCAAAAAGCTAGGGCACCATGTATGAGTGTAAGGTTTTGTGGAATACCATTTCGAAGCAGTGAGATAATGTGCCAGACTCCAATCTCCTCTAAATCAACCCTCTTATATTTCAAAATATGCCCAGTCCATTGCCCCAATCATTATCTTGAACTGGCCAGCATACGAAGTTTCTTGTAGGCCAATCTGCAAAGTTCAACTCCTAATCTTTTATAAGTTTACCTTCTTCTAAGATAGGATAGCATGGCGTAAACTTGAGAGGAAGATCAAAGAATGCAGGCCCTAAGATGTGGGTATCAATTCTATCAGGATTTGTTATAAAGATCTAGTTATGTAAATCACCGCCTGAGTTTGACATTTCCTCTTCAACATATCTTCTGAGAAAGAGCGAAGAGGTTCCCATTTGAATATTACTTTCAGAAGCCATGGGTATAGAGGTATGAGAGAAAGAGAGGGAGAGCAAAGCGTTTTGAAAGTTGAAAGTGAAATGAACACTTTGCAAGCCCTAGATTTATACATTACGAGGAAATGATACAACGGTTCGGGTCAAATATCCGTTTAAAAGTTATTGGGCCTATAATTATTTTGGCCCAAGTCTAGATTTTAACTTTTTGTTTGATGATTATTTCCAAATCTTAAAATTATTTTCATGCTTCAAACCATGGTTTTTGGTTTATGAAGTGTGCTTTATCAGTTTAATCTTAAGAGTTTGAACTGGTTTAAAGCATAATTAAGTGCTTCGAAAATCATTTAAAAGTGCAAAACAAATCATAGAAAGAACTAATACTTCATTAATAATAAGGAAATTACATGCCACAAAATCCTATTACATAGAGGAGAAACTATGCATCTACTAGTGATGAAACAATAGTTGGAGTGGGAATGATTTGGAAATAGTGAGGAAAGCTCCAAGTCACTAAGGCATGGAATCTTGCCCAAGTGAAACTGAAAAATTCATTTCCATCATTCTAACCCTGTTCTCTTCATCAATTTTGAGTTTCTTCTCAATCAGTGGCCTGATTTTCAGAACTAGGGTCTTGGCTTTGACTTCGAACTTGGCCAACTTAAGAGCATTCCTTTTCATACGGCTTCTAAACCTCCTTCGAAGCCTCTTAAAAGCACCAGCGGGCATGTCGAAGGAATGCCCTTTCAGGCTTTCCATCTTCCTATGAAGCTTGGAGACTTGATCATGAAGTACTTCATAATCATGGAGGTCTTGATTAAACCCAAACGTAGCAGTGTTGTTCTTCATCCACATTCGAAGCAGAGGAAGCTGACTCAGAAAAGAATGAAAAAAAGGGCTAGATTGGATATTACATTGGAGAGTCTCGCAAGCCCATAAAAAGTTCTTATAAGGTACATCCTCTTCAAGAATGCCTATATCTTGAAAAGCAAAAGCAGCCAATAGTTCTTTAGCTTTGATGGAATCAGAATGTGGATAAAGAGAATAAGATAAGTTAGCATGAAAAGGAGTAGGATCGAACTCGATATTCTTTAACTCTTCGAACCAATCTGTGTTCTCTAGAAGGTCTCGAAGAGAAAGATTGGCAGGATCAATGAAATTTCCTTCGAAAAGAGGCCTTCGAACCTCATGCAACCAGTATATAAATTGAGTACTGGCCTTCTGCTTAAGTTTTCCATAGCCAGCAAAGCCTGACCTTTCATCTTCATAGACTTTAAAGAAGCCAGGGGTAAGACAAGTGGCAATGAGACTATCAAGCAACATTATGTTAGGATCTCGTCTGATGAAAGGGAATAAATAGCTGCTCATAGCTAATGAGCGATAGTGGCTCCAACCTTTGTAGCCAGTAGGAACATCCATTTTTACCACCACTATTTCAGATGGTAAACCCCATAGAAAGGGCTTGTGAGTAGGGGAAGTTGGAGGATTCCATGGATCAATAGGCTCAGAAGTTTCTACTTGAGCCACTATGTAAGATCAATCCCTTCGAATCTCACCAACAATTGGCGTGACAATGTTTCTAGTATCAGCAGAGATTGGGTCATTAAGAACCAAGTTTTCGAAGGCATTTTGGGTGCTAGAAATATCAACCATGGTTGAATTAAGATGAAAGTCAGTTTGCAAAGAAAATTGGTGATTGATTTTTACCAGTGATTAAACCTTTTTTATAAGCAGAACCTTAAGTTTGAAACGATTCAAATTCTGGTGAAATGGAGAACGTGGATGTTAACTGCCCACTATCCATGAATCTCTCGTGAGAACGAAGAGATTTAATGATAACTGTATCATTGGAAGTGACAAAAACTGCCAATAACTTCTGTTTTAGAAGTTTACAGGAATTCGAAACGGCAAAAAGGCACATTAACATTTATTCAAATCCCTTGAACAATGATGTTAATGTGGGGGGTATGTTTACATATAAAATTAACCAATCCAATAATTAATTGACACGTAATCAAAAGTGTCAAACATTGGCAATTATCTGTCAATGAAGATACACTGGATTAATAAGGTAAAATTGAGTAAATACGTTGTCGTATCATTTCTCAAATTGGAAGAGCAGTTATTGGCAATTACAAGCCATTATTAAAATATAGATTGGCTTCAAAGCCATAATATTAACTGCTGAACACACAAGCTCCACGTGTAAACTTGTGAAACAAGGCAATTGGCTGTTAGAACACGTGGAATACTTCTAGAAGGTAGTTATTCCCGTAACATGTTATCATTTGAGTTGGTTTAAACAAACGTGCATATTTAAAGCTTCTGGAAGAAGAAAGAATTCAAATTCATACGTGGAGGAAGAATAACTGCCGACTCCCGGAGTGGAAGTTAGAGTTCGAAGCAATCCAGATTCAAATTCATGGAGCGGGAAGTTCAAATTACAAGCAACGTCTATAAATAGAAGAAATTGAAGAGTGAAAACCCCCGGACAAATCTTCAACAAACAACTATAAAAAAAACTGATGTTTGGTTTGTTCATTGGCAAAGTAGTTTAGGATTTCGAACTCAGTTCGAAGTAGATTAGGAATTAGATTAGGATTTATCTCGATTGTTCTTGTGACAATCACCCCTATCTCGGTTGTTCTTGTAACAATCACCTGTTCGAAGTTCTGTTACTCTGTATTTGAAGTTGGAGACAATTTCGAAGTAAGTTTATCTTTGATTCATCAATCGAAGTGTCTTATTTCTTTATTGTTCTTTGATTTCCTAAGTTTATTGGTTTGCATTTCTTCACTTATCAAGAAAAATCCTCTTAATTGAGGTAATTGAACCAACAAAACACAATCACCTGATTAGATTTGGTTTTTCCAAAGTTAATCTGAGGGAGGAGATTGAAACTCTCTCTGGCACGCTCGCATATAATCATTTTCCATTGCAAAGAAGTAAAAGAACCAAACAGCGGCAATCAAAGCACTGGGTGTGGTGAACGTGGATTCGGCAAGTAGATCTTAGGCTCGATTGTGAGGATTCTAATTATTGGTAAGATTATTTGTAACTATACATTGAGTATCATGTTTTTGTATAACGAAAACTGTAAAAGGCTTAACAATTCTTTTAAATTTTTGTAATGATGCATAGTTTTAAAATTTTATCTTTTCGAAGTACCCTATTTAAGGTGACCACGGGTTACTTATTCAAATACAAATAAATTTGCTTTCGCTTATCGTTTCATTATTTTACTTGAGGAATCCATAATTGAAAATTATAAACAGAGGCTTTTTACTTTTTATTTGAAAATTAGATGCTTATTTTAGGAAACTATCAAAATTGGATGGAGAGAGTAATAACCTGGAGAGAAACTCCTTCCAAAAGTTTTTAAAACAAAAAAATTGGAGAGGAAAGTTTGGTAAAGCATTGGACGGGGCATCTAATTCCCTAAGGTCTCGTTTGATTCGGGTACTATGCACTTGTGATAGGATTAAACTCGTCCAATCCCACTTAATTCTTTGTTTGGTTCCCACAAAAGCAGCTGGGATTAGTAATCTCGGTACATAAATTATCTTATATGGTAGGTACCATGTAATTCTTAATCAAGGATAAAAGCGCACGGAAGTTACCCCAGGCGACTTCTCCTCTTTCAATCTTAGAGTCTTCTTCTTCCCACGTGGGTTTGGTTTTATTTGAAGAAATTGACCTAGATGACTTCTTCTTCTTCTTCAAAACCGATTGATCCTCTCTCTCGTTTTCTCTCTCTCTCTTCTTCTCCATAAGCCCACTCGGATTCTTCCATTTTTGCTCCAAGGAGTTTTAAATCTGCACACCTTCGGTGAGTTTTGAACCAATTTCATCACACCTACTCACATCCATGGCGGATCCGATTCCTATCGAGCCATCCATGGCCTCAACAAGTACAAAAAACGATGAGGGGAGGATGGAGGATATAATTTGTTTTTTTTTTTGTTTGGTTTTGCTGGGTTTGTATAAAAAATGAGCACAGAAAAAGTTATTGGGTTTTGGTGGGTTTGTATCAAATATAAAATTGTATATTGGTTTGTAGCAAAAATCGAACAAGTTATTTGGTTTTGATATACTCTCAAGCAGCTATATCTTTTCTCAAGCAGCTCCATGTAATCTGATTTTCTTTTTCTTTTTGTTGGGTAGTCCTGAAATTAATCCTGAAATATAGTTTAGGGAACCAAACATGGGATTGGCCGAAACGTGGGATATCCTGATGTTAATCCTACGTGAATAAAAAAGGAATTGTGTGAGATTCAGCACTAAATTAGTCCTAAGACAAATAATCCAGGACTATCAATCTCAACACTATTAATCCCACCTATTTTACTCCGCAAATCAAACGAGGCCTAAGCAAAAAGTTAAAGAAGGTTACCACTTGGATAAAAGGAAAAAGAGGTTATTTTGGTCAATTTGCTCAGCAACCCAAATCAGTCCCAATGAAAATTACTAGAAGACCATCCAGTAAAAGGATTAATTTGTTTGGACATCGATAACTATAAAATAAAAAAAAAAAAAACTCATATTTTTAGTGTTTTGATAGCTATCAATGTCCAAACAAGATAATTTTTTTACTGAATGATCTTTTCAACGAGCCCTACGACTCTTACGGTTCAGATCAATGGGTTTCCAAAGCCACAATTTTATAACTTTTCTTGAAGATTCTTTCAAACTGGCAGGGTCCTGAATTCTGAATGAAAATCAAAGGAATAAGATGAATAACGTAAAAATATCCAATGGGCCCGAATTTCACGGAGAACACTTTAATAATTATTTTAAAATTATTTAATGGTTCGGTTTGTTTGTGTGGGCCCCCACAAAATTGCATTTTGCAAAAGGCTTAGAGTGGCACAAAGGGTGGCGTTTTGGGGGCTGGGATAGGCTTCCAAGACAGCTGATCTGAAGCCGTTTAAAATGTGTTTTTAAAGTCCACTACGAGGATTCGTCCAAAAAAAATACCCGCAAGGGCTTTATCCGATCTGTTTTTTTTTTTTAAAAAAGAGCAATATATCGCAATGGACCTTAAAAACTATTTTTAAACATATCTAACGGTTCGGATTGTCAAAATTCAGTTCGGAGAGTGAAAAAATTGCTTGGTCCTCACTTTTTTAAAAATGAGGGATCCCTCATTAGAAGTTGGTCCTATATATCTATTGGTTAAACTATTTATTTTGGGAATAGTCCAATTACTGGATTTCTCAAGAACCGGTCCAATCCGGACCATGTGCACCACTGGCTCCCACTTTGTGTAGCTTCAAAATATGGGCTCCAGTTAGGGCTGCAAATGAACCGAGCCGTTCATGAGCTCAATTTAGCTCGAAAAGAGCTCGCTTGAACTCGGTATGTTAAATTTTTATTAAGGCTCGGCTTGAGCTCAAGTTCATTAAAAATCTTAACAAATAAGTCTGAACATGGCAAGACTCAACCCGATAAGACTCGTTTACTTTTAAAAGAAATAAAATATTATAAATTCTTATTCCAATTTGATATCTTAATGCACTATCTTTTTAAAAACTTATTAAATTTCACTATTATTTTGAAATTGAGACTATTTCCTGTAGGACATGTAGATATAAAACATATATATACACCCAAAACTTCTAGTTCACGCCTCCCGAAAATAAGAAAAAATTGGGTTTTTTTTTGTGTTGCAAATTATTTTTGGAAAATCCGAGCCATCCAATGTGTTTAGAAGGTGTTTTCAAGGGTTCACGCGAGAAATCTTCAAAACAAAATATCGAGAAGGACTTGATCCAAGCAGTTTTCGCAAAAACTGTAAATATAAAAATTTTACAAAAACTGCCTGGATCAAGTCCTTCCCGGTATTTTTTTTTTTTTGAAGATTTCTCGCGAGTACCCTTGAAAACACCTTCTGAACACATTGGACGGATCGGATCGTCAAAAAAATATTTGGATCGTGAGGTCCGAAAACGGGAAGACCAGACTAGAAGTGTTCCCTATATATATATATATAAGTGCCCAAAACTTCTAGTCCACTCCTCCCGGAAACAAGAAAAAGTGTGTTTTTTTTGTTTTGCAAATTTTTTTTGGAAAATCCGAGCCGTCCAATGTTTTCAAAAGGTGTTTTCAAGGGTCCACGCGAGAAATCTTCAAAAAAAAATACCGGGAAGGACTTGATCCAAGCAGTTTTCGCAAAAACTGTAAATATAAAAATTTTGCGAAAACTGCTTGGATCAAGCCCTTCCCGGTATTTTTTTTTGAAGATTTCTCGCGAGTACCCTTGAAAACACCTTCTGAACACATTGGACGGATCGGATCATCAAAAAAATATTTGGATCGTGAGGTCCGGAAACGGGAAGACCGGACTAGAAGTGTTACCTATAGAAGTGTTCCATATATATATATATATATATAGGTTCCACTTCTAGTCCGGGATCGGGGACTTCGGGACTCCATGATCGGATCATTTTTTTGATGATCCGAGCCATCCAATGTTTTCAGAAGGTGATTTCAAGGGTCCACACGAGAAATCTTCAAAAAAATCGGGAAGGAAAAGCTTGATCCAAAGCGGTTTTATAAAAAATATTTTTCGCGGCCGCTTGGATCAAAGCTCTGGTATTTTGAAAATTTCTCGTGGACCCTTTTGAAATCACCTTCAAAAAATGAGCGGCTTTCGATTTTCCAAAAACAATTTGCAACACCAAAAAAACACGTTTTTTCTTATTTCTGGGAATCCCGGATAAGAAAATTCGCGTATATATATAGACACACACACACGTGCATAAGTAAAACTTTCTTTACTTTGTTCTACTAGCTCATTAAGGCTCGTGAACAAACTTGAGCTCGGGTCAAGCCTAGGCAAGCTTGGTTTGAGCTCGACTCATTTAAGTTTTCATAAAGCTTGAGCTCATTAAAAACTTAATAAACAAGCTTGAAGACTATAAAACTCAACTTGGCTAGGTCAACTCGTTTGTAGCCCTAGCTCTAGTATTTTTTCCTCATCAAATACAACCTTATTAATTCCTCTCAAACGATATATTACTCCAAGAAACCGCGTAATGCGCAGTTTAATGCGTAAAATTCATCTAACGGACGTTTGTGTTACATCTTTTAATATTTTTTCCACTGACGATACTTAATTTCAATTCACCAACTAAAATAGTCTACTAGACTACTTGTAGGATTAGAATAGTGGCTATCGTAAATAGCAAGTATACAAACGCAACTTTAAAATATAAGTCTAGACATAATTGTGTCGGTAACTATTTGATCTATATAGATTCATGTGCATCGAACGATTCCGGATGCGATTATGTTTAGAGTTGTTTTGAAAGAAATAAATAATTGCAAGATCTCTATATTAACTTCTTCATGTGCACCGATGAAGCATCATTTTCAGTTCTGAGACCTATATTGTATTGTGGTGGAAAATGAGATCAACCTTAATAGATAGCAATAAATTAGTTTGCACTTGTTGACCTTAGAAAATGAAAGGTCGTCCAATGGGTCCAGCCCTCTTAAAGTATCTACCGTCAGGTATTTTTCTATTCACGGTACTTGTCTTGGAACTATGTATGCTTCCCTGACCAGTGCCTTGCTGGCCAGGTTGAAAATGTTGTCCATACACGAGAATAAAGATGGTGTGAAAACCACTACTTTCATATCATTAATGGATTGTCATGTCTGGATCAATTTGTACAGATCTCGATTAATCTCTCGACTCTCCTTATACAAGTGATCCTTTTAACTTATCAGTAACAATGCAATTACGGCTAAACAAGTTCAGATAGTTAAAAGGGTTTAGTTGGGTTTTGTTATAATGTGCCCCGGCAAATGGCAAGGTTCATTAAATGAGTATAATTAAACTTTTGTTTGCATGAAAAATCTAAGTTATAAATAATAGGCACAAATTCTTTTACTACTTTTTACATGAGAAATCCAAATATATCTATTACTTTTACTACTTTCTATAAATGTGGATTTAAGTAGTCTCATTTAATGACCCTTATCACGTGCCTATGAGGCACATTTTAACAAAATCCTAGTTAAAAAATGCTATAACTTCTTGACATAAAAAAAAAGTTCTATTAATTTGATTACGATCAAAGAGAGAACAGGAGGTGGTGGTGGGGATCTGAGCTGGACTGCCATAGAGAGAGAGAGAGAGAAAGAGAGAGTGACGGTGTTTGTGGTGGTGGGGTGCAAACATGAAATTCGACATAGATCCAAAATAAGACCAGGGAGGATCCGTATAAAAAAAAAATGTATTCTCTCTGTCCCTTTTTTAAATGATACCTTTGGAAAATCTGTATTTCTGTAGCCGTTAAAAAAATGCATTTTCGTAGCATGTTTTCAATTTTTTTTGCACCAAATTAAAGTATTCAACACTTTAATTTGGTATTAATTTTTTTT
This sequence comes from Vaccinium macrocarpon, assembly GCA_022606695.1. NCBI lineage: Eukaryota > Viridiplantae > Streptophyta > Magnoliopsida > Ericales > Ericaceae > Vaccinium > Vaccinium macrocarpon. The sequence goes on from CM040180.1 coordinate 12,768,591, forward strand.
AAAAATTATATAAAGAAATATGATTTTTAGGGATTTAAAATTATATGTATTCCAATAGAGATCACTTACAAAGGGACAGAGAGAGTAACGTTTTAGTCTAAAAATAATTATTTACTAGTCCCGGATCACAGTCATTAGCTAGACGTGAACCCGCGAGTGAATGATACTGGGATGTCCCGGAGTATCAGATGAGTACGGACCACGACGTTCTTGTTGTCTTAAGGTAAGCACGGTCCAAACAGTATGACTACGTGAAACATGTTTAATCATTAAGCAGAGTTAACTCCACTGGGGCTATTGATATGGATAGTCGTGGGGTCAACAGGTGTAGAAAACATGAAAACATGTTACGTGAGGTCGCGTGTTTAAGGAAAGTAAGTCAAAAGTAGTAGTACTACTACTCCCTCCGTCCCAATTTCTTGGCCCTTTTGGGAAAACGGATTTTTAAGGAGGAGTGAAAATTTTGTATTAATTTTTCTATTTTGCCTCTAAATCCAGTCAATATTACTATGACCAAATTTGTGAGGCTAATTTATTATATGAAAGTCAAAATATATTCAATATGGATCTTGTTTGATAAATATTAATTAATTTTATAATACAAAATTTTCAAAATCATAAAAACTATTATAAAATAAAAGATAATAGATTAGTCAATTAAGATGGGAAAAGTACTTTTTAAGGGTAAAATTGGAAAGTGATCCAATTTTGATGGATGTTTTTAGAAGTAGGACAAATATTTTGAGACATCCTAAAATAGAAAGAATGACCAAGAAATTGGGACGGAAGGAGTACTAGATATCAACTTCCGTGAAGCTACGTGACGCTAACGTCGTATTTTCGATTTCGTTGAGGTGGACTGTGGAGGGGGAGTAAATTGGAAAAGAAAAAGGAGTCAATCGTCACTCCCAATGGGGTCCTACCCAGGTTTGAAACATGAGGCTTCCTGTTTTATTCGTCCGTTAGAAACGTTAAAATGTGGCGAGTTACACGTTTTTCACTGGTGCAAGTCTTGGGTGGTATATATAGGATATGGTGGGTTTGAAATTCTGAGAGCCTTGGCAAGGAATTCAGTTAGTCTTCTAGAGAGAGAGAGAGAGAGAGGGAGAGAAGATGGTGAGGAGTCCTTGCTGTGACAAAACTGGACTGAAGAAGGGTACTTGGACTCCAGAAGAAGATAAGAAGCTAACTGATTATATTAACAGATATGGTTCTTGGAACTGGCGCCAACTTCCCAAGTTTGCAGGTATGAGCTCTTGCGCCAATTCTTTTAAAATAAATTTTTTGTTGCACCCAATTTCAATCAATTGGAAATAACATAAAAAATATCTATAATTGGATTTATGTCATAAAGATTGAAGGTTTTTTACAACGTACTCTCCTATTTTATCTAGACATAGAACTGAGTGCGTAAAAGATAGACCCTAACAGTCCCTTTGGATTAAGGGGTTGGGTGTGAAAAGAAAAGAAAAGAAAAGAAGCGAAAATACTACCAAATCCCACCACTTTACAAAAAGTGGCAAGTGTTGATGAGAAATCTCACTCTTTTCTATTCTCATCATCTCTCTGCAATCCAAAGAGACTCTAAGGCTAAGTTTCTACGAAAAATACCGTGGTAGTTTTAATTACCGGTTGTTACGGAACGGTTTTTTTGGTTCTTCAATACCGTTACACCCTGGTATACCAATGAGAGCAAAACTCGCATGTTTATCGGCTACAGCCTTGACCTTGAAGATGATTTTTAATGATTCACTATTGCTAGAGCCGATTCACGTTACATAACGTTCAATACTACCGAAGCCGTTACACTCAAATCGTTACCCTTACTCATCGTGAAACAATTGGTTAAAACTTTGATACCATTTTCCCACCATAGTAAAAAAATTGGGTATTGTTTGATGTTATCTGGAGAGAATGACTTGTGAGAAAACACCAAAAATTCTGTGACAAAATAATCATAGTGCAAACTGATCAACCTAAGAAGGAAACAGCTAGAGTTTCGTTTGGCGCATGCAACTTCTGCTTATATATGGATCAAAAACAATTTATTGAATTGGAAAAAGAAAAGGAATTTTGGAATGGAAGCTACATTTTGTTCTCAGTTTCTAGTACGGAAGAACCAACTTCTGTCATTGATTAAATTGCAACAAACATAGAAATTCTGATGGAAGTGATCGACGAACTCAATATGGTCTTCGGTATACCTTATTTCGATGAATATATCGTACAATAAGGGCTTCCAAAGTTTTCTAAAAATGCTGGAATGATTTACTTACACTTAAATATTGGTTCATTTCAAATGCATTAGTCTTATGACCAAATTTACTTTCTTGTTTGCAGGACTATCAAGGTGTGGGAAGAGTTGCAGACTCCGGTGGATGAATTATCTACGGCCAAACCTAAAGAGGGGCAATTTTAGCGCAGAAGAAGAGCAATTAATCATCAAGTTGCATGAATCACTTGGGAATAGGTACCTCTTAACCATATCAATTTGAAATCAATTCTTGAATGCCATGCCAAATGACTAGAGCTAACGTTCATCTCTCTTCCTCTACAGATGGTCTGCTATTGCTGCCAAATTACCTGGAAGAACCGATAACGAGATTAAAAATCATTGGCACACCTACCTCAAAAAAGGGTCACGACCAATTCCGGTCTCAGAAGGCGAAAGACCAAGCTCTACTAGTCGTTCCAAACGCAAATTCGTTGGAGAAGAAAGGTCAAATCAAACGGATGATTCCTTTCTCAACCCTTCAACAGATCACCAAATCTTGGAAAGCTCTCAATTCCCACCACATGAATTGTCTACTATGGACACCGCCGCAGAAAACTCCACAGGCTTTGAAGAAAGTGAGGTCTCTCCATTCGAAATGGTTTTCGAAACGAATGAAAATTTCTGGACAGAGCCATTTTTGGCAGACAATTATGGCGCCACATATGTCCTGTCCCCGTTACTTGACCCTGGATTTTTTTCTTCGGATTCTCCATTCATGGATGATGAACTTTTATATTCTTATGGTGCGTTTGATGAGTATGTAACAATGTTTTGAAGTGATAAAATGAATCTATGTTTTCATTAGTGTTGTATGCTCGTTTAAAAGTGATAAAATAAGCACTTGTACCTAGTATATGTTAAAACACTAATACTTGGGTGATCACATTTGGTGTAATATGTGATTTGATTCTCTATTCTATGTGGCAGGCCCTCAAGTAGCCCTGTTTTTTTTATTCCCCTTCTTTAATAACATGAGAGTTAATTAGACATCATGTATCAATAATATTATTATGATTTCATCCTACAGAGCTTGAATACTTATGATTACATCATATCTCTGAAATAATACCCAAAAGGCCCTTTATCCATAATTAAAATACTTATGTTTATTATGTAAAATCACCGAAGTGGTAAAACAATAAACAATATTCACTTTGTAAATAAACCTCTTTTAAAGGATATGTGAATATGATTTATTAATTTATCATTTTTTCGTACTTATGTTTATTATGTAAAATCACCAAAGTGGTAAAACAATAAACCATATTCACTTTTATTCAAATAAATTTAGCTCACACCACAGGTTCCTTAAAAATTTTAACCATTGTAGCTAGATCAATGATTTTTGGATGAAAACATAAACAATTTAGGATGAAATTTAGGATGTAAACATAAACAATTTATGATGGAAACATTCTTTATATTGTGACCAAAAAAATCTTTACCATATAGGCAAAGAATTTTAGGACAAAAACATAAACAATTTAGGATGAAAACATAAACAATTTAGGATGTAATTTAGGATGGAAATATTCTTAATGTTTTTATCTGAAAAATCTTTACCTCGTAAGCAAAGAATTTAGGGTTGTCACGCCCTCAAAATATAAAGGACAAAACATTACGAAAATTCCACGTGGACGGTCAACAAGTCCACAAACCACGTCATATTCCGCATAAGACATAGAAAAGTCGTAGTCAATGAGATACAATAGTCTAAGGGTACCATAAACCTCAAATATACAAATACATAATTTTTAAGTGACCTTACAACCCAATGTTAAAAGAAGAAAGTTAATCAAGTTACATAATCATCTCAACAAATTACAAGTTCTAAGATGATCAAATAACTTCTCCATTTAGCTTCCAAAATCATAGCATGCAAGCACTTCACGCACTCCATGTCATGCTCCGTGATGGGTACATAAAAATTGATAGGTTAAGTTACACTAGCCTAGTAGAGAAAAATCTAACAATCCTAAATGCAATGAAATGTATGAGTGATAGATAAGAAAGTATAGGTCAAGGAACAAGAATTAAGAGAGAGATAAATAGTTTAAGGACATGAAGACACGCATAAGCTACTAAATTTTATTAACTATCGCTTCTCGTACCTGACACGCACTCAACACACTACATGTGTCCCCAGACATTTATCAAATTCATCATATTCCTTTTAAACATTGACTATTCTCTGGGCATGCCATATAGGCCCCGTGTCACCAGGCATACCATAAAGGCCCCGTGTCACTCCGAGCATACCCTATTGGGCCCCGTATCACTCTGGGAATATCCTTTCGAGCCCCATGTCAATCACCTTACAATCATATCGTCACTTATCAAAATAAAATTTCAACATAGTCCCATATATAGCTCACATGCCACATTATCCATTTACATGTATCCCGAAATCCCCACTCAATCCAAATGTATGCCAAGTGTTAATAAATGCACCAAGACCTCACCAAATCCATTAAATAGCAAGAAACACGTGACACCAAGCTATCCCCATTATCATTTGCTTCCAAAGCGCTACCAAGGTGGAAAATGTCCTAATACAAGTGAATTACGCGTTTCGAGACCAAACAAGCACATGGTCAAACTACCCGACTGGAGGTCAAACGATAGCCAAGCAAACAATCCAATCAACTAAGTGGTTGGTAATAAGTAATATTTTTAGTGAACGAAATATTTGAAGGTGTTCCAAGACGTCCAAGAGTCAAGGAAAGGTCTAAACAAAAAAAATAAAATTTAGAGCTGTCTAGTATCAATACCCTAGAATGGGGTATCAATACCAGTTGATCAAGAAAAAAAAAACAGAACGTTCTGGTATTGATACGAGATTGTAGGAGTATCGATACCAGTGGGCTTTGCAAAGAATTTTGACCATTTTTCAAGCTTGATGGGGGCTTCAATCCAACTCAAATGAGAGTTTCCAAAACACAACAAATCATCAAATGAACATGTCTAACTACTAATTCAAGATCAATCCAACAAAAGTGTGGAGAATCAAACATTTACTCATTCAAAAATGACTAGAAATGACTTATTCAAGAGATTTCAACCAAACAAGAAGAAGGGAGGAGATTCACACACACATACACACACAACTCATACACTTAGAAGAGTTAGAAATCTCCCTACCTCAAATAAAGGTCAAGCTTCCAAGAGAATGATTTGTAAAACCCTAACCCTTTCTCCAAGCTCCAAGCAAAACCCAACCTTCTGGAGTGAAACAAGTGCAAACAGAGCTTCCTAATGCGTAAAAGAGTTGATTTTGAGCAAGGGTTGTGAAGGGACTAGAGTGATTTGGTGAGATTTGGTGGAGGAAGAAGAAGAAGAAAATGGAGGAGGAGGAAGAGAGAGAGAGAGAGAGAGAGAGAGAGAGAGAGAGAGAGAGAGAGAGACGGCGGATAAGGGGGGGAGACATGTCTTTCTCCTCTCGCATACCACACTCTCACTTATATTACAAAATAATCGAACCACACCCCTTCCAATTGGCTAGTGTAATGCCAATGGGTCCAAATTGACTCACAAAACTATATAATCTAACGCTTTAACTTTTTAAACAATTCCTTGCATGTCCCCAACTTTATTTTCGAAAAATAATTAAAAACATGAGTCCTTAAAAGGATGATCATAAACGATTTAGGATGAAATTTAGGATGTAAGCATTCTTTATGTTTTCATACCAAAAATCTTTACACTGTAGGCAAAGAATTTTCGGATGAAAAAATTAACAATTTAGTTTCATCCCAAAAATCGTTACCCTACAGGAAAAAAATTTAGGATAGAAACATTTTTTATGTTTTCATCCCAAAAATCTTTACCTTACAAGCAAAAACTTTTAGGATGAAAACATAAAGAAAAATTATGGTTAAAATTGTTTTGGGAGCCGCATGCGCCGGCCAAATTCATAAAGAGTAGTGAATATGGTTTATTGTTTTGCCACTTTGGTGAGAAAATGATAAATTAATCAACCATGTTCACATTTGTTTTAAAAGATGATTATTTATACAGTGACTATGGTTTATTATTTTACCACTTCGGTGATTTCACATAATAAACATGATAGTCATGGTTAAAATTTTTAATGGAGCCACATGTGCGGACCAAATTCATAAAGGCATAATGGTCCGATTATCTATTTTCAAGATGAAATCATAAATATTCAAACTCTAAAAGATGGAATCATAATGATTTTATTGATATAGGATTCCTCATAAAAAATTTCTTTAATAGTTTACTACCATACACAAAAAGTCAAAACACAGAAGCTTGGGATTATTTATTATAAATTTTGTATTCCAAAATGAAAAATGACTTATGTTTGAGCTGTAAAAAAGAAAAAAAAAATTGAAGTTTCAATTTACTGAACACACCAAAATCAATATTTATTACCATATAACTTACGAATTTTAAAAGCAAAGTAGCATACAATGTTTATGATTTTCTGAAATCACTTGAGCCATTTCAATTTTTTTCGGTATGTGATGGAGGCTCTGAAGTTAGTGGTATTTTTGTGTATCTTTGTGTTTCATAACCTTAAAAAAAAGAAAGAAAGAACTTATATGAGGAGCATTACATCAAAATTGAAAGAGAAATATTTATTACAACTCCTTAGCATATATAATTTGTTTAGGTAATTTACGGAAAAATAACAACATGCACTTGAGATTGACTTCTAAAATTGATCAATTCGTTTGTTAATTATTCCTCTAGTCGTTTCTCAATAATTCGGTATAGTTCTGTACGAGGGTAAAATCCACGTAATCCTGGATCACGTGCTTCCTTGATTCAACCATGAATCTGCAGGACAAAAAAAGGGTTAGAGCACCTTTGCCTCTCGTCGGTAAAGGCCCTTCGATGCCTAAGTTAGTATCACGTACTTAAATTCTCAAATCACACAGTGTGTATGAAAAGGGTTTCACAGTATAACCTTTGTCATGGTTATTGACTTGTATTTATAGGTGTGGATGCCTTATGAATGTAGGCATCTCGTGCCTTTCTGTTTCCTATTCTCTTTAGGAACCCTTTTCTAAATAGGAGTTTTCTATTAGGCATAAACCTTTATATCCTGCAAGATCCCGTCTTGCATTAGTTTTTCTTTCCATATAAGATTCTTTCTTATATGGGGTTCATTTCCAATCTCGTTAGGAATGCTCATATTAATTCCTCATTCAACGGGATTGCTCCTTATCTAGTAAGGAACCGCCACAGATTATTCTGGAATGTCTCACCGCCCTATACGTGGCAGTGTCGCGCTTCCACGTAGCTCGGAATAACCCGTACATAGCTTAATTCATCACGCCAAGCTGAATTGTGTATTTCAGAATGTTGTTTAAGCTATACACATAGCCTACCTAGCTCAGCCATATCAAGGGCATCCCTTTATGTCTCACGCCATGTTAGTGCATCCTGATTTATTAGTTCACTCTTATTAATCTGGCCTTATTTATGGCCAAACCAGCTTGGCACACGGCTTAAGGACTCCCTATGTGGAGCCGAGCTATTCACCCTTTCACGGTGAATAATTAGGGCATGTGCTCTACCCTTCCCAAGGGCAGTTAGGTTTTACCCTCTCCAAGTTCTTTTAAAATTGATCAATTCATTTGCTTTGCGATTCCTCAAGATATTTCTTAATAGTTTTGTATAATTTAATTATAGGGCAACCACTGCTTATTAACTTAAGAAATTTTTTGCATAGCACCAATAGTTAGGGCTACACAAAAAATCTAATGAATGAGAGATCCGTGGATTAATGATCCGTACACGGATTCAAAAATTAGAAAACTGTGAGATACAGTTTGATCCTCGAATTTTTGTTTTGGAACTGTGGTTTAACTATACTGGATCATGAGATATTAATATTAGTTTATACATATAATTATAAATACACAGGCTGGATCCAATCAGGTATACCTGATGGCGTTCCCATCAGTTACTTGTAAAATTTTCTAGTTTTCCGATCAAATTTTCATGATCCATACTGTCCAACATGTTTAAAATGAGTTTTTAAAGGGTCCGCACGAGAAATCATCATCATCAGAAAACAAAAAAAATATCAAGAAGGGCTTGATCCGATCAGTTTTTGATAAAAATGTGTGTGTGTGTATATATATTCACTGATTTCTTAAAAATATCTTTTATACACATTGGACGATTTAGATCATAAAAATTTGACAGGAAAAAATAGAAGTCCCTGATGGGAATCCAATTAGGTATACCTGATTGGATAATTGATGTATAAATATATATATATATATATGTATATATCATTATATTTAATAAATAATTTTCACTATACTCGTAAATTATGAAGTTAAGTTATAACAATATAAGGGGTAAAGCGTATTTCTACTATTTAGTTGGTGTTGAAATCTAGAATCAGGCATTTGATTGTTGTGTTATGCCATCTCCAATAGTGGAGTTAAATTTGTGTTGCTATTTGCAACAAAAGTGTAAAAAATGGGACACATAGTTATAATAAATTTGTGTTGCTATTTCCAATTAGGTAAATTTATGCATTTGGTTTTCAATAATATAACCAGAATTATGTTTGAAATGGGTCCAATAATTTTTTTTATTTATCAATTGGTCCCATAGTTATAGCTGTACACCACTCCTCTTTTCTCTCTTCTCCTTTTCAGAGGTTAGGCTGCTGTTGTGGTTGCTACTCATTTTACAGTTCACCTCTGACTTAATATTTTCTCTCTTCTGACACACTTTAACTCCACCCTAATTACACTATTAGGGGCCAAAAAAAGAAAGTATTACTTAACTCATGACCTAATGACTGACTAATTTGTGCCTTCAAGTCTATTATTGGAGATGGCTTATGCAAGAATTCAGTTGGTGGTTTTTTCCCCGTCTTTGAGCTTGATGTTTGTTGCACTATTAATAATAAGTTTGATGCACTATTGGAAATGTGGACCGTGAATAAAATTGGAACCAAATCGTGACTCACACATAGTTTGAAACCAAAATGTAAGCAGGGCCGGCCTTGATGTTTGGGTTGCCCTAGCCGAGCCTTGAATTTGGTTGCCCTCATACTAGAAAGTCATTGAAAAAAAAAAACATAAAAATAAAGGAACAAAGCAAAATCAAGGTTATATTACATTTTTAGCTTGAATAAAATTAAAATGTAACCCCGGTTAATCGGTTATGGTTCTTTATAATTAGCACTATCCAATTCAAACAAAACAACTTCTCCTTGCATTTTTTGTAGCAAATTTTTCGATGGTGGATCATATTATAATCGACACGACTACACATAACACATTAACACGCATTTCCGAAGCATAAAAAAAAAACACATTAACAAATGGTTACTCAATCCCTAAAATATAAACAATCAAAATCTAAACACAAAGTTAAAAAGGAGTAAAAAAGTATTGCCCCCATAAATAATAGATTTAGGAATTAGGGCCAGCAGATTTTTATAAATGAGGAAGAGTAGAATATATTACCTGTAGTCCCGTAACCCCTTCAAGCAATTTTTTTAATAGGTGAACCGCTTGATTTTCATTGCTTGGTTGTTTCAAAGCTGAGTCAATAGCAAAAACTCTTGATTTCGTATTTTTGTTGGCACTTGGTTGTTTCAAAACCCCAGTACCCCACCTTTGAATTTAGCTGTTTGGGAACATGAAAAAAAGAAAAAGAAAAAAAGATATCGATGCCTGTGGTGGGACTCGACCACCAGTCATGTCGTGCAGGAGTTTTAAAAACCTCAGGAGACCAACGCACCAATGCATAACTTTAGTTACAAAAGGGAAACTTTTTAAAATATATTATATAACTTACGATTTTTTATTTTTTTTGGTTGCCCTTGCCAAGGGGGGTGGCCCTAGCCAAAGGTCTTGTCAGGCTTGGGTCAGGGCCGGCCCTGACTGTAAGACTGATATCGAAAGAAAAACATTCTTCCAATAGTTATATCATACCACTCTGTAGTTATCTTGGCTATCCTCATGAATTACTCTAAAGCTCTACTGCCTTAGTATTTTCCCATGCACTCATGCTTGCTTCTTCACCCTTCTAATCATTCAATCTCTTTAATTTCTCATCCTTGACTCTTTATACGTCGCCGCTCGTACCATTCTTCTTAGATATTGACTAAACCAAGAGCCTCTCTTACAGTGAGTATATGGGCAAGAACAGGGATGAGTAGACTATAAAGCTAACAAGGAGCCCAACAAGCGAGTCAATGGGCCAATAGAAGGGGAAAATAACCATTCGATCCTTGTGGACCTATGTGCATCGAATGGCTTCGGAAGCAATTGTGTCCAGCGTTAATTTGAAGAAAATAAATAATTTCAAAATCTCTAGATTTCTTCACATAGATACACCACCGAATCCCATGAAGCATCATTTTCTGTTAATACTCCCTACTTAATGTGGATGAAATCAACCTTTAATACTCCCTCCGTCCCTTTTTAAATGTGTTACTTGGGATTCTGTGCCATTTTCAACGGCTTATAACTTTTAATGTGAACCTCAAAACATATGCACTATGGATCTTGTTTGATAGATCTTAATTATTTCTATTATACAAAATTTTCAAAATCATAAAAGCTATTATAAATTAAAAGTTATAAGCCGTTGAAAATGGCACAGAATCCCAAGTAACACATTTAAAAAGGGACGGAGAGAGTACTAGATGGCAATAAATTAGTTTCCACTTCTTGACTTTTGGGAATGACGTGTCGTCCAATGGGTCCAACCCATCTTAAAGTAGCTAAGGTCAGGTATTTTTCTATTCACAGTACGCTTGTCTTGGACCGGAAATGGGGGTGCTGGACCATTGCTTTGCCTGGCTGAAAATGTTTGTCCATATTGAACGTGGTATGAAAGCCTCTACTTTCATATCAGCAATCTATGGTCACGTCTTGGCTCTTGACCCGTATGCACAGTTACACGGATCTCGACTAATATCGATACTCTCTTTATTCATGTGATTCTTTTAACTCGATTTGTAAGAATATGCAATTACAGCCAAATAAGTTGAGACAATTAAAAGTAACCTCAACTCCGTGATATTTACCAATCACAACATACGTGGAGTATCACCTGCATGTTCTTGCCATGATATTGTTGTTGTCTTTGTTTTTTGATGAGGATATTGTTGTTGTCTAATGCAAGCAAATTACGGTAAATTCAGGGGTGTGTAGACAATGTACCGATCGGTGTAATTGGGTGATTTTGAATCGAGCACTTTGTAATGTCCAATTGAGTTGCTTTCCTCTTGGCTTGCTCGGAATTTAATTTGAGAAGAATGAACGATTTAGATCAACTGTGTGGAACCCATTTGTGTATCCCCAATACCGGTCAGTGCACCACGAATAGAACGGTTCAGCAGATTAAGCCAAAACAATATGTGAAACATATTGAGCGGGTCTGCGGAATTAACTCTAGTGGGACTATAGATATGGATAGTTCGGTGTACGAAAAACCATGAAACATGTCACGTGATGACGAATTTTATAAGGAAAGTCATGTTATATCGACTTCCGTGAAGGTACATGACAGTGATGACACTAACGTCGTATGTTCCGTTTTGTTGGGAAACATGAGGCTTCCGGATCATTTTATTCTCGTTGGTAAACGTTAAAATGTGGCGACATGTTACACATTTTCCACAAAAGCAAGCAATGCCGGGTATTCTGAGGATGTACTCCGAAAATTAATCCAAAAGTAAAATTAGCGATTTAGGTTCACTAAGATGTTTATTTAATTACTGATTTCAATTTTGGAGCAATTTTTGGGTACGTAATATTTTTCCTTTTCACTGGTCACAAAGTTGTGAAGAGGCAGAGCTAAACAGGGGCCAAGGGTCAAGGGTGGCCCCTCCCTTATGAATTCCTATTTTGGAGTATGTTTTGCATATTATATTTTATAGATATTCTTAACAAATTATAAAATAATGACAATATATAATTAAAATGTAAGAATGATTTTCATTCCGAGAACACTAAATTATGGTGAATTATACATTGCGATAATGATATTGTGTTCGTCTAATGATATGATAATAACAATACTCGAGATTATTTTTTTAATTCATCAAAATCATCGCATAAAACTCAAATGACTAGATTTAGTTATGAAAAAATCTTTGAATTTCTTGCAAAATTCGACCCCTATGTCATGGGTAGGGACAGAGCCACGATTTTCGCGTAGATGGGGCAGGCTAAATTTATGGAGGGGCTAGACTATATAACGTCATGATATATATATATTTTCAATGTAATAGTAGAGTTTTCTCAAACTATAGTGGAGCGGTAGCCCCTAATAGTCACCCCTTGTCTCCATCCTTGGTCGTGGGAATATATATATATATATATATATGAAAAGCTTCTAATAAAGGTCCCTTATTAAAAAATACCATGCGGACCTAGCCTTTTTTGTGCTTTTGGACCAAATTTTAACGATCTGAACCGTTTAATGTTTTTAAAATGCATTTTTAAGGGCCAACGCGTGGATTCGCCCAAAAAAAAATGCCCGGAAGGGCTTCATCCTATCAGTTTTGGTTAAAAACGCTATATAACGGTTCGGATTGTCAAAATTTGGCTCAGAAAGGTGAGGTCCGCATTTTAACTTCAATAAGAGACTCTTATTGGAAGTTTATCCTATATATATATTTTCCGATAAGTGCAAAATTTATTAAGCTCAACCAACAATGAACAAAGAGCTTATAGCCTAGTAGTTATCTCCTAGTTCTCCCACAAGAGAGACCAGGATTTGAGCCTCGATATAGACGTTTGGGGTTTAGGGTTATGGATAGCTTTTAGACCCACTCTGAACTAACTTGCTAAGTCTCCCGCTAACTCCCCACTGAAGTATATTGAATGACAAAAAAACCAAGAATGAACCACAGTTTAGTGATTATCACCCCAATACAACGCCATGACAAAGACAAACAAAATAGCCAACAAACCAGGGCAAAGCAAAAACACATATTATACAGAAGAAAAAATCCTCTCAGTCAAGCCCAACTAGAGCAAGGAGCTTTGTTCTTCGATGAGAGCTTCAAATTTCTTCTGGAGCTGAGGAAGTCTCTGATCTTAGTGCAAATACGATCAGACACTTGCTCTGACCCAGTAAACACATCTTGGAAGATTCTTGAGTTTCTTTCCCTCCATAAACCATACATTGCAGCAACAAAAGATACTCTAAGGCCAATACACTGGAGACCTTTGCTCTTGACATTAAGTGAGAACCACTCCAAGACAGCCTCCATACTGCTAGACATCCTTTGGACCAGGTTTTTTTTTAACATCAAAGCTTTCCAACAGTAAAATAAAAAAGAGGCATTTAAAGAATAGATTATGGTGTGATTCATTATGAGAGCTACAAAGACAACAACTATCATCAACCAACATACCCAAGATCTCAGCCCATCTCTAGTATTCAGTCTAAATTGAGCAGCTAGCCAAAAGTAAAGGAGCATTGAGGTACGTTATTGCTACCCCAAGCTATCTTCCACCAGGGCACAATAAGGAACCTTTGTCTAATAGTGTTCCAGGCAGAAGCAGCAGTATAATTACCACTAGGATGGGCCATCCATCTAACGGAATCTGCCATGTGAGGCATAGGAATCAAATGAGAAGGGGACTCAACAAGTATAGATTGAATGGCCAAGTTTCTTGTCCTTAGCCAACACCATGCACCCTGAACTATGATTGAAGCAACCTTCGCCATTAAAGCCCTGCCTTTACTAGCCATAATTTGTTCGCCAAATCTAGCATACCAGGGTCCAAGGGTTGGGGTGCCAATTCTCAAGCCATAAAAATGTATTATGCTCATTGCCAATTTGATATTTGATAAAAGCTTTGCCTAAGGGTCTTATACCAAGGATTTTCCTCATAGTCCATGAGGCATCATGGGGGATATCCAAAGTCAAAAAACAATTATCCTTCATAATATAAGTATATATGTACTCATTTGACCATAGAGCATCGACCTTTTTGCATAGGGCCCAAAGATTCCTCAGCATAGTAGCCCTATTCCAATCCTTGACTCTTCTGAACCCCAAACCACCCTCTTCCTTAGGACAGCAAATGTGTTCCCAGTTAACTTTTGATTAAGAATGATTAAGCTCAAAACCACTCCATAAGAAAGCCATCAATGAATTCTGAATCTCCTTAACCACCTGGCTAGGAAGGATGAAGATTGAACTCCAATAAACCTGAACATTGTGTAGCATTGACTGAATTAGAAGAGCTCTTTCCTCGTATGATAAAGACTTGTTGGACCAATCATTAACTCGGGGGAGGATCTTTTCCTTTAAGGCCACACAATCCAGAGCCTTAAGTTCAGGGGCGGACAAAGATTTGAGTGTGATTGGGCGAACAGTATAATAAGAATTTATTTGGTGGGCTATCTGTATAGTTGTAAAATTTTCAAAATATTACTACCATATTTGTAAGAAATTTTTGAAATTTGGATAGGGCGGTCGCCTGAGCTAGCCCGCCCTTTTGTCCGCCCCCTTGAATAAGACTCAAGTCCTGGCCATTTGAAAACGTCCAAACGTGACTAATGTTTTACTTTTTTCTATACGCAATAAAGATATCACTAATCTTAGAAAAAAGATTAAACGGATCTTGAGTATACAGGCAAAAAGCCCTACATGACTAATGTTGATAATCAGATTTTGTTTTTGGTAAATGATAAACAGATTGATCATTTATGTCATAGGGATTTAACAGCGTCAGCCTCCAAATGCACAATTTATATCCCCTATTTTATTCGGATCGATTTGGATTTGACGGTGTAGAAAATACTAATACTTTCGGTTCAAATTATACAAAAAAAGACAAAAACGAAAATAGTACTTTCAGCATGAAACATGCAAAGAGCTTCGTTCCACTTATGCAACTCCTGCTTATGTGGCACCAACAAGAGAACACCTTGTTAGGTTTTGGTTGTGGATTTTGAGTAGAGAGAGAAATAAAAGTAATATTTAGAAATTAGGGATACTGATTAGAGAGATGCGAATTTTCGTCTTGAGAGAGGGGGTAAGGGTAATATTTGGTTTTGGAATTTGGATGCATAGTGAAATCACATTCTTGATGTTGCTGAGATCAACCATAATCTAGTCGGTTAGGATGTCAAAGGAGTGGGCTGCAATTAATTTAGGTGTTAAAATTCAATAGGAACAGTTGTAGGGATGGTCTTCAGGTGTGGATGGGCATGTTCTGGTTTCATTGTACCAGTTTTTCTTTCTTTTTTCTTCTCATTTTAGCTTTTCGCAGGAATTTCTTTTTGCCTTCACCTTACACACGTGCTGGTCTTGGCCTTCTTTACTCTCGATTTACCCTTTGTCGAGTTTTAATAAAATTTTGTTGCCGATCCAAAAAAATAAACTTTCTTATTTTTAGGGCTATCAATGTGTGAGAAGAGTTGCCGACTCCGATTGATGAATTATCTACAACTAAAGGCGGACTCACATGGGGACATGTGGGGTCACGTGCCCCCGTTCAAAATTAGAAAATCTCACCTATGCCTCTATGTATTTCGAGTAATTATATAAATAACAAATAAAATTGAAATATATCATTTCTATACAAATTGAAAATAATAAATTTCATGCATCATTTTTCTTCATAAAGACGTTGTTTGAATAACAATTGTCTATTGATAAATTGTTAATGTGGTTCGGATATAAACTTTTTATGCATTGTTGTTTACTATAAAAGGGTCTTTCTAACATCTGCCCATTAGGTAGAGGATATCATGGACAGAGGCTATTAAGACAAAAAAGTTCAAATATCAATTTACATGCATAGATTTGAGTACTGTTCTCAAATATCAATACATTTTCTACATATTATCTTACATCCTAAGAGTTGATGTTAGCATTTTCCTATTATGAAACAAGTTTTCTCGACACAGTCAATTGACTGCCTTCAATACATCAAATTTATGGATATATCCGTCACTGTCTACAACCAAATCTAAAGAGGGGGAATTTTAGCAAAGAAGAAGAGCACTTGATCATGAAGTTACATGAATCGCTTGCTTGCGAGTAGGTACTGTCTTAATCAAACTCCCTCTGTCTCATAAAGTTTGTCCGGCACAGGGTCCAAAGACTCAAAAAACATTAATTCTTTGTCAAAAAATAGTTAATTTTTTTCCAAGAAATAATAGAGCAAACATTGATCAATTAATTTTTGCAAAAAAATTTAATTTTTTCTTAACAAAAGTCGATTTTTGTTCAATCCTTGGACTCCATCCCGGACAAACTTTATGGGACAGATGTGGTCTGGGTTTAATTTATTCGCTGACTAATTTACCCTCTCTTTTTTTCGTAAATTTTTGTGTTGTATATCAATTGATTAAAACTCTCTCTTACAGGTGGTGCCAAATTACCGGGAAGAACGGATAACGAAATTAAAAACCATAGGCACACGTGCCTCAAAAAAGTGTCACGATCATATCCGGTCTTAGAAGACGAAAAACCAGGCTCTACTAGTCGTTCCAAACACAAATTTGTTGGAAAAAAATATATCAGATCATGCTGATGATTCCTTTTTCAACCCATCTAACAGATCACCAAATCTTTCAAAGCTCTCAATTCCCACCGCATGAATTGTCTAGTATCGACACTGCCGCAGAAAACTCCACAAGTTTTGAAGGAAATGAAGTCTCTCCTTATGAAATAGTTTTCGAAACGAAAGAAAGTTTTCGGACAAAACCATTTTTGGCAGGCAACTATGGCTTCACATTTGCCGTGTTGCCGACAGTACTGGATTTTTGTCTTCGGATTCTCAGTTTATGGGTGATGAACTTTTTTATTTTCTTGTGGTTCCTTTGATGAGTATGTAACAATGTTTCGAATCGTTCTATCAATGTTTTCATTAGCGTTGTGAGCTCGCTTCAAGGAGATTAAAATCAGCACTTGTACATAGTAGTATATGTTAAAACACTAATACTTTTAATTACCACATTTGTGTTACACAGGGTTAGCCCCGAGGGAAGGCTGGGTAAGCCTGGGTCTGGGGCCCACACAAAACAGCCAATTTTTAGAGCCCCAAAATCAAGGCGTATATTGTATTAAAATATTCAGTATGCAAGTATCTAGTAAATAGCTTTCCATGACATAGCAGGAGGAAAGGTGTCATTTACGTACAAGGTTGCGTGTTCAATCCCCACTCCGACATTTTTTGCAAACAATTTTTGAGGTTGTACAAAAATTTGTTTCAAAACAAGAGGGGTGGCAAGGTTGGAAGCCCACAACCTGGGGTTCCTATACCATTACCAAGTGCCAATGTAACACAAGGTCATTTTGTTTTTAATCTTGGAAAACTAACTTACATAGAAAATTTAAGAGGCCCCATTTTCAAAACATGACTGGGACCTCATAAATGTATGGGCCGGGATTTTGTGTAACAAGTGATGTGATTCTTTGATCTTTGCGGCAATCTTTCAAGTTGTCATGGTATTTTCTTTCTCTTTTTTTCTTTTTGTATTCAACTTCTTTAATAATTCACTAAACCAAAATGTCAAAATACCGAAGTTAATTGAGATTTTTCATTTTAAGTATTCTGTTCCAAAATGAAATTAAAATGCTCTATGTTTGAGCTGTAAAAAAAATAATTAAATATTGAAGTTTCAATTTACTGAACACACCTAAATAAAAAATAATTACTGTTGCTGATAAAAAAATGATTACCATAAAATATATAAATTTCAAAAGTACAGTACCATACAATATTTATGATTGTCCAAAATCACTTGAACCATTTCAATTTTCTTCGATATGTGATTGTTAAAGCTTGTCCCACATTGGTTCATTATAACCTCCAAAGCTAGTATATAAGCATGGGCGGCCTCTCCACTCATTGCCAATTGGTTTTGAGTTGGATGCTTTAACATGGTATCAGAGCTAGGCTTTCGGAGGCTTTTGGACAAGACTTTGTTAATTAGTTGCCCCGTTGTTTGTGCCTTAAGTGCACCTTGTTTCGTTGTGATCCCAATGTTGTGGATCCATTGTTTAACTCTCCACGTGCGGGTCAGGGTCGCACGTGCGGGGGAGTGTTAAAGCTTGTCCCACATTGGTTCATTATAACCTCCAAAGCTAGTATATGAGCATGGGCGGCCTCTCCACTCATTGTCAATTGGTTTTGAGTTGGATGCTTTAACAGTGATAGGATGTTGAAATAGTTAATAGTATTTTTGTATACCTGTACGTTGCGTAACTTTCAAAAAAAAAATTAGGGAAAAAAAATAATAAGATAGAACTTAGAAGAGAAGCAAGTCATCAAAATTAAAAGAGAAATATTTCTCACAATTCAATACTAGTATATTGCAATTTCTGGAAATATATCAAAAATAGAGATTTACTTCTAATTTTTATATATAAATTCTGTATAGTTTAATTATTGGGCAACTATTGCTTTTTAAATTATGTGATTTTATGCATAGCACCAATAACTAGTTGAAGTCATGACCAACGGGGCGAAAGTCCAATCCGGTTTCCATACAATTTCAGCCAGCTTAGATATCATGTGGGTATTTATTTTTAACGCCGAACCCAATTAGGGTCAGTATAACTAATCTCAAACAACTAAAGTTGGGAGAGTATGGATGCGTTAGCGGGTACAAATTAGATTTGACAACTTTTGGTTGTGAAAGTAAGGGTTCAAACATATGGACATGCATGCTACACGGCTTGGGCATCATATGGCACAAAATGTTCATTATGAATCGGTCTAGGCATGACAAAAACCAGGCTAATAAAGAAAATAAATAGACTATGCCGATACGGCTCTTTGTTTTACAACTCTAGGTGTCTAACTCCATTAGCCGGGTCAAGTGTAACCGTGGAGCCATACATTGGGCTGAATTTGGCGCCGGGCCTCTTCTTCTCCAATAAAACCTTGCTATTGGCTATTTGAAATTTGACTTGTATATATTAAGCCCAATATTCAGTTTGGCCAGAATTCGACGGTCTACCATCACAGTTTTTTATTTATTTTATAGAACCTCACAGTTTACAAAATTTGAAATTATCTCCAATTAAGGTGGAATTCTTTTCACCAAATCATAATAAACAAATTAAATTAGAATTTGAAATTAATTAAAACAAATAAATTAAGGTGGAATTGGAAAGAACTTACCTTCCTTTACACATAGAATGAATTTTTTTGCATAGCCAAAGTTTTCAGCATTTCTCTCCTGAAAGTATATTGAAGTAAAAATTCATGCAAATTAAATCCCCAAAAAAATTAAAAAATCAAATTTATTTTAGGTCAAACCTAACTCAACTACTCCCGTCAATAGTATCAATCAATTTAACGTAGTTGGCCATTTGTACACGTGATTGAAAAAACTTGCAAGAAGACAAAATTTAGATCCACACTTGGGGGCTCACCTAGTCTTGAAACCTTGTACTAATTAGAAATATTTTGGACAATAAGTTTTTTTAATATGAGTGAAAATGTTACTTTTGTCCCCGCTAGTGTTACTTGCCCGGGTTCACACTAAAAGTTTAGGAACACAATTTTAAACTGTAAATCCTAGCCAAATTGACTCGGGATTCGTCAAATGAATCTAACAGCTCCGGACCGAATTGTATTTAGAATTATGTATTAAAATTGTGTACGCAGCATTTCCTTGGTCCAAAACATGGAGAACCTTTTTTAAATCTATATTACACAAAAATTACGTAGGATTGCTGAAATCAGCAACACGTCCGCCATCAGTTGGCTTTCTAGGATGCTCCTGAGAAAGAGACACAAAGTTCAGAAGAAGACAATTTATCAGGTGGGTAGATTTTTAATGAGAATATCTTATTTACGGATGATTCGTAAATAGGGGGTTTGCACCGAACAAATTCCTGTCGTCCATCCCGAGATCCAACGGCTCGGAGCTCATGCACAATTTTTTTTTTTACATCTGGAGTGCATTTAAGGAGGAGAGAGATTGTGCACAGCTCAGAGCCGTTGAATCTCGAGATAGACGGTGGAAATTTGCTTGGCGCAAATCTCCTATTTACGGATCATCCGTAAATAATATATTCTCATTTTTAATACATCCATTCAAGTCAATGTTGAGATTCGTAACGTGGATAAAATTTAACTTCTCTGGCTAAATACTTTCAATACTCCATAAATTAGATAGTACCCATGTCACGGGCACACTACTTGTATGCCTTAACGGCCTGTTTGGATATTGAGGTGGTGCCTGGATTTGCAAGCGCCTGAATTTGTACATCCGGTCCCACATAAATCTGGTGTTTGGAATGCAAAATGGGAGGACAGATTTGGTTTGTGGGACCCACACAACCGGTTGTAAATCCACCCGCGGGTGGATTTGCCAGCGATGGCTTTACCCCTATCGTTAGCAAAACCAGGCAGTTGTGGTTGATTTTTACCCCTCCATCTCCATCTTCTTCTTCTACTCTTTCTTCATCGTCAAAACGAACGCACACACACACACATGAACAACACACACTCATGCCCACAAATAGAGAGAGAGAGAGAGAGAGAGAGAGAGCTTGAAAGGGGTGGAGGAACAAAGTCTCCGAATCTGGACTTGGTCACCATGCAGCTGAGCATTGTCGCTGTAGCGGCCGGGTTCACAAGGGACAACAGAGGCCCCTCCCCACAATCGCAAAGAGCTAAAAGGATCACTGTCTCAGAATCTGCAAACCTGAATGCAATCTGATCCGTCTCGATAGTGCCGAGCATACAGTGCCCTCGGTGAAAAGCATGGGTGTGCAGTCCTGGACGAATATGGATTTGAACAATGTTTGCCAAGAGAGAAGTGCCAAGAGCATGGCATTCTCCGCGTGGCTCTCGGAATACCCTCGAGATCTTTGCCAATCGGCGTGCCGAGCACTCGGGGGGCTGGGCCACTCGCGTACTGAGTCGGTCGACTTCGGTCACGCGGGGGCTCAGGTTAACTTGGTTCGGGGGAAGCGTACCAGGCACGCTACACATTCCATGATGGAGCATTAAATGCGGTAGTCACCTACTCTGCCACCGCCGCCTGTAGTAGCACGGGGCTGATGGGGAATGTCTCAAGGGTGATTTGACTACTCGAACCCACGTGTCGTGACGTCATCTTGGATATGGCGTCTGTGGTAGGAACAGAGGTCACCTCACCTGTCGTTCTCCGAGAGGTTGTTCGGAAGAAGAACAAGAAAAAGTTTATGCCTAATAGGGAAGACCCCTCCCGCATCGTGGCCAAGGTAGTCTATGGGGCTTACAAGCTCGCCGAGATGGACGGCACAGCTGTAAGCAACCCATGAAACGCCTCAAAGCTAAGGAAATTCTACAGTTATGATCTTATGTTTATCATTTTCACTTTTTGGGCCCTCGGCAGCCTTTTTGTAATGCCTAAGGATTAAAATGTTAATGATAAGATCCTTTCTCCAGTTCTCGTTATTTTGCGAATTTTACTTTTTGTACAAGTATTTGTCTTCAGATAAAGGACCTTCGCTGAATCACTGCTATTCAGTGGAACGAATTGACCCTATTTGAACGAACGGTCATCTATGTTCAGTTGAACAACAATCTCTGCTCGGCGAAACAACTCATAGCGTTTGGTGGAACGTATGATTGTGCCCAGTAGAGCAACGCTGATATGTACAAGCATTCGGGGAAATGCCCCTAGTCTCAGGACCTACTTATCAAACTAGTCAAGGGCTATTGTATCGGTTATTGGCTCGGCGCGCACTTTCCTTCGGCCCGACTCCAAAATCGGGGGCAAGAAAATTTTTCCAACTCTAATGATTCGGTTGGATGCCATTGTGTCAATGGCTCCCCGCCGAAGCGGGGGCTATCATTTATTATTGGTTACGATGGTTACAATTCATTATACATGAGAGCCATAACTTGAAAGAAATTCATATGCAAACATTCGGATATCACGATAATAGAGGGAAAGAAGTCAAATCCATTCATTCTGATAAGTCCCCAATATTGTAAATAGAGGGACTCATCTATCCCATTTTTGGCACACACGCACGCATATTTTAGCTTTTATATGATTGATAATGCGTGTGGGTAGTTTTTGGTAGTTACAGGAAAATCGAAAGATTAGGCTTGTCTTGACATCATGGTCGAACCAAGGGATGCCCGAGCACCCGAGGCCACGTGGCACTCCACCACCAAGTCCGGGAAATCAAGAATGAGGCTTTGAACAAGGCTTGGGAAGCCCCAAAAGATCAAATGATTGGATGATCAAGTGAAGAGAAAAGGAAGAAAAAATTCAGCAACTCTACATACCGGTATCAAGTTTTTCCCATACCGGTATCCAGCGAGCAAAATTCCAACAGCAACTCTACATACCAGTATGGGTTTTTTCCCATACCGGTATCCAGAAACACAAAGGCATCAGCAACTCTACATACCAGTATAGGTTTTTTCCCATACCGGTATCTAGCCTATTTTCTGCAGATGTTTTGCCCGATCTTAGTTTTTGTCCAGGGCTATTTTGGACTTTTTGTACACGTGTTTGGGGGTTATAAAAGCCCCCAAACATCAGATTATTAGGATATAACTGATTTTCTACCTTCTCTCTCTACCTCCCTTAGTTTAAACCTAGAAGTTACTCCACCTTCTCTCTAGAATTCAATGCTTTGCACTTAGATTCAAGGTAAACCCTCTCATTTAATGTTGTAGTACACACTTTGAACTTTGTATAACTCTAGTTTGTTTTCGTTTTTATCGATAATTTTGTTTTAGTGTTTTCCTAGCTTCTTCCTTGGAAATCTCTATCATTTAAGTGTTGTGTGTGATTTTCTCATGAATTAATGTTGTAGGTAGACTTCTAATCTTCTATAAAAATCAGTTTTTAAAGTAGTTTGTTATGTTCTTTATTTCTCTTATGAAAATAGTCATGTTTTACGTAGTTATGATTGAGTAGTCGTTATAGGCTCAGTCATGGGGTGATTAGCACCCCGTGACTTAGGTGAATTTACTCTCCTCGCCAATGTTGCAAACTTCGCATGTTAATCAAAGAGTTAGAATTAATTTTATGTATCAAAATTTGGGTTAGTTAATCCCGTTGATCACGCGTAGCCAGGGGCGTGACGTCTTGGCACGTGTGATGCTTCGGGCTATGGCAATCAAAATGTTTGTATAAATGGCACAAGAATCCTAGTCTTTGAGAAACACCATTTCTAGTTAAATGAGTTTTAAGTACCAAATCTTCCGTTCGGGGTCGTTCAACGACGCCCCGAGCCGGTTATTTTAGAGGGGTATGAATTGGCCTAAGGCATGGGTGTTTTGAACCCCTTGACTTAGCCTTGTTTTTAATTAGTCTTTTTAATCACGTGTCTCTCACGTAGTTGAGTGAAATCCATCCCCCAAATCACCAAAGCCAAGTTTGCCGCTCTAAGGCTAAACCCTCACTCGCGAGTCAACTTTCACGCTCAGCACCTTAGGTCTCTGTGGACTCGACCCGGACTTCCGGTTACTATGCCGCGCGTCACCTAAACCCTACGCTTGGGGTAATCACATTGATAAGCAATCCAAGGACGCAAGCACATTCATAACAAAATGCATGACATGCGTTCAGATCTGGCCTATGCCAGTTGTTCGGCGCCAGCCCTTTCTAAAAATAAAAAAAAATGTTCTGCAAAAGAGGACTAAACCTCGGGAGATTGGGTCTGGCCCTGATTGTCAGCAGGAGGGTCGGTGGCACCCCCGCTCTCGGAGATATTCCCCTCGAGTGCCTCATCCTCATTGTCGAAGGGCATCTCCAGGACATCGGTCTCAGGCACAGGACGGATGGAGGACCGGAGAGCAGAGTCCGCCGGGACAGAAACAAGGTCGTAGGCCTAAGAGAAGGCTTCAGGTCAACAACTAGCGCGACCAAGGAGGTAGACCCTTTTGAAGGCCGCCTCCTCGTTGTCATTGACCTCCTAGGGGAATTTCTGCAGCGTTTCCTTCACCCCCTTTTGGTAGCTGTTAGAATCAGCAGCAGCCATCATCTTATCGTGATCAGCCTGGGCATGCTGAAGATCCCTCTTAGCTTAAGAGGCCTTCTCCTTGGCCGCCGTTACCTTGCTCTCGGCAACCATGGCCCTCTATTCAGCATCGCTCTGGAGCCGGCGCGCCTCCGCGAGCTACTTTTCAAGCTCCTGGCCATCGACAACAAGGGCTTCGGCTTTCTTCTTAAGCACCGCTCGAGCCTTCTGCTTTCAAGCTTTTCTCTACCTCGGTCTTCTCGACGCCAAGGTTGTATACCTTGTCGCCGAGAGCTAAAGCCGACTGACCATCCTGCAAAACAGAGAATGGTGTAAATCAATCAAACAAGTTATAACCGGAGGTGAAGACTTAGTAAAATACGAAATGAGAAATCAGGTCTTTACCCTCACAATACTAGTACAGAGCTTGGCGTAATTGTCAGCCGTATTCTTGGGTTGGGCCTTCATGTCCCTCGGCAACGCGAGGACTTTCAGCAGGGTCATCGCCTTCTTATGGCTCTCCCGGACGCTGGTGCTCCTTTTGACCGGCTCGCCATGCAACGTCTTAATGACCGACACCCACGGCTCGTCCTTGTTAGCAGAGGAGTGCAGATCCGCGGGTGTCAGTGAAGGGACCTGCTTATCCCTCGGCTGAAGTTCGAACGGGGGCACAGGGGGGGCGAGTTTGAAAGCACTGGAGCCTTCGGAGGAACCTCCTTGGTTCGGGCGACTGTGTCGTCAGTTCAAACCCCCTTCTGCGAACCCTCACCCTCTGTCGAACATCCCAGGTTGGGAGGCGGCGACATTTTTAGCCTCCTTCCTTTTCCTCTCGGCTCTTTCCCTCCTCTAGTCCTCCCTCAGAGCAGAGGATCCGGCCATGACAACCTCGGAGCAGCTACCCGCGATGGAAGATTGGAGTAGACGGTGAGTACCCCTCGGTACACGCTCTCGACCGATGAGGTCGGAGCGTTGAAAGTTAGGGTCGAAGTGGCGTTTTTGGCGCTCCCCTGTCCTCGGCACAGGGCTTTTCCCTTGCTTCAAGAAACCCTTGTACGTTGGCACGTAGCCGAGGATGGCGAGGGCAGTGCGGTTTTGGATGCTGAAGATCTGGTCAATGATGTCGTCGTCCGCGTCTTCGGCAAGATTCTTCGTCACCTTCCTGCACGCTGAGAAAGCAAAAGAAATGCAGTTAGAAAGTAAGTAAAGCAAAAAAAATAATTAAATAAAATACAGTAAGGAAGTGCAAGTATGAGTTCTCGGCTTACTAGGTCTCCCGTGATGCCAGGGGATGGACCACCTAGACTCCTCCCCAGGGGCTCCTTCATGGTTCCCCTTCACAATGACTAACTCGCAGGCATGCCTCTCCGAGTCCGAGAGTTGACCGATAAGGTGGGGGTAATAGGGCCGCCTGGAGAAGTAGTACCTACCGTAACTCTTGCTCCGAGCCACAGTGTAAACTGCCATGAGATTGGTCAGGCGGAAGGGGATGTTGTACTGCTTGGATAGCCTGACCACCGAGCATATGATGCGGTATACATTGGTGACAATCTGGTGGGGGGCGAGCTCGTAAACATCCAAGAACTGCTGAAAGAGGCAAGGCATGGGAAAGGTCAGTCCACCCTCGGTGATGGCCATTAAAGGCACAGTCACCTGCCCTTGCACGTAGTGGATCCTATTGTCTGTGGGCCTCGAGATGTCCACATCCTCGGGGATGTTGTAATCGCTGCAGAAGGCGACGAGCTTGTCTGCAGAGCCGTCAAAGTACATATCAACGTACTTACATTTGCCATGCTTGGGGTTCGACGGCAGGATCGACTCCCAATCGCTTCCATACTCGACCCCCCTATCTACGTCAGCCCCATTAGTGTCATCGGGGGCTTGCTCTTGATCTTCAACCTCAGCACCGTTGTGCAGAAAGACCTCTCCATCCCCTGGTTAAGCGCGAGGTCCCCCTTGCAGACTTTCATCCTTGGAGCTGGCGATACGTCCCTCGGTCTCCACCTGCTAGATTGAGAATTGGTCAACCTCTAGGACCACGGCAGCCACGGGCTCTCTGAACCCGACCGTGGTCCTGTTAATCTCCATGATGTTTGAGACTGAGGAAAACCCCTCGGATAGGTTGGGGAGTTCAGTCGGATCGACGGTGAGAGACTGTGGTTGGGGGGTCTCGGTTGGCACCTTGTGTTCGGCGGGGGCTTTAGGAATCTGCCCCTGCCCGGAGGTGGAGGCTTGAGTGCCACTTTCGGCTCGCATAGCTTCATTTTCCATCTCCATCTAGCGCTCAGGGGTTATCGCTTGGAGGGGGGTTACGTTCAAAGGGACTACTCCGGGTTGTGGGAAGCTGGATTGCGATTGGCTCCTATAGCCCCTACCAAGGCATCTCAACTCCTCTCGGATGACAATGCGGTGGATAAAATCACTGAGCTGGGACTCGGCGAGAACGTCGTCTGGGATGAGTCCAAAGAGTCCGAGCTCATCCAAGCAAAAACCTACAGTGCATGGGTGAAATGACCATCAGCGATATGCACAGGTTTAAGTTCAGGAAAAATGCTAAGGGTTGAGCATCGACCCCTACCAAGTTCCCTGCAAGGTGTTAACTATCCCGAGAGCCCCACCCATCTGCAAGCTCTCAGCAAGACCTAAAATGAAATACGTGCTCGGATCTCTCATTAGCTCTCGGCAAAAGACAGTGTGTTTGAAGGTTAGGTGCTCGAAAGAACGCGTTGAGTGTTCTTCAAGCCTAGGATCCGGCGGCCGCGCTCCGCCGCATAAACTACCGGAAAACTCAAACGGGACAGAAATGAAAACACGAAGCACTCTAAAACCCACCCAAAAAGCAGTAAAACATGCAAAAACTTGAGAAAAACTGCAGAAAAACATAGAGAAATTGAAGAGAAGCACAGTACCTGAGTTTTTGGTGAAGATCTTGGCCTGAAAACAAGATTTTTGTGAAGAAAATGGCTAAGCACGACGGTGGTTGAAGGCGGCGTAGCTTTAGAGCAAGAAAGAGAGAGTAATGGTACTTTCTTTCTCCTCCCACCCTTATATTTATAGCGGGAGGGGGTAGGTGCCATTATGGCACCAGCTCGAGAGGCCAAGGGTCGTGCCATCAGATCGCAACACCTGTCTATACGTTCAAAATTGTTCGGGCGCAAATCCAGATAACAGTGCTGAAGCCAACTGGGCTACGACACGTGGTAGCAACGTCAGCACGCGTCATAGATTCCTTAACCGGTGTGTCAGATGTCTGTTCACGGTTGCTGGTTGATGTGACGTTTCGAACCTCAACTACCACAAGAGCTCGAATCACAAGGACCCAGGTCATTGCCATCCCGACCGTGGGGTAACTCCCCGAACCACTAACGAGACGACGCCGGGCCTGGTTTTTTCCGACCTTTATCTCTAATTGAATCAACTCCCACATTCGTCATTTCTTGGCACGGGAAGTTGATAGGACTATTGTAGTGGTCAGGTTCACATGGGACAGCAGAGGCCTCTCCCCACAATCGCAAAGAGCTAAAAGATCACTGTCTCAGAATCTGCAAACCCGAATGCAGTTTGATCCGTCTTGATGGTGCCAAGCGTACGGTGCCCTCAGTGAAGAGCACGGGTGTGCAGTCCTGGACGAATATGGATTTGAACGATGTTTGTCGAGCGAGAAGTGCTGAAGGCATGGCATTCTCTGCGTGGCTCTTGGAATACCCTCGGGACCTCTGCCGATCGGCGTGCCGAGCGCCTGGGGATCTGGCCACTCGCGTACTGAGTCGGTCGACTTCCGTCACACGGGGGCTCGGGTTAACTTGGTTCGGGGGAAACGTCCAGGCACGCTACACGTTCCACGATGGAGCATTAAATGCGGCAGTCACCTACTCTACCATCGCCGCCTACAGGAGGATGTGGGTGATAGGGAATGTCTCAAGGCTGATTTGACTACTCGAATCCACGTGCCGTGACGTCATCCAAGATATGGCGTCGGTGGTAGGAACATAGGTCACCTCACCTGTCATTCCGAGCGCCAATAACAGGCGTGTGAGGAGCATGGAGCGGATGGGACGCACGTCCCCTCTGCCTATAAATACCCACTCACAACTACCACGATAGAGATCCTTCTCTCCTCATTTACTACCCTCTTAACTCCTCCACTTCTCTCTCTAGATCTCTGTTGCATTTCCCCCTCCGGTGACTGACTTAACCATCGGAGTGCCTTCCCGGACCACCACCGTCCGGGCTAGGCACTGACACGTTTGTCTACGTGTGCAGGTCATCCCCACGAGCGAGTAGCAAAGGCTTAGGCGTGCACCACTCTTTCCATTTCCACCTACTCCACCCGGAAGGTTCAGAGAGCTCATTCCGGCGAGGGCACTCTAACAGTCACCGTCGCCACAATGTTTATGAGAAATTGGTTCATATTTCTCTATAGAAGAAGACCCATTTTAGGCCTTCTTGTCAAATCACACTAAAAGCTCTTGGAGATTGTTGACATTTGCATTGTGATTCATGTTGTGATATTGATTTTTTTTTAAGTTAAAATGAATAAGAGTATTTTGTTTAACGTTATTAATTTTTTCCGGAAATATTTTTTTTAACATCTAATATACTTTAAATATATTTATGTATTTATTGTGCACTTATTCTTATTATTTTGTATTTATTTAATTATAAAGAAATTAATTCATCTTGTTTATTAAATTAATAAACAAGGGGCAATTCTGTCATTTACCTTGTTATCCTATCATATCCACCCTCCAAATTCTCATTCTCAAATAACCATCCAAACACATCATATACAAATTCATCCTTCTTAGAAGTAGGCGTCGCCCTTATTACATATCCACCATCATTACAAATACACCCTCAGTTCAAATCCACCCAAAACAAATATGGCATCCAAACGAGCCGTAAATGTACACCATCCTATGTGCCAAATGAGGAGAAGTCTATTTTTTGGGTGAGCCCCACATTGGGGATCTCCTCATTTGCCACGTCAGAGTGGTAAGCATTTCAGGTATAAAAATGGTGTACTCATATCATTTTCCATTGGAGAATGTTTCAATTTAATTGATACCTAGCACATTTCATTATTTGGGTGAATTGAAAAAACTAGTTTTTTGGTTTTTTGGTTTTGTCCTTATTCAAAAAAAAATTGCATTTGTTGGTTTTCGGTCGATTTTTTGTGGTTTCTTGGCTTGTCTCGATGAGAGGAATCTAAAAAGTATAAAATTATTAGCCAAACTTAAAGTTTTGTGAATAAAAACGAAAAATAATCCAAAAAACCGGTTTTTTGGATTATTTTTCGTCTTTATTCACAAAATTTTCATGGAGGCTAATAATTTTATACTTTTTAGATTACTCTCGTCGAGACAAGCCAAGAAACTACAAAAAATCGACCGAAAACCAACAAATGCAAAAAAAAATTGAATAAGGACAAAACCAAAAAAACCAAAAAACTAGTTTTTTCAATTTACCCAAACCACCACTTAGTCTTTTGCCAATTTTTTTTTTAGAAAAGTGACATATGGGGTGGTTTGGGTAAATTGAAAAAACTAGTTTTTTGGTTTTTTTGGTTTTGTCCTTATTCAAGAAAAATTTGTATTTGTTAGTTTTTGGTCAGTTTTTTGTGGTTTTTTGACTTGTCTCCATGAGAAGAATCTAAAAAGTATAAAATTATTAGCCAAAATTAAAGTTTTGTAAATAAAGACAAAAAATAATCCAAAAAACTAATTTTTTGGATTATAAGATTCCCATTTATTGTAAAGAGTTTTAAAATTTATTGTAAAAAAGTCAACTCTCTTAATTAACTTGTAGGACTTGTTTGTGTCCTAATGCAGACGTTAAAAATGTTTTAACACAGTGTATGGTTAGTGAAATTGAAATTATAGGAATATGTTATAAGTTATCGAAGTTTACATAATTTGAAAGTGAAATAATATGGTGGTCAGATGGGGAATTACTGAATTAGATGAAGTTATTAATGGACAACGGAAAACAAGTTTATTCAGTATATTTAACCAAGTTTATAGCATACGGTTTGGATTGGTTTGGAACTAGAATCATACAATAACATAAATTCATGGACCAAACCATTTAACAAGATTTCTAATTTTTTAAAACCGTGACCAAACCACTTCACACAAAAAAATTGAACGAAACCCTTCAATTTGGACTGAATGTGTTAGAATTTTCTACCTGCGCAAAATAATGTCTATATTTCTCTATAAAAATTTCGACAATTAGGCAAAATTAATGGCTAATTGCATTAGGTGAACTTTTTTACGAGTCATTCTCTCCACATTTGTTTTTAAGACGATTCTCTCTCCCTCGACCTTTATTGTTGTTTACTGGGGTCGGTCAGTGGGCAAGTGCAAATTTTGGAAACGGCGGAGCTACCGGGTGGTGCCGTGGGCCTTTCGAATGGCATAGTCTTCGGACTTCCCTCCGGATGGAGGCCCATATATATACTGGATTAAAGCCCACTAGAAAGTCCTTCCTCAAGTTAAGAAAATAACTGGACCAGTCCAGTTTTGCAATATTTGGACCCTTCCGGTTTGATAAAGCTCGTCAAAAAGCTCAACCGTACCAAAACAACAATGCTATGGCCTATGGGTAGACGGAAGAGTTTAACTCCTACCCGGAAGAGTCAATTTGGTGTGCATTTAGTGTACATGAGTGGTATACACATTGCATTTTCCACTCCAAAATGCATAGTTAAAAACAGAATGGTCAAAATAATTGGGCTTGAATTTTAGTACATCAATCTGTTGCTAATTGATATTTGGGAACCTCATAAGCAAAACCAATTGGACCAAAAATAAAATCACTATGATCCCACATTGATATTTGGGAACCTGATAAGCAATTCTTTGAAAATCATAAGACAAAGATGTGAGCAAGTCCCATAATTAAGGCAAAGCGGGCCAGATGACATGGGCATCTACTTGTCATTTTCAAAGTTGAGATGCAGCTTTTGTATTTACTCCAAAGTTCAGAACCTGTTACCACCAATTTCTCCAAGGACAGGAGAAACGGAGATAGACAACACCTGGTGGTGTAAAAGATACGAGGGCGTGTCAGGAGATATGAATCTCTAAGAAAATAAGGAAAAACGCCTGAAACTACTAACTTCTTTCAAGCAAATGTGAAACTAAAGTTACAACGGTTCGTGGGCCTTCAACAAGGACTTCCACAATTGAAGAAAACTAGGGTTTACATAGAAGAAAAAAGGAAAGAAGAAGAAGAAGAAACGGGATAGAGGTAGAAGATAGACATAGATAAAAGAAGAAGAGATCAATCGACTAACTGAGAGTTAGGAGATAAACTAAATTTACTTCCTACAGTGAGCTTTGTTGGTGTTGGGACCTCTCTAATGTTGCACAATAACTTGTATTTTTAGGCATCATTTGCCTATGAATGGTTCAGGAGATTTTGGATTCACTAAGCACATCTTCTACCCACTTTCTTCAGAAATCTTCTCCAAAGCTGCCAAGTGTTCCTTTGACTCAGCCGTCCCTTTTTATTTGGTGCTGAAATTAACTCCTAGGCCGCCAAGTGTCCCATTTCTTCTATAACTAACCACTTTCCACAAAAAGTGGTAACTAACTCCTTGGAGGCTTTCATCCCACGTGGCAATAACTACCCAGTTTCCTTAATTAAAGCTTCATGCATTTGAAAGAATGTCTGATGCTCTCATATATCGCCACGTGTCAGGAGATATCCGTAACAGAAGATATTGTCGCTACGTGGCAAAAGAAATCCACACCAGGAGATATCGTGCTGAGAAATGTCCCATATGGCCAAAATTAACTATTTGTGATTTTATCTAATTATCACATATTAATTTTGGCCTCTTGAAAAAAATCATGGGATAAACTTTGTTTCCTACAATTTAGGTAACTACCTTATCACTTTCAAAAGATGCATTATTTTCTAAATTGTAGGGAATTCGGCTTAGGGATAAATCCGAATTCAAATTAAAATCTTTTTTAGGCAATATTATTGCTACTTGTTCAAAATTAAAAATTATGGTACAAATAGAACCACCCTCTGACATTCCTCAGTAGCTTTCTTGCACTTCATCCTTAATCAATGTAAAATGCAAAATAATGTTAATTTTATAAGTGTCAATGTGAAAAAGAACAAAAATGTGGACAGAAGGTAAATACTTTTTTTCTGGTTATTAAGTTTAGTAATATCTGTAGATTGATAATTGTCGGTAAGTTTTTAAGAAACCTACATTTGGGTCTTGTTTACTTAGGGTGTAATTCATTAATTGATCACCACAAAAAGAGTGTGCTTCTTTATATGGTTACTAGTGTTAATTTGATGTGTTACACACGTCATCCTGTGCTCATTGCTCAGTGTAGTGTTCCACGGGGTAGGTCACTCATCCTTGGATTGCTTTAGGGTGAGCACGCTTAACTGCGAAATACCATTGAGTTTTGACACCCACAGGGCTTTAAAGACCTTATGCAAGTTAGGACATGATACATCATAAAAACCCCGTTGTATCCAAGTGGGTCATGGGTTGCCTCGGGAATTGCTACTAGTAATATTAAAGTAATTAAGCTCTTCTCCAATAAAAAACAATTAACCTGAGACATGAAAAATCAAAATTTCCATATCCTTAGCAAGAAGTGTTCCACAATAATCCTAATCAAAGTATGAGAACACATGGTTCCCAACATCCAATTCTTTTTCTTTTTTTTTGTCATTCCTCATTCCTAATCTATTATATGGGGGCCGGAAGGGGGAATGAGACTTAATTCCGGGATGCAGTGTGGGGCATCCAAGAGCCCTATCGCATGAGCTAACCACCACTTGTGCCCAACACCCAATTCGAGGCGTCCAAACATGTTTTGGAAAGCTCGGATTTGAGGGTGACATTTTTGAAAATTTTGGAGGCAAATTTACCCCCTCAATCTGGGAAGTCCAAAATATGTTTGGATAGCTTAGATTGGGTGTCGGGCACCATGTGTCCTTACCCAATCCGCACACAAAATTTTCTCTCAAAGAATATATGTGCCAAAAAGGGGGGAGCAGCGAGGGTGAAAAATTGAAGGCAGTAGTAAAACTTGAAAATAAAATTAAGAATCAACAATTAGGAAACATGACAAAATATAATCAATCTCTCATTAAAAATATTGAATTACATTATTAATCTTTGAGCTTGGGTAAAAGAAAACATTGGATTGGCCTTAACTAACTTCAAACAAAACAAGAAAAATATGCATGTAGCACCTAAGCACAAGACATAGCAAAGTTCAACACCTCACAACACACGATCACTATTTACAAATATAGTTGACGTTTTGATTTTTGCATTTTTTAAAATTTTTTTGGCATCCAACCTCCATAATTGATACTCCTAGAAAACAGAAGCCAGAAGTAAGGGATATGAGCTTTTTGACTTTTCTCATTTTGGTTAACTTAAAGACCTACATAAGGTATTTTGTACATTTCATCAAAACACTACTTTTGACCAATTGCCAAATGCATTATGTACATACTTCTCATGTTCATAATACATTTTAGCTATAATCCCAAAAGAATCGCACCAAATATATGGAAACCATAACACATAAAAAACAATATCTACAGAGAAGCAAAAAGTGGATGTCAAATCGCAAAACTTCAAACGCATACAACAACCAAAAACCCTAAATTGACACCCACTCTCTCACCCACAACTTAGGAACAAAATAAACGCATACAACAACCAAAAGCCCTAAATTGACACCCACTTTCTCACACACAACTTAGGAACAAAATAAATAGAGAAAAGATGAAATTTTCTGAATAAGTAGACATTGAGAAAACAACCCAAAATCTCATTACCAAAAAAAATCAATAAAGAAAGGGGTGAAACAGAAAAACGGCCAACAGATCTACCTATGGAGAAGAAGATTATCAAATCCTAATTTTAATCATCAAATTCATATCCTTCGCACCATTTGCTCAGCAAGCAAGTCCAAGTTCCTCTTCTTCTAATTGATACCCAGGAGAAGGAGACAGCTTGATCGATTCCAAATTTCGGACTGATTTTGATTCTGATCCTAGAAAAGGATGCGAAAGGACTATAGAACGTGGGAGAAAGATAGTGGAAGAATATTACTCCCTCCGTGTAGATTTATTTGTCCCTCGTTGAAACCGGATAAAAAATTAGTGATATCTTTAAATTGGAAAATAATTATATATCCAATATAGATCTTATTTGATAGATTTCGATTAGTTCTATAAGCCAATGTTTTTTAAAATTACATAAAATATTATAAATTATAAGATATAATCATTTGAAAAATGGCACGAACTCTTAAAATAGACTAACAAATCTAGACGGAGGGAGTAGGTAGAAGAAGAGGTGATGAAGCGTTGCACGTCTCTATTATTTGGGAGTGGCAAGACTAGAAATAAAACACATAAGAAGGGCAAAATGGGAACTAAAAATGCAAACCATATGCAGTACATAGAATTCTCTTATTAGTAAGTTCTCTTATTAGTAAGTTACACATAAGAAGGGCAAAATGGGAACTAAAAATGCAAACCATGTGCAGTACATAGAATTCTCTTATTAGTAAGTTATAGATACAGCAGTTTAGGTTCGATAGATAGTCGGTGGTGTAAAGATCCGGATAGTTACAAGGTGATCAGACGAGCAACAATAATAACAACATTAACATAACTCATTTAGTCCCCAATAATTGGGAGTATGGGCAGGGATGGATAAGAGACATACCTAACATTTGGCAATAAATGCACAAAGTGGTTGCTCACCGAATACTACTAAAACAATGGTCCCCCTATATCGTTGCGTTTGCTGCAGAATCATGCCCTCAAATTAAAGCCAAAAAGCATCAGAGATGGCAGACCCAAGAATTATTTTGATTTATGTGCACATTACCATATCTTTTTCATTCAACATCGAGAGTATTGGCGTTGTACAACCAAGGTGATCAGACAAGGATGGAAGAATACTAAAAAATAATGTATTTACCAAAATAATTTTTGATTTTTTTTGCATCGTATAAAAGTTCTCGATGGGATCTATCAAACAAGATCCATATTGACTAAAAAATTATTTTCGTAAGCATGTTATTTTTTAGCTTGAAAATTGCACGTAGTTTCGTAGTGATACAACTTTATGGGACGGAGGGAGTATAAAGGGGTCAAAGATGTTTGAGATGTTTCACAAGATTAAGCATTGTCGTCTGAGTTTGAGAACATGGAGTAAACAAAAAGGCTTTAATGCTCGGAAGAAGAAAAAGGAACTTTTAACAACCGGAGTTAATAAAAATTGGGCAGTGTAATGGTGAACCTGGCCCTAGTCCGTATGCTTGAAAGGTAGTTGCGAGACGCATGAATTCAAGAGGATACTTTTTGGAGACAAAAAACGCGAGCGGACTGGATGCCCAAAGGGCAATACATCCTTCTTTCATGCAAAAGTCAACAAACGAAGGAGGAGGAACAGAATAATGGGGATCTATATGGCAAATGGCACATGGTGTGAGAAACCGGATGGAATTGCTTAGGAGGAGTTTGAGGAGTACTTTCAATCCATTTTCCAGTCGGAGGGGACAGCTAATCGAGGAGGTTTTCAGTGCAACCCATGGAAGGGTGACGGATAATATGAATGCTACACTTACCAAGGAGATTAATAGAGCAGAAATCCAAAAGGCACTCTGGGATATGAAACCTTCGAAAGCTACCGGTGCAGATGGTATGACAGCAGGTTTCTATCAAACATACTGAGAAACAGTGAGCGGGGATGTGGTTGGTGCGGTGCGAAGCTTTTTTCAAACCGGCCATATTCTAAAGAGCTTCAATCACACTCACATCATTTTAATTCCGACGGTCAAAACCCCTACTTAGGTTACTCAATATATATAGATCTATTTCTTTGTGTAGTGTTATTTAGCGGCAAAGTCAGAACATAATGGCAGTGGGTCGATTACTTAAAGCATAACAATAAGGAAAGAAATATACTAACATGCGAACTACTACTATATATCTATAAATAACATACAATTTCAGTTACAATCAAACCCCAAAAGCTCACTAAAATGTCAAACCAAAAGTAGTTATTCATATACTATAACCATGTTCACAATTAACCCCAAAAAGTTACACTTAAGAACCAATTTGATGTTCACCTCATTAAAGCAGTCATTTAGCTATTGGAGATGCTTATCTATGACAATATACAATAACTTGACGTGGGGATTAGTGGTTCAAAACTTCTAAATTTGACCAAGGCTCTGGTGGACCAAGAGAGAACATTTCCATTACAGCCAAACAAACCAAGGTTGCTTGGTTTTCTTTTTGAAAGAGAAATAGAGTTTTAAACAGAGAACAGAAAAGTCAGGTGTAGCAAGGGCAAGTAGTAGTATTTGCCAAACTCTTGGGGCAAGAAGTACCATATGCATTAAGCAAATATGTAAGATTATGGCTAATTGATTACAAGTTGTTCTGCCTCATGTGATTAGTATCAACTGGAGTGCTTTTTTACGCGATCATCATATCACATATAATATTTTAGTAGCTCACGAAGTGGCTCACCATCTGAGGAATAAAAGAGGAGAAAAAGAAGGTCAGAACCGTCAGATGGCTCTAAAATTGGATGTTTGCCAAGGCTTATGACCATATGGAATGGAACTATTTGGAAAGGGTTATGCTTTATATGGTCTGTGATGCGAAGCAAGTAGGATGGATTATGAATAGTACAACAGTAGTGTCGTACACGGAGACTATGAATGGACAGCAACATGGGTTTATTAGACCCCAACAGAGTCTCCAACAAGGCGATCCTCTCAGCCAATATCTTTTTCCCCTTTGTGCGGAAGGTTTCTCCAGTTTACTTCGCTTGAAGGAGAATCAACGGGCTCTAAAAGGGGTTCAGATATGTAGGAATGGGCCATTTGTATCTCGTCTTTAATTTGTTTGCAGGTGGCTCGTTAATTTTTTGTGGAGCGACAAGAAGGAATGGTAAGGTGGTGAAAGGAATTCTTGATACTTATAGGTTTTGCTTCTGGACAACTGATCAATGTGCAGAAATCTTCTATCCTCTTCAACACCAACACCACTAAGGGTAAACAAGAAGTTTGTCTAGTTATATTGGGCTTCAACCATAGTGTAGATGATGTAAAAAATTCTAAAATGTCAAAATTACCATTGTGCATGCCCATATTGAATGATGTGTTAAATCAACTATATAATGTTTAATAATTTCGTATATTAAATAAATGTAGTAATTTTTTCGCGAACTCAGGAGATCACTTTAACCCTGTAAAACCCAAGTGGAGGGTGAAATTAGGTTGATATTTTGTGAGAGAATGACTTGTCTCATAAATCACAATAAACCATGTTAGAGAATAAATCCATGTTGTGAAACATGCTGTAAATTTGGATCGGAAGATGACTTGAAAATTTCACAAAAGGGGTAAAAGCGTAAACTCAGCTCATCTTTAGTATCCTCTGAGAAAAGTTAAGGGAAATTCTAGACACACCCCTCTCTTTTCCCGGTGCCCCCGCCAAAAATCCTTAAGAAGGGACCCATCTTGAATCCAGCTCAATTATCAAAATTGTACATTTTGTAAAAAAAAAAATAAAATCTGTGGATCATTCTTGCAAAAAAAAAACAAGTTAACCACTTAGAAAAACCAACGGCCAACAATCAAACCCAAAAAAAAATAAAAAAATCATGGCCAAGAAATACAAAGTCTTTTTTTGTCCTCGATTGCCCCTCTGGAACAGTAATTCTCTTTTACTTTCTCTCCAATTTTCTCCTTTTTCTGGGGATTGATAATTTGGCCTAAAAGTAAAAACCGAATTATTGGTTTTTTTGTTTTGTTTTTATTCAAATTTTTTTTTTATTTGTTAGTTTCTCATTAAGATTTTGTAGTTTATGGATTCCTCTCGACGAGACGAATCTAACGAGTATAAAATTGTGGTCAAAACTCAAATTTTTTTGAATAAAGCCAAAATAGGGCGAATAATCCACCTATTTTGGCTTTATTCAAAAAAATTTGAGTTTTGACCACAATTTTATACTCGTAAGATTCGTCACGTCGAGAGGAATCTATAAACTACAAAATCTTGACGAAAAACTAACAAATGAAAAAAATTTTTGAATAAAGACAAAACAAAAAAACCAATAATCCGATTTTTACTTTTAGGCCAAATTAGGCCTGAGATGAGACAAGAACCCCAACAACCAAACCAGACCAAATTGACTTCAGCTGTCAAAAATAGACACACCATCTCTTTTCAAGTCATCCCCACTGAACCTTCTGATACACACCAGGCCTCCACTGCTCAGCTGTCGTCCTTCTTCAGTGGACCGATGTTTCATTGCCTGCTTCATCTCTCTCCCCAACCCACGTCAAGGTACAACCAGAAAAATAAATTTTTGGTTCCATGACAAAAAAAACAAAATACATTTTCTACTCCATTTTCTAATGTTTATTCTTTGAATTATAATTACCGTAATATTAATTCAAGAAACAATTCGTCTATTCATACACATGAACGCGTACGCACGCTTCTTAATCATCTATTTCTACAAATCTTTGACTAGTCAAATAGCTTTTTTATCAGTCAAATAGTAAATAAAATATGGACCGTCAAAAATGCTTTTAGATTATCAAGATGCACTGTCAATACATTGTACATACACGGATTTGAGTGTAAATTGCTTTTTTGTTCAAGAAAAATGTGTTTTGTCCATATTGTTAATGATGTTCAATTACTCTCAGTCTCATGCTATTCATTAGTTGGCCGACAAAAACGACAATCTTGAAAAATACGAATAGTTCAGATCACTCATGCAGTCGGGACTTCACCCTCCCGAAGAACACAAGGCCCAAGCTTCCTCTCTATTTGAGGAATATAAAGTCGCAATTATACATATTCCATCGATTCCATTCTGTTAAAGTAAGCCTTTTTTAAATAATCGAGCACTAAATCAAAAAACTTCAGTGGAAGGTACATACATTTTTATTTTATAAAGACACGATTACTCAAAATGGACAAACAAAATCAGACAGTCAAGTGTGACGACCGATAGCACCATGGCATTGAACAGTGTCTCCTCTAGGGGGCGTAATCAGGACTGTTTAATCTGTTTCTGTCTCATCTTTCTCCTCTTTAACTCTCTCTCTAGCCTAACTGTTTTGACGGCAATAGCTGCTGCTGTTGCTTCAGAAGAGGTAATTTTGGTCATTTCGCTATCTGAGCTGTTAGTAGAGCTCGAGCAATATTGCCTGTCCAGTACATTGACCGGCGTGCTGCAGCTCGACAGTTCTGCTTCCCACACTGATTCATACCCATCCATCGCTATTTCTTGCATCAAATTGCAGCAATTGAACAATTTGTCCTGCAACACAAGTAGCTTAAATTATGATCAGAACAATGCTCCAAACCCCCCCTAAATTTTGGCCTCAATTTATTTAGCCTCATTTTAGGCCGTCATCTTTAATGTCTTCTCATCTGAATTTGTTAAATTTAGAATAGTTACAAAATAAAAATAGATAATTCTCAAGAATTAATCCGGTTGGTTGATAGATTTCATTTTCATACAATTGATCAGAATTTGATTTTTCGGTTCAAACCGTATTGGAGTAATTCCTTGTAAATCCTCTAGTCCCAGAGAGGATATGAAAATCGACAAACAGAAATTGAAAAGTGGTGTCTTTAGTGTCTATGAGATTGTCTAATCTCAATTTTTTTTTCACTATTGAATATCGATTAATATTATCCCATTCATTTTCATCACATCAAAAAAATTTCTAAGCATAGATAACAGTGACTGTCTTTTAAGTACTCCAAATCTCTAATGCTATGTTGACCAAATCTCAGTATTATATTTTGGGTACCGGTGTCCCCATTGCATTAGTAAAATGTGCATTCGTATAATCACTAATTTAGTCTAAACCCGGTATTTACATAGTGAGTGATGCTCAATGTACCTCATTTACATATGAACAGCTCGAAATCGCTTTCCGAAAGCAAGGAAATTGGAGTGGAAAAAGTTCATGCGAAGCAGAGAGAAGGGCCGATGCTGCAATTACCGACGGCCTGAACTCCAACAGATTGATGTCTGAAACCAACACAGAAACTCAGTTTACTTTCATAATTATCAAGATATGAAAATGGGATCTATCTGTATGATATTTATCTGTTTTTCTCTATGTAACATATAGTACCATTTTGTGCTTTGAAGATGATTTCAGTGGCTCGAGCCTTAAGATCTTGTACCAACGGTGGGTCTTTGAATTTGAACAACGAGATGAAGAAATTGACGAAAGAGAAGGGAGTTATGGAGCGCATTCGCCATTGCAGAGCTCCGAGGATCAACAACTCCATTCGCTCGATCGTTTCCGTGTCGAAGACGAACCCTTCTTCATTCTGTTCCCACAAAAGTCTTAAATCAGTCCTCCTTGTATATACATTACTATGGCACTATGCAGCAGTTTCTATTGGAACAGAACAGAAATATTACCTGGATATCAGAAACAGAGCACTCTGTTTCTTTCATCTTCAACGCCAAACCAATGCAGGAAATCGCAATGAGCTTCACCGCCCAAGGCTTCGTTTTCTGCAAATATTCAATTTCATCAAATGGGTCTTTCACCACGGCAAAAGTGTCAAAGAAGTTCGAATTTCGATTCGCCGGTGAGTTTCCATTCGATAAAATGGCTGATTTTAGCAAAATAAGGAAGAATCTTCGCTAAAATTAAAGGATTTTTGTAAAATCAACTCATTTGCTAAAATCAATTATCAACTGTTTATTTTACCAAATGTCGATTTAGTAGATTTTATGAAATGGGAAACTCACCCTGACACAGATATCAAAACAGTTTTTGGGATATCCATACATTTTATATACAATAGAGAGAGAGAGAGAGAGAGAGAGAGAGAGAGAGAGAGAGAGAGGGAGGGAGGGAGTATACCATTAAGGGATCGGTGGAGAGGAATCGATCGAGGTAATTGATGGAGAGGTAGGGGAGAAAAGGGTCGTTGAAGTTGGAGGAGAAGAGTGAGATGAGAGAGATTGCTTCTTGTCGAACGGAGATGTCGAAATCAGTGAGTTGAAGGCAATGGGAGTAGTTAAGGGAAGGCATGTGATCGGATTCAACGTGGAATAGAGATGGGATTGAATCTTGGATGGTTGATAGAAGTGGGTTTTCAAGATCGAGCTCCATTGATGGGCCAGAAAAAAAGCTCTAATGGTAGTGTGAGGAAGACGGAGTACTCGAAACTCGCTCTTTTAAAGAGTGGGAGAGAGACCGAAATAAATGGAAAGATTTGGAAAAGGGTGAGAGTTCGCTGTCTTCTTAAAAGAAGACGTAGTACGTAGACGGTCTTCAACTTCACTCTTCTCTCAACCTATACTTTTTGTTTTTGTCTCCGGTGCAAGCGTGTACGGGTCAACTTACGCATCATTCGATTAAGAGTATTTTTTTTTCTTGATCCAGTTAAAGATAAACTACCAATACGGGACAAGTGAATTCAAAAGATATTGTGAAGTTTCGAAACTCAAATAGTATAATATTAAAACTCATTTTTATTGTCACTTGAGCTAGAATTTGGGTTCTCGTACTAATGGTAGTATGGTAGGCTTTTTGCATTGGGCATCTGCTCTTTTGCACTTTTTCTTTCTCTCTCACTTTGGAAAGGAAAATTGATAAAAGTCCCATTCGGCAGTGATCAGATGGCTTGATTGTGTTTGATTTGGCTTCAGCCTTCATAAAAGTATATACTGCAGCAACGATGCAGTGTGTGGGAGCCACACATGTGTGTGTATTTGGGTAAGTTTTGGGTATTTTTTTTTGTGTATGTAGTGTTTTTCGTAGCTACTGTATCTGAATTCTATTGGTTGACCAAAAATAAATGGTCTTCACAGTCCAACTGGGCGGAGAAAAACTTGCATGCCGAACAGGTGGTGGTATCTGTTAGTGCATTCGAGCTGCCTAAATATGTTTTGAACAGTTCAAATTGAAAGGTGCAAAGTTTACCTCAACAAATCTCAGCGACTCAAATGCATCGGCAAATACCACTGACAACACTCCTCCAGTACACAAAATTTACTTGACCGGGTGGCATCTTGTGGGATTGGGAATCTCGTAATGCACAAAAGCACTAAAGGGTTGTAAGGCGCCCAAACTAAGTCGTTTTGGACGCCCAATGGGTATACAACTTAACCAATGTTTGATTGGTTTGGTTTTTTTCCACAATATTTTTGACGGTGTCGATTTCTATTGAATGGTGTATATCAAAATTTTCGGAATCGAAATGAACCTTTTTTCACTTGATAAATATGCTCCCCAATCATATCATTTACTATTTTCTGAATAGAAATATTAGGTAATTGATATTTCAGACAATATCTAGAACATAAATGATAGTGGACTTCAAAAGTTTTTTTCATTCTCCTACTATTTTAAATTTTATTAGAAGCACAAATTCGAAAACAAATGGAAAAAAGTACAACTACTCCAGTATTTTGAACAACTGAAATTAATAGACTTTAATAAGAATATTTACCGATTTGATTGACTTCAACAAGAATATTAATTACCAATTTGATTGATGTTCTTCAAATTCATAGAATTAGCCCCACTCTGTAACGCCTGGCTTAAGGTAAAATGGTTTTAGCACTTAAAAGTCTATAAGCCAAAGCCCACATTCTACTGATTTAAGATAGTTTATTGACTTACGATAATTTTTGACATTATTGCCCTCATACAATGAAAAATGCAACCCGACACTAATAAGTTTGAAGGACAATTCAGACATTTCACAATAAAATATACTTCCCACCTATTTTTATCCTTGAACAAGTTGACTAAAGAATATGTCTTTTTGTTGTGAAACAATCTAACTTAACTGCCTTGTTTGTTTTGGTTTTAAGAACCAATTTTTTCAATTATTACCCCTATTTTTAATTTTTATTTTCATTTTTCTCTCTATCTCTCTCCAATCATTAATACCTATTTTTTTATTATTATCCCTATTTCTTTCTCTCGTCATTACAAAAAACCAAAACTCAAAACTCAAACCAAACACAACCAACATGTCTTTGAGAACCTTAATGCCTTTTATCTAATTCAATCTATCAT
Organism: Vaccinium macrocarpon; assembly: GCA_022606695.1. NCBI lineage: Eukaryota > Viridiplantae > Streptophyta > Magnoliopsida > Ericales > Ericaceae > Vaccinium > Vaccinium macrocarpon. The sequence continues at coordinate 12,811,888 of CM040180.1, forward strand.
CTAAAGTTTTCTTTTTGTTTTCCACATTCCCATTTCGGTAGACACTATGATTAAACCAATGCCCTTTAAAATTCTCCAAAAAAATCCTGTTATTATGGCATTTTATGGTTGCGCGACGTTAAACAAGAAAAAACAGGGAAGAAGTTTTGCAATTTGAGAAATTAGATGCTACTATTGCATAGGAATCGGAGGTGTTGTGCATCCCTCGGCCGTTGGATCGAGTTTTAGACGGCTTGGATGCGTTCGACAATTTTTCTTTAATTTTGATTTCTTTTACTAGTAAAAAATCAAAACACATCTAAACCGTCCAAAACTCGATCCAACAGCCGAAGTGTGTGCACAGCACTCTTGCATAACAACAAAGTAATGTACATCTTCTCTACAATAATTATTGAATGATAAGCAGGAGACAACAAATAATGGTACCAGCTACTTACCGAAATAGCTGCATATTTCATGGTTTGTGAACAATGTACAATACTCATCAAATTCGAGCTGCAAAACTAATTTTCAAATTCTTTAATCGGGACAAAAAGCAAACGGAATCTAATAGATTTCGTTGCACAGTTTTTTTTTTTTGTACACATGCTGTTGCAATCTTCTTTTTCCTTTGCATTTTTTGTTGTTCCAATGTATAGTCTGAACAGCAGTTCTATTTTACTCCTTCCGTTCCTAAATAATAGTTCACCATGAAAAGACGTATAATTTTTAGATCAAAATTTTAGGATCAATATTGTGTTCGGGTACAAATAACTTTCAGTAGTGGTCTAGCCAAAGGATGTGCTCCAAAGGTCGCACTCGGCCGGCAGTGAAAACGATATTTGATGGGCACGTGAGGAGCTTGCGTAGAAGCGCCCAAGTAGGGGGTTTTGGCTTAGTTTACATGCGGTTTAAGCTTCATTTTCCAATTAATGCGTGCATGTGGTGTTTTTGTGTGGTAAGTGTGATTTGCAGGTTATTGAGGCGCGCAAATGCAATTTTGGATATCTTGGAGGGCCATGCACGTTGATCAGAAGTTGAAACCAAGTGAGTTGTGCATGGGGTGGTCGAAACTCGTCGGGAGCGCTACCCCAAATACCTTGGAGCGCTCAAGATGGCTTAAAAAGGGTCCCAAAATGAACAGAATGTTCTTGGCCTTCTACCCCGAATAGGTGTAAGCGCTACAAAGCGTATTAGAAGAGAAGGTCAAGGGTCAACCGCGTCCGGGTCAGCGGTCAGCGTATCGTTAAGCATGGCGGGGCGCTACACACGCGTTTTTAGTAGCGCTACCAAGCGAGTATTGTGGGAATAGTGGAACGGTGCCGTTTTAGGCCAATACAAGGATGAAGAAGGAGGTAGCGCTACACCTATTTCTAGGTAGCGCTACCGAGCGGTTAAGGAGCATCTCTAAACGCCGACGTTTTGGCTATCTTGCCGGATGGACTTTTCGATTTTTGTGTAATTTTTATAAGGATTATTAGGGTTAGATATGAATCTTTGAAGTTTCAACCTATTAGGGGGCGGCAATTTTAGGTAGACTTTTATTCTTGAGTTTTTTTTTTTTCTGAGATCTAGTTCCTTTGTTGACACTTTGTTTCAAGATTTTTGGCGTGGGTTGATGATTTGCTTTAACGAATCAATGGTAATTTCTTTGCACAATCTCTAGCATAATTTTCTGTTATCGTTCTCACATTTCCATGATGTTTAAATCTAGGATTTTATTATCGTCCGTAATTATGCTTGAGTAGTTCCTAGAGTCTTGGCCGGGGCGAAGGCGTCCGTGATTGATTCAACCGTTAACTTCGGCCTCGGTTCGACCTCTCGTTTTTCCGGCAATTTTGGGGTGCAAAAGATCACGTTTTTTGATAAACGAAACCCTACCGGGTGGGCTTTTATTGGGAACCCCACTTTTTCTTATTTCAAAGTCAGTGAATTGAGTTGTTGTGTGCCGAGCACAAGTTGGTTAAATTAGTCGCGGACGCTGGGTTCCCACGACTGTACTCGCTTTTAGTTTATTATTTTTCATCAAATCGTTAATTAGTTAAATCAAACCAAAAGTTACGGGTGGTTACCGATAGCCAAGTAAAAACTAGAATTTGCATTCTTGAGTCCAAACACAGTCTGTCCGTCTCAGTGGTTCGACTCCTGTACTTCCGGATTTATTATGCCGCACCGGTCTATAGTCCTGCGCTTGGGACGAAATTAGAGTTAATTATTAGATACCCGAACGGTCAAGCAATATTTGTGGACCTCGGTGTGTAATTTCGGCCATAGAGCCCAACCTATTTATTTAGCAGTTTATTAATATTTAGAGTTATCATTTTTTAGAGAAAAACAGAGAGAGAAGCAAGAGAAAACGCAGATCTCAAAAAGATTACAAAAAGACTTGTACTCTTATTTTGATTTTATAGTGGACTGGTGTGGCTCCCGTGGTTTTTTCCTCACATTGAGCTTTTCCACGTATATCTCGCGTCTCATTTTTCTTTGCCATTTTTCATTACGTACTTGTGTTTGTGTTCGAATTTCCTAACATCTTGATCCGAAAATTGCAAGTCTTTTCGTACTGATTTCTTGATCCAAAAATTATACATCTTTTTTTGTAGTGGACCATTATTTAGGAACGGGAGTAAGGGAGTAGATCAAAATTTTCTTGTGATAGTGAAAGTATAACAAATTGTGGTACCCCTTTTGACATATTAAATTGTTATTACTTGGCATGCAATATATCTCCAATAGTACCCTGGTGCATCCTTAAATTCATTTTAAATGTTTTTCTGATGATTCACCTACAAAATTGCTTCTTGGTCATTCTGCATAAACGAAACACACACGGAAGCTTTAAAATCTGTCCAATCCGTTCAGTTATGGTAGTCCAGAAAATTATGATCATTTCTTCAATCACTTGTAAATTAGTTCGACTCATGTGAATACCGCCCTGTCTCATTTGATGTGTCAATATATTTCTTTTTCTATCGCCAAAAGAAATTTTATAGGTTACAGAAAAGTATTTAATGCACAAACGTTATGAATTTTTTTTGGTTCATTTTATGAATTTTGTCGCTCATTTTGTATTTTTGCAGGGACAAACTTAAATAGGGCACATGGGGTCACGTGCCCCGACTCAAAACTAGAAAAATATTAATGATATAGTATTCCATCCGTCTCAATTTTATAGTCTCTCGTTCTATTCTAACCACATAAAAAACGATTATATCTTTCAATTGGTAATACATTTTATATGCAATATGAATTTTATTTGATAGATTTTGATTTAATCTATTAAACGAAGTTATTCAAAATCACCTAAAACATTGTAGATTATAAGATATAACACTTTGAAAAGTGACATGAACTCTCAAAAGGGACTATAGTATTTAGTATATATAAGTGTCCTACTATATTTATCATACACAATTATATATAACTAAAAAATAAAAATGTAGAATCACTTATATACTTTTATCGATGACTGAATCGTTTATAATTATTATTTTATAAATTCATTAATAAAACAACGATCATTCTAAACACTTGTCAATATCAATGTAAAACATATTGTAAACTTTTGTCTTAGGCTTTGTGCTTATTTTTGAATTTTCATCAAAAGAAAATTCTAATGAAAATTCAAAAATCAACCTAATAGATTGTTGTCACGCCCTCAATTTTAAATAGCGGAAATACAAATAAAAATCCACGTATGATTGATCAAAGTCAAATAATTTTTCATATAAAGTCAAGTCAAGTACAATAAGCTTCTGATCAAGGGTACCCGTACCCATACAAAATAACAAAGGTTTAAAGTTATTACATAAACTGAAATAGTCAAAAGTTTGGAGAAATTAAAGTTACAGGATTTTCTTTTAGAACATGTACTTAGTATGAAGTTGAGAAAAATAACTTCATGCTCAAAAAGTCTTCATGGCATGCATCACACTCCATGCATCCGAGATCAGGCTCCATGCTGTGTACCTGGGAAAGATAGGGTGAGCTCACTAGCTCGTAGGAAACATTTCTACCAACACTAAGGGTATATGGAATGAAAAAAAATGCACATGAGAGTATAATACACATGAATGAGTGAACTTAGATGGATCAAGATAAACTAACTAGATGACAAAGTGCCTGGGAGATGCCTCAAAGATCTAATGAAACCAGAATATCCATAAGTTTTCTCATAATCATCACATTACGTGTCATAGGTTCATTCCCATCAAAAAACACAGTTATTCACACAAGCATTATGTTCCCCAACACTTCACAAATACCTAAAACGTCTAAAATAACCCAAACATCATTTACATTTATCAAATACACCTTATTCCTTTTAATCATTCACTTGTTCTCTGGGCATGCCACAAAGGCCCCGTGTCTCTCAAGAAGGCATATCATCAATTAGATTTCATTTACTCCGTCATTAGGTGTTTGACACTCACTCAACATGCTTCATATATTTTGCACAATATTCATATCCATCTCATTGAATTCCAACCATTTGATCATTTTCCGGGCATGCCATATAGGCCCCGTGTCACTCCGGGCATACCATAAAGGCCCCGTGTCACTCCAGGCATACCCTTTCGGGCCCCGTGTCACTTATTTCACATTTCTATTACCATTTATCAACTCCTAAGTTCAACTTAGTGTTCAAAACCAATTCACGTATCACATTAACCTTTCACAAGTGTCCAAAGCATTCACACAATCATCTTTGTTCAAAAACTCAAAATGTGTCGGTGATAGTCGAATTAACACGTGTCCAATGTGCGTGAGAAACCAAGACAACCAAGACAAAACATAAAATGCACCATGATAGGTTACCGAAGCTTAGAGGTCAATTCAAGAAGTTTTGAAATGGCCAAAGAGGGCCCGGAGCGATGGAACATGAAAACGAAGTTATAAACCTCGAAAAAATACGACACGCTGATAGTAAAAAGGGAATTTCTCTCAAAATACAAAGGATATGAATATGAAACCAATTGGGTGTGAAAGTAGACTCGTAGAGCTTTCCAACGATTCAAGAATCACCTCAATCGGAGTTCGGACGAAGCCGGGGCGTGCCCGCAAAGTTGGGAAAAAAATCTGTTTGTACAAAGGAATCTGGATCGATCCACTCATCGATCCACTCTAGGGAAAACAGCGAGTAGACCATTCTGGATCGATCCACTCTTGAGTGGATCGATCCACTCAAGGAAAATCAGAGAACAGACGATTCTGGATCGATCCAAGCAAGGAGTGGATCGATCCACTCAAGTGAAATTCAAGAACAAACCATTCCGGATCGATCCACTGTTGAGAGTGGATCGATCCACTACGTACCAAGAGTGGAACAGAGGGTTTTGGATCGATCCACTGTCGAGAGTGGATCGATCCACTTGGGTTCGGGTGAAAAATTACAACTTGGCTCAAATGGATGGGGCTTCATTCCAAGTCCAAATTTGGGGTTCCAAAGCACAACAAAACATCATTTTAGCATATCTAAACACCCAATCAAGGATCAATCTAACAAATATGGAGAATCAAGCTTATACAAGTCCAAATCCAATTCCATGGAGGTATGAGAGTTATGTAGAAATTTGAGGAGAGATATGAACATCATGCATTAATTCAAACCATATACACTTAGAGGAGGTAGAAATGGGTTCCCTACCTCAAAGATCAAGCTTTGATCAAGCCAAAAATCACGAAACCCCTTACTCCTCCTAGCAAACCCCAAAGAAACTTGACTTCTGAGGCGATTCCAACGTAACCCAAGCTTCATAATGTATGTAGGTGAAGGGTTTGGGTGGAGATCTTGGTGGGTTTTAAGTATTAGTGTGTATTTTGGGAGAAGGGTGAAGAGAATGTGAGAAGGGAGGGAGAGAGAGAGAGGCGCTGGAAATTTGGGGGAGGAAGAGAGAGAGAGAGAGGTGTGTGTATAATGAACAAAAAAATCAGCCACAACAAATCTATATACACACCACCAATTACACTAGCACCCCTTGTGTTTCTAATATGTTCTAAAGGCACCCCAATGCACATACTTCCATCACACTGACCCCACATCACTCTAATTTCATTTTCTCACATTTACCCAACATTATTTCCAAAAAATTATTTTAAAACACGGGTCTTTACAATTGTCATTAAGGTTATAAAAAGTATATCGAACTGTGTAAAAAGTGTATAAAAGTTTGTGAATATATTTTAAAATGTGTAAAAGTACACTGAATTTTTTTTTTTTTTTGTGGGTCTTTTTCTCTGCTTGGACCCTTTACAAAAAGTATGCATTACAAAATTTTATAGTCAATATTGAATGTCTTAATTTAGCATGATCTTATTGTGGTTGACTAAGAAAAACAATTTCACGATTATAATTAATAAGGTGCTCTCACTAGGCAGCTAAATTCATGAATCCATCCATGTTTGTTTATCTTGCCCCGTCAAACTGAAATCCTGAATTCGTCTGTGAGAAGACAGTGTATTGATACCAAAATGAACGTTAAACGGCATGTGTATTTTTTGTTTACCCTTTTGACAAGTAATGGCATGGAAAAGGCTACAATACACACCCCCCATTTGGGTGTGTATGATACACACCATTATAAAAGTTATGAATTTTTTTGTAAAGGTTATGAATTATTTTTTGTAAAAGTTATGAGACACACCAAAATCTTACGAATCATAGAAAATGTTACGAATCATATTACTGAAAAGTTACGAAAAACTAAAAAATGTTACGATTGTCGATGAGGTGGTGCAATCTGGATCATTTAATATGTGAATATGATACATCCAAATAAGAGGTGTGTATTATAGTCATTTAGCCATTTCCGTAACGGCATACATATTTACAGTAACTATAAACAACCAAAAATAAGTTGGAGCTTTTGGCTTTTATAATACCTCCACCAAGATAAGTTTGAAATAGTCCTCCACAACAAACCAAGTAACTACTCACCTCAAAAGTGACAGTAAGTCTCGAAAATGCACTGGCCCAATTCCTTACAAATGCAGTCAAAAAAACAATTCCTTACAAATGAAAAACTCCAAATTACTGCCTATATACGAGTAATAAAAATAATAGCCAGGTTTGACAGCTTTGGATTCGTGTATCCTTATGAGTGGCCATGTCCTCACAAGCAAGAAGAAAGATCGTGAATAGGACAAAATTTCAGGGACTTTTATGCAAGGAAAAGGACATGCAATAGAGGTCAAAAATGCAAATTAAGTAAACTTAGGTTTATGGGAAAAGTGAAACCCAAAAGTCAATGCTGATAATGCCATTGGGGTTGAAACAAAACCAAAAGCAGCAGCAGGGTTTGAAATTCAATGTTTGTTCTTGCATTTGTTTAGTAGTTAACGTAAGAACACTTCTGTTTGTTTGTTTGTTTAGGTTTTTTTCTTTGGTTTTTCCCGTAAGCTGCCTTCTTTTATTTATTTAGTAGTTAACGTAAGAACACTTCTGTTGGTTTTTTGAGATTTAGGTTTTCCCATTGCTTATCTTCAAGCACCTAAACCAAGGGTTGAACAAGGACTATTTTTGTAGGTCAAATGGGACTTGAATTTAGAATTCATCAGGGGTCAAGGTTCTTGGAGGAGGACTTATATCAAACAAGGAAGAGAAGGGTGAGTAAAACTTAAAAGGGGTTCGGGTTGGTGCTACTCAGGGATGTGTAGCACACGTTCTGTGTAATTCAAGCCATCTATTCGGCCATCCAATGGGGATCCAGGGTGGGTGTTATGCGGTAGATGTTGTGCGCCGTGTTATGCAACAAAAATACGTTATTTTACTTGATTTGTGTACACACTTCCAAAGTTTCCAATGACCTTGTTTGGAGGAAGAAAAAATAATTACAAAATGCCTAAACCCAAAGTGTCTAAATTCAAGTGTCTAAACACATTATATCCTACCCCAAAGAACCTAAATCCCCTAAAATTGAACTCCAAAATTAAACTCCACACTTAACTCTCCAAACAGGGCTTTTGGATATACTAAAAAAATGAGTAAGACGACGTAGTTTTGCTACACCACATGGCGCACAACACTTACCACGTAGCGCCTCCCCCGAATTCAGCCAATGGTCCACATCTCATGTCGATTGTGTCTAACCATTCATTGCAAGAGGAAATCTAGCCATTGGATTGCCAAGTGGATAGTGGACAGCTTAAATTGCACAGCACGCATGCTACACACTCCCTACGCAGCACCAACACCGGACCCGTTAAAAGTTGTCAAAGTGGTTTCTATAAATATATATAAAAAAAATGGATTGATAAAAGTTGATTACTAAAATCAGAATTCAAAAGCATTGGAATTGATATTTACTAGAATTTACTTATGAAAGCTAATTTTAGCCCCATGCGGAAGCAGAAGTAGTAGCAAATATTGTACTGACAGTCTGACATATATATCTTACGAGACAATAGAAAACAGAAGCTATACTCCAAAAGCATTCACAAACAACAAAGATAGTGATAAATAAAGACTAGCAGAGCCAGTTGGACATCTGATTCTTTAACTTCATCGTGAGCACCACAATCTGGATTGAATTTCCTCAAATTAACTCACACACTTCATGTGGATGGCGCTTGGAAAGAAGGGAAATCTTGGAGTGGAATAGGTTTTACAGCCAGTCTCCCTAATGAAAATCTCATTGTGCAACTCTCAATATCAACTTACAGCAAAAGTCCTCTCCAAACTGAATTGAAGCAATACAACAAGCAGTTAATTGGGTTTGAAAAAACAAGTACTATAATGCTATCTATATTCTTTCTACCTATTTTAATGCCACCATGCAAATAGGGAGGAGGAGTGAATGTCAGCATCATGACACTTTTTTATTTCCAACCTGAGAAAGGAGATTGCGAATTACTACAACAAATTCTAGATCTTGTGATGAAAATTTTCGTCACTATATATTAGTTTTTTGTCAGTACAAAGTTATAGTGAAGAAATATTTTTGTCGCACTTTTGTCACAACAAGCTCGTAGTAATAACTTTGTTGTGACAAAATTTCACACTCGTCATTGTTGCGACAAAATTTCAAACTCGTCACAAGAAACCAAAAACTATGGTGACAAAAAGAATTTCTCACAAAAAGTTTCACTAGTAGTGACAATTTTTTTTGTCACAATGTGTAACTCTTTTGTTGCCACTAGGGAGAGGTTTGTCACAATAAAATATTTATACAAGGTACAAAAGTGACAAACTATTTTGTTGCAAAAACTCGAATTTTGTCTTTAGAAAGCTATTGAGACAAAACAAACTTGTTACAATTGGTAATCTAATTTTGTCATTATAAGCTTGTGGTGAGGAAAAACAAATTCGTCACTAAAAAAAACAATAGTAACAATTATTTTGTCACTAAATCATCACTAATTTCCTCACTATTAACACAATTTTGTCACATAAAAAAACTGTCTAGATGCACCATTTGTGACAAAATAATTCGCCATACTATTACTACACAACTACACAAGAAATTTCATCACAATAATAGTGATTTTGTCACAAGAGGTTATTTGATTCAATTATTGGTATGAGAGAGATGCTATTGGGACAAAATTTTACGAAAACCTTGTGCCATTTATAAAAAATATTTTGTCACTATTACAAGTCCACAACTGGTTTAGAAAGCTAGTTGCATAAACCTTACATAATTCGCAGTACTGAATTCATTCATGAGACACAAATTAACCATATATTCATGTGAAACAAGTGTTTCCTAAGAAAACATTTGCATAAAAGAAATCTCAAGCGAAACAAGTTATGAAATAGTTAGTTAGTCATAGGTTTTACAGCCAGTCTCCCTAATGAAAATCTCATTGCGCAACACTCAATATCAACTTACAACAAAAGTCCTCTCCAAACTGAATTCAAGCGATACAACAAGCAGTTAATTGGGTTTGAAAAAACAAGTACTATAATGCTATCTATATTCTTTCTACCTATTTTAATGCCATCATGCAAATAGGAAGGAGGAGTGAATGTCAGCATCATGACACTTTTTTTATTTCCAACCTGAGAAAGGAGATTGCATTAAAGCTGGCTTTTTGTAGAATATCTAAAGTAGCGAGGAGTGATGTTCATCATGCGCATCTTCTAGCCAAGCATGCTCTTGACTATTTTTCTTATTGTATTTAATAGGCATGGATAACATGCGCACAATGCAAAAAAGCTCAAATTTAAGCGAAAACTTTGTAAATATCAATGCATATTTATAGAGTTTTCGACGCACTAGTCAAAATTATTGAGAGAGTAATTTCCACATTAATAACGAACCTAATGAACTGTCCTTGGCATATTGTAGAAAAAAAATGCCAGGTATGTTGATCCCTTTGTCAAAAAACCGTGACTCTGCCCTGGAAGAGGGCGTTTTGTAGTGCGGCATCAGAGCCATTGATTGCGCAATCAATGGCTCGGATTTCATCTTGGTATTTGCATGATCTAAGTCGTTCATTGCCGAGATAAAATCTGAGCTATTAATTACAGAGATCAATGGCTCGTGTGATGCACTACAGGTTGTAATGCGGCACTGCACATTTCCAATCCTTACTCGTGACAGGACAAAATTTCTGTCTTTACTATTGGATAAGTAGTAATGTTTTAATTTTCTAACGTACCATGTAATGATTATGTCCCCGACGCTTTGATTTTAGACCTTGTAAAAGTATTGAAAGTAAAATGGGACCATTTTCTGCAAAAGGCTTCACACCTCATGTATAAGGGAATGATGGATACGACGTACAACATGTTTTGTTCATGCATGCATTCATGTATCCCAGCTAGCCACATATCAAATCTGTCACTCATATGTATGAAATTCTATACGGGATTCATATAAAGGAATCAATATGCACATTTAAGCGCGGAAATTAATGAATGTGAGCTATAAACCTCACTACTTCATGATGGGTATTAACCAACCGAAAAGAACAAGCTCTTTAGCTGCAATGTGCAATGAATTACCCGAAATTGGTAGTTCGGTTGCCTTGGCAAACCCTCAAATGTCCTGGTTTCATTCACATTTTCCCACATAAATTACCCTTTTTGCATGAAAATTGTTTTATCATGTGAATCAAGATCTTCAACTGTAATAATATCTAAATCTAGCTAGAGATATAAGGACTGTGTTTGGTTAGATAGTTTAGTTTAGTTTTGATGATGCCATAAGGTGTAATGAATGGAGAGAGACAGAGAGAGAAATGAGAGAAATGATGATGTCATTAAAACTAAAACTAAATTGCGAAATGAACAGGACCCTTGATTACTTGTTACAATCTTTAACACGGTTTCATTATCAAAATTTAGTACATTTTATAGGTCTCGACGTTCTGATGGTATATGCCAAAGCTCAAGTTCATCGGACACTGACATCTATTAATTAAGCGGTTAACAGTTTATTTCTCTTCAAACATACATGATTGCCTTTACTGGTTCCCAATCATTCATATTGAGCTCTGCTTTTTGCTTGTCCCCAAACATAATTGGGATGACGGACACTGTTTAAAATCCCATTGAACTCTGTTTTTTGCTTGCCCCGAAACAGAATTACTGACAGAACTGAACCCATTTTGCTTCATTTATATCAACTCAATTTGTGTAAGTAAAGCTAATCGGAACACACATTGAGAGCCAAAGACAATCATTTGTTTTGGTCAATTGTTAAATGAAAAAAGGGTCTTCACATTCCAACCAAATGCACCTACTTTTGACATAATTCATCACTCCAATTTAATTATTTGACCTATGCTTTTTGTGTCTTATTAAACCCACATGCAGCTTTTCCCTCTCCTTAACCACTTTACAAAGGCAAACAGATAAAAATAAGCCACCCAAAGGGCTAAGCTAACACATAGCAATGCATGTACCTTCATCAAAGAGTTACAACATGTTAACGTTAACCCGCTAATTCTAATTTTCCAGTCAACACCACCAGGCCAACTCTATGAGTTCGTTCCTAAAAATGAATCAGTAGTTCATATGTCATTTTCCGCTATTCTTCCATACTACCCAAAAAGCCCGACAATTACTTGTTGTATGTGAGACAAAGACTGCACTGAGTATAATTGCATGAAACCCTCGACCCTCGTGAGTAATTATTCAATAGTCTTGGAATACGGCACGTGATACGCCAACACCCCTCTTCACCACGTATTTTATGGGGTTCATACGCTTATCTATCCTTGTCAGGAAAAAACAGAGGTGGAAAAAAAGTCCGAATGGAGTAAATTGTTTAGTTGTAAGCTGACTTTGGGGTTTTGACCTGGTCAAAGAAGCTGCACAATGATTCTAAAAGTGATTGTCTGTTGTCAAATTAATTTTTTATTTGCTCCTTTGATTGTGATGTTTACCTTCGCCATATATAGTAGTATAAAATTTGTTTGATTTTGATTTCTAATAATTGAAAGAAATTGAAGGATTGACAAATCATCATAAGCCATATTTAGGCCTGTTTTCACATAATAATTAAACCAGATTATTTTTGTCTTTATTCAAATTTTTTTCATTTTTAATTTTGCATCAACTTTTTATAGATTACTAGTTAGTGTCAATGAGAGAAATCTAAAAATAAAAAATTATGAAGAAAACTAGATTTTTTTAACTAAAAACAAAATAATCCAAAGTATGTTAGAATATTTTTTACTTTAGTGAAAGTTTTAAATTTTTTATCATAAATTTTACTTTTTAGATTCCTCCCATTGAGATAGAGGTGTCAAACGGGCCAAGACGTGGCACGCAAGACGCTTGGCCGTTACCAAGACGGCACGCCAAATGCACGGAAAAATCGACACCCAAGACGGAACGGCGGGTATAAGTTGGCACGCATGGCACGGCGCATGGGCCGCGAAAATGAGTCGGCACGGCGCGGCGCACGACCTGGTCTAAAAGGCGGCATTGGCATGGCGCGACAAAAGGTCTTCTACGGGCACGCGGCGCGAGCGCATGCATTTAAGTCAACGGGGCACGAGGCACGGCACGACACGACTTTATTCTAGCACGGCACGGGCACGGGCATGAGCACGAGCACGAAAGTTGGCCGAACACCGACGACATGGCACGCGAGACGGCACCGGGTTCTAGCAAGGCAAAAAAAAAGGCACATTACGGCCAAGACGCATCTATTACGCACGCACCAAGACACCGCACAATGTCAAAAAAAAATGTTAAATAACTTATTTGTATGTATTTTTTGATTAAAAAAAAAATTGGTTGTGTAACTTGTGTAAGTGAATTATATATTTATATAAAGTTTTAAAAAAATGAATTCATGAACAAATAAATAAATAAGAGGGAAAAAAAGTTGCACAATTTTTATGGATTTATTTTATTTTATTTTATTTTGTTTTATTTTTATTTTGAGAGAGAGAGAGAGAGAGATTGGCCAAAAAAAATAAAATAAGCTTTGAAAATATTTTTTTATCATGTTTGAATTTTGAATCAAAATTCAAACATTATAAAAATGTATTTCACTTATTTCCATTTTCCACTATACCAATAAGGCAATAAGCCAATAACCACACGTCCACTGTCCACACATAGTCACATATTACATACTCATATACTAATATTAGTAATATATAATGATATATTGCCTTTTATCTAATAAAGATTTGTTTTTGTGAAAAAAACTGAAAAAATAAGTGTTTTGTAAGTAAATCTTGAAGAAAAAATAATAATAATAAATTATTATTATTTTTGAGAGAGAAAGAGAGTGGGACAAAAAAATTTTAAAAAAGATTACAAATTATTTTTATTTAAAAATGATCGAAAATTAGAAATTCAAATTATAGGAATCAAATTCTTTTATTAAATTAGATTATAGAAATTATTAGACGTTAAATACTTAAATTGTATAAATTATAGAATTTTATTTATTTAATTGGGTTATAGAAAAATAAAATTTATATAAATTAAATTTTATTCATTTCTTGTTTGTACTTTGTACGTCTTGAAAATGTAAATGATGTAAATTAAAAATTCAACTAGCCTTAACGTTTCACTGTCTCACAGACAACAGATTCACTGACTCACAATAATGGACCTCTACAGACTACAGCTCTACTTTCCAGACCAAATTTTGAAGATCAGAATCGTTAGATTTGTTTAAAACATGTTTTCAAAGGCCAACATGAGGATTTTGCAAAAAAATACTACCCGAAAGTAGTTGATCGGTGTATGTTTTCATCAAACTACTTTATGAAAACCTTGTCCGATCAAGCCCTTCCGGCAAGTTTTTTTTCCCAAGTCCTTGCATAGGACCTTAAAACCAAGTTTTAAACACATCTAACGGTTCTGATTTTGAAATTTTTTGTTAGGTGTTGTTGAAGTGGTGTATTATAGTACTGAAATTCCACTAAAGTCACTAAATGTGTTCTGATCATGTGGTTGTCGATATAAGATGATCATCGATCCGGGGCAGAATGATAGAATCGATAAGATATTAAATCATAACGGTTTGGATCGAACATTCGAAAAAACGATTCTGCACCTACCTTTCAATTATATACATCTAACTTAGTTGTATATGAACCAAGCTATTATGTTATAGTGTAATCTACGATAGACACACAATCGCAACACAACTATGATGATCCACACCGTTCACTTTGTTTGTTTTGGTGTTTTAATGACTCTTGGTAATTTTTTTATCTATCGGATTTTGAAAGGGCCTTCATCGCAATACAATTACCATGATCTTCACTGTTCATTACAAAAAAATGGCTTTGGGGTCCCACTTTTTGCCCCCACGTGAGTAATCTGAACCGTTGAATAATTTCAAAATAATGTTATGTATGTTCTTGCAAAAAATTAGGTCAATTGGATATGCGTAACCCGGGGATCCAAGCTACGCACATCTAATTGATTTGAAAATTGCAGTTTTGGATCGACTAGTTACGCATATCCAATTGGCCTGATTTTTTGCCAAGTCACACAAAACGCTATTTTGAAATGATTTAACGGTTTGGATTATCAATGTGCGACCAAAAGTGGACCCCAAAAGTCATTTTTTGTGAACTAGATATTCTGTACCGGTAGCCCTAGGTTTTAGTATAAATAGTCTTTATAAACAAGGGGCAGCCATTTCTAATTTTCTAACCCTAATCTGATCTCTCTCTCTCTCTCATCGATTCTCTGGTCTCTCCGGCTCTCTGCGTTCTTCAACGGTCGACTCTCTCTCTCTCTCTCTCTCTCTCTCTCTCTCATCGATCTCCATACTCACCAGTCACCACCGACTCACCGGACCACCACCACCACAGGTGATCACCACCATCCAGCCATCGGCCGACGGCCCACCGCTCACCAACATCCACCGAAAACCCCTAAATCTCACTCTCTCTCATCGATCTCCATACTCACCAGTCAGTCAGTCACCACCGACTCTCCGGAGTCCGGACCACCACCACCACAGGTGGTCACCACCATCCAACCATCGGCCCACCGCTCACCAACATCCACCGAAAACCCCTAAATCTCACTCTCTCTCATCAATCTCCATACTCACCAGTCACCACCGACTCTCCGGACCACCACCACCACAAGTGGTCACCACCATCCAGCCATCGGCCCCCCGACTCACCAACATCCACCGAAAACCCCTAAATCTCACTCTCTCTCATCGATCTCCATACTCACCAGTCACCACCGACTCACCGGACCAGTCACCACCGACTCACCAGTCACCACCGACTCACTTTCACCAGTCACCACTGACTCACCAGCCTCTCTCTCATCGATCGATCCTAGGGTTTGAAGATCACTTTCACTGGTAAGATTATTGTTGGATTTCATTTTCATACTTTCATTAGTTTATTTTGTATTTTCATTAGTTCATTTTCATACTTTCACCAGTCGACTGACTCGACTCACTACCGTAAATCCTAATCTCTTTCTTTTTTATTTTTGTAGATGGAAGGTGCTAATTTTGATTTTGGAGTGGGGGATGGTAACCCCCACTCTCACTGGTCTGATGATGATGAACTTATTGCACCACGACCCACGAGGAGCGGGGTTCCACGAGACAGGGGCTTGGAGTGCATGCAGAATCGTAAGTCTGCGGTGAAGCTCGCTTCAAATATTGTTCCACGAGTGGAACAAATAGCTTTAAGTTCTACTCCAACAGATTCGACTCCTAATTCAACCCATAGTGGTTCAAAAAGGAGACGTACTTCATGGGTATGGAAACATTTCTCTATTAATAAGAACTTTAAAGATGAAAATGGTGTTGATATTGGTGCTAGGGCTATATGCAATTATTGTAGCGTAAATTATAGTTGTGTAAGTGATCATGGCGTAGGCCAGCATGGTAGACACATTAAAAACAAACATCTAGATAAATATATGCAAGTCAGTGGTGAATCTGGGAGTACTTTGGCAGATTTTGTATATACGAAAGAAAAAATGAGAGATGGACTAGCCCGTTACGTAGCTGCAGCTGAACAACCATTTACTTTTGGTGATGATATTAGATTTGAATATTTTATGCAAAATTGTGTGAATCCTGCATTTGGTAAAGTTTCTAGAAATACAACTCGTAGTGATACAATGAAAGAAAGCATATAATGAAGTTAGAAAAGATTTGATTTGTGAACTTGCTAAACTTGGTGCAATAGCTTTTACTTCTGATATGTGGTCTGGTATAAATAATCGTGGTTATATGTGTGTCACTGCGCATTATATAGACTCTATTTAGACTTTGCGAAAAAAAATTATTGCTTTCCGTTTAGTGGAGTTTCCTCATGATGCTGATCAAATTTTTGAGAGTATTATGGGTGTTTTTAGGGATTATGAAGTTGTTGATAAAGTTTTTAGCATTACTTTTGACAATGCAAGTGCTAATACTGCTTCAATGCCATTGTTTAAAAGAAATTTGACTCCTGCTTATTTTGGTGATTTATTGCATGTTCGATGTGTGTGCCATGTGATTAACTTGGTTGTGCAAGATGGTTTGAAACATATAGCTCCACAGATTTCAAAAATTAGAGCTGCTGTTCTTTTTATTGGTACTTCTTCATCTAGGCAACAAGAATTTGATAAATTGTGTGTTACATGTTACAATGTTAAAAAGAAAAATATGAACTCTGATATTGTTACTCGTTGGAACTCAACCTACCTTATGTTAAAGTCTTGTAGGAAATATAGTGATGTCATATCTGCTTTCGTTAACAAGAGGTATCGTGGTGATCCTTTAACTCCATCTGATTGGAAAATTGCTTTTGAATTCATGAAATTTTTGAAAGTGTTTTATGTTGCTACCTTGGCTTGTTCAGCTGTTCGTTATCCTAGTTCTTGTGTTGTGCTTAATCATCTATACAATATCAGTCTCAATTTTCGTAATCATAGGGCATACCCAAATTTTGTAAATGCTTGTATAGATATGGAAGTAAAATTTAGAAAATATTTCGAGGAAATGCCACCACTATTTATGTTAGCTGCAGTAATGGACCCTAGGATTAAGGTAGCAGGTGTTTCTGTGCTCTTAAGAGAGATTGGTACGAATTTAGGTATTACTACTTTACCTTCTTCTGATGTTGTGACTGATTTATTGAATGCCATGTATGCTAGATATGAATCTAAGTTTGGTGCAATTGCTTCACTTACTCCTGCATCTTTGACCTCTTCTTCTTCATGTAATGATGCATCTTGGTCTTTGCTTAGTTCAAGTTTAGGATTAGGAAGTAGCACTATACCTTCACGCACTGAACTTCTTAAATATTTGGACCTAGAATCTGTTAGTGCGAATGACTTGATTAATTTTAATATCTTAGGATGGTGGAAAACAAAAGAAACAACTTATCCCATTCTTTCAATCATGGCACGTGATCTACTAACAGCTCCTGTGTCTTCAGTGGCATCCGAATCTGCTTTTAGTGCAGGTAAAAGAGTGTTGGATGAGAAGAGGAGCAGACTAGCTCAGAACGATACGGATTGTCTCATGTGCTTGAAAGATCGGAGGATGCACGCCTTGGAATTGAAAAAAGCTTCGGCTAAAGAAGAATTGAGAGGTTATTATGCAACTCCGATATAGATAGTGATTGATGGCATTTGTTTTGTACCTATTATTCATTTATTATCTTTGGGTATGTATGCGTGGCTTATTCATTTTGATTAGTAGGGTGAGGTGGGTTGGCAACTTATGGCGGCGTGATGTTGCCCCCACTTCAGTTGTGTGTGTGTGTGGCTGTGTATGTGTGATTGTGTGTGGGTGTGGCAACTTATGGCAACATAATGTTGCCCCCACTTTAGTTCTATGTGGGTGTGCAACTTATGGCAACATGATGTTGCCCCCACTTCAGTTGTTATTATGGGGTGTGTGTGTGTGTTGTTGTTGTTATTGTGGGGTGTGTGTGTGTGTTGTTATTGTGGGGTGTGGGTGTGTGTGTGTGTGTGGGTTGTTTTAGTCTGAAATGAATAAGCCACAGACACAACCCCGTGATTATCCGCGATTTTAAAACTTACAAAATTAAATTTGAATTGTGATTTGCAACTTATGAAGGTCTTAAATGGCAACTTAATGTTGCATCCATTTCAGTAAATCTGGCTATGATGAAACATACCTGAGCCAATTATCAATTATGAGCCTTTTGGCAATGATGTTTGCTGAGCCATTTTGATAATATACCTATTTAGCCTATGATGGACTACTGAGGCCTTGGTAACTTAGTACCACCACTGACTTAGCCATTTAGGTACTACATGCTCTGTGTGTGTCTGTGTCTCTGTGGAATTACATGTGATGGTCGGATGGATTGTCCTTGGGTGTGGATTCCTCTCCCGTGCAGCGTAGGTCTTGGCTTCAATGGTGAACTTGGGAGTTCTTTTAACTGAGGTACAAGACTCTTTCTTTAGCTATATCATTATTTGTTATTTGTCTCCTTGGAAGGAGGCATTCCTTGGTATTTTTATGCAATGATGGTTTTGTTATTTGTCTCCTTGGAAGGAGGCATTCCTTGGTACTCCTATGTCTTGTTGATGTGTCTCCTTGGAAGGAGGCATTCCTTGGTGTTTATAAATATTGTTTGTTATATGGACTGCTATGATTGGGCAGAGCTGCTGTATTTCCAACTTTGGGTAGCAATGAACTAGTGCTTTCTCTTGTCTCATGTGGCCTGTTTTACTCCATTCTGTGCCTATTTTACTCATTTCTGAGCCGTTTTACTCAATACAAGGCAATGATTTAATGATGAACTACCAATTATGAGCCTTTTGGCAATGATGGTTGCTGAGCCATTTTGATATTAATATGCGTATGCAGCCTATGATGCATTACTGAGGCCTTGGTATTTGGTAACTCACTACCACCACTGATTTAGCCAATTACGTACTGCATGTGGTTCAGCTTTAAAAACTTGTGGTTCAGCTTTAAAAGCTTACTGCTGCTTTAGGCAAAACTCTTCCACAGCAGGTCATTTCATACTTACTTTGGATTCAAGTTTGATGGATAATGGTTAGCAAGGTCTCTCTTCCAAGCTCAACTAGTGGTTTACTTTTTGTTTTGTGTTCACACTCAATTACCAGAACTTTACATGAGGCTTTTTTCAGGAAAAACCATAATGAAATTGGTGTTATAATTCTCAAAAACAGTTGCTGATTTAAAAGCCATTTGGTTATTGGTACTGCTGATACATTTATCCACAAAATTCACAGGCTAGAACTTCCATGAGCTTTGATTTTCTAAGTATCACTAGATAAGAACCATGAATTTTGGCATCAAGTTCTGTATACGTTGGCCACTTGGCCGCAATACCAAGTCTATTTTCAGGGCCAGTTCAAAGGACAAATTTTGACCCAAAAAATTATACTCCATCTCAGCCATTCAAATTGATGGCAGAGATTAGATGCTACGTAATTTTAGCTTGAGTGTATGTCTTGTCGAAATAACGGTGGCGCGCGACCGACTAATTAAAAACACGGCGACCGCGACAAAAGGCACCGCGACGCGACCGCGACTAATAAAGCGCCGCGGCGCGTGGGGCGTAGCGCGACTAAAAAACCCGGCGCGGCCGCGACAAAAAGGCGGCGGCGAGCGCACGATAAAAAAAAGGAACGGCACGGCACAACACGAGTAAGTCAACGGCACGGCACGGCACGATTAACTAATTGGGCACGACACAACACGACACGATTTCAAAAAAGCACGGCACGGCACGACACGATGAGGTAATTTGGCACGGCACGGCGCGGCACGTGGCACGGTTGGCACGACACACATGGCACGATGAAGTGAAATAGGCACGGCACGAAGCCCGGTTGGCACGGAAGTTAACTGACACGGCACGGCACGACACGCACGTTTGACACCTCTACATTGAGATGAATCAAAAAATCCAAAAAATATGACCCAAACTAAGAAATTCGACAAAAATTTGAATGAGGAAAAAAAAATACTAAGCCAAAATACCCCTTAATGTGAAATCTATAGTTTCTCTCTTAACTAACTTCAGCAGTTCAGCTGGATTAACAAAGTCTTTGGTTTCAAACCAGTACGGCTTAATGACATTTCTGCCAATGGACAAAAGGAAATGAGAAAGTTTGTGTTTTTTTTTTTTTCTCAACTGAAATGTTTTTGTTAACCAAGATACAAAGATAAAAACAACAACATACAAACAAAAAAGAAAAAAAACAACTATGTTAATTAGGCCTTGTTCCAAAAACTGAATTTAAGAATTGACTTAATTTGACTTTTTTAGTTGATGTATTATGAAAAATGATATATCTCGTAAAAAACGATAGGTCAATTTTTAGGTCAATTTTAAAACAATGCCCGGACAATCTTATGCAACCCACCATCCTAGGAAAAAGAAAATGAAACTTGCACTCCTTTATTTGATCTACCACTGAGGAAGAAGTCTTTACCACATAAAGCCATGTTTGTTTATATGTTTTACCCACTCCCTCTCGCAGTTTCCCATTCAGTATCTTGTTTGAGTGTTTATTTCTACAAAACAAAACTTTTTTTTCACTAAATATATTTCGCGGGTTTTAGGTCTTCCTACGATCCTATTTATCCAAGACTGGAATCATATGTAACGAACCATTTTCAGAGATTAAAAACATGATAAGCAATATGAGACGAATGGAGTATATGTATACATAAAACATGCATGGTTATTATTTGAGATTGGGACAAAAAGAAGATTGGGGAATGAGTAGAGGCCAAGGCAACTTTTAAGGGTTTCCATCACTTCAAAACGCCTTTGAAGAACGTTCCATATCTTTTTTGTTTGTTTGAAGCTTCCTCCACATCATTTATAACAAATACTGTATTTAACTGATAGAATTTTCTTTTGCTTTTTCGGTTTGTTGCCTTGATCTTTCTTTTTTCCATGCATTGGTGCAAGAGAAAGCCAAAAGGAACGAAATAAATCAATTTTTCACCCTTTGGAAGACCAATTTGATCCAACCTTTCGCTTTTCCACCACAGTTGTTGTACATCAATACTACTACTAGATTATGAACTGCTAACTCATCTAAAAACTTAAACAATTAGAGAGAATAATAACTTTATAATTTATATTCTTAACACGTCTCATCAAGTGTAGCTAGATTTTCCTCCATAAGAGGACCTAGCTTGTACAAAAAATTTAATAATTAGGTAGGTGGTGAGGTTTGAAACAAATCTAACGGTTTGGACCGTCAAAATTTGGTCCAAAAAATGGAGGTCCGGACGTTAACAACTTGCGGGATCCATGATAGGAAGCTCACTCATATATATATGTATATATACATATAATTTGTTGCGGGCCACTCCTATTTTCAACTTGTGGACCAAATTTTGACCATTAGTGAACCAAATTTCAACTATCAGAACCGCTCAATGTGTTTAAAAACGTGTTTTCAGGGACTAATGTAGTTTTTATCAAAAAAATGCTTGGATCAAGTCCTTCAAGGTTATTTTTATGGCGACTAATATACTCCAGTTTTTTATTGAAAACTGTTTGGATCAAACCTTTTTGAGTAATTTTTTTTGGCGATTCCTTGCCTAGGCCCTTAAAAACACGCTATAAACTCATTGAGCGGTTTGGATCGTCAAGATTCGATCCTAATCCATGAGGTCCACATGAAATTTCCATGAGGGATCCCTCAATGGATCATTTTCGTAGATGGATATTATATATATATGTATATACATAAATGTTCTAATGAGGGATCCCCCAAACAGCCTAAAGTGCGGACCTCCTATTTTCAGATCAAATTTTGATGATCCGAATTGCTCAATGTGTTTAAAACATGTTTTTAAAGGTTCCGCAAGGAATCGCTAAAAAGATATTAGGAAGGGCTTGACCCGATTAATATTTGATAAAAATGTGCATATTTATCAAAAACTGCTTGAATCAAGTCCTTCCCAATATTTTCTTTTACTGACTTATTGAATTTTAGATCCAAACTAAAAGCTTCAGTTCATCTTAAATTTTAGATCCCAAAATATTCCTGCGATTTCTTTATTTTTAGTCATAAATTGAAGGACATAAATCTGTCTACTAATTTCTTCTTCTTCTTCTTCTTTTCTCTCTCTGCTTGCACGCCTGAAATGATAATGGTATGGGCAGCGGAGAGAGAGAGAGAGAGAGAGAGAGAGAGAGAGAGAGAGAGAGAGAGAGAGGCACATGCACCGCACACACATGGAATCACATGATGAGTGTATGTCTCACGCCAACTCACCCATGCAAAAAACACCATCATTGTTTCCTCATTAAACAATACTACGCTACTTCAAAATAGACAACCGAAGTGGGCCTCCTTCTAGTTGGGGACAAAATCAAAAAATCTACAAATCCATTATTTTTGTTCTTTTTGGATGGGCCATGCATGCCAGTGTACCACCCAAACTAGCCAGTAGCCACCCCACCATTCCTTTTCTTCTTACTAATTCTTGTGTCCGGATCAATTTACAATGCAACATCTTGGCTTATTTTGGGATTCAATCACGCTATTCATTTGCGATGAGTCAAATTAAAACATGAGAAAAATTTTGTATAGACTAATCCCAAAAGACTAAATAGCACCTCAATAGTTTCGAACTTGAGATCTTTAAGTCTCGGGTCTTCAACACCATGCCAAACCCTTCGAAAGTCCGTGAGAGTAAATTATTGAGCTCCATCATTTTTTTACTAGTCCAATCTTGTAGTACTTTTTTTTTTTTTTGGGTTATGTTCAAGTTAAGCTGACTTTCATTGCTGTAAAAAAATTTAAAAAATAAAAACGATTTTATTTTCCATAAAAATGGTGCAGCTTAAGTCTCTAAATTAATATTTTTGGACTCTGGCTATGGTTAGTGATTAATTTGGATGTGGTTATTATTTTCGCAGACGGAGGGAAACTTAGGACAAGTCTATATTGCATAGTTTTGGAAAAGAAAAAAAAAAATTTAAAAGTCTCAATTTCTTTTGTAAGTCAAATACATGGATTTTTTTTTCCTCGGCAATCTTTATCAATCCAGATTTTAGATTATTTAATTATTATAAAATAATTAACTCCCTGCAAGCCAAATGAGTAAATGGAAAATCAACTGCAAGTTCAAATTTTTTATCTTCATATTTGCTGGCCTTGTTTCAATGTCTGACTTAAGTTTTCTAACTTAAGATAGTTTTTAAATAATGAATTGTGAAAGAATGATCTTTATCTTAAAACAGAATAAGTCAGTAAAATTCACTTTTGAGAATAAGCCAGAAATCGGAATAAGACAGTGAATATGAAAAATTAGCACTCACAATTGATTTTCTTATATACATGCTAGTACATTCACAGCTGTGGCTAAATATAAAAAGATTAAACATTAATCTACATTAATTGGATGATGATTATGAAAATTAATCACTTTATGGGGTAAAGTTCAACTCAATCTTAATCAATCAGTGACCAAAAACACAATCGATTAGGTCTAAAAGCAGTGATTAGTTTAGGGAAATCTGTAATCACCCATGATAGCCTAACCGATATATCGAGATATCATAAAGCTTGGACTATATATGACCTAAGGGACTGCTATATTAGGTAATTAACCATCCTTGATTAATTAGTTCAACCACCCCCTAGAGCTTATAATTACTCCCTCCGTCCCTTTTTAAGTGCGTACCTTGGGAATACGTGCAATTTTAAATCCCTAAAAAACATATTTCCCTATATAATTTTTTAATTTTCTTTATACCAAATTAAAGTGCTCATTGAGTACTTTAATTTGGTGCAAAAAAATTTTAAAAATATTATACGAAAGTACATTTTTTAATATCCACAAAAATACATGTTCCCCAAAGTACTTACTTAAAAAGGGACGGAGGGAGTAATTAAGAGTGTGCCCATTTTGTGAATTATTTGCATAGATACCACTAAAGTAGCCACAACTTTTTGACAATAATCTCACCCCATTACTCTAAGCTATGGTTTTGCAACTATATTCCTAGTGGATTTGGGGTTGCTGTTGTGTAGCCTCGTGCACATCCGGATTGTTCATTGGTCGGATGGACGGTCCAGATTTCAGCTCGCGCGCATGACAACGAACGGTTCGGATGCCAAGGTGCCGAGGTGAATGGCCATCCATCCACGTAACGGAAGGCCCGAATGTGCACAACAGCAACCCCAAGTCCAGTCCTAGTGGGGTTGAGAAAAAGACAAGAGGAAAGTATAGAAACATTATACTTTGGATTAATACTCCATCTGTCCATTTCCAAATGATCCCTCTGGGAAATGTGTATTTTTGTGGACGTTAAAAAATGTACTTTTGTATAATGTTTTTAAATTTTTTTTACACGACATTAAAGTACTCAATGAGCACTTTAATTTGGTATAAAACAAATTTAAAAATTACATTAAGAAATATGTTTTTTAGGAGTTTAAAATAATACGCATTCCTATGGGGCCCATTTAAAAAGGGACAGAGAGAGTATTCTTCTTTTGTTTTTCAACATAATATATTGATAAATACTCCCTCCGTCCCAATTTGTTTGTTCAATACGAAATTACGTGCAATTTTCAAACTAAAAAATAATGTACTTACAAAAATAATTTTCTAATTAATATAGATCTTGTTTAATGGATCTCATTGAGAACTTTAATACAGTGCAAAAAAAATTTAAAAATTATTTTGATAGATACATTATTTTGTAGTTTGAAAATTACACGTAATTTTGTAGTGAGCAAACAAATTGGTACAATAGAACTATTTCAGATTGTCCACTTTACATAAAATACCAAGTGGGCAACCTTTTGGAGTTTCGAAGTTGGTTCAATAGACCACAAGGAGGAAATAGCAAAAGACAAAAATGACCAACTATATTAGCATACACTAACTATACAGCGTATTGTGTGGACCCATTTCGGGTTTCCACAATTGTGACCATGACTATTTAATTTATATATCCATTTTTTTAAGAAATATGTTTTTTAGGAGTTTAAAATTATTACAATCTAGGCCCCAGATTGCGACGACAAATTTATTGAAGATGTCAGAGTCAATAAAAAAAATGATGGAGACGATTCGGCAAGGGCATAAACCGCATAATAGAGATGAGATGATGAGTGATTTGATCACGCTTGATTTGAAAACAACAAAAGTTTTCAAACATGTTACTAGTTTGATCTTAAATCATTACTTTATCGAGCTAAGTTCGAACCAAGTATGAAAAATTAGCATTTTTTTAATTTTATTTGATTCAATTTGTACATTACGATTGAGCAAATTTTAAAAAGGGGCCATCTTTTGAATTAATTTCAGGAAATTTCAGGCCGCCCCCATTTTTTGTGGGGGTTTCCATCCAAATCTTATTTTGTCTTTCACTTCTTTATAAAGCCCTGGGCGTGCGTGTAGTGTATTTTAGATGCAAGGCATTTTTTCATTTGACAAGCACGTGATCCGTCACTTTCCGCTCTTTATACACATATGACACATGCACTGATGATGCACATTGAATTTAACAAATACACTCTCCTCTCTCTCTCTCTCTCTCTCTCTCTTCTTTTTATTTTAGAAACTTTAAATAATTATAACTTTTAATTTATATATCCATTTTTGAAACAAAATATATATTTAAAACCTACACAACGACATCTATCAAACAAGACCCATATTAAATATAAAATTGCGTGCAGAAAAAAATAATTTGAGGGGTGTGAATTATTCCATGTTGGAGGGTGTGAATTTTGCATTTAAGGGTGTGAATTATTTCATTTTGGAATGTGCATTATGTATTTTGGAGAGTGAGTTGTGTAGAGGATGTGTAAATTGTGCAATTGAGGGGTGTGAATTCTTTCATTTTGTATGGTGTGAATTATGCAGAAAGGGTGTAAATTATTTTATTTTGGAAGGCGTGAATTGTTCAAAAGGATTGTGAATTTTATTATTTTGGAAGGTGTGAGTTCTTCATTTGAGGGATGTTAATTCTCTTATTTTGGGTGTGAATTTTTCATTTTTGTGAGTAAGTTGTGATATGTGAATTTTGCATTTGAAGCGTGTGAATTCTACATTTTTGTGAGTAAATTATGATATGTGAATTTTGCATTTGAGGAGTGTGATTCTGTATTTGAGAGGTGTGAATGCTTTCTTTTTGGAGTGTGAAGTTTGTATTTTCGAGAGTGACTTGTGACGTAAATTCTACATTTCAATTATGTGAATTTTTCTTTTGTGGTGTGAGTTGTGTATTTTAGAGATTGAGTTGTGATGTATTTGAAGGATGTGTGTTCTTTTTCTTTTTTTAGGATGTGAATTATTTAGAAGGGATATAAAATAACTATTTTTACATGTATGAAATTTCATATTCACCATGGATCTTATTTGAAAGATCTTATCGAGTAAATTTCACATATATAATTTTTATATAAGATGAATGTGTGTAATAAAAGTTTTTTGTTTAATTTAAAATAATAGATACTTATATATATATATATATAGAGAGAGAGAGAGAGAGGGAAGTTATTTATAATTAAACCGAGAGAGAGAGAGAGAGAGAGAGAGAGAGAGAGAGCTACGTCCGTACGAAAAGCAGCCATATGACTAACGTCACATTTTATTGTTGCCGATGTACCTCTGAGCTCTACTTGATGTGACAGCACTTATGACATTTATTGTTGCCGAAAAGCGGTAATTATAAACTTCCAATTGGCGCGCGTGAAAAAGGGGTTTAAGTGAAATGTGTTTGACTTTAGGTGGACTTGGAAGGGAAATTATTTGCAAAATAGGGCCAGCTTGTAAGAAGCTCAATTAATTTCCTTCCAAAAGATAGGACCGGCCCATAACTTCACGTTCTGTTTTTCAGAACAAGCTTAGCCATGTCACTTATTGGGCCTTGCCCGTTACCTACCAGGTCATGTTTTGGACTGCCAATTTATTTTCCCCGTTCTTGATTGGGTGTTTGCTTATTGGGTAAGTAGACCAAGCAAACAATGTGCTCAGGCAAATTAATCGTCATTTCGCTTACATTATGTATTTTGATTTATTTTGTGTTTTTTAAACTTTCGTTAATTTGGTCCACTGCTGTTACCTTTTTAATAAGCCACATTCCAAATTCAAATACTTCCCGGATCATTTGTGTTTTTTCTAAATTATTTTAAAGCACAAAAATTTTTATTCCCTAATTTCTCTCATTAAGATGAATATGAAATGCCAAAATGATGATAATTTTTTTTAGAAATTTTCAGTTGCAAAGAAGATAAGCCAAACTAAGAAGAAAATATGCCCAGACTTATCCTTGATTTATTAAATACCTACGTTCCCAGCTTTTTCAGCAACCCCTTCTCTCTCTACAAAACCCTTTCCCTGACAAACCCTTTTTTTCAAGATCTCATCGAAGCGGTTGGAGAGTTCCACTACCACTTCCACCCCCACCCCCCAACTCTATTCAGTGCCTCTCTTGCCCATCCCCACCTCCTCTTTTGCTTGAGAGAGTCAGATCCGATGTTGGTAATGGTCTATTATCCAACAATGGTGCCTCAGATCAAGGGAGATGGTTCAACGAGGGAGTTAGTTTTCTTATCTCTCCACCTTTCCCTCTCCCAGATATAAAGGTGTCAGACCTGTTTGCATCTTGTAATGGGCTGAAATATAAAAAAGCATCATGGTCAAGGCCAGTCTGGTCATGAAGCCCATCCATCAAGAAGGCCAAGACAATCTATTTACAAATGGGCTGAATTCAGTACCAAGCCCTATACGATTATACGAATATAGTTTATCTCGTTCGGAACCAAAGAAGAACCAGTGTCTCCGCTGAGATAGGGTTGATCCAGGTAGGGATGGATATGGGTTGGATTGGAGCCGACTTTTCCCTCCCCCGTACCCATCTCGTTCCTTTTGGAGACGGATTCGGAACGGGGGAAATCGGAGTTGTGTTGGCTGAGGGGATAAATTGAGTCCCCATTTACCATATAATTTTTTTGATAACTTTGTTTTTAAAATGTTTTCACAAGAAAATAAGATATTAATAAATAATGATAGTTAAAAAAATATCACGAAGTAAACAAAGACACAAAATAGTGATTTATTATCAGGTATTTTGCTTTTATAATACCAAAATTACGAAATGTATATAGATATATACATATAAAAATTAGTAATAACTATCATCGGAGTCAGATCGTGTTAAAACGGATCGAGGGAAGCAAATACCATCCCGCCCCATTTGCTTATTGAATAGGGGATTACCCGCTTGAATCGGGGCGGAGAGGTTGGAGGCGGGGACGGAGCAGAGGTAATTGCCATCCCTAGATCTGAACGAGTCATTCGCGCCATGTAAATCCAAAATGACTCGCGAGCAATACATGAGGCAATTTAGCTGACACATCTTGGATGACAACATCCAAGACGATTACTGTGCGTGCTCGGCTTATGACGAGCCATGTGCTTATAACCACACCCTCTTGAAGTCATGGTGATATCAATCAAATTGGTTATGACACTCATAAGTCAGAGACTCGTGGCATGTGCATGCAATAACAACGGACTCAGCAGGTAACACGTAGTGACATCAACCGAGCCAAGTGTATGATTCACATTTGAACTTGGAGCCCAAGTCAGAAATGAGTATATAAATACAGTGAAAGAAACCCTAACGGGTACATAATTCCATAGACACAACTCTACTATAAACTACAACTCTGTGCCTCTCTCCATGTGTCTCATTAAACCACCGGAGTGCCCTCCCAACCCGCTTACGACTAGGTTTAGCACTGACCTCAAGTGTTAATTGTGTCGAACTATCTGAAGAGTCAGACGATCCAACTCACGATGGAGAAAAGTTAACTCAGGAGGCCCATTTGGATGATGTCACCTCATGATCGTTCTTTCTGGCAACATGGTTAGCTCCAGCAAGCCTATAACTTGTTCCAACATTGAGTTCTACTTGCTTTAGTGACGAGTTTTCAGTTTGCTCTGGTAATTCCTGGCAACGTGGTGTAGCCTTAATTCAGTGGTAGCTATTGCGCTTCCAATTCCAGGATTTTTTATGGGCGAGATTTTCTTTGTTGTATTTTTTTATTTCTAGTTTTTGTTTTCTCCGGGCTAGCTTCTTTAGTCCGGCGACTAGTACCGGTTTGGTTTCTCCTGATTTGGTGGGTGATGGTGGGGAGATAATAAGTTTTGGTTGCATCATACGACCCTCAAAGTGGTATCATGTGTCGTTGTGGTTGTGTGGTTTCATCGACTTTGCTGATATTTGTCATGCCAGCGAGGGCTTGCCCCAGAGTAGCGTCCAATGTTTATGGCTACAAAGTTTCACAGGTGTTTTTCTGAAGAGTTTCTTTTCAACATGAACTGGCCGACGACTGTCTTTGGATAACAATGCCTTGGAAGAGGATTTCATCTGTGTTACTTGCTAATGGTTTGTGTTTGGTTTCCCTAGGGCTACTCTACACTACTTCCAAATTTTGGATCCCTACGTTGACACTTCGTGTTGGCTTGCCTTGGCAATACGAGTCATAGAGCCGCTTAACCTATAGTGATTCTACTGCCGGTGGAAACATAACTTTTCTTCAAATCGATTGCATTGCACCAACTTAATATATATTCTCCACCAACGATCGTGCCAGTGAATAGAGCCTTCCCCAGAGGTTTCTGACAAATATGGAGACTTCCCCTCTACTTTCTGAAATTTCACTGCCCTTCCATACTTTTCAAACTAACTGTCACTTAGCCTTAAAGAAACGGCAAGAGAGGTAAGTGGCAATTAGTTTGAAACGTAAGAGAGAGCTATGAAATTTCAAAAAGTATAAAGGAACAAACAAGAATAAAAATTATGATTAAAATTAAAAGGTTTGCTTACAATTAAAATTATTAAAACATACAAATCTTGAGTCTTTTTGTTTTGTATTTTTTCAACATCGATTCATATTTGTAACGCCCCGAAAATTGGGTACGTTAATGAATAAATTGCAAAATTATTTAAATAAAATACCATCTTCATTAAAAAAAAAAACCCCAAAGAATACTTAATAATTTTTTTGCAAAAATTAAAAGTAAACTAACTTATTACAAATGAAATAAATGACAGAGCCATCTAGCTAAATTCTATTGATAATGCCATGGGTCCGCCACCTGATTCCATCTAGCTGCTCCATTGCCTCATAATCAACAATCAGCTGCTCATCTCCTTCTGTACCTAGCGTTGGGGACACCAGGGCCACAAAAAGTAGCACCATGAGTGGTAAAGTTACACTCAATACGGCACCCTAAGCCACCCATTTACTAAAGTTACTCATGCAACAATTACACACATAACTGAAATTTTATTTCGAATGATGTACTAAATTTTTCACGTCATTCCTCAACAGAAAGGAATCACCAAAATTTTATTAATCTCATTCCAACTTTGAACGTATATTTTCCATCACAAGCTTCCATCCACATTATACCTCAGGTGCTCTATCACACAGCAAAGCCACCTCATGATTGATCACTCATTGATCAATCTCTATCCGACATCGATTCCCACCCACAGTATACTTCCGGCGCCTGATCACACAGCAAAGCTACCTAAAAGTATAAACTGCGCATGGCTTATGCTTGCGACCTTGGATTGTGTCATAGAAAGTGTTGCCCCAAGCGTAGGGCTAGGTCGGAGGTAGCATAATAACCGGTAAGACCGGGTCGAATCCACAGGGACCAAACGCACTCGGCGTGAGAGTTGCCTTGGGAGTGAGGTTTTTAACCTTAAAGCGGCAAACTTGGCGTTGGTGATTTGTGGGTGGAGCTCACTAAACTACGTGAATGACTTTAAAGATTAAAAAGACTAATTAAAGGAAGGCAAGGTTTAGGGGTTCTCAACATCCATGGTTTAGGCCGATTCATTCTCCTCTAAAATAACCGGCTCGGGGCGTCGTTAAACGGCCCTGAACGGAAGATTTGATACTTAAAACTCATTTAACTCTTTGATTAACATACAAAGTTTGCAACATTAGCGAGGAGAGTGAACCAACCCAAGTCACGGGGTGCTAGTCACCCCTTAACCGAGCCTAAACCGACTACTTGTGCATTACTACATAAAACATGGCTGTTTTTATAAGGGAAATAAAAAACATAACAAGCAACTAATTAAACTTAATTTTAATGAAGTGACAAACTTAACCTATCACTTTATACTTGAAGAAACTAACAAACAACCAACCAAACCAAGTGTTTCTTAAGGAAATGGCAAGAAGAACAAGGAAACCAAATACTACATGGAATTGAAAATAAACTAGATTTCTATGTAGAGTTAAACAAGAGCAACAACATTAATGAACATGAAAATAACTTAAGGTTAACACTTACATGAAGAAACTAGAGAGAGAGCTTCAAGAGTCTCTAATGGAGAGCAAAAACTAAGCTAGGAAATGAAAGTGTAAGTTGTCGGGGAGAAGGAGAGAGGAGAGAGGTCATATAGTCTTCCTCTTTCTCTCTTTACAAAATATCTATAAAGCACACACAACAACTCAAAGTTGCCATTAATAGAAAGTGCAACAAGTGGCTGGAAATTTGCAGTTTGAACGTGAGTGGATCGATCCACTCTCTTGGAGTGGATCGATCCAGAAGGCTCTGGACGAATTCTAGACTAGAGTGGATCGATCCACTTTAAGACTGGATCGATCCACTATCTCTGATGCATGGTTGGCTTTGAGTGGATCAATCCACTTTGTTGCAATGGATCAATCCAAAAGGGACTGATGATGTTTTGACTTGAGTGGATCGATCCACTCCAAGATACTGGATCGATCCACTATAGGTTCCATGATGCCTTAAACTTCACTTGGTGACTCCCTTGGCCTTGTGTGCTTCCGGACTTGCTCCAAAGCACGTAAATACGTGGTGCGACCCTCGGGGGAGGTATTCCTTGGTCATTGGAGTGCTTGTTCACTCCCGGACTCTACCGGGAATCTTGAGTGAGTGTGAAGCGCGGCATCCAAGCCCCCGGTACTTGGGATGTCTCGGTTTGCCGGGCCTTAGCCAAATCATCGTTTCTTAGCTCTCGAGGCCCGGTGTTTGCGTGCCATGGGGCAACGTAGCACTCGATAACTTGGGACGGCTTCCAATGCGTTCCAAAACGTGCTTATTCACGTGTTTTACCTATAACTAACAAAAACAACACTACGCGCATATCAAACATATAAAGCACGAAATCACGTGTGTGTGTGAACAAAAATGAGCTAGATAAGCCCAGATTATATACAACATTTGGGGCTTATCAGCTTAAGACCCAAACTGGACACGTCCCAACCCCAAAATCACGATTTAATCCAATCGTTCTTAAACTTTAACATTTCGATCAATAAGTACGTAACAATTGGGTTCATGCATCACGTGGGTCATTAATCACATAAGTCCAACATAACGATCAAATTAAAATAATCACAAAAAGAGAAATTTAACATAACATGTAAAATAGAAGCATTATCAATCTACTAAAAATAGCAAACTAACTCCAAAAATCACGAGATTTTACAGATACTTTAATCTTTACGTTACAAACAGATTTCGTGTTTTATTCGGGGTTCCAAATCCTTCATTAAAGAGGTCGAAATTAGATTTTAAAAATAATCTGCAATCTGTCTCGTATTGTAAGGACCCGTGTTTTTATATAATTTTCTAGAAATAATGTTGGGAAGGTGTGAGGAAATGAAAATAGAGTAATAGAGGGTCAATGTGAAGTTAGTGTTGCATTTGGGGTCTTTGTGAGATGCATTATGGACATGAGGGGTGTAAGTGCATAAGAGGGGTGTATATATATATATATGTAATGTATGGCTGATTTTGGTAAGAAAAATACACTTCTCCCTCTCTCAAAAAAATCAGACGTCTCTTCCTCTTCTCCTCCTCTCAAACTTTCTTCAAAACTCTTCACCAAATCCACCCTCCACTCTCAAATACTT
The DNA here is from genome assembly GCA_022606695.1 of Vaccinium macrocarpon. Lineage (NCBI taxonomy): Eukaryota > Viridiplantae > Streptophyta > Magnoliopsida > Ericales > Ericaceae > Vaccinium > Vaccinium macrocarpon. Next base: position 12,845,174 of record CM040180.1, read on the forward strand.
CAACACCCAACCAAATATTCATCATCTACTCGCGATTTGGAGTTCAAGTACATTTGGTTTTGCTTGGAGGAGGTGCATTTTGGTTGGGATCCAAGAACAAGAGCTAGGGCTTTCACTCTCTCACCCTTGGAGCTAAACCATTGAGGTAGGGAACAATCTTCTACCTCCTCTAAGTGTATATTGGCTGAATAATGGCATCGTTGGTGTTATTGTTCCCAAAATTCTTGTTAAAACTTGTTTTCACCATGGAAGTGAGCTTGGTTTTTGATTGAGTTTGGGTTTTGTATGTTTAGTTGATCAACCCATGAATTGATTGTTGATATGTCATTCTCTCTAGATTAGTTGTGTTTTGGAACCCTAAATTTGGACTTGGAATGAAGTCTCATCCATTTGAGCAAGGTTGTGACTTTTCACCCGAACCCAGGTGGATCGATCCACTCTTAATGGTGGATCGATCCAAAACCCTCTGTTTCACTTTTTGTACGTAGTGGATCGATCCACTCCTTGCATGGATCGATCCAGAATGGCTTGTTCTCGGATTTCACTAGAGTGGATCGATCCACTCCTTGGTTGGATCGATCCAGAATGGTCTGCTCGCTGATTTCACTAGAGTGGATCGATCCACTCCTTGGTTGGATCGATCCAGAATGGTCTGCTCGCTGATTTCACTAGAGTGGATCAATCCACTCCTTGCATGGATCGATCCAGATTCCTTTGTTAAGACAGATTTTTTTTCCAACTTCGCAGGCACGCCCCGGCTTCGTTTGAACTCTGATTGAGGTGATTCTTGAACCGTTGGAAAGCCCTACGAGTCTACTTTCAAACCCAATTGGTTTCATATTCATATCCTCTCTATTTTGAGAGAAATATCCTTTTTACTATCAGCGTGTTGTATTTTCTCAAGGTTTATCACTCCGTTTTCATGTTCCATCACTCCGGGCCCTCATTGGTCCTTTCAAAACTTCTCTAATTGAACTTTAAGCTTTGGTAACCCATCATGGTGCATTTTATGCTTTCTCTTGGTTGTCTTGGTTTCTCATACACTTTGACACGTGTTAACTTAGCCATTACCGATATACGACGAGTTTTTGAACTAAGTAAATTATATGGATGTTTTGGACACTTGTAAAAGGGTATTGTGATACGTGAATCGACTTTGGACTCTAAGTTGAACTTATTGATTGATAAGTGGAAATGTAAATGTGAAATGCATGACACGGGGCCCGAAAGGGTATGCCCGGAGTGACACGGGGCCCGAAAGGGTATGCCCGGAGTGACACGGGGCCTATATGGCATGCCCGGAGAATGAACGAATGATTAAAAAGAATAAGATGCATATGATAAATGTAAATGATACTTGGGTTTTTTTTAGACATTTTGGGTATTTGTGAAGTATTGTGAATGAAATGTTCGTGTAAATGACTGTGTTTTGAGGGGGATGAACCCATGACATGAAATGTAGTGGTTATGAGAAAACTTATGGATATTTTGGTTCCACTAGATCTTTGAGGTATCTCCTAGACACCTAGTGATCAAATTCATTTATCTTGGTCCATCTTAGCTTATTCATTCACGTGCATCTTTCAATCTCTATACCCTTAGTGTTAGTAGAAATGTTTCCTACAAGCTAGTGAGCTCACCCTATCTTTCCCAGGTACACAGCATGGAGCATGAGATCGAATGCTTGGAGTGTGATTGCATGCCATGAAGATTTTATGATTTCGAAGTTATTTTCTCATCTTCATACTAAGTACATTTTTGGAAGATGATATTGTAACTTTAATTTCTCCAAGATTTTTTTTTTGACTATTTCAACTTATGTAATAACTTTAAGACTCTTTTGTTATTTTTTGCATTGGTAAGGGTACCCTTGAGTAGCAGCTCATTGTACTTTGACTTTGATTTTCTATGGAAAATTGTTTGACCTTGTCATCGATCCTATGTGGATTTTATTTGTATTCGGCTTATTGAAATTGAGGGCGTGACACGTATTACACCACAACAGAAACTTTGAAAAATCATATAGAATTCTACATAACTTGGATCGAGACGAGTTCTATATCAAAGTTGCTTAGCTTTTCAAGATCTACAACTTTTGAGTTTTGAGTTTCTCCTAAATCGAATCAAAAAATGTCTGAAATTGACGAACATAATACAGTACATGAAAATCCGAATTTTTCAACTCAAACTTTTACTACCCATTCAATAATGATCTACTTTTCAGTGTACAAATTTTTTACACTTCTCCACATACACACTAAAAAAACCAGTAACTAAAGTAATGGTTAGGTTTAGAATTCCCTAGGGTGAATCTTGTGGCTTGTCAATTGACTAAAGATGCGAATGAGTGGTGGGATTCAGTTTTGGCACTTAGGAAGGATACACGAAAATTGGAAAGGTTGGCACGGGGTGTAGAAGAACCGAATGTTGAGAACATGACGTGGGCCGAATTTGAGGCAATTTTTGAAGCCCAATACTTTCCGGAATCGCTCAAGGACCAATTTAGGGACCAATTTGAGAACTTGAAGAAAGGGGACGCGCCTATTTTGGAGTACTCCATGAGATTCCAACAACGATCTCGTTTTTCACCGGAATTGGTTAACACCGAGGAGGGAAAGTGTAAGAGATTTTTGAAAGGGTTGGAGGATCCACTTAGGAGCCTAGTGATCGCATCACGTTGCAAGACTTTTGCCGAGATGGTAGAGACGGCTAGGACGCTTGAAGTTTCGAGTGGGACATCGAGTGGGACGAAGAAGGAAGTAGCTAGGCCAGCACAAACCACCGTTAGTGCATCGTCGGGCCATTTTGGGGGGCAAGGGCATAAGAGGTCTCGAGATCAATTCCAAGCTTTGCATAGCCAATCGAGTATTTGGGTACCATCTTCTTCAGGCTCTCGGGGTGGTTCAGCTCGACCACCGTTGGTATGCCACCAATGTAACCGTGTCGGTCACGTTCGTGCCTATTGTCCTTTTCTTCTGGGTCCTCATTCTCAGGGCACTCAATTTTCGGGCACTTGCTTTACTTGTGGGAAGACGAGTCATATTGCAAGAAATTGTACATGGGGAGGTGGAGCACGTAGTGCGTCTGGATTTGTTCAGCAGTCGAGGGGTGGTCACAGTTTCAGTAGGGGTTCACATGGACAGTCTCAGTACAGGCAGGGTGCGACCGGGCATGGTCAGCAGCTTATTGAGCGGGGTGCGAGTTCTTCGACACCGAGTCAGGGTTCCGTTCATAGGGGTGGACACACACATAGTCAGACAGTTTCGAGGAGAGCCTATCATATCACTGCTTCCACACCTTTGCCACCACCGCCACCACCTACGGCTTCTCAGGTTCCGAAGACTTCGGTTGTGAGGGGTACGTTTTTCCTCTTCAACTCCTTTGCTAAAATCTTATTTGATTCGGGCGCATCGCATTCGTTCATTGCTTCTTCATTTGTGGGTGCGTTGGAGTTAGAAACCGATAGTTTGCATCCTCCATTGTTCGTTGACACACCATTGGGCGGTAGGGCACCACTTGACCGTATTTGTCGAGGTTGTGAGTTAGTCATTTTGGATCGTCGATTTGTGTTTGACTTTATCGTGCTAGACATGTCCGGGTTCGATATCATTTTGGGTATGGATTGGCTATCCACCTATCACGCTACCATCGATTGTTATAAGCGTCAGGTCCACATTTATACGACGGAGGGAGGATGTTTCGAATTCTTTGGGGAGCGTCGGGAACCAATTGAGCCGTGCTTGTGTGATCCGCGGGAAAGGGAATCTATTTCATGTTTATTGGCTAGTTTGACCCTAGATGAGGACTTATCTATTCGCGGGGAATTGCCAAGGGTAGTTTGTGATTTCCCGGATATATTTCCGGAGGAGTTACCGGGATTGCCACCCGATAGGGAGATCGAATTCGCAATAGACTTATTACCAGGCACCACACCAATATCTATGCCTCCATATCGCTTTGCACCGGCCGAGTTGAGAGAACTCAAAACGCAACTTCAAGAATTACAAGATCTAGGCTTCATTCGACCGAGTATGTCACCATGGGGAGCACCGGCTCTATTTGCGCAAAAGAAGGATGGGTCGCTTCGCCTATGCATAGATTACCGTAAGTTGAATCGAGTTACTATTAAGAACAAATACCCAATGCCTAGGATCGATGATTTATTCGACCAACTCCGGGGTGCCACGTACTTTTCTAAGATTGATTTAAGGTCCGGGTATCACCAATTGAGAGTTCGCCGTGAGGACATTCCTAAAACTGCCTTTCGCACTTGTTATGGCCATTATGAATTCGTAGTCATGCCTTTTGGCTTAACCAATGCACCCGCTACTTTCATGGACTTGATGAATCGAATCTTTCAAGCCTATCTTGATCGCTTTGTGGTCGTTTTTGTTGACGATATTCTTGTGTATTCTCCTTCTGAGGAAGATCATCATTCTCACCTCACTATTGTTCTTGAAATCTTGAGAGAGCACCAATTGTATGCTAAACTTAGTAAATGTGAATTTTGGTTGTCCGAGGTGAAATTTTTGGGTCATGTGGTATCGAAAGATGGGGTGTCCGTGGATCCGGGGAAGATTGAGTCGGTATTGAATTGGGAGCGTCTGAAGAGTGTCTTCGAGATTCGGAGTTTCTTGGGTTTGGCCAGGTATTACCGTCGTTTCGTACTAGATTTCTCTCGTTTAGCGGCTCCGATGACTAGATTAACTCGTAAAGGGACGAAATTCGTGTGGGATGAAAAATGTGAGGCGGCGATTAATGAATTAAAGAAGCGTTTGACCACCGCACCGATTCTAATTGTACCCGAGCGTGGACTTGGCTACTCTGTTTATTGTGATGCTTCACGGGAAGGACTTGGGTGCGTTTTGATGCAAAATGGGAGAGTGGTAGCGTACGGTTCACGGCAATTGAAGGATCACGAGCGTAATTACCCGACTCATGACTTAGAACTTGCGGCGATTATCTTTGCTTTGAAAAGTTGGAGGTATTACCTCTATGGTGAAAAGTTTGAAGTATTTTCGGATCATAAAAGCTTAAATTACTTATTTTCACAAAAAGAGCTTAATTTGCACCAACACCGCTGGATGGAGCACATGGAGGATTATGATTTCGAATTGCAATATCACCCGGGAAAAGCGAATGTGGTAGCGGATGCGTTAAGCCGAAAACCGACACAATTGGCGAGTTTAGCTATCGATGAGTGGAAAATGATGAAGGACTCAGGGTTTTACGCTTTGCATTGTGAGGAGGTCCGTGAGGGAGTAACCTTGTGTAATTTGACAGTCCAATCGACTTTATCTAACCGGGTTATTGAAGCTCAACAAGCAGATGAAGAAGCGGGTAACTTTCGGGTCAAATTTCTTAGCGAGGACGCACCGAATGGGTGGATGATTCACGCCGATCAAAGTCTACGTTTCAAAGGGAAGCTATTCGTACCTATTGCGTGTCGGGATGACATTTTGCGAGAGTTTCACCATTCACCGTTAGCCGTGCATCCGGGTGGGACGAAAATGTATCATGATTTGCGTAGGCAATTCTGGTGGCCAGGGATGAAACGGGACGTAGCTATTTTTGTATCGCGGTGTCTTACGTGCCAACAAGTAAAAGCAAAGCATCAACGACCGGCAGGAGAACTACAACCATTACTTGTAGCCGAATGGAAGTGGGAGAATGTGACCATGAATTTTGTGACGGGTTTACCGAGATCACCGAGGGGGCATGATGCCATATGGGTTATAGTTGACCGATTCATTAAGAGCGCTCACTTTTTGCCGATTCAAGTCACCGATACGGTTAAGACACTTAGTCGCTTGTACATCCGAGAAATTATTCGACTTCACCAGATTCCGGTATCAATTGTGTCCGATAGAGATCCGCGTTTTACCGCTCGTTTTTGGCAAAGTTTGCAAGCCGCGCTTGGAACGAATCTTTTGTTTAGCACCGCGTATCATCCATAAACCGATGGGCAATCCGAGAAAACAATTCAAATTCTAGAAGACATGCTACGAGCTTGCGCGTTAGACTTTCGAGGTAATTGGGAGGATCACTTACCGTTAGTCGAGTTCGCCTACAACAATAGTTACCAATCGAGTATTGAGATGGCGCCTTATGAGGCTTTATATGGTAGGCCGTGTAGATCGCCGGTGTGTTGGACCGAATTGGGAGAAGCAACGCTAATGGGGCCCGAGTTGGTAAACGAAACCGCCGAGAACATGAGATTGATACGCCAAAGGCTTAAGGCCGCGCAAGAAGCAACAACCGAGAAAGTCAAAGTGATTCGTCAACGCTTGTTAACCGCTCAAAGTCGCCAAAAGAGTTATGCCGACCGCCGGAGACGTCCGTTATCTTTTGAAGTGGGGAATCATGTGTTTCTCAAAATATCACCGCGTCGGGGCTTGACACGTTTTGGGAGAGGGGGTAAGTTATCACCACGATATATAGGACCGTTTGATATTATCGAGAAGATTGGAGAGGTTGCTTATCGGTTGGCGTTACCACCACGGTTATCGGGGATTCATGATGTCTTTCACGTTTCGATGCTAAAGAAATATGAACCGGATCCGTCACACGTGCTAGAGTGGTCTGAATTAGAGCTTGAGGCTGACGCTTCTTATAGAGAACAGCCGATACGGATCATGGATACGCGGGAGAAAATTCTAAGGGGTAAAACTATTCTATTGGTCCGGGTGTTATGGAATAATTTTGGGAGCGAAGAGTCGACATGGAAAAGAGAGGATGAGATGAAAGAGAAATATCCGGAGTTGTTTAAAAATTGATCAATGTGAGTACGTGATCTAGATATTGCATTTTATTTATCATGGTGTTTAGTGCATATTGCATATCATGCAAGAGCATGTAGGGGATGGGAGTGCATTGTTATTTCAAATTTTGAGGACAAAATTTTCTAAGGAGGGTAGAATGTAAGGACCCGTGTTTTTATATAATTTTCTAGAAATAATGTTAGGGAGGTGTGAGGAAATGAAAATAGAGTAATAGAGGGTCAATGTAAAGTTAGTGTTGCATTTTGAGTCTTTGTGAGATGCATTATGGACATGAGGAATGTAAGTGCATAAGAGGAGTATATATATATATATATATATATATATATATATATATGTAATGTATGACTGATTTTAGGCTATACTTGTATTAGTCAATTCACTCCATCGCTCACATAGGGCCAAACATTCAACCGTGATTCCCTCCTCGGGCATGTGATCACCAGCCACCAGGGCAACCTTTTTCTAATGTCAAAAGAGTTGGTAATCTAAACTCTCAATTTGAGTTGGTTCAGTTCAGATCTAACCTTTTTGCTGTTATACAGTACAGTATTAGTTTTAGAGTATCGAGAATCCCTTTTTCTTTTCATCCTTTTTTTTATTAAGTACTCATTTTTATATACTACGTAGGTTTTTTTTTAGTACAACTATAAGACCAATATCCTCTCAGCTCTTGGAAGTTGTGAGGTCTACCCAAAAAGCTAAACAATTTTTAACATCTCGTTTTGTGCAAGTAAAAATTATGATAAAAAATTGGTTTTTTGGTTTATTTTTTGTCTTTATTCAAAAATTTTAAGTTTGACTAATAATTTTATATTTTTTAGATTCATCTCATCGAGACAAGTCAAAAAATCGACCGAAAACTAAAAAATACAAAAAAAAAATTGAATAAAGACAACCAAAAAAAATAAAATAAAAAACCAATTTTTTGGATTTAGTCAAAGGAGACCATGGAGATCTACTACCTCAATCCCTTGTCCTCAATATTAAGAGAGTGTTCTACTAAACTGGTTTTTTGAAAAAAAAAATTAATTTTTTACGATTTTTTATGTGATGTATTGTGAGAGAATGACCTGTCTTGGTTTTAGAAAAAAACTATTTTTTGTTAGTGGAACACCCCTTAATACTAAGACACAAGTTAATTTTCAATAAAATTATGAGTTCAAAAAATCCGTGAACGGCTTTAAAATAAGGGATCTATTTGATCTTCTTTTATTTTTATCGAAACTTTTATTTACTCGTATTTATTAAGTGTCGATACTACAAACTATTAAGAGAGAAACGTCATACACTAAATTCCAAACGCCTTTTTTTTTTATCAGGGAAAGAAATTTTATTCCCTAAATTCCAAACGCCTACAAACAAAAAGTAACGGCAATGAAAAAAACCCAACAAAAACTAACCGACCAAGTTCAATTTAAGCTTGCAAAACTCATTTACTTTTTCAACAGAGCAGTACTTCCTCCATTCCGTAAACTTAATCCTTTATAAAATTATGTACAATTTTCAAGTTAAAAAATACTAGTAATATGCTTATAGAAATATTTTTTCTTGTAATATGAATTTTATTTGATGTTTTCGATGAGATCTTTTGAATGGTGCAAAATAAAAAATGAAAATCTCGATACATAAATTTTTAATTTTGAAAATTGAATGTAATTTTATAGGAGACCAACTTTATGAGACAGAAATAGTAGTACTTTTCCGTCACTGTGACATGCAAACTTGTTTTATACATGCCAAGAATTGTTTTTGCAATCATCAGGATTTCTCATAATTGACTCTAAAAACTTGTTAAAAATATAAGGAAACGAATGTTGACAGATTCTTTATATTGAATACAAATGTATTCGGAACCGTTTAATAGAAGGAATATAAACTCTACTACGGGGTGTTTTGGAGCTTCATTTGTAATTTTTTGACTCTTTAGCTTTTTATATTATAGTCAAAATATATTTTGAATTTGGGAAGATTAGTGTTTGATAGATATATACAGAATATATTTTGTAGATTTTTTTGTTCGTCTAAATGGGAAAAATGGAAAATGAAGAGTAAAAAAACTCTCTCAACTTATTTTTGACTTCTTTTCTCTAAACTCAAAAACCAAAAACTTATTTTCATAGAATGAGTTTTCGCAATGGTGCGCCAAACACGTAAACACAAACGTAGAAAATACAAAAAATAAGTAGCCAAACTCCTACATCATGCAACTAAAGTCCACATTGAATAAAGAGTTCAGACTTCAGATACAGAGATGACAAAATTATAAATAAATAAAAAAAAAAGTTATACGGTAGATATCAGCAGGTAAAAAGATTTCCTCAGGACTACAAAAAATCAGAAGAAATATGTGAAGAAAAAAAAAAAAGAAAAGGGACCCTGAAAATTTACAGTGGGGACAAAATGACAAAAAAGGGCCCCCCAAGATGCTGCCCCCGTTTTTGTCAACTAGCTTCACGTGAATCATATACCCGACAAACTTCATACAAACAAAAAGAAGAGGAGCCTCAAAAAGATGCGTGAGCACCAGTAGAAGGACAAGAGCTAGCTGCCGACGTCGCATCCTCTACACGCAAAAGACCAGAAAACCAAGAATGATTAGGGGCAAAAGTGGAAACCAGTAACCGGTTACCGGAGACGGGGACGACGAAGAATCGGCCTTTTCGACCTGTATGGAGTCGACGGCGAGGGGCATGTTCTCCTGGTCGGGGCTGCAGGTGTTCTCGCGGGGAGGGTGCGCACTGTACATGATGGCGCGGAGGACGGCGGAGACGGTGGGGATGTACGCCGTCTTGTTACGGGCTAGAAGCCACGTCAGACCCATCAGCTGGCAGTCCCTGTCGAACATCTTGGTTGCCCTGTCACCCTCTTCTACGCTTCCGTTTTTGCCTTCGCCCTTCAACTGTAATACGATAATAAAAACCAAACACAACACACAAGGGGCATTTTTTAGACAAATTACATATCGAACCTTTCTGACGCTGAAAAATGCATGAAAATGAATCGACAAAGTTTAAGGAATGGCACCGGGACGGATTTTGCGATACCCAAACCCTAAAAATTACAACATGGCCTGAATCCAACCCCGACCGGGTACTTCAATTCCCGACGCAATACACACGCATATTTGGATGCGTATCATATGTTGCGCCTGATGAAATTGTCATTTTCTTTGATTACGAAAAAGGTTATACGGCCGATTTGTAAAGGATTAGTATTATACTGACGACTTTACACTGTTTTGCGCAACAGGAAAAAGTGACCCTTTGATGGGACGTTATCTTCTGTCCATGTGCAAGTGCCACTCTATCACTAGGCAATAATCACAAACTAAAATGACCATAAACCCCAGTCCCATACATATATATACTCAATTTTAATCAGGCCATTTCAGAAATTAAAATTAAAAACTTTTAATCAGGCCTTTTTAATGGGAATCAGTTCAATTTTAGCAGAAACAGCAATGTTTGTACCAGAAACAACAATTTTATTCTACTTTAGAAACGAAAAAAAGAAAGAAAAGTGGACCTAAAAAAGCCGGCACAAAAAATGAGCAAACAAGAACCAGAATAAGTGAGCAAAAGTTGATGAAGGGTATTTCCGTCAAACATGCAACAAAAAAATGACCCACATGAATCGGAAAACATACACTACCTTTTGCAAAGCTCCAAGGCACTTAGTACAACCAGCGTAGGACGAGTTCCGGCAATTCCGTTCCAGATTCTTCACGGCGGCAGTCGGCGTCGCATTCCTCGTCCCCGTCACATTAAACGCCGCCGGACAGCTCAACGAGCTGATCTGGTGCAGCCGAATCCCACAGAAGCATAAAACAGCGTCGCACGTAGCATTGGGCTGGGGAATCCGTATATTCCGACTCGCCAGCGAGTTCTGCAGCGAGTTGACGCACTTCTGCGAGTCATCCGGCATCATGGGAAGGTCAGACGAGGCCGGCGCAGCCGATGCCGAGACCTCGAGTGCTGAACGGGCGTGTGCGGCGAACAACCATGCGGCTAGAACCGGGCAGCAGCGGCTCCGGTCGAGGTTGTGGCTGCAGGCGGCTTTGACGCCGCCGAAGAGCTCGTCTGAGAGGTCGAGGCGGCATGTTTGGGCTTGGGTTTGGACCGGGAAGGCTGGGACGGTGTTCGGAGTGGGGTTGTTTCCCGGTTGGAGGGGTTGTGCCGGTTCGGCGAGTAAACTGGCGAGGGAGCTGTGGACGAGGAGTGATAAAATGGAAAAATAGAAAAACGAACCGACAGGTATATTTTCCATTGGTGTGTGCATTTGGAATTCAATGCGATTCCAGCGAGTAAGAAGGGGGGAAATGTTGGGAGATTATGTGGGGATTTGGGAGGTGAAAAGAAGGGCTCTTCGATGAAATTACGTGTTTTTTTTTTGCTTGGCCGTGGATTTATAATTTGGAGGCTTTCTTGGAGGGGTTTCTCTCACTATAGACGATAGGGGTGGACTATGATTGAAAGGCTGGAGACACACAGAGAGAGAGAGAGAGAGAGAGAGAGAGAGAGAGAACCAGAGGGTGGGAAGGGATCTCTCTCGATTTATGGGGAGAAAATACGCTCCAAGTTAAATTTTAAAAAGTTTACCAAAATAGCGAAATATATACTCCATTTGTCCCAATTTGTTTACTCGCTTTGAAAAATGTGTATTTTTATAGATGTTAAAAAATATACTTTTGTATAATATTTTTAAATTTTTTACTCCAAATTAAAGTACTCAATGAGTACTTTAATTTGGTATAAAACAAATTAAAAAATAATATAGAGAAATATATTTTGTAGAGGTTTGAAATTGCACGTATTCCCATTGTGAGTAAACAAATTGGGACGGAGGGAGTATATTTTTTCAAATTTGAAAATGCAGTATTCTATGGAGATTTAAAAGGAGATAGAAGGGGTAGAACTGTGAAAAATGACAAAAGCTAAAAACAATTGATTTTTGCACCCTAAAATTTAGGGGTAATTATACATTCATCCGTTTTTTTTTATATCACATAAATTTTCATCTCTCTTACTTTATGGGATTATGTTTTTATCCTCTTATAATGTGATTTATTATTATTACCCTTTCATGAATATATATATACACACACACATACATACGTATATAGTACTCCATCTATCTCATTTTAAATGTTCATCTTTTTATTTTGAAATGTCCCAAAATAAATGTTCACTTTGTATAAATATGAGCATCTCTAGTGCACTACCTAAAAAATATTTGCTAAATTGTACACCTAAGCAAATGTGAGACCATATTTTGCGTGCTAAGAACTTAATTAGGTAGCTAACAAGAAATGCACTTTAATGGAGCTCTTTAAAAGTGTTCATTAACTTTTAATTATTTCCTTTCTCTCTCCTCTCTCTCTCTCTCTCTCTCCTTAAAATTATTATCTCTCTATCTCTCTCCTTTAGTCTCTTCCCAAATTTAGGTAGTCACTTAAGGTACTTTAGGTAGTGAGGGATGTCACCTACGATTTTATGGAATCAATTTTCGTGCACTAGAGATCATTTTTTTAGTTTTTTTTAGGTAGTGCACTTTAGAGGACATTTTTAGGGAACTCTTTTAGTTAGTGCACTAGAGATGCCCTAACCATCAAAACACACCAATTTTTCAATTTTACCACTAAAAAGTACTCTTTTCATTCCAAATTGATTTGACAGTTTTTGATATTTACATCATTCTTAAATTGACAATATCTTTCAACATATAATATTTTTTATAATTTTGAAAACTTTGTATAATAGAATAAATTGAAATCTATCAAACAAGATCCATATTACATATTTTTTTAGATCAATATTGAAGGATATAAACAATTTAAATACATTTAATTGACTTCATAGTTTTTAAGGTTACTTTTGGAAATTTAGAGCACAAATTTTAACTTCTTAAAAAGCTTGATTTCCTGTAAATGACATTTAAATTGGGACAGAGGGAGTATGAAATGGAGCCTTCCAAAAATACAGTTCCTTCTTTTTAGGAAATAAGGAATTTTTGAAATTTTGTCAGTTACTTATTTTATGGAGGGCAAAAATTTTGCTTTTGATCCTCTTGCATAAAATCACGGAATGATGAATGATTCTCTTTCCTAAATCTACGAATTTCAAAAAACACATAGGTTCAAAATTCTTCAAAATTAGAGATGATTTTGTTTCCAAAACTTTAGGTAACTGTGCACCGAAATTTATGACATGATGAAATTCAAAGTAGTGGGACATTCTTTGTTACCATTATTTCGATATTATTGGATAACTCTTTGACCATATTTTCATTGGAAATGAAATAAACCATGTCAACAAATAATATTTACCATATTCTTTTTGCTATAGGATTCAATTTTTTACCATATTTTCCTTGAAAAACTAATTAACCATGTAAACAAACAAATTTCGCTATAACCATTTACCATTGACTTTGAGTACATATATTTACCATGAACAAATCACATAGGTTACATTTACCATTATTTATGAAAGTCTTCCACAATCATGGTAAAATACTTGAATATTATTTATATCTATTTTACACATCAAAATTAAATCGATAAAATTTAAAATAGTTAGAATGTTGACATTTTAGGAGGTTTGGAGGAGTGCGGATGATCCTTTTTCTGACCTGATTACCTTGATTCCAAATTTAGGATGACGTTATTTTAGGAAGGTTGAAGAAATGGGAATTTGTTTTCCTATCTGGTTATATAATTACCGAAAATTAGGGATTCTATAGGCAAAGAATTTTTGGATGAAAATATAAAGAATTTTGGATGAATTAAAACATAATGAAAAATCTTTGTCTGTAGGTAAAGATTTTTTTTAAAGTTTTTATCCAAAATTCTTTATGTTTAATGACTTAAATGGATCTGTTTTAGCATTTGACTTGAGCCAGTTATCAAAATTCTACAAATTAACGTGTTAGGGTAACACAAAAATTTATGTCTTTTTCAGAGCAGCCAGAGACAACATCATTGAGTGAGAGAGATACGCCTGCTCTAGTTTTTTGCATCTTGTAGTTCAATCTTAGTACTCTTCCAAGTATTCTCCAAGGAGATTGAATCACCTTAAATTTGTACAATTTAGTTTCATTCGGAGGATTTTCGGAAGGGTAATTGGAAGGCTTGAGGATTCGAGGCAATAGTAGTCTAGCATGGGGTACAGTGAACGAGGATTCAACTATCGTTCTTGAGTCAATTGTGAGGATCTAAATTGTGTAGTAAGTGTGATTGCAACCGTACAAATGTTTTCTATAGTGCTAAGTGCTTGATTCATTCCTGTGTTTTTTTCCTGTGTTAGGGTTAAGGTGTTCTTTGTGTTTCTGATTCATTACCTACTTTTTGATTTGTGGTTGTTTGGCACCAAAGTAGGAATTTTAAAGAGCATGCTTGACGAGAAGATGAACCCACTAAACATCCTTGCTTCAAACCTTTGAAATTCTACAAAAAGACAACTTGGCTATCTCCACTCTCATGTTGTGAATAAAAACAGTGTCATTATGATGACACTCAATCTTCCTCCTTATCTGCATGATGGCATTAAAAAGATTAGATAAATATAGACAAAATCATAATTGTGTTTTAAAACCAATTTCACTGCTTCTTAAATTGCATGAATTTCTGTTTTGATAGGGCTATTGCTATATGTTGATATGGAATGTTGCACAATGAGGGTTCCATTGGGGAGACTAGCTGTAAATCATAGGTCACTCCATCCATTTCCTTCTTTCTAAGCACCGTCCACATGAAGAATGCATGTTCTTTGATTAGTCCATGAATCAGGATATGATTTTAAAATAAGATAAGGAATCTTGCAGGAAGATGATGGAATTTGATTGGCTTTCATTGGCCAGAGAGAAGCCCTTTGGAACCAATGTGTGCTATCATTTGCCATAGATAGAACAACATCTCTTCGGAAAGCGATATTCGAGAAAGCTTAATTATCAATTTCAAGGAAATAATAATAGCATTTCAAGTGCATTCTAAATATATGCGAGAAATAGATGAATTACATTTGAGCCAAATAAGTTTACAGAACTAATGTGAGGGAAGATTTTAGGTACTCCCAATGTCTTCATTCGCTGGTCATCTTTTACACTTTTTGTTATCCCCAAAACATTTTTTCCTTTCCCAAAATAATGAGCAGAAGTTGACCTATATTATCATTGCAGACAATTCAATAATAGTGTTTCAAAAATAAAATTCACGAATAATATACGATGACTATAGTTATAATATCCTCATAATAAGTTGGAATCTTAAGAAAAAAAACCAATTAGTAACATCAACGAGAGATTAATATTGTTTAGAGTAAGGGAAAAAGTCGATTTGTCAAAAAGTAGGAAATATTTCTGCATTTTATTGAAAACCTAGGGATCTCGATGCAATTTACCCTTTGTGGTTTTAGGAAAGGCAAGAAGAAGGGTAAGTTGAGGATGGGGCCAAGGGGAAGAGAAAGAGAGTGTTGATGGGGGAAGGATGTTTGGAATTTTGTCTTTTTTCCTTTTAATCCAACATCATCCACTGGACTAATATCAAAGTGTGTCTCCAATTTAGAGAAATCTCGGAGTTGTTTGGATTGATATTTTTTATATTTTTATTTTTATATTTTTGCATTTTGAGTGGAAGTACTGCGCGAAAATGAGCTTTTGGTTTTAGGGTTTAAGGAGGAGAAGTGAGAATTATGGGTAGAAGAGCTTTTTGACTTTTTATTTTTCTCTTTTATCATTTTGATTAACAAAAAGATTTACAGAATATCCTTTGCATATATCTCACGAATACTACTTTTATTGCAAAATACATACTGTACTCATTTGCCAAACAATAACACTTAACAAATTCATAATACTTGCCGTAACCTAAAAAGTTAAAAAAAATGTGACCGGCAAACACCCCCTTCACTGTCCTTCCTTAGCAGGCTAGCAGGAGTGATAAACCCACACTCCCTTAGCGCTGGCAAAAAAACAGTTCCCGGTCAAATGGGCAGTTCAAACAAAGAGGGCCACTTTCTGACCACGAAACTGTGATTTTTCATTTTATTTTTTTTAAAAAAAAAAAGCAAAATCAGTTCAATTATAAGTACTAGCAAACAGGGCATGTATCTTCTGTAAATATTAGTAGTACAAATTAAACGATTTCGATCATCACAATTGAACAAACAAACCCCCTAACGACTAAAACTTGACGATTAGTCCTCTTTTATTAACTAGGCAAGAGTTCCCTGTTAGGTTTGAAGCCTATTCAACTGGGAAACAAATCGGATATATGTCGCCGATATGCAGGCCGGCTTTCAGCATGAAGCCTTTCTTCGAGTGTTTCGCACAGGGCCGGGCTGGCTCACGTGGAGGGCCATTCTAACGGTTCGCAAAATAGGGAATATAATCTTCTGGCCGGTAAATGCAGTCAAGTCTTCTACATTTTATATGGAAAAGAATTGTACTAAAATATACTCCTACACAATAGTTCACACCAATATAAGAAAAAGATATACAATTTTGTGGCATTGGGAAAGGAGGGGCATCTTTGGAATTTAACGTTACCCTGTCAAACTCTTTTGAAGCAACCGTATGTGCATGACTCAATCATGTGTGGTGGTATTAGGTATGTAGCTTTCTTCCTCCCTCAGAAAAGAGTCGTGCGTGACAGCCCATATATAAAACCAAACCTTTTTTAAACTAGCAATTTATCTTCAGAGTAATAAAGAAATTAAGAGTTGGTTTGGGTGAATTGGGAAAATTGATTTTTTGGTTTTATTCTTATTCAATTTTTTTTTACATTTGTTGGTTTTTGGTCAATTTTTTATTATTTTTTGTCTTTATTCCCAAAACTTTAATTTTGGCTAATAATTTTATACTTTTTAGATTCCTCTCATCGAGACAAGCCAAAAAACCACAAAAAATCGACTGAAAACTAACAAATGCAATTTTTTTTGAATAAGGACAAAACTCAAAAAACCAATTTTCCCAATTCACCGAAACCAACCCTAATAGAAAGAAGATTTGGGTGAAACTTCGGAGTTTGGACTTCTATTCACTCTTTTTCTATGACCAGATGTCCAGACCAACTTACACGCAGTTTGACTAATTTTTAGACTTTAAAGTTAACAACTAGAGCGGTCCAAAGGTTTGGCCTTCGTGAAATTCTAACATGTGACCATACGAAACATATTTACTTTCTGTTTTCTCATGCTCACTTGGCTAAACCGCAAAAGATTTGGAAGAGGTATTCTTTGGAGCATCTTGAAGGGCCTTATTCAACTAAAACTTGAAAAGCCATAAAGCCAGTTCATTGCGATTCTCGAGGCTAATTAATCTCTCACAATACATTATATAAAAAGTCGTGAAAAGTCAAAAAGTAAAAAAACACCCTTAGTGTAACACCTCTTAACAAGTGCAGAAATTATTCCTTATTTTGGACTTTACATGCAACAGTACACTTTAAATTTTCATACAAAATGCTGAATGTAAAAACTACTTAGCTACTCTAATGATTAGTACTCCAAGATAAATCCAACCAAAGATCCATTTTATACATTTGGGTTGTGTTGCAACTGAATTTGTTTAGTCCCCTCAAAGCCACGCTGAGAAAAAGCGCAACGTATAGCTTGAAAGGTCCATTCTAAGTTTGTTTTCTAGACTTTATTCGAGGGGGTTTATTCGGCCTTGTTCTCCAATAGATTTTAGGTAGATTTTTATTAAAATCTCATAAAATAAGCATTTTATGGAGAAGTGATAAAATGAAGTTGTTTTCTCAACCGATAAAATGTAGTAGTTTTCCTATATGTTTTAGGAGGATTTTATGAAAATCTCATAAAATGACTTTTACATTTTTTGTGTTGAGATTGAAGTGTCATAAAATATGAGATTTTATGAGCCTAAAATCTATTGAAGAACAAGGCCTTCGATAAGTTTACTTACTTCTCTTTTGCAAGTGATTGTCGTGGCTAGTTGATCGTAAAGTACTGGAGTATTAGTTAGATTCTAGTATTTTATTTTAAATTTTAAAATTTCTGTGAAATTCGTGGGCAATTTGTTTAATGTCTAAGGCTAAGTTTGGCTAAAAAAGCCAACTTAGCTTTTTGTTTCGTCTTTATTTGATTTTTTTTTTACATTTGTTAGTTTTGCATCGATTTTTTGAGTATTATTTGTTCGTCTCGGCGAAATAAATCTAAAAAGATAAAAGATTATGACCAAGACTTTCAATTTTTTGAATTAGATCGAAAAAAGTGACTTTTTGACTTACTTGTCTGTATTCAAAAAAATTTAAGCTTCAGTCATAATTTTATATTTTTTTTATTCCTCTCGCCGAGACAAACCAATAATATACAAAAAATTAGTGCAAAACTAAAAAATACAAAAAAAAATTCAAATAAAAATAAAACAAAAAGTCCGCCAACTTTGTTTTCCAAAACAGGCCTAAGTAGTAAGGAGGCATGGTGTTTCATCTTTCATGCTTCAGTTAGTAGCACGATCTGTACCTGTTCTTAGTTAAAGCTCTTATCATCCCCTCAATGATTCCGAATGGATTTGTAAAATGACCCAACATAAAATGTACAGAGAGCTCTAAGGAACCCACTTTTGAGTTTCACACAAGTGATTTAAATCGTTCATTATTCTTACAATATTTTTTTGAGAGGCCTTTGTAAAATTTCAGCTCAATCAGACGGTTATAAGTGGTTCAACCAAAGTCTCACTATTTCGAACAATTCAGATAACTCTTGTAGAACTCGAAAATAAATGCCCAAACAGATTCCGTACATTTTATGTGCGGATTGTTCTGTACCCGTAGGTTTATCCTTGTAAAATTGGGGAATGGAGAATGAAGATAAACATAAAAGTCAAATCAAACAAAATAATTGCAGCAAAAAGTGTCCTTTACAAATCCCAACCCCCGTTTCGCTCCCTTTACCTTTTCTTTAACCATCTTTTCTGGTTTCTTCGCTCTCTCCTTTGGTGTCTGTGCTGGGTTTCCTTGTATTATTAGTACCAGTACACAAGAAAGGGTTTAGTTTTGCAAAAATGCTAGAGTCACACACATTCAACTACATACTCTCTCACATGTGGTGAGATCTACTCGGTGGGTCCCATCCGGTGAGACATACCACATGTGAGAGGGTGTGTGGTTGAATGTGTGTAGCTTAGTTTTGAGCCATGCTACTGTAAGCCCAATAGGCCAAGCTTTCTTTGATTTGACAAATTCATGCCCAAAACATATACATTTGGGTGTATAGTATTTTTTATGGCACTGTAATCTTCGTTATTTATTTTTATAGTGTCTATTTTAGGTGTGAAAAAGGAATCGTAGCAATATTTATTTTTATTTCGAGTGCAATAGTTTTTTAGTCAAAGACGGATTGCTCATTTTGAAGACAAAGATTGGGTCTCGACAAAAAAGGTACTAGTCTCGGTACAGAAACACTGGAATCGTGAAATTGAATTTGGAGAATATGGTGGTAATACAGAAATAATATGGGATTTGGAAGTCATACGGAAGTAATATGGATTTGGAGAATATGGGATTTAGAAATATGCTGGGATTTGGTGATATGTTGGATTTTGGCAGCTATATCATTGGAAATATACAAGGAAAGAAGTTAGATGCTGCAACTTTTTGCTCAAGCATTTCGAGGCCTATTTATTAGCAAAACACTCTGTATGATTTTGCTGGATATTTTGCTCGAGCAAAACAGCCAGCAAAAATGTCCGATTCTGCAACTATAAAATCTCAGCCATTAGGTTGGAAAAACTAGATAGCTACGGTGATAAGAACCCTAATACAAATATTTCCATCTCTCATCACTTTCGGCGGCTAGGGTTTGTGAACCTTGAAGAATTGTGAAGGCTTGTGAACGCCGTGAATTTCAAGATTATCTTCAATGAGTTTATTCTTCGCTAGAAATAATCAATCTCTGAGTAAAGTCCTTTTGTGGAGTTTGAGAGGCGCTTCAAAGTTCTTCAGTGGATTCCGGGAGGCAAATGGAAGGTTTGTCGATTCAAGGCAGCAACGGTCAAAGCACTGGGTGTGGTGAACGAGGATTCGACAAGTAGTTCTTAGGTTCGATTGGTGAGGATTCATGATCGTTGGTAAGATTGCTTTTAACTACACATTGAGCATAGTGTTTTTTATTCCTCCCCGTGGTTTTTACCCGTATTGGGGTTTTTCCCGTATATCTTGGTGTTCTTCGATTGTTTGCTTTCTGTTGTGTGATTGATTGACTTTTTGATTTGTGGGCTGATTTTTTTTGTTAAAAGATTAAAACATAGCAAATTTATAAACCTAGCCAAACTAGAGTTTTTTCAGCTACACTCACATAAGTACATAACATCAGTGCACAGATCCATATGTGGCACTCCGGGTTCTAGGAAAACAATCTGAGCCATTCGTTAATTTGAAAATATTTTTTTTTGAGTGTCCCTTGAAAAAAATTTAGCTCAATTGAACAACTATAAATGCTTGATCCAATCCTTCAATTTCTCTTCAAAAATCATTAAGGGTTTAGGATCATGGATTTTGAATAAAAAATTTGAAGACTGGATCAAGCATTTATACTTATTCGATTGAGCTTAGTTTTTTCTAGGAAACTCGAAAAATTACTCTAAAATTAACAAACGACCCGAAAGTGGGTTCCATTTACTGATATATGTAGTAGCTTTTTTGTTTCAAAACTGATAGGAACACACCCTCTCAACCACTCCCCACCACAAAGTCTCTCACATGTGTGGTGGGGCTCACCCGATGGGTCCCAATGGACCCAACACACATGTAGTTGAGAGAGTGTGTACCTATCATCATTCTTTTTGTTTAGTTTTCCTAACACAAAATGGTTACTTATATTGCGGTGACCAAACCCAAATTAGGTTAGATAGTATAAAAACCTTATATCCAATTCAAAACTAATTGAAAATGGGTGAAAAGGTTCCTTAAGTTACTAATTGATCACCCTATCCATCTCCAAGCAATGTGAGATTGTATTTCTTTTAACATCCCCTTCATATGCAGTTGTATTTGAGGTTTGTAACATGTAGCCTCTTTTTGGGTCCATCATCGTGTAGCCTATTTGGCTATTTGTTATCGTGGGGTGTGGATTGTGAAAGTTTTAAAAGTGTTGGGTGAAATGGGTCTCGCTCTCATATCTTGTTGAAATCAAAATCAATTGATAATGAGTTGAGAGAATCCTAAAGTTTGATCACCCATTCTATCCCAAGCTATGTGAGATTGTATCTTTCTTATAATTAGCAGATAGGGACTAAATTATAGAAGAGAGGGAGAAAGGAGAGTAAAGATGGGCTTTGGGTAACGATCCAGCTTCAAACATAAGTTGAGTTGCAAGAGTAATTGCTCGGTTGCCTATCTCTGCAATTACTAACTGCTAAACGTGTAAAAAAAGAACACTTATCGGAAGGAATAGAGGAGAAGGTAACTATCCAGCTTCTTTGCTGTTCAAACTTTGGCAAATTTGGGCCGCAAGAGTAATTGCACCTCGGTTGTCTATCTCTGTAATTAATTGCCAGATTGTTAAAAATCACTTATTGGCAAGAATAAAAGAGTCTTTTAACATTTTTAAACAATTAAATAACATTTTAGACGTCCAAAATTACAGGAATTGCTCTATGGAAGTATAACCCAAAAGGCTTCCTAATTGGAGATGAAAAGCAACGAGAGAAGTATGGGTTGTTCTTGTTGTGAAGCAAAATCCCAAATCACTCTGGGTACCAAAGTAACAGAGAATACAAGTCTGGGTACCAAATTAACAAAGAATATATAACACCGTCACTTCATGAGCAAGCTTGTTTTTGAGGTTGAATTTTATCCAAAACAGCGTAAAACTAGTTGCAGATAGGGTTTGACAAACAATAAGTCTACATACCCGGAAAAATGACCCTGAAAATGACCAAGAATGGGTGAATCTCATTCCTTGGATGTGTTTTCTTGGTCATTTTTCCGGGTATGTATCACAGCTGTTTGACAAAACCAGTGCATAGCTTCCAATGTAATTTGGTGCCAGGTGCTTTTGCGCGCTTTGCTAAATGTGCACAGGTGACAAACTCACTGTTACTCTCTGATTGTTTTCGTCCCTTTCCAAGCTTATGATCTGCCAAAGCCTGCGTATCTGGGATTTCTATTAAGAAATAAAATGAGTGATTACTTAATATAATGCTGGGCCTCTTCACTCATTGTCAATTGGTTTTGAGTTTGATATAAAGTCTCCATATCTCCCAAATTGTTTCTCTTGTGATTGTTTAAACAGTGAAATGATTTAATTTATGAAATTTTCTTCTCTTTTGCATAATCAATAATTATGTGAGAGAAGTCCTGGGAATTGTTTTCCTGGTAAATTTCACAATGAAGGAATGAAATTAGAACATGCGAAATCATCTTGAACTGCCCTGTTCAGTTGCACGGAGAGTATGAAAAAGAATGGGAAAATCAAATTTCCTATAAGTTTCCTTGTGTTCGCTTAGCAAGAATGTCGTGGGACCCCTACAACTCCACAACTTTTCCTAACGAAAAAAACTTTCCTTCAAAATATATCCCGCTAGAAGGAAAGATTTTACTTTTTCCTATAAGATTCTTTGTCGAGAGAATACTCACAGAGAAACTAATGACTGGATGAACAAAATAAAAATTCTTCTACTCACAGAAAGTTGTCAATATTATTCGCACGGGCTAGAGTTCCGTGAGATTGTCAACCATAAAACAATCGTAGGTATTGGATATCGGTTGATAAGGTTTTGAAAGACAATTACGTTAAGAAAATGAGTTCCGATTGTTTCCAATTTTGATCTTTTCTAACATAGGTCTTTGAAAAACATATCGACATATCGTTCCATTCCCGATAAACATGATTAGTAGGATGACTCAAAGTTTAATAAATCATCTTTTTGCTTTTAATAAATACACCAAAGCAAGTTCTACAGTATTTCACCATCAAAATAAGCTCTAGAAAGCTCCACAAAGGACCCAACAGGATGATTCAGATAGAATCCAGATAAGAACCGGATCCATTTTGATTCCATTTGAACTTTCTTTTTCATTTTCGAACATTATCTTACTTTGTAGTACTATATATAAGACATTGTTTCTAAAATTACATAAAATATTATAAATTATTAGATATAATCATTTAAAAAGTGATACAAACTCTCAAAATGGACTAATAAATTCGAACGGCAGGAGTATTTTTTTTGAACTAGTACTTAGGGGGTGTTCCACTAATGTGGTTTTTTGAAAAAATTGATTTTTCACTGTTTTTTATGTGATGTATTGTGAGAGAATAATATATCTTGGTGTTTGGAAAAAATAGTTTTTTGTTAGTGAAACACTCCTTAGTACATGATGATCCACAAACTTGCCCTAAACTATGAGCCATACCCAAAAGGAAATTAATAATTTGCAAATTATGAAAAAGGGAAAAGTGGGTGAAAAAAGTTTAGAATGATTGAATGGCCCATGGAATCAACTTTTCAAGGCAGGTGATGACAATGGAAACAAAGCAGCTTTCTTTTTGTCAAAATTTTTTTTTTTTTTTTTGTGAAAGTAAAGCGGCTTTCTTTTTGACAATTATTTCAACCACTCCAATTTTTGTATTCCAGAATCTCAGTCGCAAATTATTGGAGCCAGTTATTCCAGAAGTGCACTTACTATTAAAATCCTGATCCATGTCCCTTTTCAATCTGGTGATTATATACTCCACGAAGAATTTCTAATCAATTCTTATGTTCCAGATTTTTCTAAAAGTTTGGCTTTAATTTAAACGAGTAGGGCCCACTTTTAATTATTACATGGTGACATCCGAGGATGAGATATGAATAGTAGGATTAGGAGACTGAACCCATCGAAACATAACCAAAATATGGTTTTAGTTAATAAACTTAAGTTGATCGTCTCATTCGATGACGAATCAATAAAAAAAAAAAAAAAACTAGGAGTTTGTGTGTGATAATTTACCGCTTTTGACCAATATTTAGTGATTCGATCCATTGAGAATTCAAGATGTCCTAATCAGTTTACGTGCAAATTGACTAATTTGTGAGAGATAATACGAGTAGTCTAGTAAAATTCGTGATAAAGTCTTGGATGAGATTATATGGGAAGGAACAGAAATGCAAGGACATTAGAAGGATTACGAGAGATTTTGGAGCTAAGATCTTAGGAGCACGTACGTGGACTCTCCATAATACTATGAGGTAATGGGAAGGATTAGAAATCCGGGGGATTTTCGAAAAATTAGTAGCAATTATAGTATGTGTTATTGAAATAATCAGGTAGAGGAAAAAAGTTGAAAATTATTGTTCACCCAAAAAAAGGAAAATGAAAAAAGAGTTCATTGGTAATAATCCGTTCATTTGAGGCCGTGGGCCTACATGGAACCAATTTCATTTGTCAAACCAATCCGAATTTATTGGTTAATCTTGGATCCATCACGGGCCGATCCAAACATGTAAGTCCAGCAACACCAAAAGCTTGGACTTTTACAAGACCCACCCACCAAAGACTTGGACTACACAGAAACACGGATCCGTGCCCAAATCAATCCCTGTCAAAGAATTTTTATTTTATTTTATTTTATTTTATTTTATTTTTTTGGGTGGGAAATTTCCTTTGCGACAATTTATCAATGCAAGAACGTTGACGAAGCATGACTCGTACATTTAGATGCACAAAGGTGCAGGCGTCAAATTACTGACCATTATTCTGCCGGTACGGTTATCGCGTTTCGGAGACCACATTTGAGTTTGCATTTAATGAGATTCCCAATTTACCCAACGTGTATTTCTCTATCTTTTGTTGCATTTTATTTTTTACTTTTTCCGAATTAGCAAAGTTGCACGATTTTCATCATTTCGCAAACCTTCTAGGTTTTCTATTTAGTTCTCTGGTTGGGATCCCCACCGTGAGAGGGTTCTCCAAATTAGCACACTATCTTTACCCTATCACACTTTTAGCCACAAATTGGAGTATTTCATAAGTTATCCATGTTAGATTTTTAGAAAGTATTAAGTGTAAATGTAGAATTTGCTTACCTATTCAATTACTCGTCGATCTGTGGTTCCCATAAAAGTAGAATTTGCTTAAGACTTTCAGAGGTAGGAAGCGAACTCTGAAAATGTGCCCTTGTGCATTTTTCCATTAGAAAAATCATAATAAAAAATATTAATCAATATATATGAATATATAATATGTAATTCTTATTGGACGTGCCTTACTATTTCAGAGTTCAAATTAAGCAAATAGGAAAGAAAAGACTGTTTTTAACTTTATAAATGTGCATTTAGTTCAAATGATATGTCTTGTTTACTTAAGTTGGGCCTTACATGGGCCAACAATCATGTGTTGGATATTTATTAATTCTGAACCTAACAAACACACACACACATGTAGACTTCAAAATTCAGGGGCCTGTAAAATTGGGCTTTAAATGGAAGGACCAGAAGCCGTCTCTTCCTTGACCTACCCATGATCTGGCTCTAGCCTTTGTATTTCAACAACCGCGTAACTCCTAAGAAAACGTGTTGAATACAAACCTTTTAGGTTTGAAATCTCTCTTGCCAAATGAGTAATTGTAATTTTTTTTCGATATTTCAACAAGCATAAAATTCACCAGAACAATAATAGTTTCAAAGGCGGCTTCGCATTATAAGTCTTGCGAAATATCTTGCCACTATAAAAAAATGTGGCTCAAATGCACAATCCAACATAGAGCAGCCACCATAGGCAAATGTAAGTCAACAACTTCGTCTTTGCACCCCACCATAGGGAAAATTTTGTACGTTCAAATTCTGTAGTCTATTAATTCTTCAAAAATGATGATCAGAAGGAAATAAAAGGGCATATCAAGACAACAACCCACTTTATCTGTGGCATGATTTTCAAAGTTCATCTTTTGAATGAGAATGTTAAATTGAGCAAGTCCTTGTTTGCGTAAGCTTAAGGTGGCAAGGTGTAAGAGAGAAATTCGCGGAGCCACATTTGGTTCTTTTCAAACTATTTACTCATTACCATTCGGAACATGTTCCACTCTGCGAGGCAGTGAACAAATGAGTGTGCCGATTGCCTTGCATGACTTGGAGTGGAATAGGATGAACATAATCATCCGGACATAACACCAAACATAACCTCTCACATATGTGGAGATTTTATATCCATCTTAAGACCAATTGTCCATGAGTGAAGAGATCTCAACATATATTAAGTGATCACCCATTCCAATTCTAGGCAATATGGGACAATATTTCTTAACATCCCCTCTCATGTGCAGCCGCATTTGAGGTCTATCACGTGTGACCACTTTTTGTTGGTTTGTCATCGTGGGTGTGAGATTGCAATTTTTTTTTATAAAATGTGGAGTGGAATAGGCCCTGCTCTGATACTATGTGGAGACTTTATATCCATCTCAAGACCAATTGACAATGAGTGGAGAGGTCCCAACATATATTAAGTGATCACTCATTTCATCCCTAGGCAATGTGAGACAAAATTTCTTAACAACATACACTTGAATCCCGCATAATAGATGTGTGTGGACCCTACATGCATGTGAGGTTTTGTGTTTAATGTTGTGTCCGAATGATTATCATTTTCTATTTTACAATACATTTGAGCCACATTTTCTTGTTGATTGCTAATGTTGAGGATATGCCTTGAATTCAAGACGTTTGAAGAAAGGTACAAAATTCAGTGTGAAAAGATGCTTGCAGCATTCTTGGTCCGAACCTTGGTGTTTGTTGGTTTGGACCTAGGGTTAATTACGTTCTAGAATGTTGCAGCTTCGTTGGTCTGGACCAAGGGTACCAAGGTCCAGACCTAAGATGTTGAATGTACATGGCTATGCATTTTTTAAAAGGGTTTTGACCTATTTTTTTTTTGTACTTTCTTATAAATAGAGGCCTTGTGGGCTATTAGGGTTGGACTTCTTGAGTGAATTCCTTTGAGGGAGCCCCCATGGGGTTCCCGTAGTGTGTTAGGATTTCTTAATTGTTCATTGTTTAGTCTTGAGTTAGGATTTGAGATATCTAGGGTTTGTGTGCGTGTGTCTCTTTCGTGTGTGTGAGACGCTTGATGCTTTGTAAGTCGCACCTCAGATATTTGTTCCTAGATATCATGTGGATGTTTCAAGTGAGAGTTACGGATATAGTCGGCTCTGTGTATTTCTCTCTATTTTTAGTGAATCCTTTTACTCTTTCCCTGTGGACATACCTCTAGAGTTTCGTACTTCGGGGGAACCACGTAAATCCTTATGTCTTGTTTTTTTTTTTTGGTGTGTTTATATTCTAAGCTCAGGGTTTCAACACAATAGCTAAAAGAAAGGAGAGCGCCGTTTTTTAATCACAAAAGAAGAGCTAATTAAACACTCAACTTGAGAGTTCTTTCTTATGTGAGGAGAATGACTTGTCTTGTAAAACATAAAAAGTCAAAAAACCAATTATCCAAGTTAGGTTGAGTTCCTACTAAGTTATTTTTGGTATTCTCTCGCAAGTCATTCCCCTAACTTACTAAGTTATTTTCAGTATTCTCTCATAAGTCATTCTCCTAACATACATCAACTAACCTTTAACCAAACTCTGATCTAGTTTTAATTTTTAAAAAATAATACATCAACTGATTTGACAACTTATAATTCAAGGACACCGAAAACTTTGTAATATCGTCACGCTTTAAGCAATATACCATTTTTGGTGTCGCTCTTGTTCAACAAACAGAGAGATAAGATGAAGAAGAGAGATGAGACAAGACGAAGAGGACAGATATCATAATGCAGCGAAAAGGGAGCAAACTAGCATATATATATTATTAGATTCGTACACAAACTTTTCCAGTAACAAAATATTTGAGCTATCAACACCAACTACAAGTCTGAAATAACAAAACGGCAATACAAAAAACAAACATTCAAAGCAGGCAAATGCTTACAATATCTTTACATGAAATCATCGAAATCTAAGCTCTCCGGAATTTCAAACTTGAACATGTTGCTGGAGTAGCTTTCTCTCTCATCTTCAGTAGTACTGTTGCTGTTGATGAACGTGGACGATGAGTTCAATGGCGTCGAGCTTGACATAGGTGGAGATATAACTGAATCAAAGGTGCCATTACAGCCAGGCAATTGGAAAGTTGAGTTCTCTGATGGATCCGTCGCCATGTTAAAGCCATAATTTGGTAGGTTACCAAAGCTTCCAACGTTCAAACTTGAAGGCATAGCATTTTTCAGGAAATTTTCACAATTCAAGTCTGTCGAATTTATGGAAATTTGGCCCATGTCCATCCCTTGCATGAGTTGTGTTTGGTTAAGCATTGAGGAAGAAGGAAGATTTGCTGATTGGAACATTGGTGTTTGATTTTGGAGTTCAGAGTTAAAAACTTGGTTTTGTTGAAGCTTTTGCAAATGCATTTCAGGGTTTTCGTGCTGGGATGATAAGAGAGTTGAAACAAGCCTTAAAAGTTCAGGATTTACGAGTGTCTGAAGCCCGAGTAAGTTTGAAAGATTGAGTTGAGTAGAGTGAAGAATCGACGATAGGTCAAGGATACCAAGGCGAGGATTATGAGTCACTGGATCGATTCCATTCCTCAAGAGCCTTTTTCTTATGTGAGTATTCCAATAGTTCTTGATTTCGTTGTCGGTTCTTCCTGGCAAGCGAGCAGCGATAGCCGACCACCTAAAACAAACAAAATAAATTTAGATGTTGCAAAAATTTAGAAAATAAAATGCTATCCCGACATAAACATTTCTACGCAAATCCCTTTATTCGTTATCATTGTAAGGAGGCCGTGCGATATTTTTACAAGTAAATGAAAGCATGACATTTTTCTTTTTTGAAAGGCAAATTAGATATTTATTAATCTTTAGAAATGGATTACAAAGGTTAAAGGGAACCGAGGCGAAAGACATCACAACGCGAAGAAGCATCCCAACTAATTACCAAAGTCATTTTGCAGAGGGGGCCGCTAGCTACTAAAAACTACTGTTTTGACAACAATGATGGGTATTCCAGTAATTTGAGATGAAATGTTGACGATAGGACTCATTATTGTTTTTGTAGTTCACTATTGTAATCATTTTGTTTAGATTTTATGCATGACTTTTAATCTACATATCATTATCCTTGAGGAAACTACGACTCTCACCATGAAATTAAGCATTGCATCTTATTATATACACTTTTAACCCTCATGAATAACTGATCTACTTTAATTTTTTTTTTCTCAGTAAAAGGTCGCTCTAGAATTTTTATTTTAATTAGCCTATGAAATTTATATAAGGAAAAAGAAGAATGTAAAACGTCTTACTTGTTCCCCAAAATACTGTGTAATTGGATTATGGACTCTTCTTCTTCAAAAGAGAATCTTCCTCTCTTTATATCAGGCCTCAAGTAGTTTGTCCATCGAAGCCGGCAACTTTTTCCACATCTTTGAAGCCCTACATGCATTCGAACCAAAAAATTAAATCCGCAAACAAATGATCAAAAAAAAAAAGGGAAAGGGATCAAATACATACATTTTATATGCATTTTTTGGGGTAAATACTTGGATCACATAAACATAAAAGTTAAAAGATTGGAAATATCGTATACCGGCATTCTTTGGAAGATTTCTCCAGTTGCCAGGCCCATAGACTTGAACATGTTGGATGAGCTTGAGATCTTCTTCTTGGGTCCATGGACCTTTTTTCAGACCATTTTTCTCGCAACACGGCATTCTGCCCATTGTTTGATCTCTTTTATTACAACCTCAAATGAAAGATTTTGATGTTTATAAAAGGTGAGGATAGAAGTTTATCAATGGTAGAAGAGAGTGATGAGAGCTTCTTTTTGCTGAAAAGGGTGAACTTGTTTGCTTCAAAATGAGAAGCTTTCGCTTGTGTATATATGGACGAGAAAAAGGCCTTTAGATACAGGGTGAAGTCAATAGGATTTGGTACCGTCCTCAAGCCACGTCAACCTCTCTCTCTCTCTCTCTCTCTCTCTCTCTCTCTCATGGGGTGTCTTGGGGTGCATGAAAAGTTGAAAAAAAACCATGTTGTGAAGTTGATTGGATCACTGGAAGGTGAGGTAACTAGGTGAAGGTAGCATGTGATTGGAAGAGGGCAACAAGTGTCGAACAGTGAATGGAGTTGACATGTGAAAAGGGAGGGGGACTGATTGGTGGGTGAAAGTGGTTAGACCCCTCACCTATGATTTTAACGAAATGGGTGTTTTCATATGGGATTGCTTCTTTCTCTTGAATTGGGAAAGTGTTCTTGAAAGACGTTTGCGATATCATCAGCATGTCAAACATTAGAAACTTTGAAACCATTTTGCCACGACAAGGCATATATATTTGGTAGATTAAGTACAACAAATTTTTTTCATGGGTAGAAAATGGACTCTCCACTATTAGAAGTCTTGAAAAGGGTTGAAAGGTTGAAGAAATAAACAAAGAAAGAGAGGAAACCGTATGTGATTGGGAAAGAAAAGTGAGAAAACTAAAGTGTGAAAGTCAAATTAAGTGTATTAACATTATTTATGTAACAGTTTTGATATTATCTTTATATGCTGACAATGTAAAAAATGTCACATGTTTTTTTTTTTTTTGGGTACTAACATTATTAAAACCTAAGGCAAACCAATAAAGTCCAGTTCGGGATATGTAATCCCGGCTTGGACTATTAATAGCCGAGCACAGGCCTTGACCACATAGACTAAGTAAGAGTCCCAAAAGGTATTGTGCGGGCAAGGACTCCTCGTGATTGTCTCCTATCCCTACGGGACAAGCTTATCTTTATAGATATAAGACCACCAATAGTCTAAGACCCACGGGTGTTTCTAAAGGGATTACAAAAGCTAAGGCTATTGGACAAGCTCGGTGCCATTCTTATTTGCACCCTGAGATTGAGGGATTCTAATCCTAATCCTTATGGGATTCAACCTCTTAAATGGCTATAAAATTACCCCTTAACACAGGGGTTTGAGTTCTTTCTACTTTCTACATCAACTGACTTAGGCATCAGAGAGGGATGTTAGTTGGCACCACACTAGTGTCCTTAGTTCTTGTTTGCAGGTCATTAATTGATCGAGGGCCGAAACCAATTCGTCAAACATGCATGTTAACAAAATTTTACTCCTATCTTTCAAAAATATAAACTTTTTTAGTTATTAATATATTTTTTTGCTTAGCAACAAAAATTTATTAAAACTCGATAAAAGGTATATTAAGGGTCATTGCTCCCTTCAGCTACAAAGACAGCCCAAAAACATAAACAAGTAGCTCCCAATGAATAAGTGGCTTCGTGTCACCAAATAGCAGCACAAAGTAGCAGCACCACATAGTTTTTAGTTATTACTATTGCACTTGTAAATCGACTCCAGCTTCTTGTATCACAACGGGTTTCACATGGAGATAAAGTATAATATGGGATCGGGTTTCTATTTATTTATTTTTAAATTTTTTTTCAGGGGACAAGACTGTTCTGGTTCCCCTCATATGTAGCTAGTTTTGAGCTGTTTTTTGGGCACAAATATTTTCTGATGCCATTATGTGTAGCAAGCTTTGAGTTCCGACATGTAACAGTTTAAACAAATTAAAAACAATTCAAAAGATAAATTAAGTTACGTTTGACTTTTAAGGTTTGGTAATGAAAGATATCTTATCAAATAAACTTGGTTATATATACAGTGATTTTCACAGTTCCCCAATTTATATCTGCAGTATTATTTTTTTTATGAGTGTTCTTTACTCTTTATTCACTTAAAATTCTTGTATAACCCTTTTTTCCTCATTGAATTTCTATATATGCATGAAAGGGTACTGTTATAAATTCCTGATATTAACAAAAACAACAACGTACGTTAGCGATAAAAAGGAGAGAGCAAAAACCATTCATGATAAGAATCTAAGAAATATTGTCATTCCATGAGAGGCCATCACGGAGATTAAGCAATTCCTGCAATGTGCATTGCAAAGCTTTGCCCTATGTATTGAGGTTATTCAGTAAAAATGTGTTGGAGAAAACAAAATTTTTGGTATATTAATTAATAATGTCACTAATTTCTGGGTCGCGCACATTCCATGTAATAGTGAGATTGAGCAAATGTAATTCATTTTCACTCTCCCTTTTTTCTTGCAAATGCTCTCTTTTTTTTTTCTTTTTTTCTTTTTTCCGTCTTCTTATTAGTGAAATTACAACACTATCATTCATATGGGAAAAAGCCGAGCTACCAGTAATTAATGTAAATTTACAAGCCAGAGACTACAAAAAGTGATGTTTCCGAGGGGACAATAAAAGGTGCAATTATGTGCAGAAGAGAGTGGAAAAATCACATTATCCTTAAAAGTAAATACTATTTCTGTCCTAATTTTATAGTCTCTCTTGGGGATTCTAACTTAATAAGGAAACATAATTATTGTACTTTTGAAAACATATTTTTCCTTGTTTTACCCTTCAATCATTACAACTTCTTACTTTTTTTTATTACTTTTAACTTCAAAATATGAGTGTAAAAGAGGTAATTCCTTAACAATTACCCATTTAGTTTTGAAGTGGGACAATATTTTTGAAACGCCAAAAAGTGTCAACTGGGACTATAAAATTTGGACAGAGGGAGTAAATAAATAAACATGTGCATATTTTAAACCTGGTTTAGTTTATAAATGCGATCTCAAAGGAGTTTAATTGGCCAAGTAGGCAAGAGAAAGTGATAAGTATTTATATTTCATGACGTCGCGTGTTCTGATTCTATGGATGCAAAACATTCTGAACTAAGTCACCACTGGAAGATTTGTCAGGCCGATTGTTAACTTTAGGACCTTAGAAATAGTCTAGGTGTGAGAAAGCAAGCCAGGATATCGATGTAAAAAAAAATGAAGTTCATAAAAGTACTTTAAAACTAGTTGTCAACATGACAAAATGGGTGATGAAATTGACAATAGAAGAGGATCAAACGGCTAGCTGGTGTTTCTCCAAGTTAACACGCGTTATTGAATTAGAGGGCAACTCTCCTGATCAAACATCACCCCAATAAAATCCAAAGTCCATCCACCTAAGCACCAAATGACAAGTGTCATCTATTTGAAAGGGTCAACTACACTTTTCATCCCTATCTATTGCTCTTCAAACAGTTACCACAACATCTGTTACACTTGTCCAAAATTAGGATGTTTCTAGTTTAATTGACATGTAAATACTTTAGATACCAAATCAAGAATGGCCTCAAACCCGATAATGTAATTTGTTCCTGGCCGGAGCCAGGAGCCAAGAATCTAATTTGTTTTGGGCTAATTCATATAAATTTTTTTTATATGAACTAACCCATATTAATTTTTTATTGAACAAAAATTTTACATGTAAATTTTCAGTCTTTTTTTACTCTACACTAGGCTAAAGCCCACCTTATACATAGGGTAGCTCCGCCCTTGAGGTCAACGACCCATTGTTTGTGAGTTCCAACCAGTGCTTTTGTTCTGATAACGTACTGATCGCCAAAATTTTTTTAGTGCTGAGCGGGTACCGTTTTACGTGGTGTCCGAGCGTACATCTCGGCTGTTTAAACACTTTTTGATGACCCAAATTTTAGAGAGAGAAAGAGGAGAGAGTCGGAGAAATCTGGGCCATCCAAAACACTTTTGGACGGCTGAGATGTTTGCTCAATACCACGTGGCATGCCCGCTTGGCACTAAATTTTTTTTTTTTTTTTGGCTTGGAGGTTCTATTTTGTGATTCCACAAAAATGATTTGAGCTGTTAATTATTAAAATAATTTTTCATGTAACTTGATCATAAAAAACAAGGTCAATCGGATAACTGTAAATACTTCATCCAATTGTCTGAATTTTTATTCAAAATTTATGATCTTAAGTTCTGAATGAAAAGGTAGACAATAGGATGAATCAATTATGGTTATCTGATTAGTTTGATTTTTTAAACGAGGCTAATTGAATTTTTTAAAACAAATTAATGATCAACTCTGATTGTTTTTATGGGATTCTGGAGTAAGCCCCAAAGGGAGTATGGGGACTATGTTGTGCAGCTGCTCTGGGGCCCATCTCGGGTCATGTTGTTTGATCCAAATTGTTTATTTTGTTTGTCTCGTTGAGTATGTAGTGCCTGTAAAAAATCATGTCAATCGGACATCGATAACCATTTGATCAGTAACCATTTCGCATACAGTTGTGTAAAAAAAATCACCTATAGCAGTTTCTTTGAGTGTTTCTTTTCCAAGAAAAATGTAGTTTGAAAATATAGTTGCCAATTTCTGATCAAGCTAAATTTCAACATGGACTACATCTCTGACGAGACGAATAAAATAAACAGTTTGGATCAAACAATGAGATTTGAGATGGGCCCCAAATTGACTGTATAACACACGTGTTGTGCACCCAGCACATCACAATCCCCGTTTCCCCCACAAGGCCATCTATAAATTAATTAACGGTACGAAGGCCATCGGTACATACTACTCCCTATGTTCCATATCGTTTGCCCCCTACGGAAGTACGTACATTTTGCACAAAAAATAACGTGTTTATGAGAACTTTTTTCGAAAAAAAATTACACCAATTTTTTCTTCTCAATGAGATCTTTAAATTGGTGTAAAGTTTGTTGAAAAAAAATGTATGCTTGTACATTATTTTTTGCGCGCAAAATGCATGTACTCCTATAGGGGGCAAATAATATGGAACGGAGGAAGTATTATGTTTTGTTTGTCTATTCGTATAGTTTATTTTGGCAAATTTTTTCGGTAAAAATTAATATTAATACTCCCTCTGACGCCTCCGTCCTATATTGTTTGCCTATTTTGAAGAAGCGTGCATTTTGTACGCAAAAATGATGTATTTATGATAATTATTTTTAAAAAAAATCGCACCAATTTTTTCTACTTGATGAGATTTTTAAATTGGTGTAATATTTTTTTCCAAAAAATGAATGCTATTACAGTAAATTTTGCGTGCAAAATGCACGGAAACCAAAGAATGCGAGCAATTTGGGATGAAGGGAGTAGTAATATTCCCACTATTAATTCAGTCAGTGGAACACTTGTCTTAAGTAAATCACTCTCATTAATTAAAATTCCAGACAATCAAGCATGTTAACTACACACACATACAATATATATTTTCATGGGTGACTTTGAGTGTAGTTTTTGCTTCCAAAAACCTTAAAACAGACGTAGTCCAGCAAGTAATGCAAGCAAAAATGGAGAAACCAAATTCAAAGTCGTTGAAATTCAGGTGTTTAACTTCATCCACCCCCCATCTAACAACAAAGGTTTGTGGTCAACCACTATTTTATTCCTTTCTTTCATCTGCTAAGATTTGCTCAAGGTCAAAGCTGTACGTACCCTTTTGCCCTTGCTTTGCACTTTGCTTGCCTTACATGTCTACCTTTCTTCTTATCTTAATTAGCATACACAATGAATGTTCTAGAAGAATATGAGAAAAATTAACATGATGTACTACTCTCCATTATCTCAGAGGATGTTTGATTACGAAATTAGTACCCAATAATGCTCGAGGGGATGCTCCACTAAGGTGGTTTTTTGAAAAAACTAGTTTTTTCACGGTTTTTATGTGATGTATTGTAAGATAATGACCTATTTAGATTTTTGAAAAAAATAATTTTTTGTTAGTGGAACACCCCCTCGAGTGATCACATTAATAAATCACCTCATTTTGTTTATCATGTGATGTGACATAACTGCATGAGATGAACCCGGGCAAAATCGATTTCAAGTCTAATCTAGAATCTAAAGCTCCATTTTTTAAAGTACATTTCACTCAATAACCCTAACCCTGTCGATAAAAAAATAAATAAATCCCCAATCCTAGACAATAGTTTGTTTTAATGGTTCTATGGTTTTTATACTCTTTGGTAATGAACCTATTTATTACTCCATTAATTGCCAATTTATCAAAAAGCTTAAGCTTCTAGAAAGAATAGTGATTTTATTGTTTTCATTCTCAACACACTCCCACGGATCCGGGGATCCTGTAGGGCGGTGCCGCATTACAATCTTGTAGTGCGACACACGAGCCGTTGATCTTGGCAATGAACGGCTCATATTTCATCTCGTCAATGAACAGCTCGGATCATGCAAGTATCAAGATGAAATTCCAACCGTTAATTATGCGATCAACAGTTCGGATGCCGCACTACAACCTTGTCATGCAAGTGCTTTAATTATCAGGTAAGACGTGAGATATAAAGACATGGTAGTCTATTTTCTGATATGATAAATTGGTAACCGCTAACTCATCTAAAAACTTAAGCTATCAGAAAGAGTGGTAAATTTTGTTATTTATATTGTCAACCCTGTCTTTTAATGCATTTCATATCTTTTCTCAAAACAATTCATTTTAACCGATTAAACCACTTAATGTGTTATTTGAGTGCCATCTAAAAGAGTTTACGAAAATGAGACGGAAAATAACATTTGGTACATTGACAGAAGCACAAAATTTGCCTGTCTCCTTGCTTGGCACTTCAAAAAACATATCAAAGATTTCTATATATACATATATATCCACCATACATGCCCATGCATGCATGGAAGTTCGTGTATTTTAAACAGGGTTAGCATTTCGCCAAATACATCCCTTTTTTCAAAGGTCGTGCGAATTTAATTATACTTTTGATTACATAATTAGTATGCTGGTTAAGGTAATTAGTTGTCGCTAATCTAAGGTTTGCTTTTGGGAGTGGCTTGCCGTAAATAGTGTCCACGTCTCATAAGTTGACTCCCTCCCACCTCCATTGTGTTAATATGTCATACTAACAAATAATATACATGGATTTGGTAGTTACATGAATTTCGTTAAATTCTGGTTTGCGAGGTGTCCATCAATGGCTCACCAAACTTTGAATAACAATGCTCAGATAAATAATGTTAACTCTTTTATATTTCATATTACATGTAATAATTTTATCTCGTGTTTGTTTGAACACTTAGTACTATACTGTGAACATCTATCAATCCAGGATATTCACGATTGAATGCATAATATATTAGCTCAAAACAAAATACACACTTTTAAAGATAAAAATTAAAAACTAGAGTAAAAAAAAGTATCTATTGGCATCGATATCATGTTCTAGCTATTCTCCGAACAATTATGAACTCTATATCTCCAAAAATAAGAACACGTGTAAAAAAAATCCACGAGAACCTATTCGCCAAATAATTTCCTACAATAAAAACTAATATTTTTATGAATTGGTTTAATTTTGCTTGGCCTAAAATGTAGATTTCGCCAAGAATTTATCCAATTGTGGTATCTTACGTATTTTTGTACCGCATTATTCACACTAATATAAAAATTTGTGTATATATCACTAGTTCAAAGAGAGCTAGTAGAGTGTGGGTATTTTTTGAACACCCTAATCAAAATTTCTAGAGCCACCACTGCATTTCATGAACATTTGTTTATACCACGTTCATACACATTCAAAGATATACAAAATTGTCTACATACGTGTGTATCTGTAGGAGTTGACTAATGTTTTATTGTTTGAAAAGCTGTCCTCAGCATCATATATAGTATGGTGATTCGATGATAGAAAGAAGGGGAAAAAAAAATCTTGGGACCACTAGAAGGTTGCACGTTTGTTAATTTCAGATCCTTGAGGCTAAGCTGCATTTAGTTGCCGAATAAAAAGTATCATATTAGAGTAAAAATAAATCCTAGAAGTAGTGATTTTCGCACTCATTTTGTGCACCATTTTCTTTTGTTGTGAATTTAGCACATTGTCATGCTTTAATCATATTTATATAAGTTGTTGATCGATTTACGTAAGGCTGACCAACTACAGATTGTGGTTTAGGTTCATGCACGTCCAATGCATGTTTGGCTGTAGGGTGACATCAATATAATACTGTGCTACGTATTCCCTCCGTTCCAAAATAATTCTCCAATATAAAAAGTCGTGTCATTTTTTTATTCCGTGTATCATTTTTTGAAATTTTCTGCACCAAATTAAAGTACTCGTCAAGTTCTTTATTTAATTTGGTCCGAAAAAATTCGAAAAAGGATACACGGAAGTACTTATTTTTTTATTTAAAAAATGACAAGAGAGAAAGTAGGGGCTCTTATTTAGGAACGAGGGAGTATATTTTATGTTGGCAATGTTTATATCTGTTTTGGACACTGCTACATGTCTTTGTAGTAATTAAATAATACGTTTGGGAGTACGTACCGTGAGGCATGAGCAGTAAGAGAATGCACCATCAATATATGACGCCCTTTCTTCTTCTTTTTTTCTTTCAAATGAACTGCAAAAAATATTGTAATTAGTTATTGTTCGCAAACTTAATTTGGAGTTAAAAGTATTTCGGGGAGAGAGAGAGAGGGCAAAATTTGTAAATTTCATGGGATCTCTTATCTATAGGGTAAGATTATACCCACTTCCCGGGGCAAATTTACAAAATAGTCCAAAAATTGTAGCTAGGCTAGGGGCATTAATTATAGAACTAAACGGGGTCAAGTGACTCCGTTTGCCACCCTTTCCCTCCGCCCCCGAAGACGTAGCAAGTAGCAACTCTCCTCTGCATGTAACCCTAGATATTCCAAACTCATGTCGGATCCCCCTCAAGGAGATCCAAACCCCATAGTTGCACACCGCCCCACCGAGGCCGAAGTCCAATTTGAGCGAGAGGGGTCGCCACACGTGTTTCGTAAAAAAAACTAAGACCTTCGCTGTTCTGTGATCGAAAAGTTCGCTTGGATAATCTAATTGTAAACCTGCTTAAAATGACAAGTTGCGATTAGAAAGATGGGACCCTTTGTATAACCCCATGGGTTCGAGAAGTGTTTCAAGACCTGATTTTTTCAATTATTATCTAATCATTATCCCTATTTTCAAATATTATTCACATTTTTCACTCTATCTCTCTCTAATTATTAACTCATATTTTTAATTATTATCCCCATTTCTTCCTCCAATCATTACCAAAAAATTAAAACTCAAAACCCAAACCAAACACAACCCAATTGTTTATTGAGTGCGAGCAATGCTATGGTGACCGTGTTGAGTACTGCATTTTTAGGTACCACTGAAGTGTTACCATAGTATTAATAGAATGTGTCCACCACATGAAAAGTCGAGGTACATTTTATCAATACAATTGTGACAGATCACGTAGTACCCAAAACGTAACACTTAGACACAATCACCAAAAAATTAGTTGTTGATTCCTCTTTGAGGAGCTATGCTCTACACCACTTATAATGCGCCCCATGTCATTTTGTCTCTAAAAGTACCAACACAGTTGGAGTGTCGCATGACATTTCTCATTTCATAATTTTCTCTTATTTTCGTAGTCTAATTGGACAGGGAACCCTGATTCCATCACACATTTTCAGTGCTTCTCTATCTTTCGAAGCTCCTGATAATTACAAACGATTCCATTGATTAATTTTAATTTCTGGGATTATTAAATAAATTATGACAATTACAGAAGGGTGTCTTGTATTTTTAGCTTTGCGAAAAAGGCTTTTTTTTCTTCCCTTTAACCGCAGTTTGCTTAATTATCACCAAATTCTTAGTGATATTATTTTTAAAAACTCCTGAAATTAATTAAATAATTCAGTATTTGTCACTGTAAATATGCTCTCTTGTTTTCTATTAATTTATTCTTATAAGTTAGGGGTGCACCCAAGTCTGCTAGCTTACCTAGCCAATCCAATCCAACCCATTTGTAAAGTTTCACACACACACACACACACACACACACACACACACACACACACACACACACACACACACACACACATTTAGGTCCATAGGGCAAAGTTTGGTTGAGTTTTTAAGCCCGTTTAATTAATGGTATGTGCTTGGAAATATCCCTCACTATGAATCCCTGCTCGGCCTGTTGACAAAACTTATAATGATGTGCATTATATGTTTATATGCTATCAAAAAATATTAACTCTATTAAGAGAAAAAATATCTATTCAATACCTTTCCTTTTAAAATCATATTCATTGGTAATTATAGTTATTAGGGTTGTGAACTCTAATCTGTAGTAAATCAGTTATAACGTGATTAATTTTCAAATTAATGAATTAATTGGATGGGGTTGGGATTAACAAAACTTGATTTGGCTGGGCTTGGAGAATTAAATACAACCCATTTATTAATTGTGCACCGTACCCCTAATCTAAATCCATTGAACCTCCTTTAAGTTTGTTTTTTTCTTTTTCTTTTTTAAGTACTAATAGGGGCCAAAGCCAAAAAAAAGGAACCCTAGAAGAGATGACCCTAGAGTTGCCATGTCCTTGAACATACTTCATAAGCAATGTTTGCAATTGAAGAAGGGATTGATGAAGAACCACCAAAGATCTTTGCTCATATATGGCCTCCGGAGCTAGAAAATTTGCACAAATACTTACTTCGCGCCAAGTATGCCACCAAGGTTTGAGGCAAAAAACCTACAATCTACAAATTTACGGCAAATCAAAGCGGAACACACAATCTTAGTTTTACCTTACTTTTATGGGGGAATAGGAACTGATAACCTTTTTTTTTTTCCTCCCCCTTTTAAATGCATCAATTGAAGTTGCCGTCAATTTGAACTTGGGATAAGCAGTATTTTAGCCCAATGGGGATGAATTAAAAAAACTAGACAAGGCCCATGATCCTAACAGTTTTTTGTGGTCCAGAGCTATGGCACATGTCCAATATCTTAAAAATCATGGGCTTGGCTCAAAGCCCACAACATGTTATCAAATTTAAGGCGGACAAGAAAATATTTTAGAGTATGAAGTTACTTCAAGGCATCAAGCAATGAAACTCGAGGACAAGTTTTTCTAACTAGGAGAGATTGATGCGCAGGTAAATTTCAAGAAAGTCTAATTTTATTTTATTTTATTTTGATACGATAAGTTTTAATATAGTCAAAATATTCTGGAAGTATTTTAATTTCGCAGTTTCCTTTTAATGGACTTTCCTATTTTGTAGGTTACTTGATTAAAAAGAATAAAGGGTGGTTTTGTTTCCTTACTATAAGAGTTGTATTTTATTAA
The DNA here is from genome assembly GCA_022606695.1 of Vaccinium macrocarpon. Lineage (NCBI taxonomy): Eukaryota > Viridiplantae > Streptophyta > Magnoliopsida > Ericales > Ericaceae > Vaccinium > Vaccinium macrocarpon. Next base: position 12,885,949 of record CM040180.1, read on the forward strand.
AGAAAACAATGTATTTACTCAGTATTGTTTGTTCAAGGAGAAGGTACCTCTAGTTCAAACTTATTCATGATTGTCCTTGTTGCGTATTCTTCCATTTCAACACGCTTTCTGCATCAATATCTCAATACTCATATAAGCTCGAAGTACAAGCTGATTTTTGGGATCACACGAGCATATATAGATTTCAACAATCACCTCAGCTATGCTCAAGTCCAACTCCATCGTACATTTTTTTTTTTTTTTTTGGTGCTTTGGAAAATTAAACTAACAACAAAGGTTCAGAAAACAAACATTGCGAAAAACAGAATGATAGAGTCAAAAAATATCCAGCTAAAACAATAGCATCAAACGGGACTCAATCCCTAATACGGCTTATTCCAAACCAGTCATCCCTCACGAAGCTCCGAACAAATTGGGGTGATGCCTCTGTCGCCACTAGTGCTTCCTGATGTTCAGCGCCAAATCTAGCCAAATGATTTGCACTTGTATTAGCTTCCCGGAAGATGTGCGAAAGGTGGGACTGAGTTCGCCTAAAGAGTAACCGAGAATCGCCAATCAGAGAGTTTAAGGGGTGAGTATTGGGATGATCTCCATTGATCAATTGGACAGCGGTGAGGGAATCCGATTCTTTGTGGATGTTGTCGTAGCCTCTTTCTAAAATAATGGTGAGGCCTCTATAGATACCCCAAATTTCAGTCTCCAAGCTTGAATCACAGGTGAGCTTTCCATGGAATCCGAACAACCACTGACCTTCGTGGTCCTTGAACAATCCTCCAAATCCATCCTTCCTATTGCTTTCATAGTAGCAGCCATCTGTGTTGAGTTTTACACCCGCAGTCAAAGGAGGGAGCCATCTAATTAGAATAGAATTAGTATTGCCATTGGAGAGGGGGGATTTAAAACATTCCAAGATTTCCTTGGCATAGGCAATAATATTCTTGTGGCTCATCCTTGTATCCACCTAATATTGTCAAAAAAAAATTTGTTACGGTCCTTCCAAATATTCCAAAGAATCACAATGGAAAGAATTTGCCACGAAACATTATTGCCTACACCTGCCTTTCCTTTGAGTTTGAGATTAGAAGTAATCCAAAATAAGGTAGGGCAATTAGAGATATCCCTTCTCCAATGGTGGTTAGAGAAGTAATTCCAAAGGTTTTTAGCTTTAATACAACTCCTGAAGAGATGTGTTAAATCTTCAACACGGAGAATTACATCTCGGACAAAGATTAGAGGTGGGAATTCCTCTATGAGCTCACATCGCATTGGTTGGCAATTTGTCGTGAAGAATAAGCCATAAGAAAGTTTTGAGTTTTTTGGGAATTATAATTTTCCAAACCCATTGCCAACCTGTGATGTCATTATCTTCCCTATTTAGAACATTGTAAGCAGCCGCAGTGGAAAAGATACCATTTTGGTTCTCAACCTAGTGGATAGTGTCAGACACTTGGGAGTATCTAGGAATGTGGATTTTGTAAATGTTCTCCAAATTTTGATTGCTGACAAAAGGGGTTAGAGATGAGAGATCCCAGTTACCATTCATATCCATAATGGTATTAACTTTCAGCGTAGTGTCAACATGGGGCCCAAGATATTGTTCAATAAGAGGGCCATTCCCACACCACCAGTCAAGCCACAAATTAACGTTATCTCCATTACCAATAGACCATTTCATCCCTTTTCTAAGAATGGGCTTTGTATTAACAATGCTTTTCCAAGTATGGGAGGCAGGTCTATTAGTAGGCCAATTAAACAAATTATAGTTTTGGAGATACTTATCCTTAAGGACTGTGGACCAAAGACTATCATGATTGGTGGCCATTTTCCAACCCAACTTGGTTAGGAGAGCCATAGTTTGTGATTTCGCTTTTTTTCATGCCAAGGCCCCCCTCTTTCCTTACTCTTACAGACTTGATTCCAATTAATAAGATGAATTTTCCTTTTGCTGGTAGTGTCACCGCATAAAAAAATCCCTATTGATTTTGTCGATTTTATTGCAAACCGAGAAGGGCAGCTCCATAGTTTGCATGGTGTAGGTAGGAATGGTGGAAGAGATAGATTGAATAAGGGTGGCACAACCAGTCAAATTCAAGGAATTAGACTTCCAACCAGTAAGTCTATGTTGTATCTTCTCAATGATATGATTGAAATGATTCTTAGAGACTCTAGAATGCATGAAGGGGACACTCAGATACTTACCCAGGTCCAATGTAAGGGGTATGCCACAAAGAGCACCAAACCTTCTAGCCTTGTTTCTAGGAACATTAGAGGATATAAAGATCTTAGACGTTAGATGATTCTTGGTTTGTCTCGAAATGCTACAGAATTGCTCAAGGGTATTGATGATATTAATACAAGTGCTATTGCTAGCCTCACCAAACAAAATAAGATCATCAGCGAAGAAAAGGTGAGTAAGAGGTTTGGCATGATGGGATACAGAGATACCCTTCCACCCTCCTTTTTCAACTTTATCATTAATCATGTTCGAAAGTCTTTCCATACATAGGAAAAATAAGTAAGGAGAGAGGGGGTTGCCCTGTCTAAGGCGCCTCCCTGGGAGAACTCAGGAAGGGCTTCCCCATTCCAAAGAATAGAAGTGCGAACTTGAGAGACACAATCCATAATGATATTAATCCAGGATTCATCAAAATTAAAATAATGTGAAGTATCCCTAAGAAAATCCCAGGATATCCTATCATAGGCTTTCTCCAAATCTATTTTGAAAATCATGCCTCCTTTTTTGCCTTTTTTGTTGCGAAGAGAATGAAGAATCTCCTGGGTGATAATAACATTATTAGTAGTCGAGTGCCTTGGGATGAAACTACTTTGAAAGGGGCCGATAATTTTATTCAAGAAAGGTCTGAGACGAGTGACCATGATTTTAGTAATAGTTTTATAAATCACATTGCACAAGCTTATCGGTCGAAACATCTTAACAAAATCAGGATTATCCGACTTGGGAATAAGAGACATGAGAGTCTTATTAATCAAACGGGATAATACTAGCAGCGAAACAAGATTTAATAAAAGTCTCTCTTTTCCCTAATTTAAGGGACAGGAGTACACAAAAGTCTTTGTTTCGTACGAACACCTTATGTTTCTTGCCTTCCTTTCCCTTGTATACCAACTCCCCCAAACCCCTTTCCTCTCCTGATTTGAAGCTTTATTACTGTGTTTGAACGTCTAGAGTACAAATGAATTGAACAAAGCACTTTCGGCGTGCAGTCTCCTGTTTTTACGGCTTTTCCCCTATTTTCTATAGCTTTGTCCACACGTTTTACAGAAATGAAAGTATAAATTGAATTGCAAATATTCTATCTAGCCATTTCTCTTTCTCTCTCTCTACAAACACTATATGAGGAAGAAAAAGAAGAAGCAAATTGGTACCCCTTATAATACACCGAGCCCAAAATCAGTACTGGAGTCATAGTTTGATCAAAATCGCAAACCCAAAATCTTCAATCGAACAGGTACCCTCTCTGTTTCTATTCGTCTCTCTTAAATCTTCAATCGTCTCTGTTTCTATTCGTCTCTCTCAAATCTTCAATCGTCTTTGTTTCTATTCATCTTTCTCAAATCTTCAATCGAACAGGTATCCTCTCTCTCTCTCTCTCTCTGGGCACAACGATCAACATTGTCGGTCAGCGCTGTGCTTCAAATCCATTCCACAAATTCCCAGCGTAAAGATTGTTAGGTAAATAAGCTGGGATGTTGTGTTCATATTTTCTCCGTAACATAGTCTTTTTCTTTTATCCTAAGTTACTATTGACTGATATTTTCTATTTTACCATTTTTATTTCTGTTTTTAGGTTTTCGTATTTGAGATCATGAAATCATCAAAATTACAGTTTTGTATTCATACTTGGATGATTTCACAACCTTTTGCTCAGTTTCAAATTTTCAGCAACCAACTGGGTTACCATATGGGATTTCCAAACTGCCTCTACGAGTTATGTAAGTGTTTAAATGTGAGATGGGTTTGACAGATGACATTTGGCTATTTTTGTAACTCCAATTATTGAAGTTGTAGTTATTGGGTGACATGGTTTTGTTTTCTCACCCTTTTTTGTTCTTTTTTCTTTTCCTTAAATCTCATTTTTCCCTATTTGAGTAAGGGGATTCCCGGGTGATGACTGTATTTATCTTCTTTCAGGAGTATTTTTCATTGCCTCCTCTGTCAATTACCATAAAGAATGACTTTGTACCCGATTGGTTGTTTGTGTATGACCTATTTTTTTAAAGGGTGAACAAGCATGTAAAGAGGCTTTGATACATGAGCTGAAATTTTCACATCAGTAGGTTTTCAGAATTGGGAAAACTTTTCTAAGTTCAACGCAATGGAAATTTACACCAAGTTAAACACCATCTAAGGAGGTACAAACCTTGATACTACAAGCTGATAAAAGGAGCTTCATATTGAACATTAGTGGGTTTCTTTGAACATACTACGACTTCTTCTTTAAGCCCAATGTGATGAGAGCTACATCAAGATAATCGTAATGGTAATCTGATCTAAAGATCTCCAATTTGAGATCGTTCCATGGAGATAGTCTAAACCAGAAGTTTGTGACAAAATTCCTTTTAGCCACTGCCTTCTTGTGCGTGAATGCGTTGAAGGAGAATTTTCCATGATTCCTTCCAAAACTACTCTCACCCACTCCTCCAAGTGGAAGAGTATCAGCTGCATACTGAGTAATAGCGTTGTTGAATGTCAAACTCCTGATGGCATCACCGATATCAGCCTTCTCTTGAGCTTTTCATTTTTAGGGAAGGCATAAATAGTAAGGCGCCTAGGCCTTGATCTCATAAATTCAATACTATCTTCAATTTTCTCCAAAGTAATTATTTAAAGCAAAGGGCCAAATATTTCTCATTCATGGTTGCAGCCTTAGGTGGGGGATTAACAAAGATTGTTGGCTCAATGAACAAAAAATCTTTCATCTATTGAGCCACCATACACAATTGAAGCATTTACCATAGGGTCATCTAAAAGAGTTTTCAATCTGATTAAGTGGATTTTTGTTGATTATCCTTGCCATACTGTTAGTCTCGTTTGGTTTTTCTCCACACACTTGTTGAACACCCACGAGAATATCACTTTCGTAATTCAGTTACTCTATTAAACTATACCAAATGCTCCTATTTTATTTGCTTAAAGTTAGTACTATTCATGTTGCCTTTGCAAAGTTTGATGGATGTTGGTGTAATGTGATTAAAATATAGTTTACAACACAAACTTAACTTTCTTAAATACCTTCATTGATGTATTTAGCTTAACTTCACTCTTTGGGAAATTTACATTTACATTTCCACCTTCAAAGTGTGGTCATATTTGAGATTGGATCCTAAATAAGTGCAAATGGAAGCAGGGAAATATGGGAGTGGGATAAAGATGAGTATTTACAGAAAGAAACCAACACTGGGAAGCTTGTTTGGTTGCTCGTCCGGATGCTGAAGATGGTAGAGAGAGAAACATCAATCTCGATCAGTTAGTTTGATACTCTATTTTCATTATAGAAGTTTCTGATATGCATGTGAAGTTTTCATTGGGAAATGAAAAATGGAAAGTGAGAGTGGTAGGAATCGATGCTCCGGGCCGCATAGAGCTTACCTAAAACACTTGGCTTCTCCGGCGCATATTAGCTTAGCTGCGCTTAGGCCAGTTTGGCTTCCTCTCTGACAGCTACTTACCTTACAGATTGGGGAGGTGAGCTCACTTGCAGAGTTGGTTTGGTACTTTGTGACTTCTAAAAAGTCGGTTTAGTTGAAATGATTTCACATAATGGAAAAAGCATGGGATTTGTGCAGAAGTTTGGGAAAACTTTCATTCTACAATTTTAAAGTTGCCGTCTCACTCTGAAATTGATTATGTGTTTCTTGATTTCTTCTTCTTTGATCATGAGTTTATATAATGGGATTCTAGATTTTTTGGTTGTGTTTTACTGGTTGTGTTTGGTTTAGAGTTTTAGTTTAGTTTTGATGATGTAAGCAGGTGTAATAAGTGGAGAGAGATAGAAAGAGAAATGAGAGAAATGATGATGTCATCAAAACCAAAACTGGCTCAAAACTTGTAAATGAACATGGCCACTATGTTTTGAGTTGACTTGCATCTGTTTCTTTCTTCTTAGTTTGGTAAAGGAAGTGCTTAAAAGAAGCAAATGAAAAGTTTGGAAAAGAAGCATATCTATGCCACCTTTATTCCTAGCAGCGGCCATGGAAATCCAATTCTCTCCAAAAGGTTAGCAGCCACTCTCGTAAAAAAAAAATGCGAGGATTCATCGATTTGTTTTGAATATTAGAGGTTTCATTAATTATTTTGCTAATTTTGGTGTCTGTTTCTTAGAAAGTTCTATAATTTTATTTGTTATCAATCAAAACTCCTCCGATAATAACAGTGAGCATACAGTTTCGTGTGAAGAAGAAAAGTTTGGGATGCGTTTGTTGCTGAACATATTCTAAAACCATATGTTGTTCTTTAATCTCGCCATTAACTTTCCACAACAACAATAACATAACCCATTTAGTCCCCAATAATTGGGGGTATGGGCGGGGGATGGATAGGAGACAGACCTAACCTTTGGCAATAAATACACAAAGTGATTGCTCCCAAAATACCACTGAAACAGATGGATTTGAGATAGACCTAACCTTTGGCAATAAATGCACAAAGTGGCTACTCACAAAATACCACTGAAACAGTGGTCCCCCTATACCGTCGAGTTTGCTGCGGAATCATGCCCTCAAATCAAAGCCAAAAGGCATCGCCATTAACTTTCCATTACAGACAAATAAATTTTAAGGATGAATGCAAGCTATATTACATGGATCCCTCAAAATGTGTATAGTACCCATGTCGGATACTCGTCACCTGGATAAGGGTGTGGGATTCGTATCTGAAACACATTTCGTTGGACATTCATCTAGCAAGCACATATTGCAATTTAAATTTACAATGAACTATCTGTAAGACTCCTATATTATGCATGAATTGCCCTAAGGAACCTTGTAAACATCATTTCTCTTAGAAAATGAGAGATATGTGCTAATGAATATGAATATTTTGGCGTGTCCCCATGTCCTTGATATAGAAAATGCACGAGTCCGGAACTTAGACACATATCGGCACCCAACACTTGTGCCTGAGTTTGTGTAAGCGGACGTATACTTGGTATTATTGAAGAGAAATGAAGCTTTGTGAAGATAGGACCGAAAGTTTTAATCTCTATTTTTTGCCATAACTAAGACCATCACCTCTAAATCTGTTAAACTTGGTTGATACAGAGAATTAAGGAGTTAGGCTTTTGACTTACCCCAGCTATTGAAAATATGGAGCTGTTTTTTTTAGGCAGAGCTCGAAACCTTGATCTCTACTTTTGATGAAGTTTGTTGGTCTGAATGCATTAGATTTTCTAGCCACATTTAAGCGTTCTAACAGTTTATAGTTTGTGCTTTGGTTAATTAATTGAGTGAATTTTTTTTTTATATTTTTATTTTGTGGTCACTCAAAGTCAGAGGTACGAGAAATCTCAGCTTTCAATAAGTTAGCAAAAAAAAGAAGTCCACTAATTTCTAGATTGATGGAGGTTGGTTTCATGTTTGTTATGATTAATATTTTCTTACATGAATGTTATTTTTCACATTATGAATATGGTGGCTTCAATGTGATATTTCCTTTCCTCTGTTCTCTCTCTTTCTATCCCCGTTAATGCTCTATTTGATTTACTGTAAAAAAAAAAAAACTATTTGATTGACTGTAAAAAAAATCATCATGAAAATAATGATTTTGATCTCTGACTTTTCATTGAAATCCGCAACACTTCTTTTTGTGAAGCTAACTCATTTGCAATCGAAGTGATTTCTAAAAGACAGGTAACATATTAGGAGTGTTCATTGTAACTTTCACCCCACTCTACAATTCTCATATTGATTGGTTCTGAAACTCGTGGAAAGAGAGTTTCCATTGGTTTTTCTTTCAAACAACATTATTTCCCCACAAACCATATACTGGCGGTTAAACATTATTTCTTATTCTTAGATATCGAATCTCTGGAGGCTAAGTTATCCACTACCAAGAAGCAACCTAGGAAGAAAGGGAAGCTACAGTTTTAACTCTTAGTGCCATAGCAAAGGGTTGCATCAGTGGTCTTTATCCCCATCTATCAGAGGTAATCTTTATCTTGTAGTTTGGTTCTTAGTCACTCGGTTTCGAAAGTGGCAAATAATGAGTTAAAGGATTAGGACAACGCTTTTTGTCCTTTGGTTTTAGTCAATTGTATCTCTTATTCTGGTGCGGTTCTTGGAGTTCGTATCTCCAATTTGTGGTTAATCTCTTGGTTATGTACACTTTGTTTGTATTGCTTGTTTTGTGCTTCTTCATTTTATATAGCTAAAATATTAGTTATACAAAAAAGTTTCCTTTCCTTTAGAAGCAACACAATTTGGTGCTTTGTTGTCTCTTATACTCCAGTATATTGTATTAATGCCATTCATATCAATTACTAAGTAGGATTTAAATTATGTGCAGATGGTTGCGTTTCTTATCCCACTTTTGGATGGCAAGAGTATCTCACGTTGGACAGTTTCTCAATTTAGTAAATACATTGCTCAGGTTTGAGTTTATTATATTTGCTATCACGTTTGTTTGCTTGCCGGTTTAGCTGTCAAAATTATTTTTGTAGTTGAGTTCTTTGATAATCTTTCCAGGGTATTGGCCATCAAAAAGGCTGTGAGCAATTTGATAAAGGACTTCTAAGAAGAATACCGATGATAACAAGTGGGTGCAAGAAGCTGCTTGTCCTGCTCATTCACAATTTTTGGAGTCCTTGCTTTAATTTCTCGTCCATTTGAAAGGAAAGAGTTGGAAGTGAAAAGCTAGATTAAGGACCCTAGAAGAGAGCTTTGTGAGGATTGGACTAGAGAGGAGAGCTTTTTGTTCTCAAGATATAGATTCCTAATTTCTTGATTTTTCTGTTTTTTTTTTGTTATGATAACTTTTGTGTTGCAAACTTTCAGTCTAAAGGAATCCCGTGTGAACTTTATCCATATAACAAAACCCTTAATAGATGTTTATACTTATTAGAAATGGTGAAATACACTATTATTCTAATATATGCAATAGGTGCTCTCAATCTCAGTTCTTTTTATGAAAATTGACACTTTTGTGCTCTCACTCGCGCTTAGCGAACTTGTGACTTAGCTGTTATTTTGATTTGTTAGTTCTTCATATGCTTACAAGTACATGACATGTAAAAGTTGTGAGTAGATGGATTGTGGTGGATGCTTCTAACCTATACTGATGATATCAGATTCCGTAGGGACCATAGTTGCAACAGTTTTTGGAGAGGACAAGTAGAAACACACAAGAAGTAACAAAATAAGATTCAAAACACTGACATAGATACAATTCCAATACAGAGTGAGCTATCAAACAATGCTAACGCAATACTTGGAACACCAATGGAGTTTGCTATTCAACTACGCGCACACAAATCTGGACTTTCAGAATCAATCCACTGCCTGTTCACCATCATTGCATTGAAGTCTACCTCTGAAAATTTAGGTGTAGCAAAAGTGCCTCTTACTTTACTTCCTGCAAGTGATACCACAAAAGATCATACACTAAAAAATGAAAGCTGAATCTTCATCAATTAAAAATGGTGATTTCAAAACAGCCATGGAAGAAGATGAAATTGACAGTTTAGAAACTAGGATGAAAGGGCATCCTCGTCCACCAAGTGCTAATAAAACAAGGAAGAAAAAAGATTGAACATGGACACCCCAACTCACCTATTGACAAGCCTTTCTTTTACTAAAATAGCTTGTAACATCTACCAACCTACATATTTTCAGCCTCATTGCTGCTGTGCTTGCTATCCTTATTACTGTTGTGTTGATGTTCTATAAGGCTTGTTGTGTTCTTGATGTGCTACGCCTGCTACGGTTTGTGACTGATAAGGATAATGCTCCCGCGGTGGCTGTTTGTTTGATTTGCTGTGCTTGAAATATGGATTGAAAGGGCTAATTTTGATGTTTTACTACTGCATTATAGTGCTCGTTGGTAGTTTTGATCTCCTAAAGGATTTTTTGCCTAATTTTGTGTCTGATAAGGTTGGCACTTTCAATGCGGCTGATGCTTGATCTTCTGTGAACTTTGGGCAGAAATGATACATATTTCGATTCAGGGATTTCCCATATGGATTTATTTGGATGCCGTGGCTGCTGCTCTGTACAAGTTCAAAGGCTGCTACTAATGTCTTCTCATTCTAATTAGGGCTGGTATATCTTGAGATATGGGGGCTGTTATCTTGGATCCCACAATGAAATCTCTTTTTTTCTTCTCAGGTTCAATTTTGGTGTGGTGCCACTACCCTTGGAGTTTATTTCTTATACTGGTGGCTTGGCTCTTGTTATGATTAGACTGAATGTTTTGGCTTTATTTCTTCTATGTTTTATTTTTTCTCCTCTTGCTTCCCATTCAGCTCTTTGCTGGATGCAGTTGCTTTGCCTTGCCCTTGTTTAGTGCTTGGGCTTTGGCTTTTATCTCGAAGTACCCTTTGTTAAGTTTCAATATAATTTTTTGCCGATAAAAAAAAACCTACATATTTTCAGCACCGTCCAGTGACTTCATATTTACAAAATTATTTTGTATGCTTCAATATTTCACAACTGGTGATATCAAAGTCTTCTTTTGAAGCATAATCTATTTCTTTTCAATACTGTGTAAGGCCCGATCTTTTCCCTCAAGGAATCCATCTCAACTTCTGACTTTTGCAAGGGAAATTGGTTTCTTTTACATTTTTTGAAGTTCATTTTTCTATGTTGCCAACCAGAATAATATGGTTGTTACTATAGGCAATGCCACGAACAAGAAAATAGTCTTTCTGCCGTGTTAGAATGACCATGTGATTCGAACATTTTTCTACATATCCTTTTATCTTTCCAAACCTTGCCTTCATCACAGATCACTTTTTGCACTTCAACTCTTCGCATCCAAACGTATCATCATCAACTACAAAAACAAAAAGGCACACTCCAAAACCAATGAGCAAAATCGTCATCTGGGGTTTTTAGTTCGCACTTACAGGACATCATAGATATTGGGTTTGGTCTTTGGGCAAAAGTGGACCCTTTGCTTGCTAGAATAGCATGTCTCGCACTTCAGATTGCCTATAGAGGACAAGAAAAAATTATTGTCAAGCAATGGCAGCTGGGTGTTTGGTATGTTAGAAAGTTCAATAACTGCCTTCTGGCTCCACAGAACATAGCTGCTGCCGACAAAGCAATAGCAACAATATATGCAACCCATCCAACACCTGAAACCTTAGCTATTGATTTGGTGAAGATCTGCTACTTTTGCATTTAATTGTTCTAGAGGAGATGAGTTGCAAAATGACATTTGCTGTGGTAACACCAATGTCCTTACCTCAGTACAAGTCACTAATAGAGGTAGATATCTTTTCGTTGTGAGCCAAGTTGCCATGTACCAATTACAATATATTGAAACTTGTGTGTGGAAGATCCAGAAAGAGAGACCAAAGAAACAAACATTGGATACTGAAATCCAGAATGTTCATAACAATTGCACAGTTTCTGTTGATGCCCCAAAGATAAGACATGCTTTTTATTTTACTTTTTTTTTTTTTTTGATCGGCAAATTTTTTTATTAAAACTCGACAAAGGGTACATTGAGGATAGAGGCCACAACCAAACACATGTGTAAGGTGTAGGCAAAGATTCCAGCGAAGTGCTGGATGAGGAAAAAGAAAAAGAAAACAAAAACAAATCGATCCCCACAACAACATCCAAAAGCCAATGACAAGAAACACAGTGTCCCTGATAATATAATCCTTCAACTCCAAAGGCAGACCAACGACGAGTATCAGTTCCAAATGAGCCATTGGCAACATCAACATGAGGCAGCATTAAAGAGGCAAAAGTTAACTCAATTTGCATCACGTTCAATCATCCAAGAGATGCAGCTACATGACCTCAGCAAAAAAGGCAGCTATCCACTAAGAGACTCCAACAACCATCCTCCAATCAGCTCCCGCATTGAAACAGTAGCGGCATTGGCATTACTAAATACCCTACTAGCATTAAAAGCATTACTCAGCATACTCCAAAAAGTGGGCCAAATTTCTTTTAGAGAGCATCACAGCAGATGAATGACATCATAACAGCAGCAGCCATAACAACAGATATATTCAGCACGAAGCAAACACAAATAATGCAGCACCACATAAGGCTATGACTCCTTAGCATCAAAGGCAGTAGCAGAAACAGCCAGGAGCTAACAGAATCAACAAAATCAGCAGAAACAAACCATAGATGGGAGGTGTACCACTGAGAGATACATGCCCACACCACGAAATATGCAAAAATTGATAGCAGCAGCAAGCCAACAACCCCATCAAACAAGACAAAAATCCAGCAGTAAATTGCAGGGGCTTAAAGATAGTCAATAGTTGATAGTAGGGGCTTTTTATTTTCTTTCCTTTTATTCAGTGCATATTATTTCTTCCTTTAATATTCATCCCTCTGGGTTTCAAAAGACAATGACATAAATGGTGAGTAAGGTATTGCTGCCTCTGAGATGCAATGCTTGATACTCTGTCAGAAAGAACAACGAAAGAAATTGTTTCTGGTGGAATAACTTTATTAGATAATGTGTATCTTTCCTGTGGAAACTTTGTAGAAAATTTAGTTTGATCCAGAAGGTGATTGCTTCAATTCTTGCTTTATGTTCTTTACATATCTAAGCAGCTTTTGGATATCTTTTGTATCTAAAAGGTCATTCATAATTGGTTTTCCAAAATTTTAATTTTTAAAAGAAAATTCATTTTGAATGGAATAACAAATTAGTGATTGTACATAGTGAGATGATTGGCCTGAACGAATATCGGTATATGTATACAATCTAAATTTTCATTTTAATCATGTAAATCATGGTAGCAAAGTTTTTGTTATGAAAAAACATATTCCAAGTTCAACTATGAAGGACTAAGTATTAGTTTGGCATTTCCCTCCTTACCGACCTATTGAATAATCAACATCCAAATTCAAACCAAGATTGATAACATCCAACATCCATATACAATCAAATTCAAAAACCACTTTAAATCTAGGCTCTAAAGCATGATCAAATCAAGAAGCGGACCCAGATTAAAGGAATGACTAAGCGAATGATCTACAATGGGCAAAAAGTGACGTGCAAAGCACGTCAGTTTTCGACTAGTCTATTTAAAAATCTGGCTTATAGTACCAGCATAAATGACTCAATCTCACCTAGTGTGACATATATTTTCAACTCTTTTTGATATTTTCCCCTCTTCCTAACAGCATGTTCGTGTCATCGAAAAAAAAAGCTAGCGGGAGCTCTTCAATGTGGAAAACATCAAAAAAACGAAAAGGTAGAAATTCTTTATTTTATTTTTTTTGGCTATTTTTTACTCCGTATTTGATGGCAAACAGTATTTTTTGATACTTGCATACAACCATTTATGTACAAATCTAAAATTATCATAAAATTATTAACTCAATGATGGTTTTTTTATTATAACCTTCATTTTCTTTGTTCGTGTTTTTTAAATTGGACGTTGCAATAGAGAAATTAAAGGACCATCTGATAAAAGAGATGGACATGAAAATATTTCTTAAAGATTAGCTCGGTCTAGCCCATTTAGGGTTGTTTTGGGTGAATTGAAAAAACTAGTTTTTTTTTGGTTTTGTCCTTATTCAAATTTTTTTTTTATATTTGTTGGTTTTTGGTCGATTTTTTGTGGTTTCCTGGCTTGTCTCGACGAGAGGAATTTAAAAAGTATAAAATTATTAGTTAAACTTAAAGTTTTATGAATAAAGACGAAAAATAATCCAAAAAACCGATTTTATGAATAAAGACGAAAAATAATCCAAAAAACCGGGTTTTTGGATTATTTTTCATCATTATTCATAAAACTTTAACTTTGGCTAATAATTTTGTACTTTTTTAGATTCCTCTCAAATTAGATGACAAAAAACCACAAAAAAAAATCAACCAAAAACTAATAAATGCAATTTTTTTTTGAATAAGGACAAAATTAAAAAAACCAAAAAACCAATTTTTCCAATTCACCCAAACTAGCCCTTAGGGTTGGTTTGGGTGAATTGAAAAAACTAGTTTTTTGGTGTTTTGGTTTTGTCCTTGTTCAATTTTTTTTTGTGCATTTGTTGGTTTTTGGTCGATTTTTTGTGGTTTCTTGGCTTATCTCGACGAGAGGAATCTAAAAAGTATTAAATTATTAGCCAAACTTAAAGTTTTGTGAATAAAGACGAAAAATAATCCAAAAAACCAAGAAATCACAAAAAATTGACAGGAAACTAACAAATGCATTTTTTTTTGAATAAGGACAAAACTAAAAAAACCAAAAAACTAATTTTCCTAATTCACCCAAACCAGCCCTTAAGACATTGCGTATATATCTATATATATTCAATACATATTAACCTAATTAAAAAATTTGGACAATATCTATTGTCCCTTTTGTTCTAGTATCTAGGATTTTCTACCTCAAAGCGATAGTTAACTGCATGAGGGAACTTGGATATTGAATTTTAGTTTACAAGAAATTTGCTGAAATCGAAAGGTTTGGAAAAAATAAATAAACTCGGACCGTAAAATTTTACCTGGGTGGGTTTGACAATACACTCATAAATTCATCTACTCCATGTGTCCCATTTTGCTAGTCCGGTTCGAGTTTCAATGCAATTTTTAAATTATTACCTATTCTTGATAGGAACAAAGAAATTGAAAGTTATAATAAAAAACCATCATTGAGTTAATAATTTTATGTGTAATATGGATCTAAGTTTGACTAATAATTTTATACTTTTTAGATTTTTCTCGTCGAGACAAGCCAAGAAATCACAAAAAATCGACCGAAAAACAACAAATGCAAAAAAAATTTGAATAAGGACAAAACCAAAAAAATAAGAAAACTAGTTTTTTGAATTCACCCAAACCACCCCTAGGTCACTTTGATTCGAGTTTTTTAAAAAGAAAAAAAAAACTCAGGTTAATACTATGTATAAGCGTGAAAGACAGGTGCTGATCTATTTCAAATGTACTCCTAAATAAAAGTTTTAAGGGTTGGAGATGCTCTTATAAATTACAATTAAAGTAAATCATAAACTCTTTGCATATGATTTTTCTGCAGAGGAGGAACATTTTAAAAATGTAGTGGATAATTTTATAGATCATCAGTCAGCACCAGGACCTTTCTTCATTTTCTCATTTAACCACATGGTCCACATCACAGGCTTTGACTTTCGACTTTATTCATTGAATTACGTTTTTAATAAGAGGGAAAAAAGAAAAGAAAAGAAAAGAATACAGTCAAAATCGTGATTAGACCAACCAATTAACCTGTATTTGGGTGAAATTAGCGAATTTAAAACGTCAAATACTACGTGGGTTAAAATAAAATAAAGTGTGGTAATCGCCAGTCTAATCTTCACGTACGCACTTTGTGTGGTCCCTACCAACCCCACAAAACGTTGAGATCCCGAATCCTCTCTCTCCCTGACCGGGGTTGTTCAATGAACAAAAAATTATTATTTTTAAATATCAAAATAGGTAAATTTTTTTACAATATTTTACATAAAAAATTAATTTTTTCAAAAAATTGAATTATTGGAACACCCCGAGTGTGGCCGTGTTCGGATTCAATTCGAATTTTTCTGAAGCTCAAATCCCTCACATTTCAACAGCTAGAAGACAATCAACCTCAGAAGCAGTCGCGCAATTTCCTCCATTTCTATTTCTGCCCATGCCGTACTCTCTATACACACAACCGTAATCGTCCCCTCGCCTCCCCCTATATCGACCATTCGGTTAACCAAACGCGTTTCTCTCTCTCTCTCTCTCTCTCTCTCTCTCTCTCTCTCTCTCTCTCTTATTTCGGATCTGTATTAGTAGTTCAATAGAGCAGCTGTTCACCAATTCACCCTGTTCTACGCGAGAAAATTTGGCAGGTGAGTTTAATTTGCTCGACTATTTCTCTTGTTTAAACCCAATTTCTTAGTTCATGCCCTGTTCTCGAATTACGCCCCAGCCTTTTCAATTCGATTAAAATGCTATCCATTTGTTGACAGTTAATCAGTGATTTATATAAGTAAGCTTCTTTCTTTGTACATACAAGTGTGATTACAGTCTCTGTCTTTTTCGGAGTTGTTTGGTATGATTTATGAATGGTTTCATATGTAACTTTCATGAAGCTTTGAAATGCATGAGTATTTTGAAAAATTCTTAAAAGGGTCTTAGATAAGATTAAATCTGCACAAACATGCTATTCATAGTAATTTCTAAATCTTCTTTATTGATATCAGAAAATGAAAGCCGTAATGTAATTAGACTTGAAAAATTGGAAGCATCTACATCACATGAAATGCATGCCAAAAACTAAACCATACCAATTGAAGTTCCAGATTTTTATCCTTTGGCAATTTAGGTAGAACATAATTTCAACTCCATATGCATGAGTAATTTCTAATTCATCTTGTGTGCAAATGAATAGTTAGCAACCTGTTTTAATGATATAGGAAGAGAGATATGAGCATTCTTCTTGAGAGGACCAACGAGAGAGAGACTAATCAGAGGGGGAGAGAGCCTGTCTTCCAAAAGTGTGGAAGCACAACTACCCTAATGCGTGTGCGTGGATGGGACAATGTAACGCCATTGAGGTCATTACCTTGCCATAGTCTGTCTTTGCTTGAAGGTCCCTTTGTGGAGCCATCATTGTTTCTGAGTCTAAAGCTAATATTTTTGATTAAGAATTCAGGGTACTTTTTCGGAACTTATGCATAGCTCGCTGTCTAAATTGAAGTAGGCTACGAGATCTTTTTAATAATGTTATTTTATTTATTCATGCATATTACTCGAACTCTTCCTTGCAAAGGGTTCGATTACTTGAAGCAAAACTTCATTCATTGGTTTCTCTGAAAGCACCAGTGTACTGTGTCATTGAACTTGATGTCCATGTCATTGACCTACTGTGCAAGAGGTTATGACAACATGCAATTGCATTTTATATGCTTCTGAACACACATCTTTATCCTATTTTGACAAGGAACAACGTGCAGTTGCATTTCAATTCTTCTAGGATCAATAGCTCTCCATTCGTCAACTCAGCTTTATCCTTTTATGACAAGGAAAATCTTTGCCTGTATTTTGTGGGAAATAATTAATGTATATTTTAATTGGATTATAACAATTTGGTCGAGTATATTTCTCATAGTTTCATAGAAGCTTATTACTAATTTGATTTAGGGATGGTAATTTCACCCAAAACCGATGGATACCCTAACCAAACCGTATCGAGGCGGTTTTTTTTATAATTTTTCCCATCCATGGGGCGGATTTGGTTTTCGAAACATGATACCCAACAGGTTTAGATTTGGGTTTGGTCTTAGCAAGTATTGGGCCAAACCCAAACCCAAACCTATCCATATAATATTACTTATATGATACATATATACATATTATATTCTCATATACATGTTATTTTAATTTTTCAATTCATAACTTTTAGTGACTTTTTGTTTCATCTCTCTTCTTATTCCTCTCAAATCCCATAAAAATCTCAAGAGTCTCTGTAGGAACCCTTTAAGAAAAGTTTATCATTTAGTCATTTCTTTTGACGATGTCAGAATTTAGATATAACCTTTTCCTTCATATGTTCATTAATGGAATAAATATTAATGCGGGTTTGGTGCGGTTCAGATAGAATTCAAATCCATATGGTTTGGTTATGGTGCACTAAAAATCATACCCATCGGATATTGGTTTGGATTTGGGTATAGATAAGTACTTTGGGTTTGGGTATGGTAATCGCAAAACCCGAACCAAACTGATCCATTGCCATCCCTAAATTGATTATATATGGTGTTGCAGTTTGAGCCACCAATGGCTGATTATAATCCAGAGTCTGACTCTGAGAACTTCTTGAAGCAATTTTACATTCCCAATTACATACTTGTTCCCGGCTCAGAGAATGAGTTTCTCCCTGATGTTCCAAGATGCCCAGTACTTGTGTTCATCAACTCCAAAAGTGGTGGTCAGCTGGGAGGGGATCTTCTTGTCACGTACCGCTCTCTACTAAACAAAAATCAGGTGTTTTGGCAATTTGCATAGTATTTTCAGGAATTTAGGATTTTCTAATGCAGCATTTTATTAGACTTTGACCAAGAAGAATTGGATCTATTTTACTACCCTGCTTACTTTTTAGTTTAATGTTTTTAGGTTGTTGATTTGCTGGAAGAGTCTCCTGATACTGTGTTACACAGACTCTATCTCAATCTAGAAAAGCTCAAGCTAAATGGTGATGAATTGGGTCCTAAGATTCAGGAGAGATTGAGAATCATTGTGAGTTTTACAAATTACAAGTGAAGGTTTGTTTATTGTTTAGTGTCTTGTAGGAATTGACCTCATGTCTTTCAATGTTTCTAACATAGATGTAGCTTATAGGTTGCGGGAGGGGATGGAACAGCAGGATGGCTTCTTGGAGTTGTTTCTGATCTCAAATTATCTCCGCCACCACCAATTGCCACAGTACCCCTGGGGACTGGAAACAACCTTCCATTTGCTTTTGGTTGGGTAGTGCATCCTATTTTCCTAATAGAGCACGATTAATGTGGAAGTGTATCCAGTGATTGGTTATTATGCTTCAATTTATTAGGCACAATACCAATTAACTCCAGCCATTGCCGTTCTTGTGTTACTCTTAAAGTAGCTACTTCAAGTTTAGCCACTCAAAATTTTGATATTGGTTCTTATTTCTATGGGATCTTCTTTTGGAAATCCTTCTTGTTCTTAGCATTATAGCCCCAGAATCATGCAGTTAGAAATTCAATAGAAAGCAATTGCAATGTTTGTAGTTTGTTTCCTACTTTTTTGTTTTTATTTTCTTCTTGTGTCTTCTACTCCTTTTTTGTTACATTAAGGAAGATTGTGAAACTTAAAGGAGAATGAATTCAAACTAACCATGTGTTAATTGATACGTCTCATTAACCATGCTTCACTCACCAAGTCATATGTTCTATTATAGGTTTTTATGAACCTTTCTGAAAGTAATAATCAGTCAATAACATTTATGGTTTTGCATCCCATCCCTTTATATTCATGTCCGCAAATAATGTGAGTTCAACATTCACTCTCACCAATTTGCATAGCCTTTTTCTGTTGGTCTATGTAAGGGAGATCTGATGCTGAAAAGTTTGGAGTTAATAATTTGCAGGGAAAGAAGAATCCTGGGACAAATCGTAATTCTGTGGAGTCGTTTTTGGGTCAAGTAATGAAAGCCAAAGAAATGAAAATAGACAGGTTCCCATATCTCTCAGCTTCTCCCTTTCAATTGACAAACGAACCACTCGCAATGTTGATTCTTACTTCTGTCGAGTTGATTTATTTGCACCCTTCATGTGCTACGTTCATTACACTACAGTAACTAATTTGTACCATAAGGTAACTTTGAAAAACAAAGTGGATATGGAAAACAACTACAATTAACTGCAGATAGTTTGCAGGTTCACTTATTTGTTCCTCAAATTTTAGAATCATAATTTCGGCTGCCCATTTTGTGCTGTCATCTTCTTTCGTTTTTAAGTAGTTACTGATTTGACAAAATAAGAATCAACAAATTCATGATAGTTATTTCAATGTTTTGGAATATCTTATAGCAACAGGTTTTTATAATTTCATATTTGCGATTTTTTTTCACATTGTTCCTGCATGTCCTATTACTTAAGTCCTGGCTGTGCCTTTGCACCCTTTACTCCCAAATGTTAAAAAAAACATTCATCACGATGTTGGTTGAATTGAATTATTTTTTCCAGCTTATATTTTCATTTGAATTATAATTTCCCAAATTATTAAATATTTCAAGACTAATGCTAATTATTCACTTAAATTTCTCGTCCTTTATTTTTGTGTTTTTGCTATGCACTTTCACATTTTCATCTTATTCCAGTTGGCACATTCTGATGAGGATGAGAGCACCAGCTCAAGGTTCCTGTGATCCAATTGCCCCTCTTGAGTTGCCACATTCTTTGCATGCATTCCATCGGGTATCTTCAACTGATTCACTCAACAAGGTAAGTGAATCCGTGTTACCATTTGGTAACCAAAACAAAAAAAGAACTGCCTACATACTTCATGCAGTAGTTAATAACTCATGATCAGTTTTTGTATAATTCTAGACAATAGAAAGAGTACAGTATAACCCCGAGTACTACTTCCTCACATCATTTTAATGTTTAATTTTAGGGTTTCCTTATTGCCATTGAACTTTATCCCTCTTGTCATTGTAGTCCTTATCTTCACATATGCTAGGGTTCCAGGTGGCAGTTGAAATGGATTGAATATAACACAGTATTAAACATGGAGTTTTCAATTTCTGAAAATTCAGCAGATGTCGCTATTCTTGACCTAAAACCAATAAAAAATTTCCTTCATTAATAATTGAATGGGATCATGCAGTGATATTTCGATCCTTTAGATGCCATGATGATGGGAGTGTTCTCAGTTTCGAGATTGGATGTGGGGTAAAATTGCAATGGAGGGACAAATCAAAATATAAGAACCTTGAATATGATAAACAGATTCTGGAATTTTCAAACAATGAAGTAACAAGCTCAAGATGTATTTGTTTGGGAAATGGATAAATCTTAATCTCTCTATTTTTCTTATGGGCAATATTTTGATGCTTCTCAGGAAGGTTGCCACACTTTCCGTGGAGGGTTTTGGAATTATTTCAGCATGGGTAAGTGTATTTTTGGTCACTAATGTACCAGTGCTGGCACTCTACTAAGTTGTGTGTTTATTCCTAGCAATCATCTTATTTTCACTATGAAAGATTACTGAAATCAATGTTTGCAAGATTTTCTGTCACGCGTAATTGATACTATTTCTGCCTCTCGGGGTTAGTACTAGGGCTAAAATTAAACTCTCTCTGACCATCTTTTGGGCATTCCAGTACATCATGTCAATTTAAGCTGATACTACTGCTGTGGCTCAAGGCTTAGGCTAACCTGAGACTTAGATTTTTGACAAGTTTTTGGTTGTACAACAAATCTGGAACAGTAGGATAGCAAGGTCCTTAAACAGTAGGTTTATAAAATTGGCTACCTCCTATAATTGTAGTCACTTTTTTCTAGCATGGCATGTAAGTTGTAACAGGTTATTATCCGTCAGACAGTCACTCAAATTGATGACGTCCTTTAGTGATGATAGGTTTTATAACCAACAAAATGATCCTCCATGCACATGTGTGATGGCTTTGCTGATGCATGATAGTAATGCTCATGTGCATCTGGTTTTTCGTCTTATTAGTTGCAACTTCCAAATTTGATCCTGTATCATCGTCGTCTTAAGTTTTCTTTTTCAGTTATATTGCAAAGGAACCATTGTGTATATATTTAACTTTTCACATTTTTTCTTGCTCACTGATTTCTTTTGTGCTATACTGCTCACCAACTCTGCAACTGGCATCTTTACTTCCTCTTGTGGTTTCCGATACGAGGCATGAGTACTTTCTTAATTTGCAGGTATGGATGCTCAAGTGTCCTATGCCTTTCACTCCGAGCGAAAGTCAAATCCCGAAAAATTCAAAAATCAGTTGGTTAACCAGGTATAGCAACATTATGTGTACTGTTTGCAATGTCTTCTGCAAGACTGCAGTTTAAGTAAACTCGTTTTACATTTGGAATTACTTGATAAAGATTGTGAAACAGAGTTTTGTCTAACTAGTTAAACTGGTTTTCTGCACTCTAAAAATCTCAAACTTCAATCTTCTTATGTCGTGATATGATTCAGGATATGTAGCAAATCTAGTGTGTCTGATCTTGGTGACCTAGTGTGTGATATGATAATCAACAAAAGTAATTATGATGACACGTATGCAAGGTTGTAAAGGTGTTAATATCTGGTTAGTGGCCGTAAACATGTTATGAAGATTTTACCACTTGCCATTCTATATTTATCTATTGACATTGACTCATTGGGATAGAATCTAGTGGAACATTGTGCATGTGCATACATATGAACCTATGTTCATAGTAAATGTGATCCTTAAACTGGTAAATTTTTCTGCTAGGATTCACTGAAGTAATTTTCATAAGTTAAACAGCCCTCGTGACATTCTTTAGTTAAAAAGGTCGTAGCTAGTGCAAAAAGGCATCAACTTCTGACTGGAAGCGGTAGTGAGTAGGCAGCCTTCTCCACATTGTTATTTGGAGAGAGTGATTCTCTTAACTCTGTGACACAGCACTGGAAGCAGAGACCACCTACAATAGCTCCATGTTACGTCCTTAAAAAAATCGCCCCTGTGCATACTAAAATTCTATTATCTCTTTCATTTATCCTTCCTGTTAAATAGGAATTCATGTATGCAGTATGATTTGATTATTCATCATGTTTCAATGATGAGATATATGCGGAATATGTATTTGTTCGCCTGATTTGGATAATTCTAGAGACACTTGGATTTGTACGGTAGGGATGTATTTTCAGTTATGAGCCTGGTCTGGCTTGTGCATAGTCCAGTGTTAAGTTTCTTGTATTTAGACGTTGCAACCTTTCTTTGGTTCTGTTCAGAGTACTTATGCGAAGCTTGGATGTACGCAAGGATGGTTTTGTGCTTCTCTTGCACATCCTTCTTCAAGGTAAGTGACTTGGGTATAAGAAAAAACACTGATACATACTCTATGAAAGAAAACTTTGGAAATTTTACTCCTATTAAATTCTTAATACCTCTTGGTGAAAGAGTCTGGGTTTTCTAATTTAACTTTTTCGTTCTGTTTTATTTTGCTACTCCTATTACATTGGAATAGTTAATAATGATGCAATGGTTGTCTGCATTGGCATTTGTTGGCTTTGAATACATTAACGTTCTAAGTGGAGATGAGTTATTTCTTTTATTTGGTTGTCCTAGATGCTCTATTAGGGCAAACTTCACTTACATCCCTTGTGGTTTGGGCCATGTGTGGTTACACCCCCTGTGGCCCAATTTTTTGCATCCGCATCCCTTGTGGTTTTTGAAAATGCGTGGATGCACCCTTTTCGTCCATGTTAACCGAGGTGTACCTCACAGACCTCTTGAATCTAACCAATATACACCATTCATATCCCTTCACGGAATTCAAAGTCCAAAAATTGAAGCATTTCCCAATATGCCCCTTGTTTTTAACACCCAAACAAAACTCACAACCAAGTGATAATATACTACTTAGGGAAAATTGTGGAAATAAAAGTTTGTAGAATGTAATCATTATGTCCCAATAAAAAGTTGAATTCCCAAAGAGGGACCAACTTTTTGGGACGGAGGGAGTATTAAAAATTTAATCCAAACCGTTCACAATATATTAATCAAAGATTAGAGCATCTCTGTACAAAATCATGTCGATCAGAAATCAATAACTCAGTGATCAAATTCTTGATAATATGAAAGGTTAATTTTATTTGGTAAATTTACTTCATAATAAATTTTGGTAGGGATGTATTACTCATCAACATCTATAACAATTCAGATTCAATTTTTTGTACTATGGATGGATTGTTTAGGTTTACGAAGGAAGAAGAATCAAAGAAGAAGATGAGGGCATATTGGATTATAAGACTTTGAAAGCATTTTTTCCATTATTTGGGTGCATCTGCACATTTTAAAAACCACAGGGGGGTGTAATCACACACAGCCCAAAGCACAAAGGTTGTAAATGAAGTTTGGCCTTATCATTAGCATCTAGCTTCTAGCTGTGTTAGCTTAAGTCAGATATGGGATTTTTGACAGCTTGTCTTGCGAAGTCAACATAACTCAATATCGTCTTTGTGTTTCATAAGGAACCCAACTTAATTTTGCAAAAGTATTTTTATAAATTTGTTGTGGTATGTTTCAATGAACTCTTATCCAAATGCTTATGATGTTAACATGTAAGCTTGATGCAGTCTCTACTCTCACTATAGTCTTTGTTCAAATTTTGTCCTTTCTACCCCAGCTATGATCATATGATTTTGTGTTGTGCTAGTTTTGTATATATATATAGTGACATCTTCACCATATTAGGCATCTGATGGTTGTGGCATCAGTTTCCTCTATGATCAATGACATTTTATGCTAGAAAACCGCTTAATTGTTCATACCCAAGAGCAATCACTAGAAGACATGGCAAAATTTTACATGTGGTTAGTTATTCAATACAGTTTTAGGGCATCAAGACTAGAAAGTTGAGCTGTCATAACATATCATCACCAAAGTTGTCTGTATTATTTAGTACTTACCTTTGCGGGATACGAGGGTCGCAGAATTTGATGAATACCTAGGTGGACAAAATGTACAATGCAGATAGGTATTAACTTTTCTGTCTGATCATATGATGGACATGTTTTTGTAAGTCCATTTTGCTTTAGTTTTTTTATTTTTTCTTGCACCATAACAATTATTCTCTATGCAGGAACATAGCACAACTTGCAAAGGTTAAGATCATGAAAAAACGTGGTGAATGGCAGGACCTCCCCATATCTCCTAGGTATGTTAGTAATTTATCTTTCTTTTTTTCTACAGTTGAAATTCACTGTATGACATTGAATGCTGATTAGTGCTTACTTTAGTTCTTCATTTCATTTCTGATTGCACTTGACGTTTGGGGTTTTCAAATTTTAATGCTTCTTCTTACAACCTTTATTTAAGCGTGTCTACTTATATGTGGACTTTACACCATATGACATGAATCTTGGATATGGTATGTGGCCAACTAAGGGGAATGGGTTTCGCAAGGTCAATTGTTGGAAGTGGTGAGCTAGTATTGGTACCTTAATACTGTGAAAAATATGTAATCTTGTGGAAATAATAAATCCTTGTGGCTAAAGAAATTAGTCAAAGATGATCGGCTTGTAGCAGCTTGTACATTGATGAGTACTGTACGTGGACAGTTCAATTAGGGGAGTTATTCATGTTTTCTGCTAGACTACTAGAAACAAACAGTGCTGAGGGCAAATTGATGCAATCCAGGAAAGATGTATGGAGAATTGTATTGACAGCAACAGGTGGGAATGGAGATTGGAGAGACCCGACTGAATCCTGATTCCATCCTTGTTGGGGTGGTCTATAGGCAAGGGATTGGCTTCCTTCATTGTACTGTTTCATTTGGACTGGTAAAAGGGTGATGAGGTTTTGTGTTTAACTAGATGAGGAAAATACACTTTGAGACTGCTCTAAGTAGGTATGAACAATAATCCTAGGTTTCCTTTGTTAATCAAGTTGTCAAACTGATTAATGGAAGATGATAAAATCTGGAGGTTAGCAAGCAAGCTCTTACAAGGCTGCAAGAGTATAAATGAGTCTGATCAACGAATATCAAAAGGTCAAAACTTCTTTTAGCCTGGTTTAATATTAGTTTGTGATACAATTGAGCTCATTATGTTTTCCTTCCTCAACTGAAATTGGTAGTATTGACATCACTTATGAGAACTTCAATATAAAGTTTTAGTGCTATCTGTTGAAACTTGAAAATTGTTAGGAATTATGACGCTCTTCATTTGTTTTTTGAGGACATTGAAACTTTTTCTCCATTCATTAAGAAAATGATGGCTTCACAATAAAAAATCCGCACTTCTGTTAATTCCTCATCTATAAACTCTTTTATCTTTTCAATTTTCTTGTCGATTTATTTGGAACTCCTATACGTAAAGGAAGTTTGGCTTCCATTTGTCTTGAGTTATTTGGTAAAATTTTCTAAGATTCGTCACTTAAAAATGAGGGACTTTCTCTACACTCTAGGTTTCTGTCCTTTATCTGAATATGGATTAGTTACTCTAGGTTTCGGTTTAAAGATAATGTTAATTTTCGATCTCCCAGAAATCCCTTCCCCACCCACTGGAACCCCTCTATGGTTTTAGTTTTGTATTTATTATGTCCTCAGATTCAGTAATCATTCTATAATCTTGTAAAAACATAGTATGAAACTGAACAAATCGTACAACTCAAGCCGACCTCTTGTTTACAGCCACTATGTGTTGACTCGCATTTTCAGTTCTTGAATCTCATTTAGAAGGGGTGATATCCCAAGATTTAACTGACTTTTTGTCTTTACAACATACAGTATCAGGTCCATTTTGTGCCTTAACTTGCCTAGCTTCTCTGGTGGACTAAATCCTTGGGGAACGCCAAACACAAAGAAAAAGCGTGATGTTAGTACTCATTATTTTTTCTTTATTCCTTTCTTTTCTGTTGCGGTGATGAATATTGTTTCAGTAACTGCAATATTTTTTAGACTATTCTTTTCTTCCTCCTACACATTTTGATAAGTCAAATTTGCCGCAATATGGTGCGCAGAGAGAATTGACTCCGCCATATGTAGATGATGGCCTTATTGAGGTTGTTGGTTTTAGAGATGCTTGGCATGGGCTTGTTTTGCTTGCTCCAAATGGACATGGAACTCGACTTGCACAGGTTAGCAATGAAACTCAAAATGATGATAAACTTGCTATTAATTTTTTGGAATCTCTTTTGACAACCATGCTCAAATATACTATCACATTTATGAGAAATTGCACGACACTGAGTTTTTGGTAACAAATTCAGGGCAGAATGATAGCGAGCAATTTAAATTTATAAGACACAGTGATGGGCGTCTTTCTTGATGACCTTGTTCAATCCATTTTCCTTAGGAGACCATAAATTCAAGTATCTGCCGTCATAGACGAACTTTATCTGGATTTCTCACAAGCAATAGACAATTGCACTACATTAAATTGTATGTGGTCATTTAATTATCATCTAGCAAAAAATATCGTATTGTAAAACACAAAAGCCGCCGTAGCTTAAGATATCAACTAAAGAATCACACGTTTTACTCTAACAACTAAATTGTACGTTTGTCTAGAAATGATGGCTATGTACAACAAACTAAATAAAAGTTTGTCAAATAATCATCTCGATAGGGACATTGTGGAGAGAAAACGTGATATGATAAACCACAAAAGATGCCATAGCTTAAGATATCATGGAAAGAATTGTTCTTGTTTTTACTAGGCTCGTCTGTCTTATAGTTTAAGATATCACGTAAAAAGCCATCCTTCTGTTAATCAGGTGAATCAACTATTTGGAAAATGTGACATGGTTTTGTTGAGTCAAGTTACATTCTTGCCATCCCGTGAAACTACATTAAGGGCACACGTAAACAAGCAAAATCTTTATTTAGGCGTGTCCTTGAGATGCTTAAAATAAGTACATCCTCCATCGAAATGTGTGCTAAGAAAATGCACAACAAATTTAAGCTATTTCAACTTATGCCTTTTGGATACATGTTAACAAGACCCAACAAGCAAACATGGCAGATAAGGCTGTTTTAGTGCTGTCTAAACAATTTCTTTAGCCTACGATGAGTTTTTCTTCTTTCTTGTAGGCAAACCGGATCCGTTTTGAATTTCATAAGGGTGCAGCTGACCACACTTTCATGAGGATTGATGGGGAACCCTGGAAGCAACCCCTTCCAGTTGACGATGAAACAGTTGTGGTAGAAATCTCTCATCTTCGTCAGGTGACGATGCTTGCCACCCATGAGTGCAGATCCAGAAGTGTACATGACCCGTCATCGCCTCCCAGTAATGAGTCAGACGGGGATACTGCTGAGGAAGACTCTGCAGGGGAAGAGTGGAGGAAATTTGGGGCAGCAGACACATTCAAGATTCCAGATGATGTCGACATTTCTCAATTCAGTTGAATACGCCACAATCTTTGACTTAAGAGTTTCTCAATCAGTGGGAAATTATATTCAATCGTGGGATTGAATTATTGGACTTTGGCACTGCTTTTTTTAGCTACTATTTTCATGTAATTAGCATGGTCAGGAAATGTTCCTGTATTGGCTTACATATTTCTCACCGCTCTCAGGGCATGTTTTTAAAGGCTTAGATTTGCAGTCCACATAAATATTTGTTTCCGTTGGCTCGTGAACAAGATCGAGCTTGAGTCTAGCAGGCCGGCTCAGCTCGTTTTCACTGAGCTCGAGCTCAAGCTCATTAAAAACTTACTCCCTCTGTCCCCAAACAAATATCTGGACTGCAAATCTAAGCCTTTAAAAACATGCACTTTATTGAAGTACATGTTTTAAAAGGTTTAAGTTGGCGGTCCGGACATTTATTTAGGGACAATGGGAGTAGTAATAAATAAGCAACACAGTAAAACTCGGTTCGGTTCGACTCGTTTGTAGCCCTAGAGAGAGAGAGAGAGAGTCGACATCGTACAACTGGGAAGAGAAAATAGAAGTTCAAGGTTTATATAAACTTCGGAAAAAAAATTCTAGCCAAGAGAGAGAGTTGGGCCAGAACCATTGTTTACAAGAGAAGAAGTTTACAACATGGAAAATTTAACAATTGATATGTAAGCAGGACCATATGGGGAAAGGAACCCAGAATAATAGTACAATTAACCGCAACCGCCTTTGCTTCAAGTAGCCTCAACCTTAACTCTTACCTCAAAATAAAAGAGAAAATTACAGGCTTTAAGCTTGATGGATGTTATCAGCAAGTGAAACACTGTAGCGCCTGGTATTTACCGACACGCATATTGGTAATCACCCAAGCATTTTGTAACTGCCTCACTAGCCTTTTGAGATTCCACCCTTTCTTCCCTCTTCTTCTTCTCCCTGAAATCCAAGAGTACGTACAAAAGTTATATCGCGGGAACTCATTTCATAAGAACACCAGGCAAGGACTTGAAGATCTACGAATGCCCAGATGAGTTCTTGAAGATCTACGAATGCCCAGATGATTATTGGAACGAATTTGGGAAGCAAGAAAACAACCCATATGGTAGTTCAGATCAAGGAGTTAAGATCAAGGACCTCGCCATTCAACTGATTCAACATTTAACCCAATAAATGCTGACAAGAAACTGCTTCGAATGTGCATTCGTAGTGGGGGCGTATGAGTGCACATCAGTGTGCGCTCTTTCTGTCTTCTTAATTCAGCTCAAGGACCTCGCCATTCAACTGATTCGACACTAAAACCAATAAATGCTGACAAGAAACTGCTTCAAATGTGCATTCGTAGTGGGGGCGTATGTGTGCACATCTGTGTGTGCTTTTACTGTCTTTTTTTTTTTTTTTCTTCTTTGGTGTGGTGTGTGAGTTCAATATTTCATTGCGAGCACTTTGTCTCTGCATTTTTTGTGCCAAGCTTTATACCGTGACCTTATGCAAATATGTTGAACTAAAACATGATAGCGAAAATATGCAAAATTGGAATTGGAAGGAAAACAAATTAAACCTGTCCACATATTCCTTGAGGAGCTCTTTGGCTTGAACCAGTTTCGACAGCAGATTGCGGTATACATCAAGATCCCGATCTACACTTCTCTTGTCTATGTTCAACGCAGCACAAAGCTGACACATACAAATGAAATATACTCTTCTATTTCAGGGAGAAGAAGAGGGCAAACGAGATACGAAATTTAGCGAGATTTATATGTGAAACTCATAAGCATGTTGAACGACTATGGTCACTTCTGTGATTTCGGCACGTAGTAGTAGTGAGAGATCCATAACAAGAGTTTTACCAATTGTACGAGTGGATGCTATGATGCTTAAAGATCAAGTAGTGCGGAAACCATTTAATTTGTTAAAAGCTAAAAGCTCAAGTCGTACACCTACTTCATATGGAATAATGTCAACATAATTCAATAACTCAACCAACACTCCTCGTTCTTTGAAAACATAACCGTCACATGAGGCAAACTTGCTCCCAAAAAAATGCCTGGATAGGAAAATTCGAGCTATACAGGACTTTCTCCCCTTTCATCCAGGCTATTTGCTTTTCCATTAGCTGGGCTTAAAATAAGTGGTCTCCACTTACGAAACACAAATCCAAGTATCCTCCCTCCCAGTCAACTGCCTAAATCCTAAACATCAGAGATTACTGACCACATTGTTAGGACCTGACATCTGTAAATCTTAACCACCAGAGTACTAATTCCTTAACATAACTTGATAACTGACAGTCCTACTGAAATTTGTCATTCTGAACTATCAGACTACTAAACCCCCCCTCCCACAGAGTATTCAAACACCCAATTCTACGATGTTCTCCATACCTTTCAGAGGGTTTTGACCAGAATTAGCACCTGCTTATGGTCCAAAGATACCACCAAAAACCAGTTATGAATACCGAGAGGCTATGATGCATGGACACAGAAACAGAAACGGACACAGAAATAGACATGGGGACACGGCAATTCTAAAAAAATGGGGACACGGACACGGCGGGGGACACGCCATGTGTATATTTATTTATTAATTTAATTATATATTTATTTACATATATATGTATGCACAATATATTTTAAAACATTTAGGGGACAAATTGAATTTTTTTAAAACTTTCAGGGGCAAAATTGAATTTTTTTTAGAACTTTCAGGGGTAAAATTGAATTTTTTTTAATTTTCAGGGGTTAAATTGAAATTTTTAAAACTTTCAGGGGTAAAATTGAAACTTTTTACTCCTGAAAGTTTAAAAAAAATAAATCAATTTGACCCCTAAAAGTTTTAAAATATTTCAGTTTGACCCCCGCTATGTCCCCATCCAAAAAAGCACTAGAGCCGTGTCCCATGCTACGTGGGGTGTCGGGACACATGTCCCGCTTTGTCCCCACCATGTCCATGTGTCGGGACACCGCAGTACGGGGTCCCGGAGAGGTGTCGATGCTTCATAGCTGAGAGGGCATCCATCAATATTGATATTGATGCTCCAGTAGAACCAGGGTTGTTCATAAAAGCGTTAAACAAAGATCTGGTTGTACTTTTCTAACCAAGAAGACAAGGTTCACCATGTTCACTTCACATTTCCAAAAAAAATTCCAAAAAGATTCTTTCCCCAACTCTCATATTTCTAATCATTAATCACATTTCTCTCTCTACTCATACCCCTCTCTCCAATCATTATTTTCATTTCTCTCTCTCTCTCTCCAATTATTACACCTCTATCTAATTATTACCTTTTCCAAAAACTCATTCAAACACTATCTCAAAAATATTTTTCAAAATTCTCAACCAAACAAAGCCATTACATGATATGCTTTTCTGTATGCATTTAAAAGGTAAGATTAACAAGTGATCATCAAACCAAAACTTTCATGTTTCCTTGCGAAACGCATGCTAGGTACTTGAAAAAATATCTTCCAAACCCAGGCTACAAAAGGACGATAGAGCAACTCAATTCAGAGAAGATAGCGACAGCAACAACTTAACTGATAAAACTCAAGTAATATTTGGTAGAAACAGCAGTCAACATTGATACTTGTCCAGTTGAAAGACAACACCAGTGACAATGTACTGAAACTACAAATCATTGTAGAAGCAGTACAGAAAGCACATCAAGATATCATGACAACAGTCCACCATTTTTATATATATGGCAAGAAAGATTCCAACACTGGAGACGGTAAAGGAGCTCTTACCTTTTCTAAAATTGTGGGTTCAGTGGCATTTGACAGCTCAAGAAGGCGAAAAAGTCCAATAGCAAAGAAACGACTGTAGCTGAAACTCTTCTTACCCCCAGCTCTCTCTGCAATGTCTTTTAGAATGCCTTCAACTTCCCCTTCTCTTGATGAAAAACTTACTAAAGAACTAGCATTCTGTGCACTGGCCCATTCCTCCAACTTTTTTGCATCGTTTCTGGAGTGAATTTAGAAATACAATCACCCAGTCTAATGAACATAAAATTTCAAGTGAATCATTCATTGAAACACAATACTATATTAGACAAACATTCAAAAACAAAAAATAATAACAAAAAGAAAGAGTTTCCCCATTTGTTCAATCGACTAAAGGGAAAACAAAAGTGATGAGTGACTGCTAGAATATAAGTTAACTAAATCTTTACAAACTTAATAATGTCCATCCATTGATTACATTAATCATTCAGAACTTCTGTTTCAGTCCTAATGAAGTATGAACAACTACCTTCTACTCTCAATAGAAGATCCATAAAAATGGCACTCTATTGCTAGCCACCCGTACTTCAAACTGCAAGCTTATCGAAATTAGAAAACGTAGGGAACTAGAGGCTAGAAAGGTAAAAGTGGAGTCCCATTAGAAATACCCATGATGGAGCATAAGGGGAAAATCAGTGTTATTCTTCCTCAAGCATCAATGCATCACTAAAACAAACCATCAGAACAAAATTATACCTCCAGAGAAAATTAACCCTGCCGTTACAAAAAGAAAGAAAAGAAAAGAAAAGAAAAAAAAAAAAGAAAAAGGAGAAAATTACCCCCAACAGTAGTAAAGTGGCCACTTAATGTTGGTTCAGGAAGAAAATGGACGGAAAACAAAGGGACCAAGAAGAAAATTAAAGAAATAGAGATACCTGTACTTTTCTGGATCCTCCTCCAGAGCCCTTATATATGACTGGAAGATGGCCTCTCGATCTTCATCACTTAGGTAGCCTTCCATGAGTTGATCAAACACTGTAACAAAACCGAGGGCAAAAACAGCATCATAACAATACGTCCTCTTGTACCTTATTAGATGCTGTTGGACAATCAGCTCTTGCAGCACAGTGTTGTAGATACTCAGAATAGGTCGTTTGTAGGCACTCAAAAATTTTGACTTTGTTTCAGCAACAGTGGGCACATCTGAAACAAAGTAAATAAATGCATCACAACAATGTAATAACACAAACTAGCTAACATGTTTCACTCATCGTGTGGTCATGAGGTTGAAAACTTGCTGCGGGATACAGTGCAGGATCCTGTTACTGAAGTAGGAAGGAGCAGCAGATCTTATATAAGTACCTGAACTCATTAATTCCTCATGTACATGTGATACAGATTACGAGGAGTGATATAGTTACTGTAGGTAGAAGCACTAAGGAGAGGAGTAGACCACAATTGACTTTATGGCGGTAGTTCGAAAGGATCAAGCTTAATTTAGATATCACAAAACATGATGCCCTTAACAGAGTTCAATGGATAAAATAGATTCTTGTAGCCAAACCCAATTGAATGGGATCATGGATCCGTTGGGCTTGGTTTACACATATGAATTCCTTTCATTATTTCAACAAATTTGTATTCATACCGTGAAGTCTCTATATTCTAGCTATGAATTACCATACCAAAGTAATATCAAGAGAATTCATTCTCTCGAAAGGCTTTAGTATCAATAAGAGCACACAAGCTCGTTACACTCTTATAACGTGTGAACCATCTCAACTAGAAAGTGAATTGCATTTCTTTCCCTTACATTTTAAACAGGAGCCAGGCTACGCCGCTACAGTGGCCACATTTGGTGACCACATCTAGGATACCGCATAGTTGTCGTTCCTGCATTGGTAAAACACATGACATGTGGGGCCGTCCATCAATGCATTAAAGACAACTGACATGGTACCCAAAACTCACAAAATGTGCTCACCATAGTATTAACCCAGCCAAATTATCTAGAGATAAGCTCTCCCTCTAACTCATTGATACCTATAAATTTGTCAAAGCGTTACATTTGAGAGTTGTGTAAGAAGACAATGTCAAAATATAGATTACTGAATGCCTATTCAAGATTTAAATTCCTAAACTTTTTCACGGGGAAAGTACGGCGATACATAACTCCACAAAGAATTGAGTCCAATGTTTTCTATTCTCATCGTACATAAATTCAAATTCAAGGTTACTATAAGCAAAACAATTCAACCATTGCTGTTAAGGATGACACATTTTTCAAGCAACCAAACTCAATCAAAAACCACAAAGCATTACCTGTTACAGAAGACATGCACCGAATACTAATCCTGGAAGTCAAATTCGACACTCGAACGCCTAAAGAATGATGGAAAACGTTCGTACGAAGCCGTACTCCGTCGAAATTGGAAGGTAAGGAACGAGTAGTAGAATGAACAGTGACTTTCCTCTCAGTAGATTGACCTAATGCAGAGAAAGCGAGAGAACTAACTGCCGCCATCGATGAATAAAGAAACAGAATTTGCACAAAAATTATAAATCTTTAATAGATTCGGGAGAAGTTTTCAGAGGGGGAAGTGGTTTTCCATGACGATGACAAAATTCGGATTTTCTCGGGAAAATTATAAGAGAGTGTAGGAGAGGTGGGAATGAAAGGGTTATCCGTGTACGAAAATAGTTTTCGTAATCTTAACGGGCAGCCAGTATAAATTCGACACGTCGAAGTCTTGTGATGCTGACCTCGGACCTATGGTTTGTTTGTTTCTCTCACTCTCTGTCCTTTTTTTTTTTTTTGAAAAAGTTTTTAAGGCCATTTTTGCTCTTTTTAAGCCTAGTTTTCTAAAATATTTTACTTTCTCTGGCCTAATTTGTTTGCTCGCTTTGAAAAACGTATATTTTTGTAGATGTTAAAAATGTACTTATGTATAATATTTTAAAAATTTTTTTACACCAAATTAAAGTACTCAATGAGCACTTTAATTTGGTATAAAATAAATTAAAAAATAATATAGAGAAATATATTTTTTAGGAGTTTGAAATTGCACATATTCTCATTGTGAGCAAACAAATTGGGACGGAGGGAGTAGTAACTAGGTGTTAAAATCATTATATTTCAAATCAAAAAATGAAGTTGTTCTGTGAATTGTTTTTCAATTTTTTTTTTTCACCAAATTAAAGTATACGAGAAGTACTTTAATTTGGTAGGAAAAAAATTTCGAAAAACAATGCACGGAAACACTTCATTTTTTATTTGAAATATCGTGATTTTAGCATCTGGGTGCTAGTTAAATCTTTTGAAAAACTAGGCCTTAGTCGGTAACAATGGCATGTGAGACCTTATCTGAGTGCAAATTTGTTCAGAGCGAAGAAAGCTCTCGCTCTGATTGGGAAAAAAAACTATGGGATTCATGAAACCACATCATTTTTTTGGTAAACAGCATCATTTTGTGGTAGACTACATCACTTTTTGGTAAGAATAACGTTACTTTACGATGAATCCCACACATTTTTTACCAATCAGAATAAAAATTTTGTTCACCCTCACCTAATGAGAATAAATAAATTTGCACTCTCCTTCTGCATGGTCACATAATTTATCATTCATTAATTTTAAAAGAGAAGTAGTAATTTTTTTAGTGGTCCTTGCAAAAAGAAAAGGAAACAGCTCAATTGTATAAATATAGATAAGTAACAAATTAAAAGATTTGATCAAGCATTATATTGATTTAATTGAGCTGATTTTTATGAGGCCATACGAAAATTATTTTAAAATTAAAGTGTTTAGAACGTTTTTACGAGACCCTTTGCCGATATCAGTACACTGGTTGTATAGGGGCATTTTAGTGAGGAGATTAGGTTTTATGCCATAGGAAATAAACTTTTTCTGTATAAGGGTTAGGATATTTGTCATCTGCCGTCCGAAAATACCCTAGGCAAGACAAAAGTGAGGGAATTCAACGTGTGATTCCACATAGGGATGGGTAGGGAGAGAGTAGAGAGTGGATACTACTATCTCCATCCCCAATCTCCAAACTCATATCAATTCTCATCCACTCTCTAATCTTCACCGGGAATTTTTTTTTTTAATCTTCATCCCCGCCCCAAATTCCCGCAAACTATTTAAGTGAATCCCAAAGAAATTGTATTAAAATTCAAAAATAATGACAAAAGTGGTTTCCAAAGATAATTAAAATGTATTAAGTTGCTCAAAAATGCTACTATTGTTCTTGTTCTTTTTTTTTTTTTTTTTGGTTTCTGGGTAGAAACGGGGATGTGGGGAGGAGAGGGGCAGGGATCAGAGAGGGGACTGACTATACCATCCCTTGCCCAATTCCCAATACCTTACCAGATCTCTGAAACAATTCCCGAATTCCCTACTTATAATGGAAGGGAACAGATTAGATCGGGGAGGATCGGCCGAGATGGCCATCCCTAATTCCACGCTAGCAAAAATGTTCGACGAACGGTCGTGTTGACGTATTGAGTCACTCGCCTGTGACCGAGTTTGAGCCACTCACATGAACCACGCCCAGAACAAAATGGGGCTTGTAAAATAAAGCTTTTTCCGCTGCAACTTGATGTAAGGAGGTCACGTGGTCACTCCAAACTCATTCAATAGATCCACGACTTGGGCTTTGACCTTATAACAAAATGTCAAAAAAGGTCAATTAACAAGCATATCAGAATACAATATCTACCGGCAAAACGCTCACTGTCGGTGAAAATCGGGGTAATTATCTTATGATCTCGGGGCATTGCCAAATAGTGCCTCTACACCTTTATTCATAGTTTTGAGGTACAATGTGTCGTTGATAAAAGTGTAGGGCATCACATGGCAATGTCCAAGTCCTTAGATAAATAGTCGAAACTGAACTCCAAATTGAACAGTGTTCATGAGAATCAAATGTACCTTTCATGCAAGTAGGGTGATAACCAAGTTGGTAAGCACCATATACCCTCGTATGCAAGGCCGACAAATTTCACTAACAATTACCCCCTCCAACACTTTTTAATGTCCGTTATTGGAACCCGTGTTTTTCTTTTCTAGTTACTTATAAATAGTCAATGAGCCTGATTTTTTCCAAGACCACTTAAAAAATTATTTTAAAATTATTGAACGGTTCAGATCGTTTGTGTTGGACTCCAAAGTTGGCTCCACAAAATAACGTGTAATGAAAAAAATTGAAAATCCATGACAAACCCCCAAAACAATGCTGTTTTGGGAGTCTCCGTTATCTATTGGACGACAAATTGACCGGTGGGAGGGGATTGTTAATTGACATTTATTAAAAGTCAGATATTTATGGGATATTTTGAGCAAAGGTCAGGAATTTTTTTTTTAAAAAAAATTCCCTAAAATTCCCGCAAACTCAATATTCCCTGCGTAAATAGCTTACTCCCAATTGGTCTGACCTCGTGCAATAAATGACTTAAGGCTGACTGCTGCTAGTGACATTATGGTTCACTTAATGTGCGAGTCTTGTGAGTTCTTAACCTCAGACTTACTGTGTCGCAGCGTCAGAATACCTACCGGTGGCCTTACCTGAAATGGTTCTCAGAGAAAGAAGAAAAAAAAAAACCCCTTTTCCTTCAATAGAATTCGAAACTCTAACGAGCAACTCTTTCAAGACTCTACTTTGGTGTCTCTGACGGTAAGGTAGCAACAAAACTTGGACCATCAACGTCCTCTCCAAAATAACAACAAAGAAGCTGGTTCTTTCTTTGCAAATACGTAAGTTCTGAGAGCAACGTATCATATCAGTACTTTTTTTTTTTTGGTACAGAGGAAAACAAGAGAAAACTACATCCTTTCGAAAGCCACACCCCTCATGTCGGCTTCGAGAAGGGGAATGATGGTCTCCAGTGGCGAAATGTGAGACCCAATTTATCCCCTGTTCCACTCCTAGGTTAGGTAAATTTTATTTCTTTCCTTGTCACTTTCTTCACTAAATGTGTTTCAGAGTACATCTTGTGCTTTCCATCAGGGCTTTGCATTCCTTGATTAAGACTAGGTGGGGCGAATGGTCTGGCACCTCTTCACTAACGAGAGCAATGGCAGATGTGGAGTCAGATTCTATCTCTAAGCCATCCATGCCTTGACTTTGAACCAATTCTAAACCCCTAAAGATGCCCCAAAGTTCAGCCTCAAGGCTGGTGCAGTCGTCCAGCCTTCCATAAAAGCCAAGAATCCAATAGCCTCTCTCGTCTCTAATTACACCACCATAACCGGCTGGGCCTGGGTTTCCCCTGCTACTTCCATCCGTGCTCAACATCAGCTTTCCAGCACCTGGAAAATTCCATGCAATCAGTCTCACACGATTAACATTGGAGAAAAACCTAGCTGTGTGCAAAGAAATAATTTCAGCCGTGAGTTTCAAGCTATTCGTGTAAGCCGTCATGGGGTTAGGTGTGGTGTCATCAAAAACCATATTGTTCCTCATAATCCAGATGTTCCATAAAATAGTAAGAACTAAAACAGAGTTAAGAAGACCTCCTGGGTTTCCTTGCGCCTGTTTGATATTAATCCTTAGCCAAGTCTTCCACTCTTCTAGAAATCCAGTGGACAACACCTGGATATTGGGAAGTCTACTCCAAATGTTAGTGCTAGAAGGGCAAGTAAAAAACAGATGGATAAGATCCTCAGCCACCGTGCCACATCTCGGACACAAGTCATCAGCCGTTAGCCCTCTAAGCTTACGGTGTTGGTTTGTGAGAATCTTTCCATGCATGCATGTCCATAGAAATCCCTGAAGTTTCACTGGCACTTTGAGATGCCAAATCCAATCCCAATTCTCATTAATATCAGGAAGATGGGTCAGTTGAGAATAGGCGGATTTAACAGAGAAATCACCATTGCTAGTCAACACCCAACAAGGGGCATCCTCAACCACCGCTCTCCTGGGTAGCAAAGAGTTAGTAACCACCCCAATATTGGGAGCTCCCAAAATATCTGACAGGAGGGAGGTGTCCCAGGTATTGTCAGTGGTAATAAACTCTTTGACCTTAACATCCTCCATATTAGACACCAAACCTTGACTAGCAAGACTGGTGTCGCCACACCACCAGTCGTGCCAAAAGGAAAACATCATTCCCGTTGCCAACAATCCATTTGATGTTTTTAACAGTGAAATCCCTGACTTTAATCATACTTCGCCAAGTATGGGACGCTTTTTTATTAGAAGGCCAGCTTTTGAAAGTATGATTCTTGAGATATTTGCTTTTGAGCACTTGAATCCATAACAGTTTTTTCTCAGAGGTGACACGCCAACCCAATTTAGCCAAGAGGGCCAAATTAGTAGGACCAAATTTTCCTAATGCCAAGACCCCCAAATTTTTTGGGTCTACACACGGTGTGCCAATTAACCAAGTGAACCTTCTTTTTCTCAGCTTTATCACCCCAAAGAAAATTTCTATTGATTTTGTCAATTTGATTGGTAATAGAAGTAGGGAGAGAAGTAGTTTGCATAGTGTAGTTGGGAATGGTAGAGGTGACCGATTGGACAAGAGTGGCATGACCCATAAGATTAAGGGAGTCTGCCTTCCAGCCTGCAAGCTTTTTGGAAAGTCTTTCAATAATATACTGGTAGGTGCGTTTGGAGACTTTAGAGTGGATCAAGGGGACACCAAGGTACATGCCAAGGTCTAAAGTGAGGGAAAAACCACTTAGGCGACTCAAGGTTAAAGCTTTGTTGGTAGGGGCGTTGGGAAAACAAAATTTTGATTTATGGGCGCTAACAACAAAAGGGTGACGGATTCTTCACAAAAATTATCAAGAGTAGTTTTCATAATCTCTCCCTGTTTCTCGGTAGTAACCCCAAAGAAGATAATATCGTCCGCAAAGAATAAATGGGAGAGGCAGGGTCCCTCCTGAGAGGCCTTAATCCCCACCCACTGATTCAAGGCAACCCTTTGATTGATTTTAGCGGACAGTCTTTCCATGCATAACACAAATAGATAAGGGGATAAAGGATCCCCTTGGCGAAGGCCACGCCTAGGTTTAAAAGGAGTAAGTTGTTCCCCATTCCAAATGATAGAGGATTCGATATTCGTAACGCAACTCCTAATAAGGGCCACAATCTCCTCATTTAACCTGAAATATCTAAGAGTATCAAGAAGGAAATCCCAAGAAACTCTGTCATATGCTTTGTCAAAATCAATTTTCCATATCATACCACCCTTATTAGCCTTATAGTTTCTTAAAGTATGAATCACTTCCTGGCAGATAATGATATTATCAGTGGTTTGTCTACCCGGAATGAAACTAGATTGGAAAGGACTAATGATGTTGTCCAACAGGGGTCTAATGCGATTAACAATGATTTTGGAGACCACTTTATAGGACACATTACAAAGACCAATAGGACGAAAGTGGCTGATAGTCTCAGGATTGTCAATCTTGGGGATGAGCACAATATTAGTCTTATTGAGATTAGAGGGGATAGCATGATCAGAAAAATAGGTTTGAATGAGGCTACAAAGAGAGTCCCCCACAGTCTCCCAGTATTTATGATAAAAAAATAGCCTGAAATCCATCAGGTCCAGGAGCTTTGTAAGCCCCTATACCCTTAATGGCAAGAAAAATCTCCTCTTTAGAAGGAGAGAGGGCTAGAACCAAATTATCCTCCTCACTAATGCACTTGTGAGCCCAGCTGCTCCAGTGCATAGAGGTATTGTTAACTTCAGTGCAAAATAAGTTCATAAAATGTTCATTAATGAGGTTCTTAAGATCCACAAAATTATCAATCCAGATGCCATTACTATCCTTAAGAGAGAGGATTTTATTGCGTCTCCTTCGAATGACCGTAGAAAGATGGAAAAATTTAGTGTTACGGTCACCCTCAAGGATCCACTTAGCTCTGGATTTCTGAAACCATAATAACTCTTCTTGCTTCAAAATGTTTTGAAATTCACAAATCAGCTCTTTTTCCAGAAGAAAGAGATTTTGGGAGAAAGAGATGCATTGACTACTAGTATCAGTATGAGGTAAGCCATTCATTTCCCTTTTTTTGGACACTTTCAAAAATACTTTTCATGTATCCTAACACTTTTGTATCAGTATTGTGAAGGAAGATATGATTTTAAAAAAATAAAAAAAAGCTATATGATCATGTTTATCAATTTTGCCCCTCCATGTGCCAAAGGTCAGAATATAAAACCAGTGTTCGCCTTAAATTCATGTTGGGGTGCTCATTCAGCTACTATTTATCTTGCCTTAAAAAATGACATCTGCAGCTTCATCAAAAGTGATTGGAAATCAAATTACTAAAAACACAATGAAAACCATGGTATGCTTTTCTGATTAACTCAACCCAACTTGAATCTTTTCAAACTCAAAGCATGTGCTAAAAGTTATAAGTTGTGGACACCCTTTGATAGACTTTTATAAGCTCAGCTAACTTGCTTTACACTTCCACCAGAACTGGAACAATATAAGCAACAAAAAATACTGCCGTAAACACATTTGGTGACCACGTTTTGAATACAAGTGAATCATAGAAACATGACAAGTGGGTTCATTCACATGGAACAATGTCTGTTAAAAAAGTTTACATTAAAAAAAACTACATTAATGACTTACTTATTAATGCAATACATAGTCCTGAACAGGACATCACAGAATTCACTTCCCTTTCTTAACCTATGACAGTATGAGCTTGGAATTCAAACTAAATCTCAACATTTAGCAAGTTATAACATATCGCTGGTCAATATAGGTGTGACCATATGATTACATCGCTAGATATACAATATCCTGGCTTATAATTACAGATTTCATAGTGCAACGTCAATGCTCTGGATGTTGAATGAAAGAAGCTTGGTAATGTGCACATAAATCAAAATGATTCTTGGGTCTGCCCTCTCTGATGCCTTTTGGCTATGATTTGAGGGCATGATTCTGTAGCAAACTCGACGGTATAGGGGGACCACTGTTTCAGTGGTATTCTGTGAGCAACCACTTTGTGCATTTATTGCCAAAGGTTAGTTCTGTCTCAAATCCATATGTTTCAGTGGTATTCTAGAAGCAGCCACTTTATGCATTTATTGTCAAAGGTTAGGTATGTCTCCTATCCATCCCCCGCCCATACCCCCAATTATTAGGGACTAAATGGGTTATGTTATTGTTGTTGTTGTTGTATAATTACAGATTTCACAGTGACCATTGAGTTTACCAGAACGTTATTGGGACAACAAAACATGAGTTGCCATGGATACATACTTTTACCTAAAATGCACGGAAAAAATCCAACTTGCTAGTATTACATCTGTGCATAGCTCAATACGTGTATGCCTTGATCTTATCCACGTCAAACTTAACAGAGCAACAAAGTTCATGCACAAAAAGAAGTATTATATAGTGTGCTATGTGAATAAATAACTTAAAGACTACAGATGTTGATGTTATCCAGCTAGGCACATGGTTAGAGAATCTCCAACTCACCGTTGACCCACTTTTATAGAGAGATGCTAAAATCTGCTCCATTGAATTCTTTAATGCCCCATTTTACCGTTCTTTATTATGTAAATTTTTAAAAAAGCATTCGCATTTATCACGAACAACTTACATATTTACGTAGAGACAAAAGATTAAGAAAGCGGGAGACAAATCACTTAAATTTAGGATGAAAGGCCAATGAGAGGTGAGAGTAGAAGATAGAGAGACCGGGTTTATCTAAGTGGATATGTATACTTTCTGTTCTTTGTCTAAAAAAAACAATGGGTTCCTGGGAAGGGGAATGTGAGGATAAGTTTATGGTAATAAATACACAAATTAGCTGTGTCCAATGAAGGACTCATCCAATGTCCAAATTACAACATAACATGACTTCCAGGGAAAAAAAGTAGCTACTCCAATGGAGATTGGTCTTATATGCCTTCTTATCCAATCTTTATGGAAGCAACTGTGCGTAATATTTCTAGTATAATCTGCCATGGTCTTGGTAATCTCTTTCAATCGTTGAAGTAACATAAAAAAATGTGAAGTTGAAGCAAAAAAAGAGGTAACATCATAGAAAGAAAGTAATCCCCCACCCAAGTAAATCAATTTAAAATAAAAAAGGGCCTCCAATAAGCCATCAGGTTCAAAAACAACCAAAATTAATTAACAGCAATAGTTTTTGTCCGGCATACATTTTCTTTTATTTTTTGCTCAACCTGGGCAACCACAAGTTTTAAGGGCCTTGGATCAAAGGGTGGAATACACAAAAATCAGATTTTATGAACCAGTGAGCTTGTTTTTGTAATGTTGATGTCACCTCTCTCAAGTTTTTTCCTCTCTCGAAAGGTATGTAGCTTAAAGCAAGTGCTACAATCCAATAACCCTTCTATCATTGAAAGCCATCTCTCCCTCCCTCTCAAACACCCAACACACATCTTTCGAACGCTAGCGATGACCATGAGTAGGGTCTTTTCGCCATTGATGCAGAGAATCACAGAAACCACAAAAGGAACGAATGCTTGTGGTTATAATCACATGGCCTACAACAAGTCTTCTAAGGACAGGAATGACAACAAACTCAAACAAGCCGAGTCATCACTCCGAACAATCATGTACTTGAGCTGTTGGGGTGCTAATTGAAAGCAGATTCAAATCCAACTTCAGTGTTCTTTGTAGATGTATATTTTCGTTTTTCTTTTTTCTTTTTTCTTTTTTTTAGATGGGAAATCTTCTGTGTATGACTAGAGTACTGCTTCTTCTTGTACATGAAGTTTGTATGTTCATAAATTTGTCCATTTGGGGAATAGAGACAGAACATCAAATCCATAAGTTACAAGCTGTGGCACACCCTGTTAGAAACAAGGGTGAAGGATGAGTCCCACACTGGATAAATTGAAAAAGAGTTGGACCTTAATATACAATTGGATTGCTCACCACTTACAAAGGTTAGCCTTTTTGTGGATATGAGTCATTCAATGTATAGTGGGTCCATGTGATGTAGTGGACTTCATGAATACTCTCCAAAGAATTGGGCGTACGCGCATAAGGGAAGATTTTATGTGCAAGCCCCCGATGGCAGACAATCTATGGGCAGACTCTCTTGGAAACATCGAGGGCTTGCACATAAATCTATTGCAACTCTTGATGGGTGCAAGAAAATTCCTGGTGCATACGGGAGGTGGATGGCGACAAGGTGGATCTCTCGATGGAGTGGGTACTCTCAACAGAGCAAGAAAATTCATGGTGCGTGCGGCACGTGGCTTGCAAGCAAGGTGGCTCTCGTGGAGTATGGTGACTCACTGACTCTCAATAGAGTGGGTGCAGTAAATAAGCTCGGGTGGAGAGATAGGTCAAGAATTAAGGGGGAGTCAAGTGGATCAGATCGAGGGGGAGCTAGGCCCA
Source organism: Vaccinium macrocarpon (assembly GCA_022606695.1). Taxonomy (NCBI): domain Eukaryota; kingdom Viridiplantae; phylum Streptophyta; class Magnoliopsida; order Ericales; family Ericaceae; genus Vaccinium; species Vaccinium macrocarpon. The sequence continues at coordinate 12,929,764 of CM040180.1, forward strand.
ATGTATGGTTCACACATTAGAGGGAGATTGTTAGAAACACATGTGAAGGGGGAGTCAAATAGAAAAAGAGTTGGATCTTAATATACATTGGATAGTTCACCACTTACAAGACTTAGCCTTTTAAGTGGATATAGGTCAATGTGATGTGGTGGATTTCATGGATACTCTCCAAAGAATTGGGCTTACGCGCACATGGGAAGAACCTCAGGCGGCTCAGACTCCTAACACACCCCTTTGGTGGAAAAAATGACATGTCGGGTCTATTCAACCAATGCATTAATAACTCACAAGGTCGTCAAATATGGTCACTATAGTATTAATGTAGGCGTAAATGGTTGAGCATGAAGCTAGGGAACTGCATTTCAACCACCGATCCGTGTTGTTGAAATTATGTCATGTTAAAAAAAAAAACTCTAGATGGGATATACTTATTTATGCAATACATTGTCCAGAACAAGACATCACAAAATCCACTCCCCTTCCTCAAACTCTGACCAATGAGCCTAGAACTTCAAACTTTTTTTTTTGATCGATAAAAGAAGATTTATTAAAGAAACTCAATAAGGGTACATCGAGAAAGGAAAGGGGGGACATCCAACCAAAGTTGAATGAAAGGAAAAAGAAACGCCCAAAACCCCTTCCCCCCAACCAAAGTTGAATGAAAGGAAAAAGAAACGCCCAAAACCCCTCTAAGCAACCTAAGCGAAAAACACCCAAAGGAAACAAAACCATAACAATAACCACAAGAGCCACGCGAAGATCAGCCCCTCTATGCCATCTATGCCTACACACGCTAGCCAAAACATCCTATTTCAACCTTTACCACATCAAAATACAGTTGCAACCTACCATCAAATTCAGAAGAATCCTTTTCTCTCAATAGATTACCTCCCATTGCTTAATCTTTTGAGAGAATGCTTTGAACTCATCTTCAATCATATCTTTTAAGACTATCTCATCCTTTGGACGAATGGATACTCCAAGGTTTTTCCCGGTGGTCAATGTTGCTATATAATCTTCTTCCATCTTTTTCTCTTTGCTCATGACGGCCTCTAGAGACGTTTGTGATGGCCTAGATTCAGATTGCCGATTCTCCCCCAAAGAAAAGGATCCAACGATGGAGGGAGACTTATCATTTCGTCTTTTTTTCTGCTGGCCCTGCTTCTACTTGTCCTCAATTTTATCCAAGCTATACGTCCTAGAAAAAAGAGAAGCTTTCAAAGGATTATGCCTCCATAAAGAAAAAGATTTCTTCCGACAACCTTGTTTGCTTCTTTTTTTCCTCTTTTGACGTTTGAGTTCCACGTAATTTATGAGAGGGTCAGCCAAAATGAGATCTAAGGATTGGCATTCATCGCTATAGTCTGATTGAAAATCTTGATCCCAATTTGCCTTGCCTGAAAAGGTTGAGTTTTGAATAGGATCACTTCCTCCGGAGCTCATGCAAATCCCTCTATCTTGACCTTGAATGGACTGAGCAAATGATTCCACCACCAACGATTCTAAACCAACCAATGAGTCTAATCCGTGAAAAGAATTTGAGTTTGCCTCATTATTACCCCCATCAATCTCCACATCTAATTCATGAGCCACCTTTGGAGTGTGGGAGTGTTGGTCTTCTTTGCCACTCCCAATGATTTCCCCGTATTCCTTTAAATGGCATGTTGATGAATTCTTATAAGGTGGGTTCTGTTTTGGTATTCCTTCCGGCCTACCATCCATGAGGAAGACTTCCACATCATCTTTTTCTGCCTCCCTATTGTCAAGTCCTCCCATTACTGAGCCATTGTCCCCTACATTGGAAAGAGAAAATGTAGGGTGTTCTTCTTCTGTGATATGAGCCAAGTATTGTACCTGATTCACAGTCAGTTGAATCAAGTCTACAATCTTATGAGGGGAGGTAGTTGATATCAAAATTTTGGCTTTATCAATGGCGAGATATTCCAGGGTATCATCATCAACTGACAAGAAAGTTCCCAATGATTCCCCAATTTTCTTGAATGTGGATACCCCCCACACGTTGAGGGGTATACCTCTACAAGAGATCCAGGCAAATCTTTCCAAACCCGAGGTTTCACCATTCCATGGTTGGATGAGATCGAACCATTGATCCCACCAGGCTCCTTTGATTAAATCATCTCTCAACTGTTGGTTAGAGAAGGTGATGAGGATAAATCTTCCACCCAAAGGCTTGACATCTAAGAAGTTAATCTTTGCTAATAGAAGTTGTTGTTTAAGGTCCACCATTGATATTACTCTGCAAAGGGTGGCAATGACACTTCTGAACAACCAACCATTGCCCACAGGCTGTAAATTAATGGTTTTCATAGCATCCTTAGGTAAGTTATCAAAACCGGTTGGGGCTTTTTTACCAATAAAGACCTGGGCAAAAGATCTCCCATTATTCACCAAAACTTCATTAGGAGATCCAGTTCTATTAACCCCTTCCTGACATGTATCAGCATCAGCTTTGTCGATCTTTGCTTGCTTCGAACCGCCTTTAGCACCAAAAGATGCAATCTTGACAAAAAATTCTTATCATTGAGCCATAAGCCATTTGCTTTAAGAACAGCCAAATCAGCCGAAACAGGACAGTCATACCTAATAAAACCAAATTTGTTTCCAGTGGCTTTGCTCCTCTTTTGAGGAATGAAGACGTCTTTAACAACCCCATAATTATTGAACATCATTTTAAGCCAAGGCTGACTAGTATTATCAGGCAGGTTATCCACAAAGAGTGGAACTTCAAACTAATTCCTACTAACATTTACTAAGTTGTCATAAATCACAGGTCAATATTGGTCTGAGTCATCTAACCACATGATAAAATATATCTCTGGAATCTGGTTATACAATATCCTGGTTTATTACAGATTTTATAGGGACTAGCGAGTTTACTAGAACGTTATTGGGGGTAACAAAGCAGTTGTAAATTGGTAGATTCTTTATCTAAAATCTAGAGCAAAAAATTCCCACTTACTAATGCTACGTCTGTGCATACCTCAATATCTTTATGGTTTGATCTTATCCATATCAAAGTTAGGGTGCCCTTAAAGTTAAGAGAGTAGCATGGTTCACTCTCCCTCACACACACATGCACGAAAAGTAGTACTATAGTACATAACCTCTGACAGCAGATGTTGATATTATCCATCCAGGTACATGGTTAGACATCTCCATCTCACCCTTGACCCACTTTTATAGGATCAGATTTTATCTGACTGAGTCACCCTAGGGTTTGGAGAGATACGTAGGATCTGCTACTTTATTATGTTGAATATTTTAAGAGCATTTGTTTCTATCACGGAGTAATTATTTATTACATGAGAAGAGAGAGAAGAAGGAAGCCGGACACAACTCACTTAATTTTAGGATGGAAGGCCAATAAGAGGTGAGGGAAGGAGGCAGATTTATCTACGTGCATATTATACTTTTACCCCTGGGTTATGTTTATAATGTTTAATATGCACATAAAATACACACTATAACATGTCCAAAAAGCACTCATCCAATCCCCAAACTACCCACACAAAAAATCTGTCATTTTTTCTCATGTAAAATTATCCTATATAAAAAGGGGAAAAAAAAACCTACTCCAATGGAGGTGATCTTCTATGCCTTCTCATCCAATCTTTTTGGAGGCCACTGCAAGTAATATTTCTATAAACTGCCATGGTCTTGATAATCACTTTCAATAGTTTAAGTAAAATGAAAATCTTAAGTTGAAGCAAGAAAAAAGATTAAGAAATTACTCACCCACCCAAGTAAATTAAGTTTAAATAAATAAATAAATAAAAAAGGCCTCCAGCAAGCCATAGGGTTAAAAAATAACCAAAGTAAATCAACTGCGATATGTTTTGGCCGGCACAGATTTTCTTTATTTTTCGCTCAACTACGGCACCCACTCACAGTCACAGCCACTAGTTTCAATTGCTTTGGACCAAAGAATGCGATACACAAAAATCAGCCCACACAAGATTTCATTGACCAGCGAGCATGTTTTTGTAATGTCGATGCACCTCTCTCTACTTGTCCCCTCTATAAATATAACTTAAACCAAGTGCCACAATCCAATAGCCCTTCTATCCCCGCAAACCATCTCTCTCCCCCTCTCACCCTCTCTCCCCCCTCCTCACCCACACCCATACACATCTTTCGAATTCTAGCAATGAGTATGAGTAGGTTCTTTTCGCTAGGGATGCAGAGAACCACAGAGACGATTAAAGCAGTTGATGACTCTACTTGTATTTGTTCCATCCCTTCTGGTTCTTCTATGAAGCAGATGGGGAGAACAAGTGCTGGTGGTTATTATAATCACATGGCCTATAACCAGTCTTCTAAGGACAGGAATAACAGAAAACTCAAGCAAGCTGAGTCGTCTCTCCGAACAGTCATGTACTTGAGCTGTTGGGGTCCTAATTGAGGCGTCACTGAAATCTGAAAGCAGCTCCAAAATCTAACTTTTGTGTTCTTTGAAGATATATATTTTGTTTGGGAGCTGCTTCTCGTACAAAAAGTTTGTACATTTATTGGCTTTGTTTGGTTTGGGTTTTGAGGGAGGTTTTTGGTTGTAATGAGTAGAGAGAGAGAAAAAAAAATTTATTGGGAACCGTGCACGGTGGATCTCGAGACCCGAACCGAACAAGGTGATAAACTGCATATAAATAGTACTTGACAACAAACTCAAGCAAGCTGAGTTGTCACTCCAAACAGTCATGTACTTGAGCTGTTGGGGTCCTAATTGAGGTGTAACTGAAATCTGACAGTAGCTCCAAATCTAACTTCTGTGTTCTTTGTAGATGTATATTTTGTTTGGGAGATGCTTCTCGTACAAAAAGTTCCTAAATTTATGAACTGCGTATATAGTGCTATAGTAGAATTTCAGAACCCCCCATGAACAAATCTGTTTCTTCTAGTCTTATGATCATATTCCAGCCATAAGTAGTAACTAGTAAGAATCTTCTCATGTGATGCAAATGGAACCCACCACGCACTTGTTTGATGATCCGAGCCGTTTACTTTATAAGTCTCAATGTGTTTATCATCTATGCAAAACCTCAAATATGCATCATAAGGGAGATAAAAAGAGTTTTCAAATAAATTACTAATATAGACATCGTGAAAATGAGATTTCAAATAAATTACTAGTATAGACATCGTGAAAATGAGATTCAATGTCCAAATGTGCATGATGTCGATAAACAAAGATAAAAAAAGAGAGGGGAACAGTAAACAAGACACTGTTATTCATATCAAAAGCAGCACAAGCACAAGATAAAAGCACAGTAAGAACGCAGGTAGAGGCAATTCACAGGGATGTGATGACTTTTTGGCCTTTTATAAGTTTTAACCAACGTAAGGGCAATAGATCCAAAGAATGGAGAACAAGGGCAAAACAAAGGGAACCCACCATAACATAATTAACTTCTTTGCTTTTTATTGTCAAGATTGTCAGAGCTACGCTAAAGGCCGATTTCGCCTGCCTCAGTACTCAGATCCTTATAAATGAGCTTGAGTTTTGGTTTTGACTGCCACTTCCCATTAACCACCATATAAACAGTGGAAAAATTGCTCGACCTCAAGGTCTGTTTGATAAATTCCGACAGGCTTTCGATGTGTTAAGCAACATTAGTTGAAATAAATAATAAATACAGATCTTAAGTCCCATAGGAATGAATCAACTAATCTAAATGGAGAATCGAAATGTAAAAGAAAAGAGAAGATATGAAGTGGGACAGAGGGAATCAAAGCAAGGAATTTTTCGATGCAATTAGGCCTTCACTTGAGGGATGCAAAAGTTTCAGAGATGTTAGTCTCCAGTGTAAAACCAAGCCGATAACTTTCATTGACAAGACTATTTTCCTCCAAATATCGTCATCCTAATTTGGTGCTAGGACTCAATTTGGAAGCTATATTTTCTTCTTTTACCACCCACAACTGTCCATCTTATTGGACAATACACCAGTTTTCAATCAAGGGAAGAAAGTGATGGGATCATTCAGCTAGAAATTTTGAACTGTGAATGGCTCTACTACAGTTTCACATGTAGCTTTCCAATCCACAACCATTCTGAAAAGCGTCCGAATGTATTAAATAATTTGGTTTGTTGCAACCAATCTGTGAATGAAAATAACATTTGACAATTCAAAATTCCACTAGAACCTAAACTGCAGACGATTGTCAACGACATTCTCAATAATAAGGCGCCGCTTACTTAAATTATGCAACTTTCAAACTTAAAATCGCGTAATTCCATTCATCATCCATCAAGGCTATATTTGGATCATGAATTTGCAGAATGATTCATACCCCTAACAGAAGGGAAATTGTAATAAAGAAACCAAATTTGTAATCACACGGGTTCCTTGCCATTATCTTTTTCCTCACTAAATCCCAAACAAAACCATGACCCAAAACACGGCCCACAACAAACCCAACAAACCAATAAATAACACTGTTACACTTCTCCAATTCAATTTGTTCAATTCCTCAGAAAATTTCATTACCACCATTCCATTAAAAAAAGCAACAAAACCCAAGGAATAGATTAAAAAAAAAAGCATACCATTAGCGAAGACTAATTGGGTCCCCAATAAATGAGATGAAAGAGTTGATCAGCCTTCTCTGCTTGCCTCAATCTTTGTTTATCGATTCCGTAAAAACCCTTCATTTCCTGCTCTAAGACGCCATAAACCCTTCTGGAATGAGTAGGGTGATCGGATTCTGATCTGGGTTTGGCCTGAGGGGGCTTGATCATGGATTTGGAGTTCAGCCCTCGGACTGCCCTGAGGCAGACTCTGCTCATGTGCCTTAATCTCATCTCCAAATTGTTGAATATTTCACCACCTGATTAATAAAACAATACCCTGTAAAAAATTAGGGGAATTACGATTCGCGTTGGTTTTCCCCCCCTTCCCGGTTAACAGTACAAAATTACAAATAAGGTATCAATTGCATCTCTTTGCTTTCTTGGTCGTGAATGGATGAGTCGGTGAAACCCCAAGGCAAGGGGTAGTCAGTGTGACAATACGAAGTGAGATGGGCTAGAGAGCGGCCTGCTAGTAATACCGGCTTCTCCATGGAGTAAAGCCCATGACTAAAAAGTTGACACGAACGAATGATAGGGGCAGTCGAGTAAATTATACGACACATAATTCATTAGCGGCTTTCTATTGAATGTCAACTATCGTGAGTAATATGCTCCCGGTTGTTCCAGCATTTGAAAACCAGAGTCATTGTTTGTGGTCTTGATTCTAGGGTACGGTCCTTAAACCATTATCCACTATATTGCACTGAGTCCTACAGAGATTTATGGTGAATAAGAGTGTTAAACACCACTTAGTTGTATTTCAAGACTATAAAATAATTGGTTAGTGGTATATGTGAAGAGCATATCTTTCATATGAAATCGAATGAGTAAATTTTAGGAACTTACCGAGTTAGAAATTGCTCCTATATTTCTACTGCTCGAAACAAACATAAATGGAATGATAGAGAGTCCTTTCTGAAGGTAGAATTCCACGAGGCCATATATTTGAATTTTTTTGGGATCTCCAAGGATTTATCCGATTGTCAATTTCATGATACTGCAATTAGAGATGGCAACGGAGTGGGTAAAAATGGGTTTTGATCTACCTCTACCCTTATCGTAAATGTGGCAAGCTCCCCTCCCCTACCTTGATTGGGTAATGGAAATCTACTCCCATACCCTATCCTGTCAGATAATGAGTTTTTCCTACCCTACTCGCCCCGCCTAGCTTTTTTTTTCTTTTTCCTCTCTCAATTGTCTTACATATTTCATCATGGGCAACCATTATTCATAGCCACATACCTACTCTAATCATCACAACCTATTGACAAAAAAAAAACAAAATGGGAGAAAAATATGATCTGAAAGATTTTTTTTAGATATACTGTGATACTTTTGAAATTCAAATGAAAATACAAGGGTTACAATGTAATTTCATATGTACACGTATTATTATAAAGCAGCTAGTTCCTTATTCAACTCACTGTGAGGCCTCTATCCGTTACCCAAAAATTTGGAATGGGGGCGGGTTGGGTATGATTGTCATCCCTAATCAGAATGGCCTCATTTGGCAAAAAAGTTAAAACAGGTTTTTTTGTTTATTCGTTATGTTTACATTCCCAAAAAATTTATATTTGTTAGTTTTGCATTAACTTTTCGTAGATTATTGATTTGTCTAGGCGAGAGGAATTTAAAAAGTAAAAAATAATGGTCAAAAGTATTATTTTTTGGATAAATCCAAAAATTAATCTAGTAATAATCCACACATTTTTTGCTTTAATAAAAAAATTTAGTTTTGAACATAATTTGATACTTTTTAGATACCTCTCATAAAGAAAAATCAATAATTCACGAAAACTTGACGCAAAACTAACATATGTAATTTTTTTTTGAATAAAGACAAAACAAATAAATCAAAAAACTAATTTATTGATTTTTTCCAAAGCAAGCCGAGCAAAATCGGGCTCCAGTTATCAAGAAAAGAGATGTCCTTTCCAGCGAGTGAATTTTTTTGTCCTAGCATAGGGTAAGGCCGTAAGGGTCATCATCAGGTCAAGTTGGCCCAGTCTGCGAAGTTGCAGCCCAACCAGGCTTGCGGGCTGGGCTTAGTGGGCACTTTTTTTTGACAGGCCTGGCGGACAGAGCTATATCAAAAAAGATGAAGCCCAAGCGGGTGGGAGGACTAGGCTGATTTTATACATTTCTGGCCATTTTGTGTGGGTTGGGCCTAACTTAGTTTTATTCACGTTTCATTCATGTTATTCACATTAGTTCTAACAATTTTAATTCACGTTTTATTCTAACAAGTTTTATTTGCGTTAATTCTAGCAAGGCAGCAACTAACTTTTTAATTTTATACTTTTTTCTTGTTTGTTTCCTCTTTTTTTTTTTTTATCTATTGTTTTTTGTTTTAAAGTTGAGTAGAGACAATCTTTTCTTTTTTCTTTTTCTTTTTTGCAGAATACTTTACTAATTGAAACATGAAGAGAAATAATAATATTTTAACCATTCAAATTAAATATGCATATATTATTACAGAAATAGGGAGGTGAGAGATTGCATCACTACCAAATATGTACATTCTAACTAGGTTAGCACCTACACGCTTGGTAATCATTTGCACTACCCAACCCCAATTATTTGTAAATTACAAAATACGTAAATAAAAAATGATCTTGCATGTGCACTTGACTTCTGTCCAAACAAAGGAATGTAATCAAGTGTATGCATACACATGGGTGTATTAGTGTACCAGGTGGGTTGATATCTTTAGGGTTGCACAAAAAAACCGGTGAACCGTGAATTCGGTCCGGACCGAACCGATCCGTGCGTTTTGGATTTTAACCGTGGATTAATGGTCCGGACATGGATTGAAAAAATAGTACACCGTGACTCGCGGTCCGAACACGGATTTTGATTTCGAAATCGTGGATTAACCGATCCGGACGGTGAGATTTTTATTATATATAATGTTTTTAAATATATATATATATATACACACACACACATAATTTTACACAAACTTCTACTACACAAACTAGGGGGAAAACTGTGATCTCTTTCAAAACTTGGATGTGTATTTTTATTAATGACCCATTAGTGTGAGATTCCAATGAAGGCATATTCTCTAATTAGCTACGGGAGCTCTTTAATTTGATTTCCTATGTTTCAAATTGATGTGTTAGTTTCAAAATGGGAATTAGTTGTTACAAACTTCTGTGTTTGTGAACTTGTGGTGTCCTTAGTATTTATAGAATTTGAATAACGTATTTTGGGATGCTTCTTGATTTATTTTTATGCCAGATTACGACTACCGTAAATGATAATGTCTTATATAACATGTAATCCGTGGATAAAACCGGAACCGATCTGTGACTCGCGGATCGGATTGGAACCGAACCGTGAGACTTTTGGTCCGGACACGGATTGTATTTTCCAAAAACCGTGACTCGCAGATTAGGATTGGATTCATGCCAATCCGATCCGATCCGGACCGTATACACCCCTAGATATCTTGGATTGGCGGATTGGAATGACGGGCAGGTGGGTGAGTTGAGCTAAAAAGTTTAGGCCTAAGCCTAGTGGGCCGCAAGCCAACAAGCCAAATGATGAGGCTTGCCATAGGGTCTCTTTGTGCTCTAACCACTTTCCCCGTCTTTCAATTTCATTATGCGATAAAAAAGAAGGATTGAGGTGCCATGTAACCGTGTTCTCAAATAACCCAAAAAACCGGCGTACTTCGGCCTCAAAAGTTCTCACTGTACTACAGTATTTTAGGTATTCTTCAACCATAAATTGCCAAATCAAAAGTTATTTTTCTCACATAAGTACATAAGTAATTTGACATTTTACCGTCTAAAAATATCAAAAGTATCGGAAGTATGGAAACTCACCCAGTCACCCTAGTAAAATGGGGAAAACGGAGAAGGGGTTACTGGTGTCCAGCACATGCACTCTAGGTGTTATGCACTATCCGAGTCGTCCGTTGCTCGGATAGACTCTTTAGATTTTATCTCCATACTATTGCATCCGAACTATTCGTTATCACGCGTGCAAGATAAAATCTGGACTATTCATCCAAGCAATAGAAGATTCAAATGGTGCACAACACCTGCTATGCAAGGGCTGCACAATAGCAACCCTAAATCCAAAAAAAAAAAAAAAAACGTGCTATATGCCTCGTAGCAGTGGGAACACCACATCTGTCCTCATCCAACCAATCTTTGCCACTAAGAGCTTGTTTGGATGCAACACAAGGAAGGAGGATGAAGCAATCCAGTCGGATGAGGAGGTGATGGGACATGTAGCCCATGGTTTGAAAATAAAAAATCCACCCTGACTAAATGGCCACCGGCGAAATAATCGGGGAGAACCCGGACTAAATACGAGGAGGGGGAGGGGATGGTTGTGTTTAGTCATGGGAGATGAGGGAAGAAGAATAACGTGGGTACCCTTCGTCTTCTTCTCTGTTTTGGCAGCAGATATGGGGAAAAATTTAGATCTAGGAATTTATAAAAATACATACAATTAGGGGAAAAAAAAAAAAAAAATACATGGGTGAGGGGGTTTCGTGGGGTTTGAGTTACAGAGAGCACACAAGAGGAAGAAGAAAGAAGAAGAAGAAGATAAAGAGAGAGATGGCTCCTGATGGGTTTTCAATGAGGGTAAAAATTACACTTCATGCCCCTATGTTTAATTAGGCATATCTCTCAAGCCCTATGGTTAAAAAAATATTAATAATTAGTAACTAATAAAACTATTTTTTCGTTTATTAGAAAAATATATATATGCTTTTAATATTTAATATTCCTAATTTATATAAAAAAAATATATTAAAATGAAGTATTATAGCTTAATTGTTGACAAATATAACAAAATAATTAATTTTTACATTTATATAATTATTTAAATGTATAATCTAATATGGGCATTTCATAAGGGTAAAATAGTCATTAGATTGATTTTTACATCATGTACCCTCTTTATCCCTCCTTTTTAATCCCTTATCCAAACCATCGACTATTTAATCCTCCATTTTTAACTGTCACATCAATGTGGGACCACTCTTCTTATTTAATCCCCTGACTATTTTATCCTCCCCTTACTATTTAATCCCTCCCAAATTAATACGCCATCCAAACGGCCCATGAGAGTCATATGGATAAAGCAGTCCCTGAATTTGAAAACCATTGGCTTCCAAGTCTCCAAACCACCATTTGAAAGGCTACCGCGCCTCCTGTTTTAGGGATGACTTCCCATCTAGTTTTTCTTTGGTCTAGTACAATCCAGTAATGGGTAGTTGTAGGCATTGTTCGTTTTGGTTTTTTAAAAATTGATTTTCTCAATTATTACTTTTTTTTTTCTCTCTATCTCTCTCTAATCATTAATACCTATTTTTTTAATTATTATTCCTATTTCTCTCTAATCATTATAAAAACCAAAACTCAAAATTTAAACCAAACACAACCGTAGGCCCCTCCCAATTCAAAAGAGTAATTGATTCAATCATTCATTGTATGGAGCTCATCGAGTATGTTGTCTCTATAAAAATTTAACTTGATCAAACGTCTATAAGTACATGAATAAAATAGATTTGTATAAAAAAAAATGGGCAATTTTGGTTTCAAATTAATTTTTTCCTTCACATTTTCCTTTCACAAATCTATTTGTTTATATACCTATCGTTGTTCAATTAAACTTAGATGGATAATAGAAATGATGAAGTCTACCAAATGAATGATTTCAATCATTGCTGTGAGCTAGAAATGACCCAAAATTGGACCCAAAAAAGGATGAAAATTCCATCCCCTGTTTTGTCCCCAAAATTCAAAACAAATTTTACTACCAGCACCAAGGAACTAAGAGCAAATCCAATGCAATTGTCAAAATAGCTATAGCCATTACTATATTTTGGCACCAAAAAGTGGTTTTTGGTGCTAAAATAGAACCCAGGCTCCAATGCTTGGTTCTATTTTAGAACCAAACAGTTCCAAATTTAACTAACTATCCCACCACCTAACTTTTAATTACGTTTTCAACCCGAGTTCAACTATGTCCGTTATTTTCAACCCCGTTGTGATCTAATTTTTTTAATCTTCATTCAGAATTATTTTTTAATTATGTTTTTTCTTCCTCCATTGTTTCAACTACCATTCTATCCAGATATTTTCTCATCTAACTTTCTCACCTAACTTTCCCATCTAACTTTCAAACATAACTTTCTCACCTAATTTTTTCATCTAACATTCTACCCAAATTTTTCTATAAATACACAATTTGTCTAAAAATACCATACCACACTCATTTGCCAAATAGATTTTCCTTTCCAAACTAATATCATGAGCGACTTAAGCAAAAGGGTACTGCGGGGAGATTTCGACGAAGATTCCTTCGATGAGGATGAAGTTGCAATGCTGCAAATGGTAATGGCGAATAGCTATCAACAAATGCAAATGCAGCATAACCAACAAGGGGGTTATGTTGGTGTGCATGTTGCTGCACCAAATCATTTCTCATGTACCCTATCTTTTCCCCCAACAAACGTCTGGTTTTTCTACAGGAGAAAATTTTCAGATCTCAAAATTGGAAGAAAATTTTCAGATCTCAAAATTGGGGAAGGGGAAAATCTCCATGGAAGTCGATCTCCCTCTCTCTCTCAGACTTCGGTCTCTCTCTCTCTCTCTCTCTCACACACACACACACACAAACACCCATCTCTGTCCCTCTATTTGCAGTCAAGCCATGGAAGTTGAGGGTATTTCACCATTGATTCCGGCGAAGGCAACAACCGTTGAGATTCCGGCCGGCCACTTTCAGGTATGTGTTTCCCACCCATTTTTCTGGTATTCGGTAGTTGGAGTGTGACGTGGCAAGGATTGCTGCCAACCTTGGTTCTAAATATAGAACCAAGTATAGCTTTGTGCCATTTTAGAACCAAGTATAGCACTGCACTGGATTTTGGTTTTTTTGAGTTTGGTGTCAAATTTTGAGTATAGAACCAAGTATAGCTCTTGCATTGGATTTGCTCCAAGTGCTCAATACGTCCTGATATTGGAACTTATCGACATCCAAATGATCTACACATTATATTTTACAAAACATACACTTTGGATGCCTAAGATGGGGCCGATGTGGGCCCCACACGCCTCTGTAGAATTTTTTTTTTTGGTTTGCGAGTAGAATTTCCCTTCCCATCCGAGCAATTTTTAACTAATTTTGCGTGGAGTCTTCATTGGAATTGTTAATGTCGTCTTGAATTGTTAATGTCGTCTTTGTACTAATTGTTAGTAGTAAGTATTTTCGTTAGTCTATGTTATGTTTCCTTTTAAAAAAGAAAAAAAAAGCCAATCTTTAAGGTTAAGTTTTTCGTTTGATTTTAGTAACTCAATGGCTAAAATCATGGTTGATCTTAGCAAATGAGTTCACCAGGTATTAAAATTATGGTTGATTTTAACCTGGTGAACTCATTTGCTCAGGGTTGCTAAAATCAAACAAAAAACTCAACGTAATCTTTAACTAAAGTTTCAGGCTAGCATAGCTAGAAACTTCATTTGCCTCCTCAGTGGAGGCGTGGTTTCGAGCCTCGTGTCTAACTCACTAACACTACTGTAACTTTCCTAATCCCGCTAATGTATATCGGCTGGCAAAAAAAAAAACCTAATCTTTAACTACACGGTTATGGACAAAACAGTCCCTCGAAAACCATTGGCGTCCAAAGTAGAAACCACTGTAAAAGGCCACCACGCCGCCTGTTTTCCCTGCAAACTAGGTGCTCAATCACCAACAATAATCTCTCCTATATATACACCCACCCCACTCCTCTCCCATTCCCAAACCAATCTTTCATCAAAATCAACCTCAAAACACTCCCAAATCATTTCTCGTTTGCAGTAATCGAAATCAAGAAGATGAGTTCAGCGAGCAGAGCATGGATTGTGGCGGCCAGCGTTGGACTAGTGGAGGCGTTGAAAGACCAGGGGTTCTGTAGGTGGAACTACACCTTAAGATCGATACACCATCACGCCAAGGCCAATCTCAGATCCTTTCCTCAGGCCAATAGTAAGCTTTCTTCTCCGTCATCTGCGGCTGTTTCGGCCAGTTTGAGGGAGCAAAAACAGGCAAAGCAGTCAGAGGAGTCTCTAAGGAAAGTCTTGTACTTGAGCTGTTGGGGTCCCAACTAAAAATTATTAGTAATCATTTATAATCTCTCAGAGCTCAAGTTGAACAATTTGAAAGTGTTCAGATGAGAAGTTCAGCAGTCTATTATATGCTGTAAAGTGGCACTTTCTCGGTATTAACTAGTTATGATAATTGGTTAAGCTGCTTTGCTTCTTGTATTGTGCATAATCGGATCTGGTGATTTATACTCCATCTGTCTCAATTTATTTGTCATCTATGAAAAATCGTATCACTTTTCAAATAAAAAAATAAAATGTTTTCGTGTATTATTTTTTAAATTTTTTACACCAAATTAAAGTAATCATTGTGTACTTTAATTCAATTTAGTACGAAAAAATTTGAAAAATGATACTCGGAAGTACTTAATTCTTTTATTTGAATCTTTTATATGAAAAAAAACAAGAGAGTGTGGGAAAAATAAATAGGAATGAAGGAAGTAGTACTTATATGAAATTGAAGATTTGTTTGATTTGACATCTTATTTTGTTTATTTACTTAAAATTTGCTTGAATTTGGACACTGAAAATATGCCGAAGCAAATGGACCATTGAACTGTGAAAACTTTATATTTAACTCAAAATCAATTGGTAAAAAGTCTCTAGTATATATTATGTGATCACTAATTCTACTCCAAAGTAATGTGAGATTCTTAACATTTCCCTCACGTGCAGACTCGTTTGAGATTTGTCACATGTGATCACTTTTTGGATCTATCGTCGTGCAGTCTTTTTATTGATCTGTCATCATATCGTGGGGTGTGGATTGTAATTTGATTTTTTTTTAATTTTTAAATATAGGGTGGAATGAATCTGGCTTTGATATC
Organism: Vaccinium macrocarpon; assembly: GCA_022606695.1. Lineage (NCBI taxonomy): Eukaryota > Viridiplantae > Streptophyta > Magnoliopsida > Ericales > Ericaceae > Vaccinium > Vaccinium macrocarpon. The sequence goes on from CM040180.1 coordinate 12,945,294, forward strand.
ATGTGTAGACTTTTATAAGCAATGTGGGATTTTTAGGGAAATTTTCAAAAAGACCTATTCTTTCACCCTAATGTCCTAAAAACACTTATCCTTTCGTTTATTTCAATTAGACACATATCATTGTCTACTGTTATTAAATTGGGTCTCCAATCTAATTTATCGTCCAAATTTGGATGGAAATTGCCCTGGCAATTTTTTCGCTAAGGTGGCATGTTTTGGGGGAATAAAAGAAAAAAAAAAAAGAAAAGAAAAGAAAGGAGACAAAAGCATTAGCAATCACCCACTCCATTCGGCCACCACCCACTCTGCCCATCACTCACTTTGATGAGCCATACCACTCTAGTCACTTTGTGTCCCACAACTCTCTCTCTCTACAACACTAATCTCTCCCTCATTGATCTCTCTCCCTCTTGACTTTTCTTTTTCAAAAAATAAAAAGAAAAGAAAAGAAAAGGAGACAAAAGCAGTAGCAGCCATGGTCGCCACTACCATGGGCGTTGTCTGCAGTCGTTGAACACCTCCACCATCCCTCTCCTCCCCTCTTCCTTCTCCTCTCTCTTTTCTTTTCTTCTCTACCTTTCTCTTTCACTCTATGCCAAACAACAAAACTCCCCGTTGACGCATCGCAGCACGACTATGTGCAGCAGCAGTAGCCACAAAATTCCCCGCCGCTGCACCGCCACATAGCTATTTGCAGCAGCAGTAGCAATAGCTGCTATCATTGCCAATGTTTTCCTCTTTGTCCTCTTCACTTTAAGCTCTTTAACTCTCTCATCTTTCTCACGGGAATCACCAATTCAACAACAATAATGAACCCATCAAAACCCCCAACAACAAATGCAATACCCAAACTTCTTCAAACCAATTCAAGAAATCTAAATTGAACCCAAAACCTAGTCTACAATTGACCCATCAATTGGGCACCAAATTCAGATTGAGATAAAAAAAGGGCCTTCAGATTTCCTACATTAGCGGCACCGCCATGGCAAAGGGCTGTCGTAAGGTAATGGAGAGGCTTGGTCCGGTGACAACTAGGGTTAGGTATGTTGGGTTTACATAGATAGAGTGGGTGAGTTATGGGTGGAGTCTCTTTTGACACACACACACACACATGAGAGAGAGATAGAGAGACAGATGAGTATTTCGCCATCTCAACATGTATGTGCCATTTCGTCATCCAATAATGCCAATTGGCAGTTTCTGTCCAAATTTGGAAGGCAAATTGGGTCGGGGACGAATTTAATAAGATAGAAAAAAGAAATCTTTTAATTTCAAATGATTCTTTAAACAAAGGTTTGTTTTCAATTTGTTAATGTGAACTTTTTGGGCATTGAAGTTTTTGCATATTGATTTTTTGCTAATATACACATCGAAATGTTAGCAATCTGATTTGTGCATTTGATGGCAATTTGTTTATACAAAAAGTCATATGTATAAATATAACCAATTCATCATCTTTGTCGAAATGTTTAGTGTATGAATTTTTCAAATTTATCATATTTGTCAAAATGATATGTGAATGTAACCAATTCTACTGTTTGTCTAAGTATTTAAATATATGAAAGTATCAAATTTATAAATTTTTTTGTTTGCAAGGTTCTATTTTGTCATGTATGTAAGAAATTTATCATGCACTTAACCGATTTATAATATTTGTCAAAAATGTATAATGTTTGTAATCAATTTACAATAACATTTGTTGAAAAATTTAGTACTATATGAAAGTGACCAATCTATCATATTCGTCAAAATATTTCTATATTAGGCTTTCTCAATGTCTAAAACCTGCCTTTGGCAACTCTAATGATGAAACTAGTTATTTCATTCATCCAAAATGATAGTCTGGTTCGCAAAAGGGTAAGTTAAAAATAATGCATTTTTTAAAGAAAAAGTTCAAACTTTTTTCATGAATTAAAAGAGCTAATTGATATCTAATAAATTGCTAAAAAACATTTGAAACATGCATTACTTTTACCTTATTGTTTTGCAAATCGGATTATCCTTTTTTAACAGAGGGAGTTCATAAGTTGTAGGGAAAGATTTTGGTTGAACCGATTGAGGTTTGATGAGAATGACTTTGGGTACTGAGGAGTGTGACTGGAATCCTTTAAGAAACCCATATGAAACATTTTAGAACACTCGACACAGAGAAAATTAGTGGCCGCCACTTTGATCAAAAGGCCATGTGATTTTAATCGGTGATTGCCTAGGGTTGTGGCACCCGCATGTTTGAGACTCTCATTTCTTCATGAAGCCATGGTGCCACTTTTGCTGGTGCGACTGAGCAATCATGAGAGAGAGACCTTTTGGGTAGAAAACTCTTTGTATTCCAGTCTCTTAGTCTAGGAGCAGAGTCACTTGGCACTCCAACCATTACCACCCATCAAGTAGAGCCCAAACAATGTATGGTAGCCCAAACAATATATGACTCCATTATCTCAAGAACACCCAATAATAGTTCGTCTCGTGCATGAGTAATTATTTAGCGTTTTTGGAGCACCGCCACATAATAATTCAAGGGCTTGCATCACCATACATTTATGGAAAAATGAAAAATCAAGAAGTAAAGAACAAGAGACTAATCAAGAAGTTTTCATTTCTCAGATGAGATCGATACAAGTGTAGACCTAGGTATTTATACCCTTAGTAAATAGTAAACACATAACAACCAAACTTTCCAATATTAAAAAATAAACTCATTACTTAGAGAGTTACAAAATAGTCCCTAGTGGTTGTGCTTTATGTTGGAAAAATTACAGCGGCAATCGTAATTCCGGAAAAACAATTACTCCTCATATATATATATATACATGAACAGATTACAATAAAATGAACACGAAATTTACAGAAACTGGAAATACATAAACGGTAAAACAGAGATACAAACAGTCGATTGAATGTCGAGTCGTGTGTAACCACACTCTCCTTAACAAAGATTCGCAGCCTACCGTGGGTGTTGTAGAATGAATCGGCGTCTTCGTCCTAGGATACAACGGCTAAACCACAACCACCGGAACACCACCGCTGGAAGCCTTGGCGAACTATAACTCTTGTCTGTTTCTCTCTCACAAGAACGATTTCTATACTGAAATGTGTTGCTCAAATTTCTGGTGATCAAAACCAATACGGAGCTGCCCTTTTTATAGCTGGAAAAGGGCGCTGAAAACATGAATTCGGAATTAATGGGGGAGCCTCCCCATTCAATAACGAAATAATTTCTGCCAATGAATTTCTGATCTTGTAACCACAGCCATCAATCCGAATTTGAATTGAAATTCAATTCTGCCATTATCTCCATAATCATGAGGGAGTTACCCAGCGTTTATTGCATAGCGTGTTGAATCTGTGGGGTGGTCGCGGTTGCCCCGGGAGACCCTCCGAGTGTCCCGGTTTCATTCACAAAATTCTCCAACACTTTACACTCCCCTATAAACTTATGGGTGGTTCAACCACCATAAGTTTGGATTTAAGAAATTGAAAACGTGCAACAACTTGATCTAAGGATCCAATATGCTAAACTTGAATCTGTTTGCTAAGTACCTTTTCCTTAATAAAGTGATAATCCACCTCCACATGTTTAGTACGTGCATGATAAATGGGATTAGAGGCTAAAGAAATTGTAGATTGATTGTCACACCAGATCATAAATGGCAGAGTAAGAGTGTTATGCAAGTCCACAAACAATTGATGAACCCAAGATATATCAGCAGCAATATGAGCAAGTGCTCTGTACTCAGCTTCGATAGATGATCTAGCTACAATATGCTATTTTTTTGCACACCAAAATATGATATTAGAACCTAAGAACAAACAAAACCCTGTAGTAGAAGGTCTATCAATATGATCTCTTGCCTAGTCGGCATCGGAATAGGCTGATAAAGTAAGAGGTCCAGGCACAAATAATAATCCTTGATGTAAACTACCTTTACTGTATCTCAATAGCCTTTTGATAGAAGCATAATGACTTTTGTTTAGGGGCATGCATATTTTGACAAGCAATATTGACAGCAAAAGCAATTTTAGGACATGTAAGAGTAAGATATTGTAAAGATCCGACAATAGTTCTATACCAAAGGGTAGATCAGGTGCAGTAGTAGAAGGCTTAGGAGATGAAGGAGAAAAACTTGGTTTGCACTCATGCATACCAGCTTTCAACAATAAATTTGTAGCATACTTGGTTTGGGACAAGATGAGACTATTCTTATGATGAATAAATTCAATTCCCAGAAAATAAGACTGATGGCCAAGATCTTCCATAGCAAACTGTGTACTTAGAAGGGTAATCAACTTTGTAATGCAAGAAGGATTACTTCCTGTGACAATTATGTCATCCAAATATATCAAAACCAAAGTAATTCCTTAAGAATCATCATGAATAAAGAGAGAGAGGCATTAGCCTTACTCGGCTGAAATCATTGCTAAATAAGCACCCCAGAAAATACAAAAAACCAAGCCTTTGCGATTTGCCTTAGTCCATATAAGGCCTTTCTTAGTTTGCAAACAAAATTAGACGCATAGGATCTTTATAACCTAAAGGTTGCCTCATATACACCTTTTCTTCAATGACTCCATCTAAAAAAACATTAGACACGTTGAGTTGACATATAGACCAATGATGATGAACCGTTAAAGTCAATACAACCTTAATTATGGGTTGCTTAATTACAGGACTGAAGGTTTCTATGAAGTCTAAACCTTCATATTGTTGATTTCCATTGGCTACCAGTCGTGCCTTATATCTAGCAATACTTCCATCTGAATGCATCTTTATTTTATAAATTCATTGACACCCAATTATGTTCTCATTAGCAAGAGATATGTTGTCATTAGCAGGAGGTACAACTAATTCCTATGTACCTTGTTTAATTAATGCTCCATATTCCTTTGTCATGGCCTATTGCCAGAAAGAATGTTTGACACCCTCTAAAAGTGTGTTGGTTCTATGGATGGGGCAGATGCAGGTTCATTCACACTAACCACAGTCAAACCAAAAGGATGTTTGTGCTTAAAAATACCAAACTTTGATATAGTTTGCATGGGATGATAATTCTGAGTAGAACACTGAGAATTAAGTAAAGAAGAAGAAATAGAAATATGTTGTGATAGAAGAGATATAGTGGCAGGAGCATTTGTGGATATAGGAATAGATAGAGAAGATGATTCAAGATTAGAATTAGGTAGAGGAGGTTGAGTATTAGAATATGGTGCATGATCAGAATTAGGAAGATGAGAGTCAGGAGTAGAAGTGACATGCTCAAAATTGGTAGAATGAGAATGCTTTGAATTTAGTGAAGGAGTTACAGACGTTGTGACCCTGGAACTAGAAGGAATATGGGAGGATGAGACTGTGGAAGACGTAGGAAGAGAAACAGAAACAATTATGTCACTAAAATCTGTGAGAGAAACATGAAATGTGATGTGATCTAAGAAGAAATCTCATGATTAGATGGTAAGCAAAGTTCAGAATAAGGGAATGCATGCTCAACAAATTTTACATGCCTAGAGACATACACCCTAGAAGTTGAGGAATCTAGGCATCTGTATCCCTTAGTGGTTGGACAGTACCCTATAAAAACATAGTGTTTTGATTTAGGTTCAAGCTTATTGGAGGCATATGGTTTGAGCCAAGGGAAACAACTACAACCAAATGGTATGAGCAATGAATAATCTGGCTGTTGCTGGAATAACAACACATAAGGTATCCAAAAATTAAGAGATGTGTAAGGCAGTCTATTCACCTAGTAAACAATAGTAGTGAGTGCTTCTTACTAGAATTTAGAGGGTGGAGCATATTGAAGCAAAAGAGTGATCGAGGTCTCAATAAAATGTTTGTGTTTCCTTTCAACTATGCCATTTTGTTCTAGAGTATGTGGACATGTAGTTTGATGAACAACGTTGTAAAGACCTGTAGTTTTGCATAATTTTTCAAAAATAATGTTGGGTAAATGTGAGGATTTAAATTTTGACTTGAAGGGGTCAAAGTGATGGTAGTGGATTGCATTTTGGTCCTTTTAAAATGCATTTAAAAGATAAGGGGGGTGCAAGTGAAATTTTCCCAACATAACACACCCTTCTCTCCCTCCATCAGCCATAGCTCTCTCTTTCTCTCCCTCTCTAAAAAATCTTCCATAAACACACCTCAAATCTCAACCAAAATCAAATTCCTTCAAATTTCTACCATAAAATCTTCTCCTCTACGTGATCTCAAGCTTGGGTTGCATTGGTTTTGCCTTGAAAGTATGCATTTCGGGTTTGGAAGCTTAAGAACTTAGGGTTTTGCTTTCTCAACTCATTTGGAGCATAAATCTTGAGCTAGGGGAACAAATTCTAGTCCATCTAGTTGTATCCATGTGATATGTTGCATATATCTTGTTCTTGCTCTTCCAATTGCTCAAAATCATGATTTTTCTTCCTAAGTGGGTTTTGTTCAATTTGAGTTTGTGATCTATGAATTGAGTAGTTGTTTGTTGTAATTGTTGGTTGTTTTATCCTCCCTCCATGACTATTAGTTGTTTGACATTTTCAATTTTTGGCCTAAAACATCATATATGCACTTGGGTTGAAGTTTCATGCGTTCGGAAAAATTCGCAAAAAATATGGATTTCCCCAACTAGTTGTGCAAAACCTCCAACCGGTTGGGCGCTTCTAAAAATTTTGCTCGAATCTGTCTCTGCCCAACCAGTTGGGCAAAAACCTCCAACCGATTGGGATTTTCTGAAAAATTATTCTTGTCTATGTCTTGGCCCAACCAGTTGGGCAAAAAAAAACCTCCAACTGGTTGGGAAACGCTAAAATATTATATTTTCATCTTTTATCCTCCCCTTGAATATTGGACACATCGTACATCCCTCCAACTATATTTTGGCAACATTTGGGTAATGTAACGAGTTGGTTTGACTTTTCAATTTAAATGATAAAGATGGGACAAAATGTAAAGTTTTGAGATGAATTTTGAATCAAAAGTGTTTTATGGATAAATATGAATACTAAGTTCATCAATTGGTATCCCTACACTACAACAAAATTGACCTACCGTGATGAAATCATGCCAAATGTTACCTTTTGGCGACAAAATTCAACTTCGTCGCCTTTTCTAGTGAGGAAAACTGATTTGCTCGCCAAAAGGGTACTATTTGGCGAGGAAATAAAAATTTGTCGTCCTACGCAACTTTTTGTCAAGGAAATCTTCATTTTGTTGCAGTTGCTAGCAAAGAAAACATTTTTGCTGCCAAATTGACACTTTGAGTTGCAAAATTTTATTTCGTCAACGAAATATTTTTTAGGACTAAATAGCTTTTGATATATAAGTTACTATTATTAATCTTATATATATGTGGTTAAACTTCTTATCCGGACTTTTCATTTTCGAACCTCATTATCCAAACATTTTTTTGACAATCCGATCCATCCAATGTATTCAGAAGGTGTTTTCAAGGGTCCATGTGGAAAATCTTCAAAAAAAAAAATACCGAGAAAGGCTTGATCCAAGCAGTTTTTGCAAAAAATATATATTTACATTTTTTGCGAAAACTGCTTGGATCAAGCCCTTCCCGGTATTTTTTTTGAATATTTCCCGTGATGACCCTTGAAAACACCTTCTAAAAACATTGGACGAATCGGATTTTCAAAAAATAATTTGCAACAAAAAAACCAATTTTTTTCTTATTTCCGGGAGGTGTGGATTAGAAGTTTTTCATATATATACAAAATTAATTATATTAGCTGTTTAGTGCGATATTATAAGTTTCATTTAAAGAGGAAAATTATTTTCTTATTAAATATATTTCACCTTTTTGTTTTCCTTTCGCAAAGGGTAACAAGTAAAATAATGAGAGAATTGGCACAAAGAAAATAAAATTATTTACAAAGTTATGATGAGAATAAAAATATTTATAAAAGAATAGAAATGCAACGAAAAGTATCCGTGATTTCTATCGTTGTCTATTTTTATTATCATCAAATTGTGATTAAGTGTATCATTGTATATAAAGTTTTTTTACTTAGTTTTTTTGGATTCACAGTCATCTTTTTTTTATCAACCATTCATCATGTTAAGTTCAATCTAAACAAAATGAAATTATCAGGAAAAAGCAAAAGGATGGAATTTGAGGAACGGATTATGTTGAAACTATACAAAAGGATTAAAATTAGAAAGAATCATTCCTAAGATGAAAGGAAAAAAAAGAGAGAGGTAAAAAGAAGTCTATAATGTTTATATGTTTGATAGTTAAGGCTGGTACTTGAAAGTAATGTTGGTGCGGTGGTTAGGCACTGCGTTTGGTAACATTGAGGTCCCGAGTTCAACTTGAGGCGGCAATGTAGGAGCTGGAAAAGCATTACTTCTAGTTTCAAAACTTTTGGTGAGGAAATTTTTCCTCGTCAAAACTGAAAATGGCGACGAAAAGTTTCCTCACCTATCTTCTTAACATAGAGTTAATTTTGCAAGGAAAAGAAATAGTGAGGAATAAAATTTGTCGCCAATTGTCTAAGAATTGGTGAGGAAATATATTTTTTCCCCGCCAATGCCTTCTGCGATGACGTATAGGTGAGGAAATGGGGCGAGACAATTTTTCCTCACTGATACCATTGGCGAGGAAATTGATTGCTTTAGCTAGGAAATCAATTCGTCACGATAGGAAAATTTTGTTGTAGTGATAGCCATGGGTGCACGGAGCCCACGAAATCCGATAGGGGTGCACGGAGCCAACAAAATCCAACAGAAGGATACCTCTCTATTAAGATCATGAATGTCATCTTGTGAAATTTTGGAAATGGCATATTTGGATTAATCTTGGAGTATTTGGCAAAAATTGGCTTTTGATATGCAAAAATGAGAAATAGGTGAATATTTGGATTTTGATTGGATAATTAGATTTTTTTTGGGATACTTGGACACATTTTGGACACTTGGACACATTTTTGGGAGAATTGGGTACTTGGTGGTCGAGTTATAGTCATTCGTTCCTCCTAACCACATACATTGTTCGTGTCCTTCATTATACTCTTTTGTTATGCATGTATCATGTTTATACACCTAGCAGTAGTAGAAAAGTTTTCCTACTGGACTAGTGAGCTCAACCTATCATTTTTCAAGTACTCGGCAAGGCCCATGAGATGGAAGCATAGCATTGGATTTCATCGAGCATGAAGTTATTTTCTCATCTTTGTCTCATACTTTTGAAAAATGGTTTTGTAACTTCTATTTGTTAATATTTTGACTATTTGGTTATTGTAATAACTCTTAAAACTTGATACTTATGCATTTGGGTTATGGGTACTCGTAGTTAGAACTCGTTTATTATTTATGATGAGAATGTATCAGTTTGACTTCAATTATTCAAGGGGTAAATGTATGATTATTGACTTGTCCCATGAGGATTTTATCTATATTTGGATTATTAATTTTTAGGGCATTACAAACACCATTAGATAGGAACATATGTAGCAAGAAATGATTAAGGAATTCCCCTCCATTGTCACTTCATACAGTCTGAATGGTTGTATGAAATTGGGTTGTTACATAGGCTTTGAAGTTAGCAACCATTTGTTTTACTTCAGATTTATAGTGCAAAGGGAACAACCAACAAAATCTAGTATAATCATCTACTATCAGAAGATAAAATCTGAAGTCTTTATTAGAAGAAATTGGAGAAAGTCCCCACACATCCATATGTACTAATTGAAAATGAGCACTAGAGCAAGTTTCAAACAAACAAAATTTCAACTTATGGCTCTTAGCCATGTTACAACAATTACAAATGATATTGCTAGATTTAGAAACAAGCAAATGGAATTGTTTTAGTAAAGATTGAAAGAGAGGTGTACTAGGGTGACCTAGTTTATTGTGCCAGATGTGAGCATTATCACGGTGTTGACAAAAGGCTGCAGGAGCAGAATATGAATAAGAACTGGTACTGGAAGCTTTAAATGAGTTCAGAAAATGGTATAGTCCCTTGTGATAGGGCCCCTTGTATAGAATTCTATGAGTAACATTGTCCTGGATTACAAGACCAGAGGAATCAAAGATAAAAACGCATTGATTATTGCGAACACCCCACCGGAATGCCCACGAAAATAGTTTTGGAAATCAGTTTTGATTGATTGAATGGAGTCGCCACCCGAGTTTGAGGACCGTACCCGAGAAACCATTTGAAAAATGACTCTTTTGCCCTTAGAATGGAAAATATTTCACTGGCCTTTCAAAATGAGATTTCTCGGGTCCGGGAGCTAGGTTACGCGAGGGAAAGGAATTTAAAGTACCCCTCACGCCCGGTGTGACCATTGGTCTCTACTAAATGTTTAAGGAATTTTGAAAACACCGTTTAAATAGACTTTAATCACAAATTCATATGAGAGCATGAAAGCATATAAATGAAATTAATGTAATGAATGTGGAGGCTAATGTTAGTGTCATGTATGCTAAATAACCCTTCATAATATACTGAACTGCATTAAAAATATGCTCAAATCACACTAGAAGGCCCCAACATACACCCGTGGGCTCAATACAAATCACACCTAGATCACTATCCTGACACTCGGATCAAACTGGTCCAGGCACCTGGACCAAAGATGGGTGCGCCTAGAAAAGGATAATCCGGGCGCCTGGAAGCACTATGGGTGTCTGGAATGTACCAAAGCAGTCGCCTGAAACACTGATTTAGCATAAACTTCACCAATCCAGGCCGCAAAGCAAATGAAAAATATGAACCTTGACATTTGTTTCCTTATGTTCACCATGATGTTTTGTGCTACTTTAGACTAAATAAATCCTAAAAAATACACTTGATGATAATTTGTTATTTAAAATACCATGATTCTAATGAAAAAAAGAAATAGACCAAACTTATCCCCCTTTATGATTTATGCTCTTCATACGTCACTGTTTGGTTCAAGAAAGATGGAAGGAATCTGTGTTATAAATAAAATAAAATAAAAAAGATAAGTATATGATGAACTCATGGATGACTCATGGAGATTTATAGTAAATGTTCATGGTATGAAGACCTTTCTACCAACTAAAATGTACATGATTCAACTAGAAAATGGATCGTGCATTTACATACAACTCATTGCCAACACACACACACTCCATTTTGATCATGATTTTTACCATCAAATTCATCCAAAAGTAATCTAAGATAGACTATTTTTACCATGTAATAGAAACATAGAATCTGAAAATGGGATGAGATGATCTTAAACATGCATGAATGAGTGTAAAAAGAGAACAAAGCACATGATATGGAAATGGGTTCCAAGCGCCTGCACTAGGCTACTCCAAGCGCCTGGAGCTGATGCAGGTGTTGATGAAGAATTTCATTTTTGTGAAATTTGAAACCCCTCCAAGCTCCTAACTAGTATAAGAAATTAGTTAGGCCTTGGATGGTATCCCCTCAGGGCCATTGACCACCATTTGGTAGAAAATTTACCTTTAAGGCTTGATTGGATAGACTTTGGGTTTGATTTTTGAAGGTTTTTGATGGTTTAATGTATTGGACTTTGGCTTCTAGGAGTGTGAGAGACTAATCATGGAGTATTTTTCCAAGATTTTACGGTGAAGGGTATCAAATATGATGCATCTTGGTGGTAAAAGTGTTGGTTTTAAGGGTGAAAGTGAATGAGAGAATGAGAGATGGACTGGAAAGGGGATTTTTGGAGTAGTTTTAGCAGCATGACAGTAGGGAAATGGTGAGAGCTTGAGCCTCTTCCAAATGAGTAAGAGAGAAGGGTATATATAGCCAAAGAAAGGTTCAAAATGGGCCATTGGATGGCTTAGGGGTCAATCAAGGGGGTCAGGTAGTGCCATCATACGCCCCTCCACTATATTGCTGCAAAAAATCTCTGAAATTATCCTCAAGACGCTCCTCCCCGCCAATTTGACCTTGGGATCAAGAACCTGGAGTGAGTTCGAGCACCTAGAATTGGGGAGTCCAAGTACCTGGATTGAGTTTGGGTGCTTGGAATGGGAATCCAGGCGCCTGGAATAGGGTAATTCAGGCTCTTGGATTGGGAGACTACACAACAATGCAAACTTCGCGAGGCCATTCTGGGTGCTACCAAACTCTGTTTTGTGCATGGTTTGAAGTGTTGAAAAGATTTTCAAGTCTACTTTTTAACCCAAGCAGTTTGAACCCAAAATGATTTGTACATCAAAATATATGACCATTTTACCCTAAGAAGGTTGAGAAAACAAGTCGTTTGGGTAAAACGTGCATATCTCCCTCATTTCAAAATGGATTGGGACATATTATATATCAATAAAGAGGGTTTTGAATGTACTAGAAGGTGGTGTAGGCTTGGGTTTATTTTGAACAGGTTGGGAGGGGTTTTCAAGTTCACAATCAAGCTCTGCATGCTCTTATCGGGCATTTTCATCCTTGGGGATGCTTGATAAGTTTCTCGGGTCAAAATCGGAGTGTCTACAATTATCTTTAAAAAATTGATTAATAGATATAAGATTATGAGTAATGTCTGGTGTATGCGAAATGTGAGACAACTTAAAATGGGCCAAAGGAGTAGAAAGGAGACCTGTGCCAGTGTGAGTAACCTAAAGTTGAGACCTATTTCCAACTGTAACTCCACTTCGAACAGATGATGGTTGAGGCTGATCAAAATTTGTCATGCTATTGGTTATATGGTTGGTAGCACCACTATCAAAACACCATGGCTGACCTGCATTCCAATCTTGTGTATTAGAATCCCCAGGTTGAGAAGACATGTATAGATAGATGAACCAGGAAAAGCATTGAAAACACTCATAGGAGTAGAAAGAACAAGGCCTGCATATGCAGTGAAATGTGCTTATGCCTGAAGTGTAGTTACCAAAAGCCCCTGTTGGTATTGCATTTGACCCCTGTTGTTGTGCAATAAAACCAGAAGACTGATTCCCAGACAATTGATTAGGTGCAAAAAATCTAGAAAACTGAGTTGGCGCATTCATTAACTGTTTTCCAGACAACTAATTAGGTACAAAACATCCAAAAAACTGAGTCGGTGCATTCATAAAATGATTCCAAGACGACTGATTAGGTACGAAAAATCCAAAAAACTAATTTGGTGCATTCGTAAATTATGGATGAGAATATCCAAATTGATTGAAAAAAGGTCATTTCCATTGATCAAACATCTAAGGCTGTGGTCTATAGTAACAATGGGGTGTTATGTTATTGGTTTTTCCACAAATACCACATGGTTCACTTGAATAACCTTTTGAATAACTCCTTCCTCCTCTACCTTTAGAAAAACCTCTAGACTGATAAAATTGCTGAGGAGGTTGAAATGACTGAAAGTTACCTTGTCATGCCCCCACATTTGTGAAACATAATAATCATAAATTCCACATGGAAGTCCACACTTCACACGGCCAAGTCAAAGTAAAAAATAATTTTACCGGGTCAAAGTCAAATATTACAACAAGCTACGGGTACCCATACCCCAAATGAAATGAGTAAATACAAGAGTTATTACAAATCTCCTTGTCAAAAGATAAACCAAGATTAAGTTACAAAATCATCTTAACAAAATAGTGAACTCAAAGATGATAAGGTAACTCCATTATCGCTTCCAAAACATGTCATGCATGCACCACATCATGCTCATCCGGGTTGATTACCTGAAAATTTTTAGGGTGAGCTCACTAGCTCGTAGGAAACGTCTATCAAATCTAAATATGATGAAATGCTAATGGAGTGCACGCAACAAAAGGGAGATTTCACAATATACACACGGAAGCCCCAATTTTAGATATAAACAATTAGAATTCCATATGCTCGACCAAGATTAACCGGTGTGCCGTTGTGTCCGATAAGTACCCGATATTCCGTAGGTGTCCAACTCACTCACACACCCCTTGTTTCATTTAATTTCATCATTTACTAAGATTCCGGGCATGCCATATAGGCCCCGTGTCATTCCGGGCATACCCCTTGTGAGGGCCCCGTGTCATTCCGAGCATATCCTTCCGTAGGACCCCGTGTCACACCTTTCATTCTTTCATTTACACCTCACGTTCATCCCATGTGGTTCATTTAGTTTGAAAGCTCGTAGTGTGTCGGTTATGGCAAAGTTAATATGTGTCCAAGAATCGTGTGAAATCGTGACAAAATATCATTCATACCATGATAGATTAATAAAGCTTAAAAGTCAAGTTGAGAGGCTTAGAAAAGACCAATAAAGGCCCAGAGCATAGGAACATAAGAAATGGAGTTATGAACCTCGAGAAAACCTAACACCTTGATAGGAAAAAGCACATTTCTCTCAAAATACAAAGGCTATGAATATGAGACCAATTGGGTTTGAAAGTAGACTCATAGAGCTTTCCAACGGTTCAAGAATCACCTCAATCGGAGTTCGGACGAAGCCGGGGCGTGCCCGCGAAGTTGGATAAAAAATCTGCCTTATAAGCATCTGGGTATCGATACCCATGAAAGGGGTATCGATACCAGATCACTACGAACTGAACAGAGCGATAGGTATCGATACCCGTGAGAGGGGTATCGATACTAAGACGTTACGAGCGAAAATTACAGGTTTCAGACTAGTTTTTCTCACTTAGATCACAATGGGGCTCAACCCAATCACTTCCAAGGCAAAAATTAGACTCGAAGGCATCCAAGGTAATGAAACAACAACACATTTAACTTAGCACAACATCAAAAACATGAATCAAACCCAACCAAAACAAGAACATGAAAAAAAGGGTTTTCTTGCAAGAAATGAAGAGAATGATCAAATGTGGTTACACCACTCACATTAAACACCTCAAAACACTTAGAGAAGATAGAAATCCCCTACCTCAAGAGTGATTTAGCTCCAAAAAATGAGATCATAAAACCCTAGCTCCTCCTATTTGAGCTTCAAGCAAATGTATGCTTCCCGGGGCAAAATGAGCACAAACCGAGCTTGGAAACGCGAAGAGGGACTGATTTTGATGAAGGGTTATGAAGGTTTTTAGTTGGGATGAAGTGGTTTGGAGCTTTGAGTGAGAGAGCAATGGAGGAGTAGAGAGGGAGAGGGAGTTTGGCTGTGGAAGATGAAGAAGGGGCTGATTTTTGGCCCTAATCCCCTACACCCACTCCCTTATACACTCTCCAATAACTACACAACAAGCCCACCATTCACCTGTGTAAATCAAATAAACCACAATCACAAATAACACATAATTACTCCTCATTTAATCACTTTTAATTTTTTTTTTCAATATTAATTTACGAAAAACAACATTATTTTACGGGTCTTTACATACCTTGTGAAGTTTGTGGCATAACATGTTAACTAGGTATCAATGGAGTATTATACTGTATGAGAGATGCACTAGGTGGAGCAGCCTGATTATTTCAAACATTTGGGACTGTAGTACCAAAATTTGCAACAAGAACAGTTGAATTTTCAACATTAGAACATTTGAACATTTTCTCCTTTGATCATAGTTACCGATTCCTCAAAAGAAATTTGACCACCTCTAGTTCTTACTACAGTCTTGAATCCTCTAAATGTTCTAGACAACCACCCTAAGCGAATGAAAAATTAGGTCATCCTCACTTACATAAGATCTAGAGGCTTCAAGTTTCTAAGCATAATCCTTGATCTTGTCAATGTATTCTTCCACAGTAGTGGTTTGTTTAATCGTATACAGTTTGTCTTTCAATTCTTGAACATGTGTTCTAGACAAGGTGTTATACCTGCTATTCAACGATGCCCAAACTTGAACACTGTCATAACCCTGGCACATAGGGTAAAGTACACATAGACAAAGATGAAGTAAGACAAGATAGTAATTGAGAATCTATCAATTTCCATAACGCATACGTTGGATTCTCCTCCATTTCACCATTTGAATTACGAATTTGAGAGGCTAGACATTCAATAGTACCATCAAGATACCCTAGAAATCCATTAGCATTCATTATATTCTCCACTTGAGTTTTCCAAAACAAATAATTTGTATTATCTAGTTTGATATTGACGAGTGAATTGAAATTCGATACCAGAAATGCGAGTGATGGAGGCAGATTTACTAGACATACAGCCATATCTGAATCTGATGTCAATCAACAAAAGCCAGAAGACGATTGGAAACTATGAAACGGTCAATTTCAAGACGAATCTAGCTATGCTCAAACCCTAACTTCTGCAATCAATTCCTCTATCTTCTTCTTTTCCTCAAGATCGATCGAGACTTGCATGAGTTTCTAATGGTCCGATACCATATGGAAAAATGAAAAATCAAGAAGTAGAGAACACGATACTAATCAAGAAGTTTTCAATTCTCAGATGAGATCGATACAAGTGTAGACCTGGGTATTTATACCCTTAGTAAACAGTAAACACCTAACAACCATACTTTCCAAAATTACAAAATAAACTCACTACTTAGAGAGTTACAAAATAGTCCCTAGTGGTTGTGCTTTACAACATTTGTGTGGGGGCATAGACTTGTAGATAGAATGGACACAAATTTGTGGTGGAATGGGACAAAAGCAATTAAACTTTCTGCACGCAAACCGGCCCATGGTGCCACTTCACATACTTTGGCCTCGGATGGATTGTTTAAAGTAAAAATGGGAAACCACGTGCTATATGGCTTGCAGCAATTAAAATACCCTTCTAGCTAATATCAACTACAGTACGTCGCCTGTACAAAAACAGTCATTCCATTAAGACCATTGGCTTCCAAACCATTAAAAAAGTTCACCACGCCTCTCGTTTTCCACACAAACTGTGTGCTCAATCACCAATAGGCAACAACATCTTTTTCACCTATATATACACCCACCCCGCTCCACTTCCATTCTCAAATCAATCATAGAACACTTCCAAACCATTTGCAGTAATCGAAAACAAGAAGATGGGTTCAGTGAACAGAGCTTGGATTGTGGCAGCCAGCGTCGGACTAGTGGAGGGGTTGAAAGATCAGGGGTTTTGTAGGTGGAACTATACTATAAGATCGATACACCATCAGGCCAAGGCCAACCTCAGGTCCTTTCCTCGGGCCAATAGCAAGCTATCTTCTCCTTCATCGGCGGCTGTTTCGAGCAAAGTAAGGGAACAAAAGGCCAAGCAATCGGAGGAGTCTCTGAGGAAAGTTATGTACTTGAGCTGTTGGGGTCCCTATTGATCCCAACTTGACTTGTAGAGGGATAATTTTAGTCGACTCCAATTGAAATTTGTTGAGTCGTGTAATGATAAGTCCACGAAATCGGTATGAGAAGGGGAAAAAGAGGACTTGAGAGAGTAATTAGAGTGTTTAGAAGAAAACCGGTGGAGTTATGTGTATGGTGTAAATCTGCACTTTCTTGATATCAACTAGTATATCGCATTTGATATCAACTAGTATTTCAACTAGTAAAGCAAAATCGAGCACTTTGGGCAGTTTTTGCTGACAAAAAAAAAAAGTTAGAAAAATAGATAAATTTCTGTTGTATCTAGACCGAGCGTCTTAAGTCTTAAATACTAACTACTAAGGCCTGTTCTTCCAAAAAAAAAAAAAACATTTTAGTTGTAACTCAGAAAGTTACTCCATTCCACTAATGAAAAACCAACAAAAAAATCATTTAATTCCATTAACCTTAAAAAACCAAAAGGCAAAAAACTAGTTAGTAGAATAACTTAGTTTTTTTTTTTTTTTTGCAAAACTAAAGATCCAAAAAACTAGTAAGTGGAACAAGTTAGATTTTTTGCAAAACTAAAAATCCAAAAAAACCAAAAAACCTAAGTTAGTGGAACATAGCCTAAAAACGGAAAATCTTTACACGGTAATAGTGAAAGTCAAAGACCAAGACCCTAAGGGTGAAATAGATTCAAATTAGAAGTGACATTCAAGAACTAGATTCAAATTAGAGTTAGCATTGAAGAACCAGTGCATACCGGGATATATTACATTCCATCAAGGGCCGGCCCAAGAGGCCTGCCTAGGGCATCCCAAAACACAAAATTTTAGAGGCACTCCCATTAAAATTGTTATTAGGCTTGAGTAAGGATTTTTTTAGTCGAATAGAAAAATGAAATGGACCCAATAGACAAAAATAAAAAGCCCAATCTGATTTATTTTTTAAAAAAAGCTTCCATGGAGTTTTAAAAAGTAAAAGGCTCAAGCCATTCAATGTTCAATCTTTTTTAAGAAAGGCTCAAACATGCTATTGCAATCATTTTGCAGCAGAACGCGAGGCTCGTATTTGGGGATTTGCTTTCCCTTTGCGCGCAAGGTTTCTAGATTGTGTTCCTCAAAATTGTCTTAGATCTCAGCTCATTTTTCTGAGTGCGCGAGACCTCTGCTTAAGTCTAGCCACATTCAAGAGCCTATTAAGTGTTCACACATATAAGGAGCTCAAAAGTTTTATGTTTAATCAATGTGGGGAAAAAGAATAGAAGATGCTTTTAAAAACTCTTCGAAAATATATAAATCCCCAACAAAATATATAGGGCACCCACATGATGATTGACCCTGAGACACCCAAATATCTTGGGCCGGCCCAGATCCCATCAGATCAGTCAGCTGGCAAATTGATTGTTATGCCAGGAGATCGATTAACATGGGGGACAAATTTGTACTTTTCTTCTATTTTATTTTATTAATTGCTTAGCATGCTCTCTTTTGTGGCTAATTAACCAAGTTATTTGCGAGGGTGTGTTTGATAGCAAAGTTTAGAGGTGGGATAGGATAATGAAGGAGGTGGGGCCCTCAAGTAAATACTCCCTCCGTCCCAAAATGAATGTCCAAGATCACTATTCACGCTGCTAGGAAAATAATCGTTGCTTAGTTTTATTAAACAAAATTTTTTAAATCTTAAAAAGTATTATAAAATACGAAAAATAGAAGATTTTTTTTAGAGCCGTGACTAGTGATTTTTTCGGACAACCATTTTGGGACGGAGGGAGTGTTAACATCAGTAAATATTTACTTCTTTCATTTTCCAAAACATTAAATAATAATAATAATAATAATAATAATAATAATAATAATAATAATAATAATAATAATAATAATAATAATAATAATAATAAAAAATGAAGAGGAGAAGAAGAAGAAGAAGAAGAAAGATGCAAGTAATGACAATGAAAAAATAAGTAAATATTTGTTTCATTTCCATTTTCCAAAATGTAAAAAAATAAAATAAAAGAAAGAAAGATGGTAATTTCATACCCAACAAGGCACAGAATTTTTGAAACAATAGGATTATTGTCATATACCATTTTTATATTAGTTTTGCACAAGGGCGAAAATGGAAATTGATACTTGTAATCCAATTCTATCTTATGTAAAACAAACATGTTAGATAACAATCATATTTTCTAATCTGGTGCAAAACAAAAATGTTCATTGTCAATCACACATCATTATCAATCTCAATCTTAATCTCATCTCTTTATCAATCCCCTCATACTTATAATTGTTATCAAATATGCCCTAAAAGTAAAAGAAAAACCCCATGTCAAGTAAAGTAGGGCCAACCTTTGTGGTTGGACGAATAGATGTTCCTAACATCTTCCCCTTTTCGTACCCTGGCTCCGAACCCAAATAGAATTTTTGTCTGGTTTCTTAGTTCCTAAAATCAAATGGTGACTCTAACCAGTTAAGTACCGCGCAATAAGTACAACTAGTATCCATAGCATGTCACAGCGGATGCAAAGAGCAAACACCCGTTAATAATCGATCTAAAGAAGCCAACCAATTGCACACCACCAATTAAAGCCGGACTGAGCCGAGACACACGCTTAGGGGTCTCGTGGTGGCGTTACACCAGCCCCTACATTGCCCGACTTATTTTCAGTTTATGTAATATGTACTCCTATATATTTTGCAATTAGTTGAATGAATGTTTAAAGTTGCCGGATACTTTACTTATTTTTTTGGGATTTTAGTGCACATATTTATGGAATTTCTCGAATGATATTAGTGACATTTGAATATATGAATGTACCAAATTTGTCATGTTTTTTTGCAGGGTTCTATTTTGTCATGTAACAAATTTATCATGTTTGTAATAAAAGAATTTAAACTCCAAGTAAATATGAACAGACTTAGCAGGGATAAATTAAGGGGCGCTAATATGAACATTTACGCGCCCACGGTGGAATGGGAATCGGCGATGCTCGGGGAGCAATTGATAATTTCTCCACGCATACCGGCCCACAGTGCCACTCCACATTACTTGGGCCTCAGATGGATTTTTTAAGAGGTAATTAAATAATCATCCTGTTTAGATATTGTACATAAGTTTTCATCCTTGTTATTTTGAGTGATTATGTTTTTATCTTTTCTACTTGTAAAATACCTTTTCTACCCTTATTTAGTGATACTTATAAATATACATAATTATTTTTTCCTAAATTGGTGGGATGTAGTTTTCCTAAATTGATGGGATGTAGTTTTCCTAATTTGGTGGGATATAGTTACCTAAAATCATAGGTTTTGAATATTTCCATTCCTTTTATCAGAAAATTCAAAATTTTGAATTTTGTTGTCATATGCAATTATATAGATGTATCAATCAAAACTCTGAATTGCGATACTGTACTCACCTTGAGTTTGAGAAAGTTTAGTTGGCATGGATAACCGTGGGAAGGCAACCAATTACGTACTAAAATTACGTCCCCAATTAGAACCTGAGTACTAAAACGTGATCATAGTCCCATAAATTTTGGGGTGGAAGATGGTGGGACTATTACGGAGGATTATTTTATCATGTATTTTTGCAATTCAGATACAATTGTAAAATTTACAATAATCGTGGTAAAATTTACTTCCATATCTTTTCCCATAGACAAAGGTAAAAATTTAGATTTGACACTTCGTAGAAAAATATGTCAACATAAAAAAATATGATAATATTTTGGTTAGTCATGGTAAAAATCAATTCAAACTTTTTCCCTAGCATGGTAAAAGTTCAGAAAGGGCACAATAAACATGGTAAGTTTATTCTTCCTAACAAGTTGCATCATGGTAAATACTTTTCTATTATAGTTACATTTGTTGATTTAACAATAAAAATGTTTTTTTTTTTTTTTTCAAATATGTGTAACTTGGATCATGTTGAAATATATGGCCTTATTACCTTCCAATCATCATTTTAAAAATAGTCCCAGGCCAAAAAAACATGGTAAATTTAGACAACTTGTGAATTCAGATTATGGTAAAATATGTAACTACAGTATATTCCAATTATCATTGTAAAAAAAAATTGACGCTGTGTTAAACTTGTAGTTGTTTTCTCCAAGCTCTGGGAATTGACTTCATGATTGAGAAATTCATGCACCATGTCGGCTCTCAACTGTCCGCATTATGTTTTCAATAACCTTCGAAAAGTTGGTTGATTGTGAAAGTACTGATTGATAGCGTAGCAAAGCACTATGTCACAGTTGAGCCTGTAACTAGATAAAACATAACAAATGTCAAAGGCCAAACTAATGTATTTTACCATGATTTTTGAAAATCATTAGTATGATTGAGCTTTTCAATTATCACGGTAAACAAATGCATTCATTGTTTACCATATTCCCTGGGTACTGTTTGGTTCTTTTTACTTCTTTGCAATGGAAAATAATTGTGTGCGAGCGTGCCAGAGAGAGTTTCAATCTCCTCTCTCAGATTAACTTTGGAAAACCAAACTTAATCAGGCGATTGTGTTTTGTTGGTTCAATTACCTCAATTAAGAGGATTTTTCTTAATAAGTGAAGAAATGCAAACCAATAAACTTATGAAATCAAAGAACAATAAAGAAACAAGACACTTCGATTAACAAATCAAAGATAAACTTACTTCGAAATTGTCTCCAACTTCGAATACAGAGTAACCGAACTTCGAACAAGTGATTGTTACAAGAACAATCGAAATAGGGGTGATTGTTACAAGAACAATCGAGATAAATCCTAGTCTAATTCCTAATCTACTTCCTAATCTACTTCGAACTGTGTTCGAGATCCTAAACTACTTCGAACTGAGTTCGAAATCCTAAACTACTTTGCCAATGAACAAACCAAGCATCAGTTTTTTGATAGCTGTTTGTTGAAGATTTGTCCAGGGTGTTTACTCTTCAATTTCTTCTATTTATAGACGTAGCTTGTAGTTTGAACTTCCCGCTCCATGAATTTGAATCTAGCTTGCTTCGAACTCCAACTTCCACTCTGATGGTTGGCAGTTATTCTTCCTCCACGTCTGAATTTGAATTCTCCCTTCTCCCAGAAGCTTTAAATCTGCACGTCGGCTTAACAACTTCAAATGATAATGTGTTTAAGGAAATAACTGCTCCCCAGAAGAATTCCACGTGTTCTAACTGCCAATCGCCTTATTTCTCAAGTTTACACGTGGAGCTTGTGCGTTTAGCAGTTGATATCATGGCTTCGAGGCTAATCTTTATTTTAGTAATGGCTTGTAACTGCCAATAACTACCTTTCTAAATTTGAGAAGCAATACGACATCGTATTCGGTGCATTTTATCTTATTAATCCAGTGTGTCTTCATTAACGAGTAATTGCCAACGTTTGGCACTTTTGATTACGTGTCAATTAATCATTGGATTGGTTAATTTTATATGTAAACAGGTACACTATATGCATCGTAATAGTCAAGTTTGAAAATACTACAACTGAACTACCCAACAAACTTATGGATCCAATATCAAAATTAATGCAATTGATATAAGAACACACTTGTGATTGATCGAGGTCTTCGAACGACATCGTATTACATTTTTGGGTCATAGTCGGGATACTCCACTTCAAAAGAGCAAGACTACTGTTTGAAAATCGGAGATTCACAATTTTTTGAACAATACCACAATTTCATGAAACCCCTTCAAAAAGTCGATGACATTTATGGAGCAGAGCGTTGATGTAGATTTGAGGCTGCAAGGGCTGTTGATTTGGGGATGGAGGACTGTAGGACGATGATTTAGGATCGGTATGGACGAAGTTTGGAATGATGATTTAGGCACCAAGAGCTAAATTTTTGGACTTTAATGGAGCTGAAATTTTGGACGTTAATGGCTATCAATTTTGACGTTATAAATTAGTTCTTGGGTATAAATAGGATGAGAGTAAAGAGAAAATCATAGGATTTTGAATGACATTGATAAAGCGTAATATTAGGATTGACAATTATCCTCACATCTCTTAATTGTAGGAGAGGATCTCAAAATATTGAAATTAGTCCACTTTTCTCCCTTCCTATATTCAACATTTGTTTTAGTCTCAATTTCTTAATATATATAATACAGGGCAATTTTGGGTTTATTTGAATGGCGGGATGAAAACATAACTCCAAAAAAATCACAAGATGAAAACATAATTTCAAATTGTCTGGAGGATGATTATTTAAGTGACCCATTTTTTAAAGTTAGAATGGAAATACTATGTGCTATGTGCCTTGCAGCAATTGAAAAACCAAATCTATCCCCGTCTAATTAATCTCAACTACGGTTCGTCGCGTGGAGAAAACGGTCATTCCAATAGAAAAACAATTGGCTTCCAATCCATGGTAAAGGTCACCAAGCCCACCTGCTTTGCCCCAAAACTATGTGCTCAATCACCAACAATATCTTTTCCGCCTATATATACACCCACCGGCCACCACTTCCATTCCCAAACCAATCTTTCATCAAAATCAATCACAAAACACTTTCAAGCCATTTGTTGTTTGCAGTAATCGAAATCAAGAAGATGGGTTCAGTGAGCAGAACTTGGATTGTGGCAGCCAGCGTTGGACTAGTGGAGGCGTTGAAGGATCAGGGGTTCTGCAGGTGGAACTACACTATAAGATCAATACACCAGCACGCCAATGCCAACCTCAGGTCATTTCCTCAGGCCAATAGCAAGCTCTCTTCTCCGTCATCTGCGGTGGTTTTGAGCAAAGGAAGGGCACAAATGGCCAAGCAATCAGAAGAGTCTCTGAGGAAAGTCATGTACTTGAGCTGTTGGTGTCCCAATTGATCCAAATTTGACTTGTAGTTGTAGAGGGATAATTTTAGTCGACTCCAACTGGAATTTGTTGAGTCGTATTTGGTGAGTCGGTATCACAAGGGGATTTAGAGGACTTGAGAGAGTAGTAAGTGAGAAGGTGTTCAGAAGAAAACTGGTGAGAGTAATATGTGTATGCTGTAAATCTGCACTTTCTTGATGTCAACTACTAGTGTGTGTGTGTATATAGGGGTAAGCTTTTAGTCCGGACTCCGGGCTTCCGGACCTCCATGATCCAAATTTTTTTTTAACAATCCGAGCCGTCCAATGTGTTCAGAAGGTGTTTTCAAGGGTTCACGAGGGAAATCTTCAAAAAAAATTTACCGGGAAGGGCTTGATCCAAGCAGTTTTTGCAAAATTTTTATATTTTTTAGATTTTTCGCAACTGGCTGGATCAACCTCAACCGTATTTTTTTGAAGATTTCTCGCGGTGACCCTTGAAAACACCTTCTGAACACATTGGACGGCTCGAATTTTTCAAAAACAATTTGCAACACAAAAAAGCCATGTTTTTCTTATTTACGGGAGGTGTGGACTAGAAAATTTGCCATATATATATATATATATATGTATAGAGAGAGAGAGAGAGAGTCTCATTCCTATTCAAACCTCTACGAATCCGGACCTCCACTTTTTAGACCAAATTTCGAGAATTTGAACCGTTAGATGTGTTTATAAGGTATTTTTTAGGGCCCCGCGAGGATTTGGCAAAAAAAATACCCAGAAGGGTTTGATCCAAACAATTTTTCATAAAAACGCTATAAATGCATTTTTATGAAAAACTGCTTGGATCAAGTCCTTCCGAGTATTTTTTTATTCCAAATCCTCGCGGAGGCCCTAAAAAACACCTTCTAAATACATCTAACGGTTCGGATCGTCGAAATTTAGCCCGAAAAGTGAAAGTCTGGACCGTAACATGGTCCGAGATCCTTGATAGAAAATATATATATATATATATATATATATTCTCAAGGCATCAAACATTTCCATTCATGAAAGTCATCCGGCACTTACAAATGAATTAAATCAAAACAACACAAAAGGGAAGAGAATAACCCAACAAGAAGGACGAACAAATAAAGCAAAATTGAGCCCTTTGGGCAGTTTTCGCTGATAAAAAAAATTTAAGGAAAATGGGGGAAATTTCTATTGTTTCTAGAGATATGAGCCTCGATTGCCTAGTTCTCTTGACACATACTCCTTCCGTCTCAATTTTATAGTCTCTTATGGAAGTTTATGTCACTTTTCAAAGTGTTATATCTTATAATTATAATATTTTAGGTGATTTTGAACACTTTGTTTATTAGATTAAATCAAGATTTATCAAACAAGATCCATATTGCATATAAAATGTATTACTGATTGAAAGATATAATCGTTTTTTTATCCAGTTAGGATAGAACGAGGGACTATAAAATTGGGACGGAGGGAGTAATAATTAATTGTGAAATATATTCAAATTAGAGGTAGCATTGAAGAACTCTGTAATTCCGATACAGAAAATCACCAAGGGGGGGAAATCAGCAACAAAAAAAAAAGGAGTGTAGTTCCTATACAAAAAAAAATCACCAAAAGAGAAGGGAGAAACAATCAGCAAAAAAAGTGTAATTCCGATACAGAAAGTCACCAAAAAAAAAGGGTGGAAAATCAGCAAATAAAAGCTACAAAAGTCAGTAGATCAAAACCTTGGTACCGAAAAATCCTGAAATCTTTTACACCTAGTGACTTTGATGTCCGGATCAAGCTACTGTAGGATAGTGTAAGATTTTGCATGATCCTACGGCTTAAAAAGACACTAAAAAAATGGCACAGAAGATCTCTGGTGATCATATTTGTGACTTTTTTGGGGTCTATGTTCTGAGTACTAATGGAATCTGCACTGTTTGGATTATTTTGTGGAAAGAAAAAAGGAAAAAAAAGAAGAAGAAAGAATGGGAACCTTGTAATAACGCCGCTAACAATTGCCAAACAATACGTCTTATGTATTTTGAGTCATTAAAATTTATAAACCATCACAAAATCTCGTAATTGAACACCAAAAAGTTTTTATATTGGACCACAAAAATACATAAACATGACAAAAATTCATGACTTTGAGTTGTCTTTTTTCACCTTGTGCTGTCACTTTTTATTTCAAAATTAATAAACATCACCACAATATATTGAGTAACACCACAAAAATTTGTAACAGTAAACCACAAATTTGTAAAATAACCACAAGCAAAATTCATCTCGGGGCAAAAAAAATTGATAAACCAAGTCACAAAATTTTTAAATATACTATACGTCCAAAAATAAAATCACTCAAAAAGATATATATAATATAAGCCACAAAAGTATATAAATTATGGGAGTATATACAAAAAATCAAATCCACATACATATGAGTGATATGACCCCTACACCACATGCCACACCATATTTCTATCTAGAAGTTAAAACAAGTGGTTATTGATGGATGTAGTTTTTATTATGTATTTTTTGTATTTTTTGTTCGGTTAGCCGCGTTCACATGCTCACATTGTGTTTTGTTCCTTAATCCTTTGTTTTGGCATTCACTCGTCGCCGACGCTTCTTTATTTGATGGTGTTAGCACAGGCTTTTACTTTTTCTTTGTTAATGAAGTTCTTACTTTTCCGGGTCAAAAACAAAACAAGTGGTTTTCTTTTGGTTAATAAAAAAAAGGAAAATTGGAGAGAATTTGATTGAGAATTTTAAGAAGAATATTTTAAGAAATATTTTTGAGATATTGTTTGGATGAGTTTTTGTAAAAAGTAATAATTAGAGAGGTGTAATAATTGAAGAGAGATAGAGAGAGAAATGAAAATAATGATTAAAAAGAGCGATATGAGTAGAGAGAAATGTAATTAATGATTAGAAAGATGAGAGTTGGAGAAAAAATCTTTTTGAATTTTTTTTTTTGAAAATGTAAAGTGAACACGGTAGTTGTTTTCTTCCCAAAACTTGGGCGGAATGGATAATTTAATCCCCAAAAGTGTTGGCACAACACCATCACCCGATAACACTCCCACACATTCATGAATCTTTCAATGGTTCCCCAATGTGGTATTGGGGCACTGGTGCCCCACTAAATTTGGACCATTGGATTTGTCATAAATGAATCTCAGCCATTGAATTCCAAAAAGTAAGTGATTTTGCAAAAAAATGAGGTGGTTTTGGGGTTTTCCCATAAAAAAAACTCGCACTTCACTTACCATGAAAACAAGAAATATCTATCATCAAATAAGCTAAATATTACTACATAATAAAGCAACACTTACCACGCAAGAAGGGAATAATTATCACAAAATAAGGCGACTAGTCAGTCCGATAGCAAGTCACCATTTTGAGCGGTAAAATTTTTACTTTTTGGAACAAAGATAAAATAAACATGGTACATTCAAAGTTCCAAACCCAAAAGGGAGAAAGCCGTCATCGCCATCGTCTATGGAGTTTTGACGTAGATGAAGCCCGCAAGTGGGAAAGTTGTCGTTTGTCATTGCCCCTTTCGTCGTCTGTGTTGTTGGCTTGTCGCCATCGTCTGTGTCTTCACTATCGTCATCGTTGGTTGAGGCCAATAGGCCATCGTCAGCGTCAATTGAGGCTTAAGAGCTAGTGGAGATAGAGAGGAGACTTGGATCTGAGATTTGAGGAGGAGGGAGGGGAGTATTCGTTGTGTGGAGAGAGAGAGAGAGAGAGAGAGAGAGAGAAACCATATCTGATGGGAAGAAAGAGAGAGAGAGAGAGAGAGGTTCAAAAAAATTTCAGATTCCCAATTGTAGTGGTGTACAGCTATATGGCTGTACATGTACATGTAGGGGTGTATACGATCCCGATCGGTCGATCGCATTTAATCCAATCCTAATCCACGAAGTCGTGGTTTTAAAAATACAATCCAGGTGTCCCCACCAAATGTCTCACAAGATTTGGTTTAATCCGATCCAAGAAGTCACGGATCGGTTCCGATTTTATCCACGGATTACATGTTATATATAAACAAGTCACAAAGTTATATAATTGAAATTTTACCCAATGGTGTAAACACAACTAATTAGAGAAGAGGCCTACGTTGGAATCTCACACTAATGGTGTAAACACAAATACACAACTATTAATTGAATCTACTATATGTTGTCACAAATCTTGAGTTTATTTACTCCAAATCGGCAATATTAGACTACTTCCATGGGTCATCTATAAAAATACACATCCAAACACGGTTATCAACCTAGTTTTGAAAGAGATCACAGTTTACCGCAAAAATAGATAACAAGTACATATAGTCGAAGTTAGTGTAATAGTTTAACCCCTAAGTTTTGAAAGATATCACGGTTTACCCCATAGTCTGTGTAGTAGAAGTTTGTGTAAAAATTATGTGTGTGTGTATATTTTTAAAATTTATATATAATAAAAATCTCGCGGTCCGAATCGGTTAATCCACGGTTTCGAAATCAAAATCCGTGTCCGGACCGCGAGTCACGGTTTACTAATTTTTCAATCCGTGTCCAGACCATTAATCCACGGTTAAAATAAAAAACGCGCGGATCGGTTCGGTCCGGACCAGATTCACGGTTCACTGATTTTTTTGTGCAACCCTATGTAAATGTATATATAGTATTCGGGTCGGGTTCACCCGAAATTTAAAATATTAACCCGAGACCCGACCCGACTTCATCGGGTTATCAAAATTTCAACCCAAACCGATGGTAGTTTGGAACCGCCCGGTTCCCTTCGGATCGGGTCGGGTCGGGTCGGGTATTATGCTCACCCCTAGACTCCAAAGACTCCAAAAACCACCCGCCTCTGGTTTTCCTCACCTCTTGATTTCCCCATCTTTACCGGCCTCTGGTGGCACTCCACGCTACGGATTATTTAAAGATAAAATGGGAAAACAAGTGCTCCGTGCCTTGCAGAGCGAGTGAAAAACCATATCTATCCCCATCTAATTACTCTCAACTACAGTGCGTCGCCTGGACAAAACAGTCATTCCATTGGAAAACCATTGGCTTCCAAACCATTGTAAAAGTTCTCCACGCCTCTTGTTTTCCCTGCAAACTGGGTGCTCAATCACCAACAATATCTTTTTCACTTATATATAATACACCCACCCCACTCCACTTCCATTCCCAAAGCAATCTGTTATCAAAATCAATCACAAAACACTTCCAAACCATTCGGTTTTTTGCAGTAATCGAAATCAAGAAGATGGGTTCAGTGAGCAGAGCTTGGATTGTGGCGGCCAGTGTTGGACTGGTGGAGGCATTGAAAGATCAGGGGTTCTGCAGGTGGAACTACACCATTAGATCGATACACCATCACGCCAAGGCCAACCTCAGGTCCTTTCCTCAGGCCAACAGCAAGCTATCTTCTCCGTCATCGGCGGCTGTTTTGAGCAAAGTAAGGGAACTAAAGGCCAAGCAATCAGAAGAGTCTCTGAGGAAAGTCATGTACTTGAGTTGTTGGGGTCCCAATTGATCCAAATTTTGACTTTTAGTTGTGCAGGTATAATGTTAGTCGACTCCAATTGTAATTTGTTGAGTCGTGTAATGATAAGTCCATGATGCCGGTATCAGAAGGGGATTTAGAGGCCTCGAGAGAGTAATTCAGAAGAAAACTGGTGGAGTAATCTGTATGCTGTAAATCTGCACTTTCTTGATATCAAATAGTACACTTCTTGGCATCCAGATGCGGGTTTTTTTTTTTGTATCAGGGAAACATTTCCATTCATGAAAGTTATCTGGCACTTAGCCAGTTACAAAGGAATTACATCAAAACAACACTACAAAGAAGAGAATCTAAACACAATCCGCCAAGAACGATGAATAAATAAAGCAAAATCGAGCCCCTCTGGGCAGTTTTTGCTGACAAAAAATAGTTAGAAAAATAGGATAAATTTCTGTTGTATCTAGACACAGCCTCGTTCTCAATTGTTTAACACTAAAACCGACCAAAAATCTGAGCACTAAAAACGACCGAAAATGAGTTCATTGAAATAGATTCATTAGAGGTAGCATTGAAGAACCAGCTGCTCGTCGGCCGGGATATAAAATCCCATCAGATCAATCGGCTGGCAAATTGATTGCCATGCCGGCTGATCGATTCACCTTGGGGACAATTCTGTTACTTTCTTTATTTTTTAGTATTAGTTGCTTAGAATGCTCTCTCAGTGGCTAATAAACTAAGTTATTTGCAATCAAACTAAATAATAGAAAAGGGAAATGACTATAATACACACTTATTAAAGGTGTATATCATACGCACGAACAGAGGGGCTCTGCTGTCCCTCAAAAGGGATAGCACCTGCTGTCCCCGGCAATTACGGGCTGCTCCAGTCACTTTCCGATGATCGAAAACGTTCACTTCGTAGAGCTCAGTGAGTAGAACAAGTGTACCAAAAATCAGTTAAATCAGATATTATTAAGTGCTTGATCGATACACATATAACTCGGCAATTATGGGTTTGAGTGGATTTAATCTAGTGTTTCGGATGCATTCGTTTCATGATAAAAATGTTCCGATCAGGAAATTAATGATATCCGATTGAGCTAATTTTTGATATACTTGTTCTACTCACCGAGATCTACGAAGCGAATGTTTCCGATCATCGGAAAGTGACCGGAGCGGTCCGTAATTGCCGGGGACAGCAGGTGCTGTCCCTCAAAAGGGACAGCAGAGCCCCTCTGTCCCATACGCACCTATTATATGGTTCAGATTGTGCCACCTCATCGGCAATCGTAACATTTTTTAGTTTTTTGTAACTTTTCAGTAATATGATTCATAATATTTTGGTATATCTCGAAACTTTTACAAAAAAAAATTATAACTTTTACAGGGGTGTGTATTATACACACCAAATATGGGGTGTGTACTGTAGCCTTTTCATAGAAAAACCTCAGTTCAAGTAAAATAGGGCTAACTTTTGTGGTTGGGCGAAGAGAGGTGCCTAACACCATCCCTTTTTCGTATTCTGGCTCCGAACCCGAACAGAATCTCTGTCTGGTTTCTTAGTTCCTAAAAAATGGCGACTCTAACCTGTTAAGTACTGTGCAATGGGTACAATTGATATACATAGCATGTCGCAACAGATGCGAAGAGGGAACACTAGTCGATAATCAATCTAAAGAAACCAACCAATTGTACACCATTAATTAAAGCCGGACCGAGCCGAGACACGCGCTTTGGGGCCGTGGTGGTGTTACACCAGCCACTTCATTGCCCAATTTATTTACGATATACTCCTATCTATAATATGTACTATATATTTTTCAATTAGTTGAATGAAATGTTTATTGTTGCCGGATAATGTAGTTATTTTTTTGGGATTTTGGTGCACATATTTATGAAGTTTCTCGAATGATATTAGTGATATTTGAATAGATGAATGTATCAAATTCGTCATGTTTTTCTCAGGATTCTATTTTGTCATGTAAGAAATTTATCATGATTATAACCAATTTAACAAAACATTTGTCAAAAAATTCAGTATATGAAAGTGACTAATCATGTTTGTCGAAACATTAAGCATATGAATGGAACTATAGATACCCCAATTTGCCCCTGCCTTGGGCCACTTCGATGACGAAGCTAGTTATTTCCTCCATTCCAAAAAGAGAGGTTGGTTTGTAAAAGATAAATTAAAAAAATATTTTCTTTAAGAAAAAGTTCAAAGTTTTTTCATGACTTAAAACAGCTCCTTACTATCTAATACATGGCTAAAAAATATATCAATTTTTCTTTAACAAATGAACAATTTCAGACTTATCATTTTGCAAACCAGATTATCATTTTGAGACAGAGTGAGTACATAAGTTACAAGAGAAGGTTTTGGTAGAACCGACCGAGGTTTGATGAGGTAGCAAAGTACAATTTTGAAGATAAATTTTTTAAACTCTTTTGGAGTTGATCTAAGGAAACACATAAGAAACATTTGAACAGATAGCTAGTGGCCGCTGCTTTGATCAACAGGCCGCATGATTATAATCCCTGATTGCCAATGGAGCTTGCATTTTTTAGAGTCTTTCATCAAAATCAAAATCAATGACAGAAACTTCCAAACAATTTGTTGTTTACAGTAATCGAAATCAAGAAGATGGGTTCAGTGGGCAGAGCATAGATTGTGGCAGCCAGCATTTCCATTCATGAAGAATGAAGTAATACAGCAAAATAGGAGAAATTTCTACCGTATCTAGACATCTTTAACACATGGCGTAAAACACACCCAAAACGAGTTCGATTATAATGCGAGTCAAAGATCAAGAGAAAAATCCTTTAGGGTGGAATTTATTCAAATTATAGGTTGTATAAATATCAAATCCACATACATACGAGTGATATGACCCCTACACCATATTTCTCGAAATTAAAACAAGTGGTTATTGATGGATGAAGCAGTTTTTATTACGTATTGCTTTGTTTTTCTTGTTGGGTTAGCCGCATTTTCACACTCACACTTTGTTCCTTAGGCCTTTGTTTTGGACTTCACTCATCCCGGTGTCTCTTCATTTGATTGCGATAGCACAGTCTCATACTTTTCTTTATCAACGAAGTTCTTAGCCTCCAAAAAAAAAAAAAACAAGTGTTTCCTTCCGGTTCAAACAAAAGGGAAAGTGTAAGGAACATGAAACAATCCATGAAAGAAATTGACAGGTGTGATCAGGTGTCATCTCACCCGTCAATTTTGGTTCATGTTGTTCTTTCATGTCATGTACTATGCCTCCAAATAAAAAGGTGGTTTTCTTCCCAAAATTTGGGCGGAATGGATTATTTAACCCCAAAAACTGTTGGCACATCACCATCACCCCATCACAAGCCCACAAATTCACAGTCCAAAGCCTCCAAACCACCACCTCCAAAAAGAAGAAAAAAACCAAAAAAAAAAACACCCGCCTCTGGTTTTCCACACTTCTAGATTTCCCAATCTTCACTATATACTTGCATCTCCAAAAACCCTTCCATATAATCAGCACATTATCATTTACGACTACAAGTTTCTCTCTCGTTATCTGCTACCAAATTCTTCCACACAGAAATCAAAGAAGATCATGAGCTCAACAAGCAGAAATCAAAGAAGATAGTCCAGTTCGCAAAATGATAAATTTAAAATATTGCATGTTTTTAAGAAAAAATTCAAACATTTTTCATAACTTAAAAGAGCTCACTAATAGCTAGAATTAAAATTGTTAAAAAAATACTTGAAATTTTCTTACAAAATGCATTATTACTATTAACTTATCGTTTTGCTAATCAGACTATCATTTTGAGACAGAATGAGTACATAAAGGTGTGATCGGGTGTGATCTCACCTGTCAATTTTGAGACAGGGAGGTTTTCGTAGAACCGATTGAGGTTTGGAACCAGACTATCTAAGCAGAGGGGTTGTGCATAGCAGCTGCTGTGCAGCCAAAAATGACGACGTTTTGGCATAATCTTTAGAGCATTTCTAGTAGAGGGACCGGGGGAGACTGTTGTGGAGCCAAAAACGACTAGGTTTTTATGCCAAAAATGGGGAAAAAATATGGATTCAAAAGGACATCGTTTTGGCCCTAATCCATTGTTGCTTCTCCCATTCCATCATCTTTTTTTTCTGATTCTTCAATTGCCTTCTTTGATTTTCCAATATTGATACGATAACCGATTTCAACGCCGCCCACTCTCTCGATAAAGAAATGATGACAATTTCGAAGGCTAGAATGAAATTGGTTGACAACCCAATTGAAAAAACTGGTAAAATTTGAAAAAATCTAGATCCAAATATGGTCTTGAGGTAAAAAGACGGAGCCAAATTTTCGAAACTAGGTTGAACGAATTGGAGATGATTCACTAAATGAAAAGAAGAAACTCAAGATTAATACGCAAATTCGTTGAAAAGCAATAAAATTTTGAAACCCAGATGGCAAATTGGTCTGAAAGTAAAAAAAGGAAACCAAATTTTCAGAATCTAGGTTGGATTTCAATTGCTAACTTCGCTAAGAACAACGCCCAAATCGCAATCAATTTTTGAATAACCTATCCCAAATCACTGGAGAGATTGTTTTGGGCAAGAGAACAAGCGGCTTTGAATAGGAGGAGAGAGAATCTATGGGTGTCGCGCTTGAAGGGTTTCACTTTTCTCCCTGATCGAAATGTTTTAGGGTTTTGTTGGATTATAGCCAAAATGACATTGTTTTGGATCCATATTCTTTTCCCCGTGTGCGGCCTCCCCTGGTCCCTAGTAGAGGTAACAAAAATCAAAGGCGGACAAATTTGAAGGTTCAGTGTTGTTTTAAGCGCTCCAGCTGAGGTAATAAATGTTAGCTGAACCTATAAATTTCTATCCCTAGGCTACAAATCTCAAAATTTGATAACAACCTTCAAATCTTAACAATAAATTATATATATATATATGTATATTTTCATTTACTTTTAGTCATTTATTTATTTTATATTTCATATTTTATGCTAGTAATAACACACACACACACACACACACATAGAGGCGGATCCGTGGATACACATTTTGACACTCTGTCTCAGCTCTTGAAAATTAAAACTTAAAAAACCCTTCCCTCTCCATCATTACACATTCTCTCTCCTTTCTACCCTCATAGCCTCACAGCCTACAAACCTTGGTGTTTCCTCCCACTCCGGCAACTCAATTACCAGCGAGCCCTCTCCGTCAACCCAGTTCCACCGGGGATAAGTAGCAAAGTACTGTTTTGAAGATAAATTTTATTTACTTTTTTTTATTTCCCCAAAAAAAGTATAAATTTGAAGATGAATTTTGTAACCTTTTTGGAGTTGCGCTAAGGGAGCACATAAGAAACATTTTAGAACACCTAGCACAGAGAGCAGTGGCTGCTACTTTCATCAAGAGACTGCGTGATTGTAATCCTTGATTGCCCAAGGTTGTATGACGCTTGCACGTTTGAGAGTCCCATTTCTTCATGAAGCCAAGGCGCCACTTTTGTTGGCATGGCCAGGCAATCGTGAGAGAGACCTTTTGCCTAAAAAACTTTTTTGTGTTCTAGTCACTTTTAGTCTACGAGCAGAATCACTTGGCACTCCAACCATTTTTCCTACCACCCCCCCAAAAAAAAAAAAAATTAAAAAAAAAATAAATAAAAATAAATAAATAAATAAATAATGTGTGGTAGGAAAAGGATGAAGCGCCACATGACTCCATCGTCTTCAGGAACACTCAATAATTTTTCCTCTTGCATACGAATAATTAAATTTTCCTCTCGTATACAAATAATTATTTAGTGCTATTGAAGAACCACGACATGATGCTTCAAGGGCTTTCCTCGCCATACATTTGTGTAGGGGCACAGACTTAGAAATAGAGCTATACAAATGTGCAGTGGAATGGAGTGGTGATGCTCGGGGAGCAATTAATAATTCTCCACTCATACTGGCCCATGGTGCCACTGGACCTTGGGGTTTTGTGCAGCCATTGTGCGGCTGCACCAGCCTTGTTGCGACGATCAGAGAAGTTCACCGTGTGTAGTTCATCGAGTACTACACATGTGCCAAAAAATCAACTCGATCAGATATCTTTAAGTACTTCATCGGAACACAAATAACTTGAAAAGAAATGGAACACAAATGAACACAAACACTAGATCACAACCACTTTTTCAAGTTATTTGTATTCTGATGAGGCACTTAAAGATATTCGATCAAGTTGATTTTTCGTACGCTCGTAGTACTCAACGAGTTTTACGTAATGAACACCTTCGATCATCTGGAAGATGCCGGCGCAGCCTCGCCATAAGGCTACACAGCACCCCCCAGACTCCGGTGCGACTCCACATTACTTGCGCCTCGGATGGTTTAGTTAAAATGGGAAACCACGTGCTATACATGCCCTGCAGCGAGTGAAAAACCATATATATCCCCATCTAATTAATCTAAACTACACTGCGTTCGCAAGGACAAAACAGTCATTCCATTAGAAAACCATTGGCTCCCAAACCATTGTAAAAGCTCACCACGCCTCTTGTTTTCCCCGCAAACTGGGTGCTCAATCACCAACAATATCTTTTTCCCTTATATATAATACACCCACCCCACTCCACTTCCATTCCCAAAGCAATCTGTTATCAAAATCAATCTCAAACGCTTCCAAACCATTCGGGTTTTTGCAGTAATCGAAATCAAGAAGATGGGTTCAGTGAGCAGAGCATGGATTGTGGCAGCCAGCGTTGGACTAGTGGAGGCATTGAAAGATCAGGGGTTCTGTAGGTGGAACTACACCATAAGATCGATACACCATCACGCCAAGGCCAACCTCAGGTCATTTCCTCAGGCCAATAGCAAGCTATCTTCCCCGTCATCTGCGGCGGTTTCGAGCAAAGTAAGGGAACAAAAGGCCAAGCAATCAGAGGAGTCTCTGAGGAAAGTCATGTACTTGAGCTGTTGGGGTCCCAATTGATCCGAATTTGGCTTGTAGAGAAGGGAAAAAAGAGGACTTGACATTTGCTGAGTCGACTCCAATTGAAATTTGCTGAGTCGACTCCAATTGAAATTTGCTGAGTCGTGTAATGATAAGTTCATGAAGTCAGTATGAGAAGGGGAAAAAGAGGACTTGAGAGTTGAGTTAGAAAGTTTTCAGAAGAAAACTGGTGGAGTAATGTGTATGTTGTAAATCTGCACTTCCTTGGTATCAACTAGTTCATCATATTTGATCATGCTGCGGTTTTTTTTATTTTTATATATTTATTTTTATTATGATGGAAACATTTCTATTCATGAAGAATGAAGTAATAAAGCAAAATAAGAGAAATTTCTACCGTATACATCTACACATAGCGTAAAACAGACCGCAAAGTCAAAGATCAAGAGAAAAAGCATTGAGTGTGGAATTTATTCAAATTACTGGTAGCATTGAAGAACCATGTAATTCTGACAAAGAAAATAACCAAAAGTAAAGGGGAAAAAATAAGCAGGCAAAAAAAGCTACAAAAACAAGTAGATCAATACTCCGGTACCAAAAAATACTGATGTCTAACGACACTCTCTATTTAACTTACTTTTTATTAAAATATTAATATTCATTGAGAGACAAAAAGAATATCATCAAAATAAGGTATGAGGAGTATATAGTACCTCAACAAATGAGGTTTTATTTGAGGAGGCACTATTCATAGATGTAGATTAAGGAGGCTTTTACGGAAGCTGCTGTGGGGAGCTTTGACTTGGTAAAATAGGGTAGAGAGCCCATTTAAAGAGGCTGTAGGATGCTCTTTCTCCTCATTCTTCGAATATTTTGAGTCCTTGCTATTCTCGTATTTCTATGACAATTATTATAGCCAAGTGTTGAGTAGCGTGCTGTGTAGCTGCACGGTGGGGGCACGCTGGCCACGTTCTGGCGATATGAAACGTTCACCGGATAGCCTTCGTCAATTACTATAAGTGTACTAAAAATCAACTTGATCGGATATCATTAAGTACCTAATCGGACACAAATAGATTGAAAATATTGGTTTTATTGATTTGGATCTAGTGTTTATATATATTTGTGTTCCATGTCATTTCAATTTATTTGTATTCCAATTAGGCATTTAACAATATCCAGCTAAGTTAATTTTTTAAACACTTATAGTACTCAACGAGAGGTATCCAGTAAACGTCTCGGATCGCCCGGAAAGTGGCCAGCGCAGCTGTGCCGTGTGTGCACAACATGCTGCATAGCACTTGGCTGTTGTGCAGCACAGCACAACACTTGGCTGCTGTACAGTACGTGCACAGCACAACACCGTTAGGGTAGCCCGTAAATGGCAATATGCCTTTTTGCATTCTGAGCCATTAGAATTCGTAAATCACCCCAAAATCTCGTAAT
Source organism: Vaccinium macrocarpon (assembly GCA_022606695.1). Classification (NCBI taxonomy): domain Eukaryota; kingdom Viridiplantae; phylum Streptophyta; class Magnoliopsida; order Ericales; family Ericaceae; genus Vaccinium; species Vaccinium macrocarpon. The sequence continues at coordinate 12,983,068 of CM040180.1, forward strand.
TAAACAACAATATATATAGCTCAAACTTTTTATCCACACTCCCGGATTTAAGGAAAAAATGGGGTTTTTTTGTGTTGCAAATTTTTTTTGGAAAATCCGATCTGTCCAATGTGTTCAGAAGGTATTTTCTGCGTACGCGCTAGAAATCTTCAAAAACAAATACCGAGAATGACTTGATCCAAGCAGTTTTCGCAAAAAATGTAAATATATATTTTTTGCAAAAACTGTTTGGATCAAGCCTTTCCTTGTATTTTTTTTTGAAGATTTCTTGAATGAACCCTTAAAAACACCTTATAAACAAATTGGACGGATCGGATCGTCAAAAAAATATTTGGATCATGAGGTCCAAAAATTAAAAGTCCGGATTAGAAGTAAACCCATATATATATAATTTTTTTTTTGAACTGGAAAAAAGCGGTGCTCTAGTGGCAGGAAAGGGTCCCGGGGAAACCAGTTGCTGGCCCAATTTAACCCAACCCAAAGGAAGGGACCTAGTCACACCAATTGTGTTCATCATACCCCCGGATAGAGGCTGAAGAGCCTCCTAGGGGAGACAGGAGAACAAAAATGCATAAACAACGCAATAAAAGTTCATAACTTTGAGTCGTCTTTTTTTACCATGTGCCTTCTTTTTTATTTCAAAATTCATTAACAAACACCACAGTATCTTAAATAGCACCAGAAAATTTTGCAACAGTAAGCAACAAAATTCGTAAAATGAACCACTGCAAAATTCATCTCGAGGCCAAAAAAATTGACAAATGAATCCATAAAATTTGTAAATGCTATACTGTACATCCGTAAATAAAATCACACACAAAGATATATAAAATGAGTAACAAAAGTTTATAAATTATAGTAGTATGAATATGTACAAATATCAAATCCAGCGTACATACATACGAGGGATATGACCCCTTAGACCACATGCTACACCATATTTTTCGAAATTAAAACAAGTAGTTATTAATACATGTAGTTTTTATTATGTATTGCTTTGTTTTTCTTGTTGGGTTAGCCGCATTTTCACTTTTTGGGCGCGTTGTGTAGCTTTGTGTTGTGTAGTATTGTGTGCAATTTTGAATTTGGACCACTAATTTTTGAGACAGACATTCAAGATTGCATAGCCCACGGCTGCGTAGCACGACTCCCACTTCCCAGAATGTGCATTGTTCTTTAGGAGAAACTTTTGGGTGCAAATGGGGTACCACGTGGTACCCTTGCACTACATCCGGCCCGTCCCAAAATCTGTGGGCCGGACGGTTTCCGGATTAAAATCTTAGGATGAATTTTTTAAAAAAAGGATTTCAATTAACCGCCGTCCGTTCGTTTTGGGCGGTAAAATGGATGCGTGGTAAGAATGCCAGTGTAACCTACCCTACACGCACCCAATTTTTTTTCGATCTTTAGGCCTTTGTCCTAATAGTGACAGCATAGTCTTTATCTTTCTCCGTTCGTAAAGTTGTATCACTTCTGAAACTACGTGCGATTTTCATTTAAAAATAGCGTCTTCACGAAAATAATTTTTTTTTTAGTCAATATGGATCTTGTTTGATAGATCTCATCGAGAACTTTTATACGATGCAAAAAAAATCCAAAAATTATTTTGGTAAATACATTATTTTTTAGTTTAAAAATTACACATAGTTTCATAGTGATACAACTTTATAGAACGGATGGAGTACTTTTCTTTATCAACGAAGTTCTTTGCTCTTCCAAAAAAAAAAAAAACAAGTGTTTTGGAAGGTGGTTTTCTTCCCAAAACATGGGCGGAATGGATTATTTAACCCCAAAAACTGTTGGCGCATCACCATCACCCATGACACGCCCACATATTCACCGTACAAAAGACCGGTAGGAAGAAAAAACAAAAAAACACCCGCCCCTGGTTTTCTGACGTACTATATATATTTGCATCTCCCAAAACACACTACCATATCATGATTATCATCTGATCCAATAAATGATCATGATCAGTCTTTTCCTTGGAATTTTTGGCTCTTCTTTGGCCACCAGTAAATCTAAAGGGACCGACGGGATGTATCGATGGGAATACCGACGCGGCGACGCCAGCCGGTGTGGAGTCGAACGGCCGATCATCCATTGTTGATGGATTCTACGAATCAAATTCGGTGGGAAGCGCGGGGAATCGAGAATGATCGGACGGTTGATGAGCTGATCTAAAATCACCCCATTTCATTCAAAAAATTTCAAATGAAATGGGGTGATTTTGGATCGAGCTCATACAGCCGTCCGATTGCCTCGATTCCCGCGGTGGCTCATTCGGAATTTGATTCTGAGAGCGATCAACGGCTCAGATCGGCCGTTTGGGACCCACACCGGCGTCGGTGACGCCGTCGGTACCCCATCGGTACATCCCCGTCGGTCCCAATAGAAGGGCTCTTTGGCCACTATCGACTTGCTTCACCTATTGCTAACCATTTTTTAGGGACACTGCTGGCCGTACATAAAGTTATGTACAGAAAATGTACACAGTGTCTTCGGGGATCCACTTTTAGGTTTCATATGAGTGATCCGAAACATTCATTATTTTTAAAACATTTTTCTGAGGGGGCTCACCAAAAATCAGCTCAATCGGACGGTTAGAAGTGCTTGAGCTAAAGTCCCACCGTTTCAAATCAAAAGTTTTTATTTGAAACGGTGAGAGTTTGGTTCAAATATTTCTAATTGTCAAATTGAGCTAATTTTTAAGCCCCCTCGGAAAAATGTTTTAAAAATAATGAACGGTTAGGATTACTTGTGTAAGATCCAAAAGTGAATCTCCGAAGGTGCTATGTACATTTTTTGTACATAGCTTTCTGTATGCCTAGGTTTATCAATTTTTTAGTTGTCAATTTTGTTGGGGATTTCAACACCTCAAGTCCACCGTAACAGAAGCGCAATAAAAATAAACAATAAAAGCGCAAACATAAATCAACACACAAGCAATTTTTATAAAGAATTGCTCTAAGGTCCATTATAGCTTTTTGTAACAAATCTAGTCCACCTCATACCATAACACCTCTAATCCACTATTTTGCATTTTCTAATGTGTATGGTTCACTCTCTATTTTTAATAGATAAATATACCCTTACATTAAATTTAATAGATAATATACTCTTGCCGAAAAAGCCACCAGCGCCGTAAAGTTCACCGGACAATTTTTCTGGCACGGGAAAAGTTTGTCAGAAAATTTTTCGGTGCCAGAAAAGTCATTGGAAAATTGGACTTTGACGAAAAATTGGACTTTGACGGCATAGATAACCATATCTATGAATCACTATGAATCACAAGAGGTGGTTATCTAGACTTATAAAATGTACTTATATGTATTATACAAGTATCTTTTTTTAAGCCTACTTGAGATCAAATGCGATCATCTAGACTCATAAAAAATGGTTATCTAAACTCACAAAATGTGGTTATCTGGATTATCTCTTTTTTTAAAAAACTTATCTGGGATCAAATCTTAATCGACCCAAACACCAAAAACCACTTTTGCGCCCAAAATTTTATCCCTAAATTGCAGCCAAACACCACACACCAAATTTGGCAGCCAAACCAACAATGTGGAGTGTGAACCACTTACCACTAAGCTAAGCACAAGTCAAAATTGATTCCTTTCCAGTTCACTTGCTGTTATTTTTTTCTTCTTTCTTCTTTGTCCAACAACTTTTCGACAATCTTAAATTGAATCAAACGTGTAGCTTCATTTGGATCCATTATCACGCGAGCCCATGAAGACCATAGTTCAACTCAAGTTTTCAAGACTATGTTTTGTATTTCGAATTTATTGGAAATAGGTGAAAACGCATACAGAGGAGAGAAAAGGCCTAGATGAATCCGTAACCGTACCACCATTCCCTTCGCCGCCATAGGCTATTTTCACCGGCTGAACGACCGGAGTCTATGATTTTTAAGCGGCGAGGGGAGCTGAAGTGGATCAACATCGTCCGCTGAGTAAATTAAATCAACTCAGCCGGCGTCGAGCTCTTTACGTTGGAAGTTACAAGCAACGCACTTGAGAGCATCTAGACCATCGTCATCGGCCGGCATGAACTCGTCGCAGCCACACCTCCTTTTTGAACGGGGTGTGTCGATCGCCGGAGATCGCGGGGCGACCTGAGAGAGCTCGACGGGGTCAGTGGTTTGTCGGCCATGGATGGATGGGAGAGAGAGAGAGAGCTTCTTTTGCAAGCTAGGGGCATTTTTGTTCTTTTCACACTGGATGGACTGGAAGTGTTATAAAACTGTTGTGTGGACTTTAGGGTGTTACAAAATAGTTATAATGGACATGTGAGTAAATGGCCCTATTTTTATGTGGTTTTCTAAATCGGGTACGTCCACGGGAGAGAGAGGTCTTCAAATATGGCCAACTTCTTTTGCAAGCTAGGGGTATTTTTGTTCTTTTTACCCTGGATGGATTAGAAGTCTTATAAAATTGTTGTGTGGACTGTAGATGTTACAAAATAGCTATAGTGGGCCTGCGAGTAAATGACCCCATTTTTTACATGGTTTTCCAAATTGGGTATGTTCACGGGAGAGAGATATCTTAACTATATTTGAAAGAATAGAGTATACAATGTGACATAAAAAAACTCATCCAAAGAGCACCTTACACATGACTCTATACATAATTTTTCACTCACTCTCACACTCTATTTTTCCTCACAATTTTCTCCTCTCAAACCCACAACCTGGAGCGCACGGCAAACCCTCACGAGCTGCCCTCCCTCGTGCCCTTATCCGGTTGCTCTCCTCTCACAACTTTTCATCTCATCTCCTGACTGGTGTGCCCGGCAAACCCCTGCAGGGGCTGCCCTCTAACCCACACGGCACACAGCCCTCTCTCTTTCTTCTCTGCTCTCTATTCCTCTCTATCCTTTTTCTACAAAACACACAGCACACATGCACTACTTATAAATACACGGCATGACTGAGTCTTGAAATTTGCACAAGAAGCTTCACCACAAATGCATCTTCCAAAGCCAATTACAATTCCACCGAAACCATTCACCTTTCCCATGCAAAACTTCTGCCATTTATCACCACCAAAACAATTTATTGCTCTCCACCGAACCATATTTCCAATGCCACATTAAGTAGTGTTTATTTGTTTCTTTTTCTTTTTCAAAAACATCATAAATCATGTGCAAAAACCCAATAAATTTGTGCAACTCGAAAAATGGAACTCTATGATTTTCTTTGAAAAACCCAAACGAGTTTGGCCAAGTTGGAATGTATATTATTAGATGCACAAGGGGTAGTAGGGATACAAATGAATTGGTCGAGTTGCCTGCAAGCAACTTGTAACTTGGCCTGTTAAAACTCAACTCTACTTAGTTTGTTTACAGAGGCTTGTTAATTAAATTATACTGGCTTGGCTCGTTAAAACTTCGCTCGTTAAGTTCCTGACTCTTTTATGAACGAGCCAAGCTCGAGCTCAAATTTTTAGTAATAAGCTAAGTTCGAACACTACAAAAATTTGCTCAACTCGTTTTCATCCTACCATGGAAAATGGGGTAAGATGTTGAGGATTCTCACCGTTCCCAAACTGGGGGACTGGACTTACTATTGGGCTATTCGTGAGCCAATTTAATATAGGCGAGCTATATAGTTTTAAGGGAAAAGCACGGGCATTAAACCGCGAAATTTAGGGTCTTTTTTAAGTGTTGTGTTATTTTTTTTTTTAATTTTACTTTGCTTTTTTTGAACTGGGTATATATCTTAAGTGCATGCTGTGAATGGGTTCGGGCGCATTACAGTCTTTCAACTTGGCAAACAATTGTGCATCATAGTCTTTCAACTTGGCAATCAATGGTCTGGATTGACAGATGATTTTTGACCGGTAAAAAAGATTTTTTACAAGTCAAAAATCATATACAAATCTAGACCATTGAGAATACTTTAGACAGACACGATTGGGGACTACAATCCTGTAGCGCTTTAAGGCGCTATTGGACCCCGGATCCGTTCCGCACCAAGTGTTAAAGTCACGTCAAGTGGTCTATCGCAAAAGCTATAAATATTAGTCATTTTGTTTTGTCTCATGGGACAAAAGATCTTGAAGTGCCCTAGTGCATCTTATACTATCTATAAATAAAGTGATTTTTATTTGTTCTAAGCAATTACAAAAAACAAGAAGTGCCGTTTTATATGGGCGCAAACATAATTAGAGTAGAAGTGCTGAGAGCAAATGGGACGCGAAATGTTACCTTTTTTACTTGCACATTGTGTCATGATGTAGTGCACCCATACTACAGGATCCGGTGTCTGTCTCACAAATGTCGTATATTCACTATTCTTGATTTCATACATCTTTGAATGTATCCTTAATGTACCTAGATATTTTCATTAACTAATATTCTTGATTTCTTGCTACCACCACTACTATCATTTTAAAGAATTGACAGCTAAAATAATCTTTTGTTGCTAGTTATTAATTTCATAGAATCTTTTAGCTAGAGATTCAGTTGCAAGAAGAATCGTCTTTAATGTTACATAATTTGATTGAATAGTGGAATGTGAATTGATATCTAGACCCACCAATTATATTCTGCACTAATCTTATATTTATCTCAATGCTCCTGAAATCCTACCTGTCCTATAAATTAGATAATCTATTCTTAATTCTTTGCTGTGCTTGGGGCTTCCGTCGAAAACTCCGTTTGATTATGCTGAATCTAGCTTTCTCAAAGCAGGTTTGTGTCTTGTGAGTGGTAAGTGGTAAATTAACCAAATTTCGTCGCGGTAGAGTTTTTGGATCGCACCTGGCTGCATCTTGGGATCGAGCCTTTATTCCTTTTGTAAGTTAAAAAAATCACCATGTAACGCCAAGATTCAAAGAAAAATGAAAAACGCAGACGTGAAAAAATGATCGAAATGAGGGGCACATTAAAAATTATTCAACCGAATGAAATTTAATCTAGGGCCGTGAAGATTGAGAGTTAAAATGTAAACATAAAAAAAAAAAAAAAGGAATGAACCGATGGGGGTACCCGATTGGGGTCATGCCCGATGGACTAACTTGGGCAGCCAACCCGATAGGGGTATTTGCTCGATGGAGTCTTGAAACTGAGGCATGCGGTTCAGTATGACCACCACGGAGGGGGACCAGCTGGTTTGAAGTCCATTTGGAATCCAAACCGATGAAGCTAGCCGATGGGCCTACCGATGGGGCCGATGCCGATAGGAATAACCGATTGGGAGAAGTTGTTCCCATCAACATTCCATTTCTTTTACTAAAACCAACCACGTGGGTTGCTAAAGAAAAGGTTATGATGGACTTATTCTTCATCTCATGAACCTGAAGCCTTTTGACTACTTGAATTCCCACTTTAAGAAAAAAGTTATGAATTATGCAATCTAATTGGTCAGCCCGATGGGGGGTACATTTTGTTGCTGGGGAGAACTGACCCGATGGAGGTCTTCAAACCGATGGGGGAGCAGACCCACAACTTCAAATTTCATTTTTATGTAACGTGATCCATTGGTTGTTGGGAATTGTTTTCTTTTGACAATTTAGAACCAACCAAGAAAATAAGGTGGGTCAATTCAAGTCAAGAAAATTCATTTTTAGAATATCTCATTGCATTAACTTTGATCCAAGGCGACTCGGCGTGATTAAATGAGATTAAATGTCGAAATTAGGCCAAGATGGCCGATTAACGTCGCGGCGCATCGCCAACAAGTCTCCGGATAAGAGTGATATAACAGGATGATTATGTCACTGGGAGAGCGAGAATAGCAGCGAGGATAGATGTCGGCCACAAAAGTACACCGGGCCGAATTAAGGTGCGATTGACTTGGGAGGACTAGAGGGAGAGCCCGTTTTAGAGGCTTGAGTCGCTGATGTCGGCACAGCCGAGAGAGATCGTGACCCGCATTGCTTGCTCGGGATTCTCTTGGAGATTTTTGTGGATTGGTGGTAGGACAAGGGGTTCACTTGCAGCGGAAGAGCACTCCGCGAGATGCTGCAGCAGAGACCGCCAGCGGGTAATAGGTAAGTGAAGTCTAGGCGATGAAGGAATATTATTACCCGCGACCTATGTGACACGTGTCCGGAATGTATAAGTGGACTTGACCCAGAAAGAGAGGTCAAGTCCCCTATAAATAGGGCATCCCTCCCACCTTTTTAGGGACCTTTTCCACGAATCTCGAGAGTGATTCTAGAGAGAGAAAATATTCTCTGGAGAGTATTCACTCCGATTCAAAGGGGGAATCCTGCCAAGGGTTCTTTCCTACCGTTCTAGCCTTGTTCTTCGCCAGTTCCATAGATTTCTCCCTTAGTCCCTCATGTTAATCATCCATTATTCTTATCCCTAGTCAACTAATCCTTGATTTACGTATCCTACGAAATTCACTCTCTTACACCTTTCTCCCTCATGTAATAGATTAGGAATGACGAATGACAAAAAAAAAAGAAAAGAGGTAGGTTTATTTCAATTTTCCGCTATTGTTGCTTTTAACCCGAAGTGGTTAGCAAAGTGGTTTGTTTTGGAAAGTTTACTGATTTGCTCCCACTTAAGGTCCCGGGTTCGATTTTCCTTGCTAGCATAGCCACTGGAGGTAATCTTGTGATCGTTCTTAGTCAGGAATTAGTCGAGTGCGTATAGTTCGCGCGAACATCCAATTATAAAAAAAAAATAGTGACTTCATTTCCGTGGGAAACCCAAACAGGTGCCAAGTCACTGTAATCGGAAGGCAATAAAAGTGGATGATCGTATCTTGTAGGCTACTTCTTCAAAAGACTGGGAATCATGGCCATGGTGGATAAATCTGGTTAAATTTGTGTCCAGTGGGGAATACATAATACATGAGTTGAACTGGTTTTTATTAGGAGTAGATATCCTTGATGGAAACATCCACCACCAGGTATAAGAAAGTGTTTGATCCAAAACCTCTCCGTTTCATTGAATGTGTGTTCCAAAATCCCTATGTTTCATTGAATAAAACCCAAAAGTGAGGAACAATGTTATTGGTACCCCAAAAATGCATCCTGAATGCATATCAGGTGATGTAGTGAATGAGGAGTCACTTATATTTTTAAGTGGGCTCCACGCTGAATTTCTCTCCACCTCATAACTCACTTCATATGTATTTGGGGTGCATTTTTAGGGTACCCATTTTTTAAAAGTTAGTCCTGGGACGATCCGTTACGTTTTCTGTTCCAAATCCTTCAATATATGTAGCAAGGTACGATAAAAAGGTGGTTTTCTTCCCAAAACTTGGGCGGAATGGATTATTTAACCCCAAAAACTGTTGGCGCATCACCATCACCCCATCACACGCCCACATATTCACAGTCCCGTCCAAAAGACTCCAAACCACCACCACCAAAAAGAAGCCAACCACCCGCCCCTGGTTTTCCCAATCTTGAATCTGGACGTATATATACATACACCCACCCCACTCCACTTCCATTCCCAAACCAAATCTTTCATCAAAATCAATAACAGAAACTTCCAAACAATTTGTTGTTTGCAGTAATCGAAAACAAGAAGATGGGTTCAGTGAGCAGAGCTTGGATTGTGGCAGCCAGCGTTGGACTAGTGGAGGCGTTGAAAGATCAGGGGTTCTGCAGGTGGAACTACACCATAAGATCGATACACCAACACGCCAAGGCCAACCTCAGGTCCTTTCCTCAGGCCAATAGCAAGCTCTCTTCTCCGTCATCTGCGGCGGTTTCGAGCAAAGTAAGGGAACAAAAGGCCAAGCAATCAGAAGAGTCTCTGAGGAAAGTCATGTACTTGAGCTGTTGGGGTCCCAATTGATCCGAATTTGGCTTGTTGAGGGATGATTTTAGACGACTCCAATTGAAATTGGTTGAGTCGTGTAATGATAAGTCCATGAAGTCAGTATCAGATGGGGAAAAAGAGGACTTGAGAGTTGAGTTAGAAAGTGTTCAGAAGAGAAGTGGTGGAGTAATGTGTATGTTGTAAATCTGTACTTTCTTGATATCAACTAGTACATCATATTTGATCAAGCATTTTCGGTCTTTTTCAATTGTTTTCATACATCATGGAAACATTTTCATTCATGAAGGATGAAGCAATAAAGCAAAATAGGAGAAATTTCTACCGTATCTAGACATCTTTAACACACAGCATAAAATAGACCGAAAACGAGTTCGGTAACAGTGCGAGGCTAAGATCAAGAGAAAATGCTTTGAGGGTGGAATTTATTCAAATTAGAGTTAGGATTGAAGAGCCACGTAATTCCGACAAAGAAAATCACCAAAAGTAAAGAGGGGAAAAAAGAAAGCAAAAAACAAGTAGATCAGAACTCCGGTACCCAAAAATACTGAAATCAAACGGCAAGGGGCTTTGATCTCCGGATCAAGCTGCGTTTGCATCTCATGCTCAATTCCTCTTTACCGAGTTTCTGGTGGAAGCCGATTTTATCATTGAAAAAGGAGTCTTCTTCTTCCCTTATTTTGCGTACCCACGAATTGCTCTCTAGTTACTTGTTTCTCTGGACCTCTTTTAACACTTTTACTTGCCTGTCTTCTCATTCTTCAAATATTTTGAGTCTTTGCCTTTTCTCTTAGGGCATCTTCAACCCACCCTTCATAACTCTATTTTTGCCTTCATTCCTCCATTTTGGAGGAAAATCTCTTCCCAACCCATCCTTCATTTTCTCCTCCAATTTGGAGAATTATTTTTCACCCTCCAAATATGGAGGATCAAAAAATTATGGAGGATCACCTCCATTTCACTATTCATCCTTCCAAATTCCTCTCATGTCCTTTTTTTGTTTTCACCCTCTAATGATACAACCAATATGTTTAAGAAATGGAGAAATGAAGATTATTGGGTTGGAGCTCACATGAATAGTGAAACCCTTCAAATTCACTTTTTGAATATAAAATTATATTTTGATCCTCCAAAATTGAGGAATGGAGATTTGTGGGTTGAAGATGCCCTTATAAAAAATGCTATGGGTATCCAAAAATGCATCCCAAATGTACAAGTGGTTTGTGTGGTACAGAGAAACCCAGCGTGGAGTCCATCCAAAAATATAAGTGGTTTCTTATTCGCCACATCACCCGGTGTGCATTTGGGGTGATTTTTGGGGTACCATAGCATTGTTCTTTCTCTTATTTCTATGACAACTATTATAGGAGAGTGTTGGGGTAAACACCCCTAATAATTGGTAAATGGTGATGCAACTTTTTGTATTTTGAGCCATAAGAATTTGTAAATTACCACAAAATCTCGTAATTAAACACCAAAAAGTTTATATATTGGACCACAAAAATTGATAAACAACACGATAAAAATTCATAACAAATTTTCTAAAAGATAAACTATAAAAAAATTGATAAACCAAGACACAAAATTTTAAAATGCTATATTGTACATCCGAAAATAAATCACACACAAATATATACTATATAAAATGATGCACAAAAGTTTATAAATTATAGTATGAGTATGTACACATATCAAATCCACATACATACAATTGTCATGACCCCTACACCACATGCTACGCCATATTTCTCGAAATTAAAACAAGTGGTTATTGATGCATGTAGTTTTTATTATGTATTGCTTTGTTTTCTTGTTGGGTTAACCACATTTTCACTTTTGGGGGCGTACTGCGCAGTTGTGTGTTGTGCAAGGTTGTGTGTAATTCTAATTTTTAAGACGGACAGTCAAGATTGCACAATCTTGACTCGGAAATTAGTGTGATCTTAATTGTCCGTCTTGGAAATTAGTAGTGTGGAGATTGCACACAACCCCGCACAACACGGAGCTGCGCAACACGCCCCCGCTTCCCACAATGTGCATTGTCCCTTAGGCCTTTGTTTTGGCATTCAGTAGTTGTCGATGCCTCTTTATCTGGTAGTGATAGCACAATCTTGTACTTTTCTTTATCAACGAAGTTTTTACTCTTTAAGAAAACGAAAAAACAAAGAAAAAAGAAAAGAAAAAACAACTGTTTTCTTCCGGTTCAAATAAAAAGGTGGTTTTCTTCCCGACGGAATGGATTATTTAGGGTTGGTTTGGGTGAATTGAAAAACTAGTTTTTTTTTTTTGCATTTGTTGGTTTTTGGTCGATTTTTTGTAGTTTCTTGGCTTGTCTCGATGATTGGATTATTTTTTGTCTTTATTCATAAAACTTTAAGTTTGGCTAATAATTTTATACTTTTTAGATTCCTCTTGTTGAGACAACCCAAGAAACAACAAAAAAATTCAACCAAAAACAAACAAATGCAATTTTTTTTAATAAGGACAAAACTAAAAAAACCAAAAAACCAATTTTCTCAATTCACTCAAACCACCCCTTAACCCCAAAAACTGTTGGCGCATCACCGTCACCCCATCGCGCATCACCGTCACCCCATCACACACCCACATATTCACAGTCCAAAAGACACCAAACCAGTGACCACCACCGCCAAGAAGAAGACAAAACAAAAAAACACCCGCCCCTGGTTTTCCCAATCTTGACGCATATATTTGCATCTCCCAAAAAACAATACCAAGATGTATATATTTGCATCTCCCAAAAAACAATATCGGATATCATCTGATCTAATAAATGATCCTGATCAGTCTTTTCCTGGAATTTCTGGCTCTTCTTTGGTTACTATCGACATGCTTCACCTTTTGTTAACCATTATTTATAGTTGTCAAATTGTCCGACTCGAAAAATGGAACTTCAAGATTTTCTTTGAAAGACCCAAACGAGTTTGGCTGAGTGGTCATGAGATAGTAAATACAAGTTCATGAGCTCACATGCTTCGTTTCTATGGAAGCCAAATAATCTATAACGACCCGGATTTTCAACCTATATTTTTTTCCAGATAAAATCATGTTATTAAAATTCTACTAAAGTTTATCTTTATTTTATTTTATTATTATTAGACTAATATCTTAATTGTTTTAAATCCTCATGTTTTTCCCGAAATTACATTATTACACTCACACATATGAGCATATACATATACTGAACATATACATCTTCTTCCCTCCTTACTAAATCTAGTCCAATTCCCCTAACTAAACCCTCCAATCATTCCATCAACCTATCATTCAAATCATCACAAATGTTTTAATCATTTTTGGTCTTTCTTTTTTTTTTTTTATCCAATTAGATCTTTACACACTCCCAAATTACTTTCCCTTAACCCTTGAATAATAAGTCATACTCACACACTCCATTAACCACTAGATTTTGACCTAACCAATAAATCCCATTCCCATTTCCAATTTTCACGATAGAGAGAAGTCATTCCCCATTTCATTTTCGAGTAGCCCATGTACCCTTCATAAAACTCCATTTTTCTCCAACTTGGAGTGGTTTTTAGGCTTAGGTTTCTTTATGAAAGTTTTAGATCACTTCGAGAGCTAAGTTTTAGACACAAGAATCGTCCAGAACGGTTAAAGTTTGACTGCTCTATTGCTGTCCGAAGTTCAGTGCGAATTTGAGACTTTCTCTGAGAAAATTTTCCGAAACCGAGCTTATTCTTCCCGACCAAAGGTAGATTACTCTAGACCTTTTAATTCCTAAGTATACTACATGTATCATAGACTTGATTTATGTGTTTGGTATTTGATTGATGCTTGGAACTTGCTTATAACTTCCTAAGTGTTGAAACTATCTTGGTACCACTAGATCAGTCAACTTTGGAAACTCATATAAAATACTACAAACCTCTTATGGGGTTGAATCTTATGTCAAATTGTAGATACACTTCTTATCTTTAAATGGCCGCTAGAATCGCTTAAATCAGACTTATAGAACTCTAGAAAAACTAATTTTAGTAAATGATGGCAAATCTGGACGGTCTAGATTCAAAGACGTTTTTGTATATTTTAAACTCATTTTTATGAAAAATGTTCTATATAACAAATGTTGATAACATCATATTCTATTACCCTATTAAATATCATAAATTTAGGAGCTATTTTGATATGCTTTTGAAATATATTTCTTAATAACAAAATCTATCAGACTTGGGTAAAAATTGATGTTCTAACAATTTATTGGAAGAATTAAACATTTTATTTTTTTCAAATCTATTTATAATGGAAGTTAGATGAGGTGTTGTGAACATGTATGAATTTTATAGCTCATCAATCCATCTCCTTAAACCCTAAATGATCAAGTTTTCATATAGTGTAAAAAATAGACAGATTTTGTTCAATGCCATTTTGGGTTAGCATAACTTCTGTTTTTGGAAATGTGTTATGCAACATCAATGTTCCTAACACCCTAAATAATTTGGCCATATAATTTCATAGTAATTGGATTTTTATTGATAGATGATTTTGGCTAAACACTAAGGTGAATGAAATATGTACTTTTTGGTAAATAAGGAGCTAAGCCTTAAAACTAATATTTCTAGATTAATTCGATATTTAACAAATAATGATTATTCGTAGTTGTGATTAAACTGTGATGATATTATGAATTGTTATTTATCATTTCAAGTTATGACTTTGTTGATTGGCGGTAATGTTACCGGAGAACATAGAAAGCATGTTAGGTTCATTGAATTAGCGGCAGACTTGGATCACCTAGATGTTTAAGTTAATGAAAATTTAAATAAGGATAATGGATGGTTATTGATGAGGTCTGGAGAGGCCATCCCGCAGTCTCAATTTTATGATTGGCAGTCAGCCAAAGATAATGGAATTGAGGAATTATGCGGCATTGGATATACCTATGTGCTGTATGTGCATCCCGAGGCAATGTGCTATATGTACAACCTCATGTGTTGTATACATGTCTCAAGAATTTGTGCTGAATGTACATCTTTATGCGTTGTATGTGCATCTTGAAGAATGCGTTGTATGTACATTCTCAAGGGGGGAAGTGAATCTTGAAATGATGGCAAGCTGAATGATGCGTTGATTTGGAGATTAATCCATGAGATGGTTAGAATTCGAAACTTGTGAGAAACGAAAATGGAACTCCGTGATAATCAGTGAAACAAAAATGTATTGATCGTAGTACGACAATAATTTGAAAAGAAAGTTGAACAATGAGATGGGTAGAGTGTTGGGATTAATTGAGAGTATGATTGCTCGAGGTAATTTTCACTGTGTTGAAGGCTATTCATTGAATCAATTAATTTGACCTTTAATCTTGTACTGCCTTTATATCAAATTGTGTATTGCTTGTAATATAAGGGTTAACAGGTAGGAGTATATCTGCTGAGTGTCATTCGCTCATGGTATTCGTATACCTTGGCTTTTCATGCCAGGTATTGAAGATGGAATTGAAAGACAAGATGAAGATAAGGATAGATCTCATTGGAGGACAAAAGATGTCGAGCCCTAGATTCCGTACTAGTTATTGCTCTGTTCCTTTTTCAAAATTATATTTCAAGTTGTAATCTTGCTTAGTAATTAAACCTATTTTGTCAAGTTGGTGAAATCAAACTTTGCTTTCGCTGTTATTTAAGAAATTGACTTTTTATTTAATGGAATCATTCTGGAAAATATTTTATTAACGTGTCCGAATTTTGGGGCGTTACATAATCTGAACTTTGGGACGGTTTTCCTTGTCATTAATGTTAGGTTCCAAAATTAGTCGAGTTGTGTGCAAGTTGGCATGTAGAGTACGACGCAGCGGAACAAACAAAATCTTTAATTGTATATGCTAACTCTTGTACATATAGTTCTCACTCACTTCACTTGACAACACTCACACGAAGATACATATAACTCTCACTTGACACTTACAATATCTAGACACACTCTTTGTGCTCACTCATTAAGTGGTTTCTCCCCCACTTGGGTACTCTTCCACCCAAGGGGTGCTTTCTTCACCACCAAGGTGGTACTTCTTTACCATACCTCACAAATGAGGCCTTCCGCCCTTTATATAGCCATCCATCTCCTCAATGGACGGTCAAGATCATTCTCATCCAACAGTCCATATTCTTTATCTAGAATCCTCCTAGAAAATATCTCCTCCTCCTCACACCTCCACAACATTCTAGAACTCTCTGATAAACCCCAAATGGTGTATATATCCGGTCTTATCTCGCTCATTGTGATCACACACGCGTGCATTTTGTGCTTTTATACGATTGATTTTGCGCAAGTTGTGTTTTTGATGAGTTTCAAAAAATCAGAGCTAAAAGGTGTGTCCAAAGCTCCAAATAATCCTCGGTTGTATCCGGAAGTACCTAAGGTCCCTCAATGCCGTGGAGGAAAATCGCCGAAGCTTAAAAGTCGATTCAAGAAGCTTTGAAAGGTTCAAGGAAGGCCCGGAACAAAAGAACAAGACATTTGGAGTTATAAGCCTTGAGAAAATCTGACCAATCGATAGAAAAAGGCTCATTTCTCTGAAGATACAAAAGCTATGAAGATGAGTTCAATTGGGTTTGAAATTAGACTCATAGAGCTTTCCAACGGTTCAAGAATCACCTCATTCCGAGTTCGGACGAAGCCGGGGCGTGCCCGCAAAGTTGGGTAAAAAATCTGCTCGAAATGACGAATCTGGATGATCCAGATCCCTAGTGGATCGATCCAGAACCCTCCGATCACCATTTTTCAAGCTCTTTTTGCACATTCCTTTTATGAAAACTTTGGGTTGTTGTGTGTGCTTTATTAGATATTATTTAGAGAGAGAAAGGGAAGACTATATTGAGCTCTCTCCTCTCTCCTTCTCACACACACTTACTCTTTCCTCCTTAGTTAGTTTTGCTCTCACCTCTCTCCTCCATTGGAGAGAGTTTAAGGTCTCTCTCTCTAGAATTCTCAAGTAAGCTTTCATTTCCCGTTTATTTACCATGTATTAAACTTGTTCCTCTCGTCTAGATCGTTCTATAAATCTTGTTTGTTTTCGTTTTCCTCAAGTATTTAGTGTTCATTTTTTTCTTCTTGCTATTTCTTTAGTAAACTCTTGTTTTTAGAAGTTGTTTGATAATTTCTCAAGTACTAATATTGTAGGCTAACCTAGGATCTTCATTAAAAATCAGTTTTTAAGTTTATAAATCATGTTTTCCATTTCTTTCAAAGTTCTAGTCTTATTTCTTGTTATGGTTTGTGAGTAGTTTACGTAGGCTTATTCCTGGGGTGATTAACACACCATGACTTGAGTTTAATCCGTTCATCTCATCCAAAATCTTTCATTTCCTGTTTATCAATGATTTAGTGTTTCATTTTATGTATCAAAGTTTGAATTTGTTAATCTCTTTGATCACACGTAGCCAAAAGCTTGACTACTTGACACATGTGATGCTTGGGGCGATGTCAACTTAATCGTTTGCCAAATGAACCAAAAAACTCTAATCTTTGGTAAACACATTTTCTTGTAAACGGTTTTAAAATCTAAATCTTTCATTCGGGGGCATTTAACGATGCCCCGAGCCGGTAATCAAGAGAGGAACGGATTAGCTTTTGTCATGATTGTTAAAATCCTCTAGACTTTGCCTTGGTTTAATTAGTCTTTTTAAATTTCACGTCATTCTTGAAGTTAAGAGAATTCCACCAAACAAAAACACAAAATCCAAGTTTGCCGCTTCAAGGTCAAAAATCTACACTCACAAGACAACTCTCACGCCGGATGCGTTCGGTCCTTGTGGATTCGACCCGGTCTTACCGGTTATTATGCTATGCGATACCTAGCCCTACGCTTGGGGCGACATCATCTACGATACAATCCAAGGTCGCAAGCACTCTCCACACAAGTCTAGCATGTAGTGCAGTCTTCTATAACCTTCTTGAATTTTCCGAACTCTCTAGGGTTCCTCCACTTCTAGAATCTTCCAGAAATATCTAGAAAATACTAGATCATTCTAGATTTATCTAGATTATTCTTCAACCTTCTAGAGAGTTCTCCATTATTTTAGAATTCTCTAGAATACTCTCGAACCTTCCGGACTATTCTAGAATTCTCTGTTCTATTATGAAGGATTCTAGATCCATGATTTATGGAGAGTCAAGTGTTAACTCTCAACAGGCTCAGACATCCAATTATCAAAAAAAATTAAATAAAAATATATTGTTTGGAATGCATATTACTAGATACACAGGGGTAGCAGTGCTACAAATGAACTGAGTTACTCGCAAGTAACTTGTAACTTGGCCTGTTAAAGCTGGAAACTGTTCGGCTCGTTTATGAGCCACATTAATTAAATTATACTAGCTCAGCTCGTTAAGTGTTTGACTCGTTTACAAACAAATCAAATTTTTAGTAACAAGCTGAGTTTAAACACTGTAAAAATCAACTCGACTTGTTTGCACTCTACAATGGGGAATGGGGTAGGAGGACCCAAACTGGGGGACTGGACGTACTATTGAGCTGTTCATGAGCCAATTTAAGGTAAGTGAGCTATAGTTATAATTTTTCTACCGTAATCCGCATTGGATTTTGCTACATGTACAGACATGTGTGAACAGAAAACGTACAGAGGATGCTCAAGGACCTACTTTTGGATTCCACATGAGTTATCTGAACTATTCATTATTCTTAAAACATTTTTTCGAGGGGTCTTACAAAAATTCATCTCAATCAGATGGTTAGAAGTGGTCAAACCAAAGTCCTACCATTTCAATCAAAAGATTTTTTCTTGATATGGTGGGACTTTGGTTCGACCACTTCTAACTGTTTGATTGAGCTGAATGTTTGTAGGGCCCCACGAAAAAAATGTTTTAAGAATAATGAACGGTTTAGATCATTCGTGTGGGACCCAAAAGTGGATCTCCACGCATGCTTTGTACATTTTCTGTACCTATAGGTTTTCCGAATCCCCATTACATTGAGAAACTATAAGTATCTTCTTGCAACATTATCATAGAAATTTTCATATTAACAAGCATAGATGGAAATAGGGGTGCACAAACACCGGGCCGGGCTGGGTTTAAGCCCGGCTTATACTAGATATAAGATTTGTACATTCTCAAGCCCGGTCTATTCATAATTGGACTTCATTTAATATGCCCAAGCTTGGCCCAATTCAAATTTTAATATCTCAAGCCCGTTCAACAAGCCCATTTATTTTTCTAATGCATAGTATCACAAACATAAATTAATTAATCATAAGATTAAGGCTTCATTCTTCAACAGATTTTTGTTTCATAAAATCTCACATTTTATGACACTCCAATCTTAACACATAAAATGTAAAAGTGATTTTATGAGATTTTCAGAAAATCCTCCTAAAATCTATAGGAAAACCACTACATTTTATCAGAAAAAACAACTCTATTTTATCACCACTCTATAAAATGTTTGTTTTATGAGATTTTCATAAAATGTACCTAAAATCTATTGGAGAACAAGGCCTAAGAAGACTTACAACCAAAAGATTAAGGAGATTCAACAAGAAAAATACTCCCTCCGTCCCTTTTTAAATGTGTTACTTGGGATTCTGTGCCATTTTCAACGGCTTATAACTTTTAATTTATAATAGCTTTTATGATTTTGAAAATTTTGTATAATAGAAATAATTAAGATCTATCAAACAAGATCCATAATGCATATGTTTTGCGGTTCACATTAAAAGTTATAAGCCGTTGAAAATGGCACAGAATCCCAAGTAACACATTTAAAAAGGGACGGAGGGAGTAGTAAAAAAAAACTCTTAAAAAGAAAAGAGGAGATATTGAAGAGCAGACAAAGATGATTGTACTATTGAATAACAGATAAAGAGATCTTACTTGATAAGAGACCAGTAGATGCGCATCTTCATCAAGATAAACAAACTCTAAGTAGCTAGGTTCCAATTGTATATGCATACTATCAAAATAAAAATATTATTTAAATCAGGAAGGGCAGGAATGGACCTTAGAAGAATTTCTCAAACCCGGCCCAATTAGTAAATGGGCTTAAAATGTCAACCTAGCCCGACCTTATGGGCCTAAATATTTTCCCAAACCCTAAAAAGATGTGGTTGGGTTATGCGAGATGGGTGGCCTACTGGGTCGGTGTGCACCCCTAGATGAAACTATATTTTCATTTCCCGATCACGAGCAAACGCATAAATGTAATCCAAGTGGATATCCCCTAGTTTGCAAGGTAATGTACATGATTGCTTGTGCATCAAAATGAAATTTTTTTACAATAACGTTAGAGACACACCACTCCACTGCATCACTCACCACACCCGTATATGTGACATTGTATGATTGGTGGTTGCAAAGTAGTTTTTGTTGGAAAAAAATACAGTGGCAATTAGAAATTCCAAAGAATAATTTCCATTGATAAATATAGAACAGATTACAATTAATATAAACGAAATGAAAATTACAGAAACAGGAAAATAGAGATACAAACAGTTGATAGGAAATACGCCCTCTGTTCCATAATTTTTGCCCCCTACGGAAGTACGTGCATTTTGCACACAAAAAAATAACGTGATTATGAGAACTTTTTTCGAAAAAAAATTACACCAAATGAGATCTTTAAATTGGTGTAAAGTTTGTTGAAAAAAATTAATACTTGTACATTATTTTTGCATGCACGAGCTCCCATAGGGGTGAATAATATGGAACGAAGAGAGTATGAGCCGAGTTCTGTGAAACACAGTCTCTTTAACAAAGATCCCCCACCTATTGTGGGTGTTGTAGGATGAATCGACGTCTTCTTCCTAGGATAAAACAGCTAGCACTACTAACAACCAGAACACCACCGTTGGTAGCCTTGGCGAACTGACTTGAATCTGCCTTCCTACCTCCCTCCCTCTCTCTCTCTCTCAAAGATGACTTTTAGAACTTGAACTGTTAGACGAATTTCTGGTGATGAAAACAATTGGCTGAAGCTACCTATAAATAAGTGAAGGAGAAGCCTCTAGCCATCAATACGGGAATCATTTCTCCAATTGAATTCCATAACCCCCAACATAAAATTTGAATAAAAATAGCCAAAATGAATTGGAATAATTCTGTTGTAACTCTTGATTTGAAAGTGGGCCATTAACCTCAATTCATGAGAGGTACAAACCTCATGAAACTACTGGAAATTACACTTTGCCGAGATTCATTGAACTCGGAGCAGACCGTTCAGTTGCCTCGTCAGACCCTCCGAAATGTACCGGTTTCATTCATCCAAAATTCCGTGAAATTTCCAATATTACCAATTGTGCAGTGCCACACAAGCAGGTGTGGTAGGTGGTTTGTCACTAGTCGGTATTGAGTTTTTAACCCGACATTTGGAGTACTTTTTTAAGTGTTTTATTTATTTATTTATTTAACTTTGCTTCTTTTTTCTTGTTCTTTTTTTTTTTTTTGAGTTGGTTATCTTCAGTGAATGTTGTGCATGGGTCCGGATTCTATAGCGTGCATCACAGTCATCCAACTTGGTAATCAATGTCTGGATTTACAAACAATTTTGATCGGTAAATTTTTTTTTTTACCGGTCGAAAATCATTTACAAATTTAAACTAGTGAAAATATTTTTTGATAGCCACAATTGTTGGTTACAACCTTGTAGCGCTTTGGGGCGCTATAGGACACCCCAGATCCGTTGTGCACCAGCTGTTATAGTCTTGTCATGTGGTCTATTGCAAAAGCTATAAATATTGGTCATTTTGTTCCAAGGGACGAGGGATCTTGAAGTAAGCTAGTGCATCTTATACTATCTATAAATAAAGTGATTTTATTTATTTAACACAATTGCAAAAAACAAAAAGTGCCATTTTATATGGGCGCAAACATAATTAGAGGACAAGTGTTGACGAGCAAACGGGGAACAAAATGTTACCGTTTTGACTTGCACACTGTGTTGTGTTGTAGTACACCCATACTACAGGGTCCCAGATCCATCTCACAAATGTCGTATATTCACTATTGTTGATTTCATGCATCTTTGAATGTGTCCTTAATATACCTATATATTTTCATTAACAAATATTCTTGATTTCTTGATACCACCACTACTATCATTTTAAAGAATTGACAGCTAAAAGGAGACAATTTGGATAGGCTGCTTAGTTTGGAGATATAGTTCCACTAAGAATAATCTTTTGTTGCTAGTTATTAATTTCATAGAATCTTTTAGCTAGAGATTCAGTTGCAAGAAGAATCGTCTTTAATGTTACTTAATTTGATCGAATAGTGGAATGTGGATTGATATCTAGACCCACCAATTATATTCTGCACTAATCTTATATTTATCTCAAAACTCCTGAAATCCTACCGGTCCTCTAAATTGGATAATCTATTCTTTTATGCTGTGTTTGGGCCTTCCGTCGAAAACTCCGTTTAATTACGCTGAATGTAGCTTTCTCAAAGCACATTTATGTGCGCAAGCGGTAGCTAATTCATGCAGTAGAGTTTTTGGTTGCCCTACACTGCATCTTGGCATCGAGTCTTATTCCTCGCTCTCCCATGTAATAAATTAGGAATGACGAATGACAAAAAAAAATGCAAGTTCATTTCAATTTTCAGCTATTGTTGCTTTTAGAGGCTAGTTGTGTTAGAATTTGGAATGCCATATAGCTGTCAAGAAATTGACTTCAAAACCCAATGTGGTTAGCAAAGTGGTTTTGCCTTGGGGAGTTTACTGTTTTGCTCTCATCTAAGGTTTCAGGTTCGATTTCTCTTACTAGCAAACTCTTGCGGCCACTGGGAGTTATGCGGGGTCGTTACCTCCAAGGTTCCAGAATTAGTCAAGGTGCTCGCAAGCTGATCTGGACATCTGGTTATAAAAAAAAGATAGTGACTTCGTTTCAATGGGAAACTCAAACAGGTACTAAGTCACTATAGTAAACAATGACATATACTTGATTTAATAATCGAAAAGCAATAAAAGTGGATGATCATATCTTTTAGGCTACTTTTTCAAAAGATTGGGGATCATGGCCATGGTGGATAAATCTGGTTAAATTTGTGTCCAGTGGGGAATATATAATACATGAGTTGAACTGGTTTTTATTAGTAGAAGATATTCCTTTAGGGTCGATTTTTGGGAAAGACCTAGTAAAGAGGCCTTTAATACAATAAGGATATCAACTTTTTCCTTAATGTCTAGAGGACAAATTACCTACATATTCCAAAAATACCCCCACTAGCCAATGAAATTGTCTAAACCCCCAAACCTAATAAAAGTGCCTAAACCTAAACCCTAGGGTACCCTATAAAAGTGCCTAAAACCCTAGGGTACCCTAAGCAAGTGTTTAAACCACTTAAACCCTATAATTAGAAAGTGAACCCTAAACCTAAACCCTAGGGTACCCTATGAAAGTGCCTAAAACATTAGGGTACCTTATGAAAGTGCTTAAACAACTAAAACCCTATAATTGGAAAGTGCATCC
The DNA here is from genome assembly GCA_022606695.1 of Vaccinium macrocarpon. Lineage (NCBI taxonomy): Eukaryota > Viridiplantae > Streptophyta > Magnoliopsida > Ericales > Ericaceae > Vaccinium > Vaccinium macrocarpon. The sequence goes on from CM040180.1 coordinate 13,006,290, forward strand.
TAAGTGCCTAAACCCTAAGGTACCCTATGAAAGTGCCTAAAACACTAGGGTACCCTATGAAAGTGCCTAAACAACTAAAATCCTATAATTGGAAAGTGCACCCTAAGTGCCTAAACCCAAAATGCCTAAACTCACTATACCCTACCCCAAAGAGCCTAAACCCCTAAAATTGAACACCAAAAAATGAACCCACCCCTAAAATTGAAGAGATAAATTAATTTTGTCTCATTCCATCAATTTTGTCCCACACACACATGAGAGAGAGAGAGAGAGACGTGAAAGTGGGTCGGAAAAGTGATAGGTGATGTCACGTGAAAGTGACGGGTTGAAAAGTCACCAATTCATTTCCCAAGAAGATAGACACAGTGGGAAATCTGTGCTGGTCAACACCAAGAAGACAGACGCGTGTGGGTGTTGGGCTTCAATAAGGGTATTTTTGTCTAGTTTTGTCCTTGAGCCCTCAAAATTTTTCTATCAATGTATTGGAGACATTAAAATAAATTAAGTTGGACTAAACACCATTTAAAGCCCCAAACTTGACATTTAGATCAATTTTCTGTTGATTCTATCCTTGATGGAAACATTCACCACCAGGCCATGTGGCCTTCTTATACATAAATGAATTTAGCAAGCATCAGATTCCGGTAACTCAAAAAAATAAACACTTTACTAAGGTATATGTAAGGGATGTAGAACTTTGTGTGTGTCGACTATCGAAGTCTAGGAAGATGAATAATTCAAGTCTAGTATTTGTTTCCCGCATTCACCCCACACTTTTCTGGATCTTTGTTCTGTCCTATTTTCAATCAAGAATGCAACTAACACGGATAATTCTAGGGCCCTGTTTGATAAGAGAGATGGAGTATGAGATTAGATTACTAATCCTGTAGACCCATTAAATTTCGTGTTTGGTGTGCATTTTGAGAAATGGACTAGCAGTCCTATGGGACTGGCAATCCTCTAAAATCACTGGATTCACCAACCCCCCGGGGGGGGGTTGGTATTCACAATCTTGTTCCAAGGGACTAATCGTATAATGACATATTTGACCTCACCCTTTTTATTCTCAATTCTCATGCAAGTTTCTGGTTCTCATGTCTAGTTTTCTGCCTAATCCATGAGATTTGTTTTTGTATTACTCTCCTTATTGTCGTCAATATATCAGTTTGCTTAGATCCAAGATCTGTACAAAACCTAGGCCTAATTCTCATGACAATCTCATTATGTTATATTATGTTGGCTTTTCTCCTTTATTCATTTGGCTCCAAATATTGATATGGACTTGGCTTTTGCCCCAAATGTACCATTGGAATGGAAAAATGGAAAATGCCACAAACAGGCATTTGAAATATTAATTGGAAATCTGGAAAAAAAAAAATTGTTCTCCATTTGAAATTTGAAAAAAAAAATTTGACAAAAAAAAAAACGCTTCCAAAATGAATATGTAATAAACGGTCAAATGGTTCTTGAACTCCAGTGGCATTTCATGGTTTTCTTGTGATGAAAATGGTGTTTCTATGGAAGGGTAAAATTGGAAACAAATGATTTTTACCCAATCCTATTATAAGAAAAACAAACATGTTATTAGTAATCCCATAATCTAATCCTTGTCAAAAAGAAAAAACGTGTCAGAAAGATTAATCTCTTCATTAATAATCTCATAACATTATCAATCCTAATCTCAATCTCACCTTGTTATCAATCCCTTCAAAATGAAACCTCGTATCAAACGGGGCCAAGGGTTTAGATGAAAGAAGAACAAAAAACATACAAACCGCTTAAAGACCCACTTTTGGGTCCCAAACAAATGATCTGAACTGTTTATTTATCTTAACATAATTTTGTGAGGGGCTTTGCGAGAAATCATCTCAATTAAATGCGTGTAAGTGCTTGATCCAAAATCCTTTTGTGTTATTGAATAAAACCCAAAAGTGGGACTCTGAGACGGTCTGTACGTGTTTTGTTCCAAATCCTTCTTTACATGTAGCAAGGTCCTATAGAAAGGAGATTTTCTTCCCAAAATTTGGGCGAAATGGATTATTTAACCCCAAAAACTGTTGGCCCATCACCATCACCCCATCATACGCCCACATGTTCACAATTCTGTTCAAAAGACTCGAAACAACCACCACCAAAAAGAAGACAAAACCAAAAAAAAACCACCCGCCGCTGGTTTTCCCAATCTCAAATCTTCACGTATATATTTGCATCTTCGGGGAGTGTTACACTAACAAAAAAATGTTTTTTTCAAATACTGAGATACTTCATTATCTCACAATACATTACATAAGAAATCGTGAAAAAAAAAACTGGATTAATGAAACACTCCCTAAAAAACACTACCATATCATCTGGCACGGAAAACATTCTCATTTACAACCACAAGTTTCTCTCTTAATTCTTCCGTAGAGATATCAAAGTAGATCATGAGCTCAACAAGCAGAGCTAGGATTGCGGCCGCGAGTGTCGGAGCTGTTGAGGCCTTGAAAGATTAGGGATTCTGTAGGTGGAACTACGCCATAAGGTTAATACACCAACATGCCAAAGCCAACCTCAGTTCCTTCTCTTCACTGCCATCGGCCGCCGCATTTGCGAGGAGGGTGAGCGGGGAGAAGGCAAAGCAATCGGAGGAATCGTTGAGGAAAGTCATCATGTACTTGAGCTGTTGGGTCCCAGTTAACTGATCCTCAACCCAACAATTGTGAGTTGAAAATTAAATTTTTTCAGATTTTTAGGAAATCAGAACACAAAAAGTCGTGCATAATGAAAAAAGGAAAAAAAACAAGACACAAAATATACTTGGAAAACCTCAATGCGAGGAAAAATCACGGGAGCCACACCAATCCACTATGAAATCGAAAAATAAGAGTATAAGTCGCAATCTCTCTGAGATCTGGGTTTTCTCTTGCCTCTCTGTTTTTCTCTGAAAACTAATAACCCCAGATTTAACAAACTGCTAAAAAAATAGGTCGGGCACTATAGCCAAAATTACACCCCGAGATCCAAAAAATATCATTTTCGCTACAGTCCGATGTGCTCCTAAAGTCGGACTCTGGACTACGGGACTTTGCATGGCTGTGCATAACACCTCTCCTCATATTCCACCATGGGACCCGAGGGTGCTATGCACTCCTCGGCTATCTGATCGTGTTTTGGACGGCCTGGATGCGTTCGACGACTTTAATTTAATTTCGATTCACTTTTACCAGTAAAAAAATCAAAGCACATTCGGGGAGTCCAAAACATGATCAAACGGCCAAGGGGTGCACAAAATCGTGCATAACACCTCCTTTGATTTCCGCCACGGGACACGGAGGGTGATGTGCACCCATCGGCTATTCGATCATGTTTTTGATGCCTTGGATGCATTTTGCAATTTTAATTTAATTTTGATTTATTTTTATCTGTAAAAAAAACACTATTCTCGTCTTTTTCCTACCATGGGAAAAGAAGAAGAAGGAATAATACGCTTTTCAGGGAGCAGAGTATAACTTGGCCTCAGTAGGAACCCAAGAGAGAGAGAGAGAGTGCGGTTTGGGTTTTCATCTTCATCCTTAAGAGAAAATAGAAAACGAGAGGTACATTTAATGTCTTGAATTGTTTTTCGTTGTTGTTTTTGAATTTTTTTTTTGTTTTTGTTTTTTGCTATTCTTCAGTCTTCACAAGTTTTGTTGTTCTTCACATATATGTAGTGTATATGTATTTGGTTTTCTCTCTGTTTTTTTAATATTTTCTGTCCTATTTTTTAATACTATTTAGTTCTGTTTTTGAATCCTTGAATAAAGCATGAATATGTGGTACACTTTACTTGACTTCACATGATAGCGACACACTTGCAGTTGTAGATAGCAAAAAGAGTTCAAATCTGTGGCACAGAAGACTGGGACATATGAGTGAGAAAGGAATGAAGGTTTTGCAGTCAAATGGGAAGCTATCGGGGTTTGAGTCAGTGGATATTGACATGTGTGAAGATTGCATCTTCAGTAAGCAAAAATGGTTAGCTTTCAGAAAGGCGACATGCCACCTATTGCTCAGAAGCTAGAGCTTGTCCAGACATATGTTTGAGGTCCAGCTTTTGTGTCTTCTCTTGACAGTTCTTATAACTATGTTACCTTTGACAACGATCACTCAAGGAATGTATGTGTATACTTCATGAAGCATAAGTCATAGGTCTTTAAAGTCTTCAAGAAGTGGAAGGCCATGGTTGAGAATGAAACAGATTTGAGAGTGAAAAGGTTGAGGTATGGCGAAAAGTATGAGTTAAAGGAGTTTAAGAGAGCCTTTATTTGGGATTTGATTAAAAAGGAGACCTCTAGGGACTTCATAGCATAATGGCATTGCAGAAAGGATGAACAGAACCTTGACTGAGCGTGCTAGGAGCATGCGGATACATGCAGGGTTGCCTAAGATGTTTTGGGCAGATGTAGACAATACAGTAGTATATTTGAATAATGTTGGGCTATCAGTTAAATCACAGACCCTTGATAGACGGCATCTACAGATTAAGATTAGGATTAGCTGGATCAGGTTCCATGATGCCAAACAAAAACTCCCTATTCTTTTCAGCCAAAACCCAGTACCACTTCATAAGTAGCCTGTTGTAGGATTTGAGCATGATAATGTTTTTTAATCCACTATTAAGGCATGATAATGTGGTGTTTCATTACTATCATTGGTTGATTGTTTATATCCCCAATAGGAACTTTGTAAATCAGAGGTGATGAGTTTGTAGTTTTGGTAATTGAATCTTCGAGCGAGACAAATTTAATATCTTGAATTGTTTTTCGTTTTATTTTATTTTTATTTTTTTTGCTTTTTGTTGTTCTTCAGTCTTCACAAGTTTTGTTGTTCTTCACATATATGTAGTCTGTATGTATTTGGTTTTCTCTGTGTTTTTTGAATCCTTTTATGTTTTGTGTTTTGATCATTTTCTATTCTGTTTTTGAATCTGTGACTAAGGCATGTATATGTGGTGTTTCATTACTATCATTGGTTATTGTTTAGATCCTCAGTAGGAACGTTGTAAATCCGAGGCAATGAGTTTGTGGTATTGGTATTTGAATCTTCACACGGGATAGGAGATAATTTTATGAATTTCAGTTTGTAAAACTAGAATTAGAATTTCAGTGGTTAGGTTCTTTGCTATTCATGTGAAATTTTTGATTTGTGGTGTCATGATTATTGAGATGAGAGTGGAGATAAGGATCTGATTTCATTATCAAACAATCAATTATCCATTTGTACCTAATATCTGATAAACCAAAGAAATAATGTTTATTATAACTAAGAAACTTCTGAGCTAAGATTCCAGAAGTTTGAGGTAGAAACACCAACCAGAATGATATTTTGCTTTGAAGTTAGACTGAATAGTTATAGTATCCTTTTTTAAGGTCAAGATTGGAGGAGTTGTTCAAAGATCACTTGACACTAGCGATAATGATCTTGGATAAGCTAGGGGTGTCATAAGATGTTATGAACCTGTGTAATCTAATGTTGTTGATGCGTCCGACACTTCATCGTTCTAAGAGGGAGTCTTACAACGCGAACCTCAGAACTCTAGCAAATGCTTTATCCCACCCCGATGAAACAGTAAGTCTCAACTTGGGAGTTTGTTTTTGTATTATATGTAAATTGTTTTTAGTCAACTAAGTTTGTTTGTTTGTTGTGTTTACAAGTGGTTGAATGTTTGGATAGGGTGGCTATGGACTTGGACAACCCGGACAACCGAAAGCTCCTTGACAAACCGCTCAGTTCCTACAACAGGTTACTTATGAGGTGGTACTGAGCTTTGGCTGAAAAGAATAGGGAGTTTTTGTTTGGCATCATGAAACCTAATCCAGCTAATCTTAATCCTAATCTGTAGATGCCGTCTATTGGGGTCTGTGATTTAACTGATGGCCCACCATTATTCAAATATGCTACTGTACTAATTGCATCTGCCCAAAACATCTTAGGCAACCCTGTATGTATCTGCATGCTCCTAGCACGCCCAGTCAAGGTCTTATTCATCCCCTATGCAATGTCATTATGCTGAGAAGTCCCTGGAGGTCTTTTATCTAATTGAATCCCGAATAGACCGCAGGCTCTCTTAAACTCCCCTAACTCATACTCTTCGCCATTATCAAACCTCAACCGCTTCACTTTCAAAACTGTTTCATTCTCAACCATGGCCTTCCACTTCTTAAAGACCTCTGACTTATGCTTCATGAAGTATACCCATACCTTCCTCGAGTGATCATCGTCAAAGGTAACATAGTTATAAGAACCGCCAAGAGAAGACACAGAAACTGGACCCCAAACATCTGTATAGATAAGCTCTAGTTTCTGAGCAATAGGTGACATGTCGCCCTTCTAAAAGCTAACCCATTTTTGCTTACCGAAGATGCAATCTTCACAAAAGTCAATATCCATTTACTCTAACCCCGGTAGCTTCCCATTTGACTACAAAACCTTCATTCCCTTCTCCCTCCTATGCCCCAGTTTTCTGTGCCACAGATTTGAACTCTCCTTGCTGTCTACAACTGCAAGTATGTCGCTATCATGTGAAGTCAAGCAAAGTGTACCACATATTCATGGATTCAAGAACAGAACAGAAAAGGATTAAAAAATATAACAGAAAATATTCAAAAAAACAGAGAGAAAACCAAATACATACACACAACATATATGTGTAGAACAACAAAACTTGTGAAGACTGAAGAACAACAAAAAGAAAAGAAAAAAAAAAGGGAAACAATTCAAGACGTTAAATGTACCTCTCGTTTTCCATTTTCCCTCAAGGATGAAGATTAAAGCCCAAACCGCCCTCACTCACTCACACACACACACACACACACACTCTCTCTCTCTCTCTCTCTCTCTCTCTCTCTCTCTCTCTCTCTCTCTCTCTCTCTCTCTCTCTCTCTCTCTCTTCTGGGTTCCTACTAAGGCAAAGTTATACTCTGCTCCTTGAAAAGCATATTATTCCTTTTTTTCCCCGCAGTAGGAAAAAGACAAGAATAATGTGCTTTGGTTTTTATAGATAAAAATAAATCAAAACTAAATTAAAATTGCAAAGTGCATCCAGGCCATCCAAAACATGATCGAACAGCCGATGGGTGCATAACACCCTCTGTGTCCTGTGGTGGAAATTGAGGGAGGTGTTATGCACAATTTTGCTTGCCCTTCGGCCGTTTAATCATGTTTTGGACTGCCCGAATGTGCTTTGATTTTTTACTGTTAAAAATGAATCGAAATTAAATTAAAGTCGTCGAACGAATCCTGGTCGTTCAAATCACAATCAAACAGCCGAGCGTGCACCCTTGCATCCCGTGGAAGAATCTGAGGGGAGGTGTTGTGCATGGCCGTGCAAAGTCCCGTAGTCCGGAGTGCGACTTTAAGAGCACATCGTACTATAGCAAAAACGATATTTTTTGGAGCTTGGGATGTAATTTTGGCCATAGGGCTCGACCTATTTATTTAGCAGTTTGTTAAATTTAGGGTTATTAATTTTTCAGAGGAAAACAGAGAGAGATGAGAGAAAACGCAGATCTCAAAGAGATTGCGAGAAGACTTGTTCTCTTTTTTTTTTTTATTTCATAGTGGACTAGTGTGGCTCCCGAGGTTTTTCCTCGCGTTGAGGTTTTCCACGTATATCTTATGTCTCATTTTTCTTTCCCGTTTTTCATTAGGCATGACTATTTGTGTTCCGATTTCCTAACAACTGGTATCATAGTTGTGGTTGAAATAGGGTTTGTTCAATAGGTTAGGGTTTAATCTCATCAGGCAGACTAGGGTTTTAGTGGGAGCTATGGGTTCTAAAGAAGGCAAACAGAAGATCGACAAGTTTGATGGGTCAGACTTCATATTCTGGAAAACGTAGATAGAGGACTATCTACATCAGAAGGATCTTTATCGGTCGTTTTTGGGTAAAGAAAAGGGGAAGAAGACTGGAGAATGTAACAAGGGTTATTCATCTGTCTATGTCAAAGTCAGTCACCCATAACATATTGAAAGAGAAAAAAAAAGGAGGATCTTATTCCAATGCTGAAGAAGATGTACAAGCAGTCGTCTACTGCGAATAAGGTACATCTCATGAAAAAACTTTTCAACCTGTCTATTGCAGAAGGGGTTTCATTTATGTCACATCTTAGTGAGTTCAATACGATTGTTGATCAACTATGTTTGTCGATATCAAGTTTGATGATGAGGTTCAAGCTTTGTTAATTTTGTCTCAGTTGCCAAAGAGTTGGCAGGGTACCATTACTATAGTCAATAATTCGACAGGGAAAGAGAAGTTGAAATTGAGTGAGGCTAATAGTTTGATTCTAACTAAGGAGGTCACAAGAAGTTCAATTGACAATTCAGGTTCAAACACTTCAGGTTTAGGCCTATGTTTTGAGCAGCAGAGGGGCAAAAGCCAGAGTAAGGGTGGTCAAAATCAGAACAGGCATAGGTCGAAATTGAAGAGCGGCAAGGAAAATTGGGCTAAATCTCAGGTTCAGCCTATCAAAGGTGAATGTTGAAACTCTAGTGAGGTAGGCCATATGTCACAAACTTGCAAGGCACCGAAGAAGAATAACGGTGGGCAGGAGGCTTATGTTGTGCACGATGCACTTATTCTTGCTACGAACAGTGACACCGAAAAAAGGGTGATTGATTCAGGTGCCTTATTCCACGCCATTGCTAATAGGGAGGTTCTGCAGAACTATGTAGCAGGAGACTTTTGGAAAGTATACTTAGGGGATGATGAGCCATGTAGTATTGTGGGAAGAGGTGATGTTCAGATTCCGATGCAAGGGTACAAATGGTGTCTAACAGATGTCAAACACCTTCTGAATTTGAAGAGGAATCTTGTTTCAGTTGGACAACTTGCAACAATAGGTTATATATCGAACTGCCTCCTTACTAGCTTGCCGACAGTAAAGTATCCACCTTGCCGACAAGCTAGGTTGATATCGGCGGCGTAACAGCTACTTGACTTTTGCTCGAACTGCCTCCTTACTAAACTTTTCTACCTTTCTAAGATCGAAGGGTGGTTTGTAGTGGTAGAGAGTGGTGATTGGAGGGTAAGTTTCACGAAGAACACTTCGAATTTTGTAAGGACCAAGTTCCAGAGTTCTTTGTTTTGGCAATTCCATTTGACAAAACACACATTTAAATTGAGTAGTAATTTTATTTTCTAGAATGTCTGTTTAGGTGTGGAAATGAATCATCTCTTTATGTAATGGTTGAAAGTGCGATAGTATATTTTTTAGTGGTGAGTTGGGTAGGTTATTTTACTAGTTCAGAAGTTGCTCAAGACTTGCTCGAGCAACCTGTCGAGCAAGTTGGGCGCGGACAGCTTCTATAAATATCGATGTGCTAGGGTTTTTTGATTATCTCTCATAACATAGCAGCCACACTTTGAGGCAAATAGAGAGAGAAAGATTTCTTGATTTTTTGAGTGATTACCTTGGAGTTTCTAAACAATCGAGCGATTGTACAACTACGTGCTCATCTCCAAGAAGTTTTCTACAATCTAGAAGTGATTTTTAGGGAATACTTTTGGTGGGATTCCAAAAGTATCCAAGGAAGGCTTGTGAGATTCAAGGCGTTGGCGATCAAGATTACAGGGTGCGGTGTACGTGTGACTCGGCGGGTGATACTTAGAACGTTGTGAGGATTTACATCGTTTGGATAGGTATATCTGTAACTACACAATGAGTATAGTGGTTTTGATTCCTTCCCATGGTTTTTTACCCATTTAGGGTTTTCCACGTATATCTCTGTGTTGTGGGATTTGATTGCTTGCGTGAATTTCTGTTGGTAGTATTAACTAGTGATTCGCATTCATACTGTTAGGGTTTTTACGAATTTTTAGGAAACCCTGATTTTTCAAATTTCTCAAGAACTCATGAAGAACTACAAAGGTGGTGGAGGAGAGGATTTTGGTATGAGATTTTCAAAGGAAGAGCTTCCTATTTATAGGCAAACTCAAGCACTCCCCCTTTTTCTTTCTAGGAAATTTCCTCCCTCTTTCCAAGTAGGACCATGAAACTTCTTCCCTCCTTCCACATGTAAGCACATGGCTATTATTATCTAGGAAGAACTAGAGAGAATCCAAGAGTTATCTTGGAAAAAATCTAGTCACTAATTAGGGTTTATAATTATTACCCAAAATAACAATTAACTAGAAAAATAATTAAATTAAAAGGAAAATCGATTTAATAAAAGAAAATTTGATTGTTATGAAAATTAGGGCTATTACAAAGTACATCAAGAATCTAACAAATAGCTCTTGGTGGTGTAGTGGAATGAATGATGTCATCTATAAAGAAGGCTGTGTTCAATCCTCTTCTCCTACATTTTTACGCGAACAAATTTTAGGTTTTTGTAAAAGAATTCGTTTCAAAACAATAAAGCAGTGAGGTTGAAACCCATGACCTTAGGTTCCTACACCATTACAAGAAATGTGTCATTGTACCACAAGACCATTTTATATTTCATCTTGAAAAAATAATTTATATAGAAAAATTAAGAGACCTAATTTTCAAAACTTGACTAAGGCCTCATAAATCTCAGGGCCGGGCCTAGCTATCACCACCCCTCCTATTAAGCAACTAGCTAGTATATTGATTTTTATTGACTTGACAGCTATAAAAGCGGACAATTTGGATAGGCTGCTTAGTTCGAGATTAGTCCCACTAAGAATAATCTTTTGTTGCTAGATATTAATTTCATAGAATAGACACTGCTTTTAGCTGGAGATTCAGTTGCAAGAAGAATCGTCTTTTAATGTTACTTAATTTGATTGAATAGTGGAATGTGGATTGATATCTACATCCACTAGTTATGTTCTGCACTAATCTTATAGTAATATCAGAACTAGTGAAATCCCTATCTGTCCTATAAATTGGATAATCTATTGTACTGTGTTTGAGGCATCCATCGGAAAACTCCATCAGGTTGATGTTGAACGTAGATGTCTCAAAGCAAGTTTAGTTCAATTTGTTGCATAAGTTGTGGGGGTCTTAGCAGGTTAATTTAGGACTTCATTTTGTGCCATATGGCTGCTTTGAGAGACTATTTGTGTTAGAATTTAGAATGCCAAGAAAACAGCAGTGCTAAGCATGCAAAATATTTACCCAAAAAATTATTCAGAAAGTAAAATCAACGACTTCAGATTCACTTCTACATTTCCATGAGAAACTCAATCAGGTACCAAGACATAATTGTAAAATGACAAATATCTGATTTTAATAATCAAAAGGCAATAAAAGAGGAAGATCATATCTTCTAGGCTACTTCAACAGAGTGGGGGATCGTAGCCATTAGCCAGTGGTGGATAACTCCAGTTAATTAATTTGTGTCAATTGGGGAATATAATACTTTGAGTTGAACTGGATTTTATTACTAGATAAATGATGTAGAGGGTAAATCCTTAGTTAAAATTAACATGTCTTCGATTTTCTATCCTTGATGGAAACATCCACAACCAGGCCATGTGGCTTTTTTATAAATGAATTTAGCAAGTATCAGATTCTGGAGACCCCCCAAAAATAAACACATTATATGAAAAGGATGTAGAACTTTTTGTGTGTCGAAGTCTAGGAAGATGAATAATTCAAGTCTAATATTTTTTTCACCGAGCATTCACCACAAATTTTTTTGAACTCTGCACTATTTTCGAACAGGAATGCAGCAGACACCGCATAGAACGCACCACACAAAACTGTAGAGCCGACACAAGTGAGTGTGCACCTTATGCGGTGTCTGGGAGTGGCTCCATGCCTCCAGATCCGGGGATCCTATAGTGCATTGTCGCACTACAACTTTGTAGTGCGGCACACGAACCGTTAATCTTGACAATAAATGGTTCGGATTTCATCTCGGCTTCCCATGCGTCCACCCAATGTTGAAGGGATTCAAGCAAATCCTCTGGACTCAAAACATGAAACTAGAATTTTGTGTTTTTTTACATATAATTTAATATTTCTTTAATAATGTCGCCATTCATGAAGAACTGATCCATAGCCAAAATACGTGAAAATTCACTTAATTTTGTGAGTTAGTAAATAGTATAGCTCAATAAAACAAAATAAACTTGTCAAAATAATTCTACTAAAATAAATATGTTTATTTGTATATAGTTTTGTATACAAAAGTTTTTTTTTTAAACGGTTTTGTCACTGCTAAACAAAATCTCTAGAGCTGCCCATGCTGGTGTCTATCTGTTTTTCCTTGAATTCGTGTAAAATCAGTAAAAACAAAAATGATAATTGTACAATAATTAGTCTCTAACATGGCTCCAACATACTAACATGAAGTGTGTTGGAGTCATATTGGAGATGTATTATTGTACCCCTATCATTTTTGCAAAGACAAGCCGTAAACTTTTGTCATTATTAAAACACAAGAGTTAATCAATAGGGGAAACTTTTGGGAGCTCGGTGCTGTCTAAAGTTGGATCATTTTGGATTGCTTTACTTTATTGGCTTTGGATGTTGATATTGTAAAGTAGTATATTGAGGAGAAGTTTTAATAATACAAGGAAAAGGCTAAAAAAAAAAATTTACCCAAAAAAAGAAAAGGCTAAAATACACACTCATTATTTTGGTGTGTATCATACACACCCATATAAAAGTTAAGATTTTTATTTTATTTTATAAAAGTTAAGATTTTTTTTTAATAAAAGTTACGAGACACATCAAAATGTTACAAATTATAGAAAATGTTACAAATTATATCGCTGAAAAGTTACGAAAAACTAAGGGTTGGTTCGAGTGAATTGGAAAAATTGGTTTTTTGGTTCAATTATTTTTTTTGCATTTGTTGGTTTTTGGTCATTTTTTTTGTGGTTTATTGGCTTGTCTCGACAAGAAGAATCTAAAAAGTATAAAATTATTAGTCAAACTTAAAGGTTTTTTGGATTATTTTTCGTCTTTATTCACAAAACTTTAAGTTTGGCTAATAATTTTATACTTTTTAGATTCCTCGTTGAGACAAAAGCCAAGAAACCACAAAAAATCAACCAAAAACCAACAAATGCAAAAAAAAATTAAATAAGGACAAAACTCAAAAAACAAAAAAAACAATTTTCCCAATTCACCCAAACCAACCCTAAAAAATGTTACGATTGCCTATGAGGTAGCACAATCTGAACCATACAATAGGTGCACATAGTACACACCTTTAATGGGTGTGTTGTATCAATATCTATATATAATATTAATTATTATTTTAAGTTCAAGAAGGTGGGATTGTTGTACTTAACGTTGTGTCGCATTCGAGGTCTACGCTTAAATCTTTGGAAGATCTATTATCATCGTGCAACTTTGTTGTTGGGTCTAGTATCGTGAAATGTGAAGAAAATTTAGGGTTGAATGAACTTGGCTATGTTACCACGTGTAGAGACCTTAGATACAACCCCAAAATTTAAGCTATTATTAGGTAAACAAAGAAAAATGTGTCCTAACATTATACGCTATTACTAATAAGTGATCACGCGTTCTATAGCTGGGTCAAGATGAATGTTGTGAATGATTGATACCATGGACCTCACATGAAAAGTTGTGAGTGATGGAGACACCCACAAAGTTTCTCTCAAGTTCTCTCTTTCTTCTTGGTCCTGTGAGGAGATCCTCTACCATCACAAAAGGACACAAGTTTTATTCTTTTCTTTTAAATAACCAAAAAGGGTGAGAATGGGCGACCAGTGTTACAAGCTTCTTTGGACGTGACCATACGAGCTCACAATCCGCCTGTGGAATATCCGATTTGCGCCTTAGCTTGTGTTCGAGAGGACAAGTCGCATGCACCACCTACCACCAAAGGAAGGAGATCGGGAGTGCATGCAGGGTTCGAACTCTAAACGTGGAGAGAGGGAATCTATTCGAGTACTCATCTCTGCCTACCTGGCAACCACCTCGGTGGTAAGGAAACAAGTTGGATATGGATAAGACAACAAGGTTGAAGTACCATATCAAACCATGGATCGTAGACCTTTCCTATTCCGCCCACAGATGTGCAATGTGTACAAACCCTAAACAGAGTATCTATTGTTCTCTTCCTTAATTTAAAATTTTTATAAGAGTTATGCCTATTCGCCTGCCAAACCCTGCACCGCTCAAAAGGAAAACAAAACTAGTAAAAAATATAAAAGTATTTTCGACAGCCGAAATAAGTGCTCGGGCACGATCATGTGTTGCCCGCCCAACACCAAAATTTGCTCTTGTTAATTTGTTTTTGTAATTGCAAGTTGCAACTATGTTTCATTGAGGTTTTTCCATCATTGGTAGCTAGTCTGATATAATCTAGTTCTTTTGTAATGCATATATATTGTTTCAGATTGACAGAATAGAATGTGCTACATGGTACAATTTTTATTTGGAAAATGTGTTTTCAAAATTCTTATACAACTTCAGCCAATTGATCAGGACAATTCCCATTCGAAAACGAACGGTATTCTTGACTCTTATCCGCACTTTTTTTTTTAAAATTGTCTCTTATCTGCGCCTTAGGTACAATAGTGTCATGTTGTGAATTAAATCACATTTTCCTTCCTTACTAGTAGTAATGGTTTTCGCAGTAATAATAAATTTGTTGTTAAGTTCTCCATTTGAAATTACATTAAACGATTTTAAAAACATAGCCAACGACAATTTTAATATACATTTTAATACCAAAGTGTGGCAATTACTATTTTCTTTAAGCAATTTTATCTGAATTGCGAAACAAGTGGAGCTAATGTGATGAGAGAATTAACAAATGTGCTGATTTATTAGCAAGGAATGCTTCCACCAAACTTTTTTTATTTGTATTTTTTATTATCCTTTTACCTTACCTAATTGTGTTAATACAATTATCAGAATATCGGATGATGCTAGTCTTAGGAGGTAACTTAGAAATTTACGAAATTTCCTTTTAGCAAAGAAAGGAAAAAAAAGAGAAATTGATTTGGGCCTTGTTCTTCAACCCATTTTATGGCATAAAATGGGAGATTTTATTGCATTGTTTTCTCAATACATAAAATGACATATCATTTTATGATCATTCCATAAAATGTATTGGGAAAATTACATAAAATGTCTACATAAAATGTATTGGGAAAACAATGTCATTTTATGACCATTCCATAAAACCCCAACTAAAATGAGAATTTCCATTTTATGACATAAAATGTATTGGAGAACAAAGCCTTGGTCTGGTCCTAGCACGTGACACCATAGGTGATGGCCCATATAACACAACAATAGAGCCAAGAAAGAAAGCAACTGGGCGGACTCCCACGCCCATCCAACGTGTTTCTAACTTTTTCTCACCACTTGCATTGCATATCACTATACCAGGTCCCACGCTGATAAGGACATGGTGAGTGGTGACCCCTGAATTATTTTTGGATAATGGGTGACCGGATACAGGGTTCTATAAGGATATCTCCAGTGGACTACTAAAAGAAGTCATCTCTAACAGTCTCATTATAACTCCGGCGAATGTAAGATGGCGAGGCAAAACGTTATTTCCAGCGTCCAGTAGCATCTCTATCGTCCTCGCCAAGAAGATTTCCTCTACAATGACTCGCTTGGGTGGACGAGTCACTGTACATCTCGCGTTCTCTTTCTCCTCGCCGGCCAAATCGCGGCCAAGAGGTTACATTCCGGCGAAGACGAATCATTCATCCTAAAATCGTTTTGATAACAGATGGGATGTTCCCCTCGTCGAGACAATTCTACTGGTGCAAACCACATCGGCAGCGGGGTACAGTGGTGGCTGCTTGCACCAAACAAAGGAGGCGCGTGCCGCGTGAGTTAGATCTACTCGCGGTGCGTGTGATGCACGCACCCGTGCGACGCCGAAGAAGATGATGCGTGTTTTTATTATTATTTTTTACTCAAATGGCGAGACTATTGCTTGCTGCCACTGGACAAAACTAGCCAAACAACTTTTTTCTTGCCAAAATGGCTAAGAAGAAGATGAGGCTGTTGGGGGTGCTTTAAAGTGTCTTAATTTGTTACCTAAGAAAAGCTCAAAAAATCGTCTTTAGGGGACAAAAAATGACTCCCTAAAATCCTAGACGTCACTCTTTATTCCTTAAAGTGCCCAAAGTCACTATCTAAATTTGGGGAAAGACTTAAGGAGAGAGAGAAAGAGGAGAGATAAGAGAGGGAAGGAAATGATGAGAGAGAGAATAACTTTAAGTAGACATTAGCTAACTAAAATTCTTAGGACACAAACTAGGGCCCTACATGTGTTTTAGCAAATATTTTTTAGATAATCTACTAAAAATGCTCTTAGGCACTCCTATTACGGGGTATAATCTGCTGTCGGAGACCGTCAGATGTATTTTTAATTATTTAAATTATTTTACAATGAACCATTTTACAAATAATAAGTACCCTACACGAGCTAATGTATAAAATTTGGACCATTACTTGATAGTCCAGATGGCGCACTACACCATCATAAGACTCTCCCGATCTACAGGACCCCAAGTCCGTGGGGGACCACAGAAATATTATAAATAAATAAAAGACTGAAAAAGGGGCTTAATTGCACTTTTATCGCCTTTTGTTTGCTTTATCCCTTTAACTTTAACTTTCAATTACATAATAGGCAGTAGTTTATTTTCTCTTAGTTACCAGATTCATAATACTTATTAAGTCAAATTAACAGCAAAAACCTAAGGGGTATTTTTGCTAATAATCCGGAATATGGATTATTTATTTTGTCCTTATTCAATTTTTTTTTGCATTTGTTAGTTTTACATCAAGATTTTATAGTTTCTGGACTCCTCTCGACGAGACGAATCTAACAAGTACAGAATTATAGTCAAAACTCAATTTTTTTAATAAAGCCAAAATACTTGGATTATTGGCCAATAATCCAAGTATTTCGGCTTTATTTAAAAAAATATTTAGTTTGATCATAATTTTGTACTTGTTAGATTCGTCTCGTCGAGAAGAATCCAAAAACCAAAAAATCTTGACGCAAAACTAACAAATGCAAAAAAAATGAATAAAAACAAAACAAATAATCCAATAGTCCGATTATGAATTATTACCCAAAATAGCCCTAAGTTCCAGACAATACCTCCAATGTGATATGAACGAAACTTCTATGATGCAAATTTGATTACAAGTGGACGATCTTTCATCTTTCTCGCACCATCACTGATGTCCTCGTTACTTAAAATAACTCACATTGGAATATCTAAACATTCATTTAAATTAATTTACAATGTCCTTATCAGCGCAAATTGCTCAAGATTATAGTGACGACACATTAGCAATACCCTACATTAGTTTATTAAATTAGTCTACGATATCCTTTTTTTTTTTTTGCTCCCTTCGATCAGGAGTCGATAATATCCTTATCAACACAACTTTTACTCATTTTTAATTCCTGAATTTAGTGAGCTGAAGTCTTATACACATTAATAAAAGAATGTTTTATTCCATAATTAAGGGGGAGTTTGGCTAAATTTGGTTTTTTGGTTTATTGGATTATTTGGTTTTGTCCTTATTCAAATTTTTTTTGCATTTGTTAGTTTTCGGTCGATTTTTTGAGGTTTCTTGGCTTGTCTCGACGAGAGGAATCTAGAAAGTATAAAATTATTAGCCAAACTTAAAGTTTTGTGAATAAAGACAAAAATAAACCAAATTGGATTATTGGTTTTTGGTTTTTTGGTTTATTTTTGTCTTTATTCACAAAACTTTAAGTTTGGCTAATAATTTTATACTTTCTAGATTCCTCTCGTCGAGACAAGCCAAGAAACCTCAAAAAATCGACCGAAAACTAACAAATGCAAAAAAAATTTGAATAAGGACAAAACCAAATAATCCAATAAACCAAAAAACCAAATTTAGCCAAAGCACCCCTAAGACAAATGTAATTGACTAGTCCTAATAAATCAGCACAAATTATCCCAATGTATTTGGGCAAATCCGATCATTGATTATCCCATTACGTTTATTTCTTCAAGTCCAAAAAAATGAACCGGATGAGTTTTCAGTGCTAAGCGGGTACCATGTGGTACTTGCCAGCACCCACACATCTGGTTGTTCATTTTGTTTTAAAATGGTCCGAATTTGAACAGAGATAGGAGAGAGAGAAAGAGAAGAGAGGAGGAGGAGAGAGAGAGAAAGAGTTTCAATCTGAACTGTTTAATTTACTTTTAAACGGTTTAAATGCACCATTTGAATAAGTTCGGTTAAGTGGTACCATGCGGTTCCAAAAACATTTCGTTTTGGTGGGACAGTGAAATTATATATACTCCAAAAGAATCTTTAGTAGGGCCCACCAAATAAGGGTCCAAACCAATAACCATTGGTTACAACTTACAACGAGATGAGTCATGACTTCTTCCTTCGGATAAGCTCGCCACCTGCCCTACGTGGGCCCCTTATCCCATTTTAGCGCAATACTTTTCCCTCCCCTCTCTCTATAAATACCCACCCCGATAATCTCCGGTTCAACGAAGAACTCACAAACACAAACCGTAGTGAAGTTAAAAACAAACTCAACTCCAAAGATGAGTTATCTAAACCGGGTTTGGATGGCAGCGACCGTAGCCGTCGTGAACGGCCACGCCGATCAGGGTTGCAAATTGAAGTCAGGCATCAGACACTTGCACCACAGCAAGCAACGCGTCTCCTCCTCCTCCTCCTCCTCCTCCTCCTCCTCAGCCACAGCCGGCGGTAGTCCGGCAGATCTCCGGCCGCTGTCATCCATGACCAGATCCGAATTAGACGGATTCATGGGCGGAGAGGAGAGAAAGAAACAAGCCGACGATTCACTCCGGCAAGTCATGTACTTGAGCTGCTGGGGCCCCAGCTGAGGTCCTGAGAATCAATCGGATTTACTTGATGTTGTACAGACGTACAGGTCTGTTGATGGAGAGAAGGATGAGTGGACTCGATGAGGGCGTTGGTGAGTGGACTCGAGTCGGGAAAGAACGATCTGATGTGGTTAGATGTGATTATCTGGAAGGGAAGATGAGTCCGCGGATGTAAATTACCTGTATAGTTGAAATGAAATGGAAATAACGAGTTTCAATGTCGTGACTCGTTCGGATTATGCACACTTAAATCTTACGAGTACTTATTTACTTCTGTTAATTTAAGTTCTGTTTGGAACTTAAGGGAAAATGATTACGAGAGAGACAGTGAGAAGAAAAATGAGAGAACAGTTGGAACTTCAGTAAAAGAGCAAAGAATAATTCAGTAAAAGGCGAAAGAATAATTCGGTTTGTGATTCACATAATTTTTACTAAATTTTATCCTTATTTCCAAATCTTTTCACAAGTTCTAAATTATAGGTAAATCTTTGATTGCTTTCCCCGTATGCTTCATTGATTTGAATAGTGATGGCTAAGCAATTTGGTTTAATGGAAGTATTTTTTGATCATTCAGATTGTTAGTTTACGCACACTCTGTTAATCTTGGGAATCCATTACTATTATGAAGAGATAGGCCTTAGACTAGCATTGTTTTTATCCATCTCAAAAAGGTATTATTTCAATTTGAATATAATTATTCGATCATTAGGTCCAGGAAATGCACTTATTGGGAAAACAATTGCTTTATGTTTGTGCATATGATTCAAAATGAATCCAATTAAGTGCTAAGATATCCGTGCTATACACAAAAAGAAAATTCCTATTGTAATTAAATCTTTTTATGTACCTGCTTGATTCAATACCCATGCAAATTTCAATCCGTGAACTTTGGCTTAAATTTTAAGATGAACTGATGAGTTTCTAAGGGAACCTAGGATCTCTCTTATAATAAAAAAATCTACTACTACCTACATACATCATAACGCCGATTAAATTCCAATCGTCAAGAGTTTAAGTACAAACATGACATTAATTCCAACATTTATGCTCTTTAAAATGCGTGTATTTTCAACTTAGAACAAATTAAATTTCCTAGTTGAAACTTATTCTTTTTTTCCAGCAGTGAAGCGTTAAATTAAAATCATGAAAGCACACAAGGAACAAACGAATTGAATCTAGTACATTCAAGAACTGCAATGGTTGAAAGTTAAGAACTATATTTAAACATAAAAATCAGGAAGATAACAAAAAGAAGACACAAAACACAAATAAAACTCAACAACTATAATCGTTAACAGTTAAGAATTACATTAAAAAAATTAGAGAGATTATTTAATTACCACTCACTTTGAAAACCTTGTTACCACCAAATTTTGAATCCCTTAATGTAATAGAGCAACAAAACAAATTCATAAGAGTTTGACAAAATAATATTATATTATCAGCAATACACAAATGACAATCAACAGCTGTGATAGTTAAAGATTAAGAATTACATTCAGAATTAGAGAGAATGATTACTTACCAATCACTTTGTCAACCGTATTATCACCAAAATTCTAATCCTTTTCTGCCATAGAGCAACAAAACAAATTCATAAGAAAATTCAGTGATTTTCTTTTGAAAACAACAGTCCCACAAATCATGGGATAAGGAAAATCATACATTCAGTTAATTAAAAGGATTAGCAAAAAAATCAAGAAAATCATAGGATAGGAAACTTATCATCTGAAATTACTGTAAAATAAGACTAATCGAGCAAGTCTTGAAGGTTTTCTTTTGAACAAATCATAAGGTTTTTTTTAACCAGTAGGAGATTAATTCAGGAGTCCTGACCAACTGAGTTAACCCTAGTTGGTTATCTAATAAATTTTTCGTTTGAGTGAGCTCTTGACCTCCTATGCAGGAGGCCTTGATAAGCCCCCAATATTGTACATATCCAGGCTTATCTAGTTCTTTTGTTCATACACGCACGCTTTATCTTGATTTTATATGATTGATGTGCGCGTAGTGTTATTTTTGGTAGTTTCAAGGTAAATAAATGCATAAGGCGCGTTTTGAAGCACTTTGGGAAGCATCCCAAGAATTCAAGGGCAAAGCGCCCCATGACACTTCACCATCGAGCCTTGAGAGCCAAGAAATGAAGACTCGGTTAAGGCCCAGGAAGTCGAAGAGCCACAAAGCCAAGCCGGAAGGTTAAAGCCGTGTCTCACGCTCTCAAAGACTCCTGGTGGAATCCGAGTGTGAATAAGCACTCACGAGACCAAGTGTTCCCCTTCCCGAAGCTCGCACGGTGTTCGGAAGTGTTTTGGAAGATGCCCGGTAGCACACAAGGCCAATGGATGACAAAGAAAGAAGAGGCAACCACAAATGCCTAAGTATTGATGCAGTTATTGATACCAGTATTGATAGGTATTAATACCTCTGACGGACAAAGCTAGACAGAACCTTGGGTATCGATACCCCCAACCTTGGTATCGATACCCAGGCATTTCGGGTAACATTTTAAATGTAGGTATTGATACCAGTATTGATAGGTATTAATGCCTAGCAACCCGAAAAAGTGTTTAATCCATTTGTTGGACTTTCCACTTATGGAAACTTACTACTTTTGTTGCTTTTATGATATTTTTGTGAGAAAGGAAGTGTATGTGTATATATCTCTCCCTCCCTCTTTCACTCTAGGATCTCCTACACTTTATCCTTAGCTCTATTTTTAGTCTTATTTTGCTCCCTTCTCTCTCCTCCATTGTTATTCAAGTTTTAGCTCTAATTTCCTTAGGAACTCAAGTAAGTACTAAGTTTCCGTTAATTTCTCGTTTATTAATAGTTCTTGTAATCTTCGGATCTCCATATAAATTTAGTTTATTTTCGTTTTTACCGGTTAAATCTTATCTCTCCTCTCCTAGCATTTTTCTTTGAAAACTCAAGTTTTTATGTGTTGTTTGTTAATTTCTTAAGGTTTAAAGTTGTAGGAAAGGTTGAGATCATCATATAAAATTAGCTTTTAAGAATGTATGTCATGTTCTTTATTTCCTTCAAACTTCTAGTCAAATCTCCTAGTATGTTGTGTGACTAGTTTAATTAGGCTTGGTTATTGGGTGATTAACACTCCATGACTCGAGTTAATATGTTCCTCTTGACAAAAAGGCATACACCGTTTGTTTATCTAAGAATTAGGATTGAATTTATGTATCTAAATTCAAGTTTGTTACTCCCTTGATCACACGTCGTCAAGGGCTTGACCACTTGGCACGTGTGATGCTTACGGCTATGGCAACTCAAAGGTTTGTCTAAATGGCATAAGAATCCTAATCTTTGTGAAACACATTTTCTAGTTGATGGTTTTCAATTCTAAATCTTCCGTTCGGGACCATCTAACGATGTCCCGAGCCGGTTATCGAGAGAGGAATGGATTAACGTTGGTTGTGGTTTGCTAAAATCCCCTAGAATTAGCCTTGCTTTTAATTAGTTTTTTAATCTTCCGCGTCATTCACGAAGTTAAGTGAATTTCACTCCCAAAATTCAAATGCTAAGTTTGCCGCTTTAAGGCTAAAACCAACATTTGCGAATCAACACTCATGCTCAGCGCATTCGGTCTTTGTGGATTCGACCCGGTCTTACCGTTTTGATATTACGCGACAACTAAACCCTACGCTTGAGGAAACAACAGTTGACATACAATCCAAGGTCGCAAGCAGGCCTGACCAACTTAGTTAACCCTAGTCAGTTATCTTTAGGTTTTACTTTGAAATTTTAATGTAGATGATTTTAATTATTTTTTAATCAACTAATTTAGAATTTCCTCAAGTCATGGGATCACTTTTATATTGACATTGCCTACGAAGTCTTGTAGAAGCCAACACTTTAATTTAAATAGCAGTAAATACTAAGAGCAAATCTAGATTTCCATTTACATTTTATGAAATCAAGTCTCAAATTAGTTTAGTCCTAATCTCCTATTATATATACGGTAAAATTTGAGCTAATCTGAATTTCCATTTACATTTTAGGTAAAATTTTGAATTACATAACCTATGTTTGGATTTATTTTAGGATTGCTAAAAAGATTACGTCACAAATGTCAACTTAAAACTCTAACGACAAACCAATAAATTTGTGCCACTTGTTGCAACCATAGCCCTCCTAGTGAAAATCAATTTTGCAATACTATAATAATAGATTTCATAAAGATGCGTTAGCAGCGATCAAATATTTTCAACTGCATTCGAGACTACAGAAGGATTAGTCTTTCTAAACTAATCCGTTCATTATAATACATGACACTGAGCTATATAGTACAGTAAAAGACTCAAAATAGCGCAACCATTGTCAAGTTTTACGGCGGTGTTAAAATCTTAGCATGATGATTTTGCGGATGTAAAAGAAGTACTAAAGGAGGATTAGATCAAATTTAGTCATTATGGCCCACATTTTATTTATGGCATTACGAATCAAGCGTTTGACAGGATCTTCTGTATCTTTAGGATCAAGATTTATGTTGTTGGTCAAATCAAGAAGAATTTCCTAAATTTATTTTACTTTGATGTGAAGTAAATATAATGACTTATAAGAAATCTGATCCTCTCTCTGCTAAAAGAAAAGTGTCTAGGGTTCTATCAATTTAAGTCACTAAACTACTAAAAAGTGAGACAATGGAGAGAAACCCTTACTCCACCAAGAGTTTTATACTCTAGGTAAATGTCATCATGGCCGTTTGACCACTGAGATGGGTATCGGATCACTAAAGTTCTACATTAATGGATCCGGGTACGCCCCTCTTAATTGGAGTATTTAATTTTTGCTTAATGTTTATATTGTGATTATCATGATAGTTATGGATCCTGGCATAAACACAGGTTGTTAATTGTTTAACACCATAAAGAAAAGGGGAAATTGCTTAAAAATGGAAGTAGGAGCAAATAATTGACAATACATGGAACAGTTTTTGGAAATTGCTCCTAACATGAAAAGGAAAATTTTAATTGCACATACATGGCACCAATTTTTGTGTAGACCGAAATACCCTTGTCTAAAAAAACTTCCTTAAACCAACCCCCTCATTCTCCATCCTCCTACGCCAGTGTTGCACCGTTCCTACATCAGTGTTGCATCATTCATGGAGTGTGGTTGCACTCTTCAAAAAATTAATTGCACCCTAGTTGGTCCAAATGGGGTTGCAATATGTTGTCAGGTCACACTTTCTGAAAATATATTCTTCTTTATCTTGCACTAATCCTAGTCGATGTTGTATCATTCATGGAATGTGGTTGCACTCTTCAAAAAATTAATTGCCCCCCAGTTGGTCCAAACGGGGTTGCAGTCTGTTGTCAGGTCACACTTTCTGAACATATATTCTTTTTTTTTCTTGCACCGTTCCTACGTCTGTGTTGCACCATTCATGGAATATGGTTGCACGCTTCAAAAAATTAATTGCACCCCAGTTTGTCCAAATGGGGTTGCAGTGTGTTGTTAGGTCACACTTTCTGGAAGTATATTTTTCTCCTTGCACCGTTCCTACGTCTATGTTGCACTATTCGTGGAATGTGATTGCACTCTTCAAAAAATTAATTGCACTAGAGTTGGTCCCTGAGAATGAAAAGAAAATGCATCTTCTTTGAGACATTTAACCAAACACCTTGTGTGTGTGATAAATCTCTTCATAAAACCTATGAAGTTGGCCTCAAAAGTTAGAGAAAAAAAGTTAAATTTCGAAGAGAAAAAAGAACAAGAATCTCTTAATCAGCAATAAACCTCATCATCTACAACTAAATTAGAATATAATTGAACCTCTATGCGGAGGATTGATCCCGTAAAATCAGCACAAAATCTCTTTGGACTTAAAAATCTGAGAAAATGAAAAACATTTCCAAAAGAAAAGGAACTGCAGTTGAATTTGAACCTGGTCTGCTCTTTCCATTCAGGTATTGTCTCGAATTCAATAGACCTGGTCTTATCCAATTCTTGATGAAGCAATGGCTCCGTTGAAATATCAGATCCAAGTATAGGAGATGCTTGGTTTGTTAGGTTGTTAATGACGATACGCAAGAGAGAGAGAGAGAGAGAGAGAGAGAGAGAGAGAAATCGAGAGGGAGGGAGGGAGGGAGGGGGTGGGGAGAAGATAGAAATGGTTAGGGTTAATTTGAAATAGAAGTTTAGGTGAAGGGTAATTATGTCCATCATTCCATGTCTTTGCAAATATTTTTCTCCTTCTCATTCATCTCTAATTCCTGAAAAGTGTGTTATTGAATGACAATTATTTGCTCCTACTTCCATTTTTAAGCAATTTCCCCTAAAAAAAACTTACATAGAAATGGTATTCGAAAGGTAAGACGGGTTCATCAATGTACGTTACATGTACATTTGAAATGGAAACTTATTTCATTTGCTTTTGTTAATTTTAGATCCTTCATTGTTTTCAGCATACACATTCAGTGATCTCAAGAGGAATCAGGTAATTTTGTAGGCTAAAGTATGAAAGAAAGGAAATCAATATTAGACAAGCATACGAAGTGTAATACTTTTCCATCTTTTAATAGACATTCGTTATTTATTTTTATTTTTTTGCCAGAGGATATGCATTAGCGGGAAGGGGGATTAGCAGTGTTAGAGAGTTAGTCAAACCACGCCTCTTGTGGGGCTCGAACTCACACCTCCACTGAGGAGGCAGGTGAAGTTTCCGGGCTTCTAGCTATGGAACTTCAATAGACATTCGTTCATTGTCGTAGTTCAATTATATTTGCCTCAAAAGTTCCCGGAAATCCACTAACCAAATTGTTACTTTTTTCTTGGGTCTTGCTAACGTGTGTTTAATGGGCAAATAATAAGTACATAAACAAACAAAAGCAATACATATCACTACATGTTTTACACTTTTCAACACACTTTCACAAATCTTTATACACTTTTCACACATTTTAATACACTTAAAGTGTGTCTATTCGGCACACATTAGCTTTTTTCTTGAGGAGGAATACTATAAGAGCATCCTTATGTAACTCTCTACTTTAACTTTTGAGTTACAGTAGAGATTCAAACCCCTAAAATAAGCCAAAATCAGGCTCATCAAATGGTTGATTGAATTGGTTAAGCTTTTAACTTTGTTACAGTACCGCACCAAATTTCGTGCAACATTGTTCACTCACCAGTGTACTATTCGAACACTGTTTATGCACTATTCACACATTGTTCATTTTTTTAATACTCCCTCCATCCCAATTTTATAGTCCCAATTGACACTTTTTGTTGTCCCAAAAAAATTGTCCCACTTCAAAACTAAATGAGTATTTGTTAAGAAATTTCCTTTTATACCCTTGTATTTTGAAATTAAAAATAATAAAAAAGTAAGAAAGTGTAATGATTGAAGGGTAAAATAGGAAAACATGTTTTCAAAAGTGCAATGATTATGTCCCCTTATTAAGTTGGAATCCCCAAAAGGGACCATAAAATTGGGACAAAGGGAGTATTACTTTTGGAGAGCAAGAGTAAAAAAAAGAATAATTTAATGAAATAAAGTTAGAATAGAAAGTATCATTCTATGAACTTTTGTAAAAATGACTTTCTAAATTGTAAAAGGTATTTTGAAGTAAATTTTGATGCTCCTAATAAATACTCCCTCCGTCCCAATTTTATGGTCTCTTTTGGAAATTCTAACTTAATAATGGAACATAATCATTGTACTTTCGAAAACATGTTTTTTCTTGTTTTACCCTTCAATCATTACAACTTCTTACTTTTTTTATTACTTTTAACTTCAAAATATGAGGGTAAAAGAGGTAATTCCTTAACAATTACCCATTTAGTTTTGAAGTGGGACAATATTTTTGGGACGCCAAAAAGTGTCAATTGGAACGATAAAATTGGGACGGAGAGAGTATCCTCTATCGTATTGCATTAATTAATACTGTAATAAACCAATCATCATTGTTGTTGCTTTGATTCTAACACAGTCATCATTATTAAGCTGACTCTTTTTTTCCAACTAAGCTATACACAATTCTTAAGTACAAGCACATCGTTTACGAGAAGCCCTGGCGGGTCCGGAATTTTAATTTTCGGCCAAAACGACTTCATTTTGCTAATTTTTTGGGAGTGCCTCCAAAGCTCAAGGGTTTTGTTTGGGGAGTTAATTTTTCAAAGTATCTAAATCTGAAGTGTAAAAACTCTATATCTAACTCAAAATAAATTGACAATGAGCGGAGATGACTCTAATGTTATTAAGTAATCACTTATTCCTTCCCCAAGCAATGCTAGATAATATTTCCTAATATTCCCCCTTATGTGTAGCCGCATTTGAGATCTGTCACGTCTGACCACTTTTTTGGTCCTATCATAATGCAATTTTTTGCTGGTCTGTCACTGTGGGGTGTGGATTGTGATTTTTTCTTTTGTTCTCCTTATTTTTGAATGTGGGGTAGAATGAGTCCCACTCTGTTATTATGTGTAAACTCTATATCAAATTCAAAACTAATTTGCAATGAGTGAATAGGACCCTAATGTTATTAAGTAATCACTTATTCTTTCCCTACGCAATGTGGAACAATATTTCTTAACACAAAGTGCTTAAATTCAAATATCTAAACCAACTTTAAAATACGCTAAAAATCTAATATACTCTTAGACGGTTCAAATGCAGCATTTAGATACCATATAGGCTTAGTCACGTGTGGTAAAATGCAGTACCCAAAAAAATTTCGTTTAGTGGGACAGTGAAATTACTACTCCAAAAGAATCTTTAGTAGGGCCCACCACATAAGGATCCCAAACCAATTAGGCAATTACCATTGGTCACAACGAGATGAGTCATGATTTCTTCCTTCGGATAAGCTCGCCACCTGCCCTACGTGGGCCCCTTTTCCCATTATATTTTGCGCAATACTAGAGGTGTCAAGCGTCGCGATGTAGCCGTACTTCTGGAGTCAACTTCTTGCGGTAACCGCTGCGTGCCGTGAAGTGCACATTTCACTTCATCGCTTATGGTGTCATTGTGCCAACCGTGCCGCGTGTACATGCCGATGCCGTGCAAATTACTTCATAAGTGGTCATGCGTGCGTTGCTTTTTTTTGAAATCGGTAATGGGTCGCGGCCGGAGTCGCCGATTAGGCACCGTGGTCGCGTCTTGATGCCGTGCGATTGACTTACTCGTGGTTGTGCCGCGTCGTTTTTTTTTCATCGCGCGGTCGCGTGTAAGGTGTCAAACAAGCGTGCCGTGCGGCATTTGCCCATTTGGTGCCAACCGTGCCGTGCCGTGCCGGCCCGTTTACTAAACCGTGTTGTGCCGTGCCATGCCTTTTCTTAAACGTGTCGTGCGCCGCGGCCTACTGTTTTACATAATCGTCTTGCGCCGCCGCCATTTTGTAATCGTCGTGCGTCTTGAAAAAGCGTCTTGACATCTCACATCTCCAATTTTCGTCAAATTTTTTTCCCGAATTCCGTTTAATCTAGCCGAGTTGTCGGAGTTTTTTTTTTAATCCAAAAGATGATGTTTTATAGTAGTACCACCAATTCTCGTATCTAAATGCAATCCTTTCCAGGTAAATTTACTAGAAGCACAAAATTATTCTCCTAGGAAAGTAGTGATTCACCAATCTCCTAAATAATGTCAATATCTTAAAGCAAAAAATGATTCACTACACTTTAGTATTCAACTTGCAGCTATACTAAAACTCTACATAGTGGGTATCCCCTCGTCCACTCATATGCTTTTTCACTTAGAAATAGTGTTTACAAATTTGAAACTACTGGTATTTCTAACCATTATTGCGGCTTTCTTGGCCCAAACTTCCCATGAAACTACTGGTTAGTTATATAGTTGGTTAAGGCCCCCATTTTGGTTGAGATATTCCATCGAACACTTGGATTGCTTGTGAAAGACATAAGCAAAGCAAAAGGAAGTATAACGGAAGGACTCCAGCGTAAAAAAGAATTCGTAAAAGAGAACGGTTTAAAAGCCCTTGGCAATCGTTAAACCAGATTCCATCGATACCAATATGGGTGGGTTTCAGATTGTGGGATTACTTGTCATGTAGAGTTCTTTCCCTTCACTATTAGCTTAATAAAGAAAGATCAAAACCCATGAAGCCCTTATGTGGTCGGTTATACTATTTCAAAAATTGAATCAGCCAACAAAACTCACCTTTATGCTGCTCAAAAAAAAAAATCACCTTTATAGATTGCACGGCACAAACATAGTCCATCAATGGCTCTTCAATATTCATCAACAGGTAGTGGACCTGAAGGATAGCAAAAGGCAGCTATATCATCACAAAGACGATTCCATTTTACAAAAATCAACTTATTGATTGGCAAAATGAATGAGCCAACAATGAGGCTTACCTCCTTTTGCAAAAGATCAAATTAATCCAAAATTGGAGTAAATGGTTTTTATTAAACCATCAACGGATTGAAAAGATCAAACGTTCAAACTGAAGAGGAAATTACCTGGACCAAATATGGTGTGGGGCTACCCACGGAAATGGGGTGAGTCGCGCAATCGATGCCGCCAATGAAACACCGCATAACGGCGCATTTACAAAGACTTCAAACCGCGGTCGTAGTAATCGCTTGTTAATGACTTAATGGCGCAATAAAGTCCCAAATCGGGGAAAATATCCGACAACCCATGATCCGTGACAAAGAAGCCTGTCTTGAACCCGAATCCGAGTTCGATACACGCCTTTAAGGCTTTAACTCATCGAGGTCCTCGTCGGTGATGCTCTTTTCTCGATTTTTTTCTGATTTTGCACCAAGCTCAGAGATAGAATGGAGAGAGAGAGAGAGAGAGACTGACTTTGAGATAGAGGGAGGCGGGATAGGAAATTAGGTTTCAAATTTTGGGGGAGAGGTAGAGAAAAAGATTTAGGGATTATAGATTTTCGGGAATTTGGGGGGAATTTTTTTTGGGGGCGGGGGAAATAAGGGGAGGGAAACTTGTTGCTAAAAAAAATTGAGCTAGAATTTTTTTTACCCCACCAAGTGGAAAATTGCCGTAAAATTGTACTACGCTGCTGTCGCCGTCGAGTATTTTTCTTCTTTCTCGAACCGTCTACATTTTGTGTGGGAGTAATTAAATCCTCCATGCAAAAAATCAAGTAAATTAATTATCATTAGGTACCTGATTGAATGAGACCAAATATTAGTTTACTATAAATCAACGTCCCGATGAAAAGGCTTTGAATACCCAATAGACGTCAAATTTGGCGAGAGTGATTAAAATGACAATACAAATAATGTGAACGGTTTGGATCGTCATAATTGTGTTAAGATTGTGTGGCTAGTGTACATTATCTTATAGCATAATAGCTTAGTTCATAACCAAGTTAGTTCGATGTATATTATTAAAAGGTACATGCAAACTCGATTTCTCGAATGTTCGATCTAAACCGTTACGATTCCATATCTTACCAATTTTATCACTTCCCCCGAAAACGGTAGCGATCAAATGTCGGCAACCACTTGATTGGATCATATTCGGTGCATTTAAGAGAAATAATGTCCTATAATGCATGACTCGACGGCCATAAAAGTAGTTTTTTTCGAATTGGAATCGTCTAGATTGTAAGTGGGAGTGATTATATCCTCCATGCAAAAAATGAAGTTATTTAATTATCATTACGTACTTGATCGAAAGAGACAAATTGTCGATTGATAATAAATCAACGTCCCCGATGAAAGGGCTTTTAATACCCGATGAACTTCAAATTTGGTGAGGGTGATTAAAATAGCAAGACAAACAAAGTAAACGGTATTGATCGTCATAATCGTGTTGCTCTACATGATCTTATAGCATAATAGCTTAGTTCATAACCAAGTTAGTTCGATGTATATTATTAAAAGGTACATGCAAACTCGATTTCTCGAATGTTCGATCTAAACCGTTACGATTCCATATCTTACCAATTTTATCACTTCTCCCGAAAACGGTAGCGATCAAATGTCGGCAACCACTTGATCGGATCATATTCGGTGCATTTAAGAGAAATAATGTCCTATAATGCATGACTCGGACGTCCATTAGGGTAGTTTTTTTCCTAATCGAACCGTCTAGATTTTAAGTGAGAGTGATTATATCCTCCATGCAAAAGATGAAGTGATTTAATTATAGTTACGTACTTGATCGAAAGGGGCAAATTGTCGATTGATAATGAATTAGCATATCAATGAAAGGGCTTTCAATACCCGATAGACTTCAATTTTAGCGAGAGTGATTATAATAGTAAGACAAACATAGTGAACGGTGTAGATCGTCATAATTGTGTTGCGATCATGTGGCTAGCGCATAATGCAATCAAAATTTTATATATATTACATTATTAAAGTAATTCAATTTTCACCTATCAATTCAAAAATCAAATTATTCGTTTTTATTATTAAAAGAATTCATTTTCTTTCTCATTTTTTAAATAAAATAAAATATATTTTAAAAATATATATTTTTGACTTATTACGCAATTACAAAAGTCCAATTTTCACATATCAATTTAATATAAGAATATAATTCCTATAATTTGCATTTCTATCATTTTTTATAAAAATAATGTGTATTTTTTTCTTTTTTTGTTCATATCTCTCTCTCTCTCTCTCTCTCTCTCTCTCTCTCTCTCTCTCTCCTATATATATATATATATATATATATATATATATATATATATATATATATATATTCAAAATCTTTATTGGATAAAAGGCAATATATCAATTATCAAACACGTAAAAAAATATTTTACAAGCTTATTTTATTTTTTTTGTCCAAACTCTCTCTCTCTCTACAAAGAATTTTTTTTTTTTTTAATTTTTTTTTTCATGACTTAGCGACTTACTTACAAGTTGCAAAATACTATTTTTTTTTAAATTTTTTCTCGAACAAGAAAATGTTAATTTTTTTTTTCAAAATATTTATTAGACAAAAGGCAATGTATCAATTATCAAACATGTCAAAAAATATTTTAAAAGCTTATTTTATTTTTTTGTCCAAACTATCTCTCTCTCTCTCTCAAAATTAAAATAAAAAATAAAATAAAATAAATCAATAAAATATTTGTAACTTCTTTTTCCCTCTTGTTTATTTTTTTTGTTCATGACTTAATTTTTGTGACTTAAATCAATAAAATTTTCAACTTTCGTGCTTGTGTCGCGGGTACGCCATGTTCGTCCTACTTCCGCTATGCCATGCCGCGCCAACTTTCGTGCTCGCGTGCGCCGTGCCGTGCCAACTTCCGTGCCGTCGCGCCGCGCGGCGTGCGTCGTCGCCAACTTCCGCGCTCACGCCATGCCGCGCCATGTCCGGCCCTACTTAGCCGCGGTCGTTGCCAACTTCCGCGGCTCGCGTTCGCAGCGCGTCCGCGGCCTGCCCTCGTGCCACGCTGACTTTTATCGCGTCCCGTAGAAGACCGCGTCGCGCCGCGTCGCGCCCCGCCATTTCCCGCCGCGTCTTGCGTCCGTACGCGTGCCAACTTATACCGTCTTTGTTCCATGCCGCCGATTTTACCGTGCCCGGGCGTGCCGTACGCCTCCCGACGGGTCAGGTTCGCGGCCGCGCCCTAACCGCTTGACACCTCTACGCAATACTTTCCCCTCCTCTCTCTATAAATATCCACCCCGATAATCTCCGGTTCAATGAAGAACTCAAACACAAACAGTAGTGAAGTAAAAACATAGGAGTAACTCCAAATAGGGTCGGTCTCGGATTAAGTCCCGCAAGCTCCTGAACTTAAGCAACTCTTGTGGAGGGGGTAACCAAAAAAAAAAAAATAGTGAAGAAATATATATTATATATAAATTACTCCGGTTTTTACCACTTGGCAAAAGCTGGCACTGTTGGTTTGCGAATGCTCTCCCTTAGGCCATCCGTAGTAGTGGAGTTAAATTTGTGTAGTTATATGACACAAAAGGGTAAAAAGTGGGACCCATTTATGTGTTGTTATGACAAAATATGTTATTAAGTTAAGAAGTATTGTAGTGGTGTTGTTAAAATGTTGTTATAGTGTTCAAAAGTACACAAATATATGTGTAGTACGCCCCCCCCCTTTTTCCTCCCTTTCTCTCTCCTACTTTCTGTTGACCCCTTTTTCCTCCCTCTCTCTCTCTCCTCCTTTCCCACCCTTCTACTGCTGTTGCACCCCAATTGCATTCCCTCTCTCTTCCTTTTCAGAGGATGGTCCCACTTGTTTGTAGTTACAGCCGGAGTCACAGTTATTTCCTGGCATAACATTTTCTAACAACTGACAGAGTTAACTTTCTTATTGGGCCCACTTAACTACACCAATGCGCGCACAAAAAATGAATAAGTCAATTAACTGTTCTAAAATTTGACTAATTCGTGGGTTTAATACCATCACTACAGATGGCCTTACCTAGTGGACAGTGATCAAGTCTCAGTGGTAAATTTTTTGACATTTGTTTTTTGTCCATATAAAATTGTTTGACATTTGATTTTTGACCTGGTTTTTCTGTTGGATTTATATTGTAAGTATCTTTTACACAATTAGTACAAAAATGTTATTAGTCTTTCGTGGTTGTAGAATCCAAGTTTCAAATCTTTTGAACATCATTTAAATGTATGGATAAATTTCACCTATCTCCCTTGAGGTTTCTGACAATTACAAAGACCTCCCCTAATATTTCTGAAATTTTACTGACCTTGCCAACTTTTGAAAATAAATGCCACATACCTCTATTCCGTTAACTTCCATTAAAAAAGACAACGGAAAACGCTGATGTTAGCGCCATCTCACTCTCCTCATTTTATTTTAAATCTTAAAATGTTTATAACTTTTGTTTTATATATTCACTTTTAATGATCAAAAAGATCTATAAAATGAACTCCATATTCCATGTGAAATTATGAAAAAATAAAATCTTATTTTGTTCAATGTGAATTATCATGCTACGTAATTTAAAATTTTCAATGTTTAACTCAAAACTTTAAATCTCAAAATTCTTACAACTTTTTTTGTAATGTTCTGAGCTTCACTCCTATTGAGAGGAGGTCAACCCTTGTAAGTTATTAACATCTAACATCTAACTCTATTAATGAATATCGAATGACAAACAAAAAAAAAGACAATATAATAAAAATTTGCATTGAAAATTTCAAATTTTATTGGGACAAAGTCACTATTAAATAGAAAAATGGACTTACAAATTTACCATGTTCATTTAATTAAGAATATATTTGGAAAAAACAAAATTATTAAACAAAAAGATTTTATGATGTTTCATACTCCCTCTGATCCAAATTGTTTGCCCCCCTTTCAGGAGTGCATGCATTTTACACTGAAAAAATAACGTGTCTATGAAAACTTTTTTTGAAAAAGAATTACACCAATTTTTTCTTCTCAATAAGAAATTGGTATAAAGTTTGTTGAAAAAAAATTAATGCTTGTACATTATTTTTTGCGTGTAAAATGCAAGCATTCCCAAAATGGGCAAACAATTTGGAACGGAGGTATTACAATTTTTGCGTAAAATTTTGACTTACACATTGAAAATAATTTAAATTATGTAACATTCTAATTAAAATTCATATTGAAAAAATAAGATTTTATGTAAAGACCCGTGTTTTTTAAATAATTTTCCGAAAATAATGTTGGGTAAATGTGAGAAAATGAAAATAGAGTGATGTGGGGTCAATGTGATGGGAGTATATGCATTGGGGTGTCTTTAGAACACATTAGAAACACAAGGGGTGTTAGTGCAATCGGTGGTGTGTATAGATATGTCTGTGTGGCTGATTTTTTGGGTAAAAGAAAAAAAAAATTATCTTTCTCTCCCTAAAACCACCAAGCTTTCTCTCCTTCTTCTTCTCCTCTAAAGTTCTTTACAAACCCCACCCCAAATTCACCCTCCCCACTTAAATCATTCACCATCCAACCATAGATTCGTCATCTACGCGTATTTTGGAGTCCAAGACTCCATGGTTTTGCTTGGAGCTAGCATATTTCAGTTGGGGCTGGAAGCAAGAGCTAGGGTTCTTACTCATCCTTCGTTACAAGCTTCTAAACCTCGAGGTAGGGGGATTTCCACCATTACTAAGTGTTTTGAAGTGTGTGGTGTGTAGATGATACCCATTATTTGATGAATCCTCCATGATTTCTTGAAAACCCATTGAAAATCCATATATTTCCTAGTTTTAAGTTTATTATTGTTTGATGTATGTTGTGGTTGATGTTCTATATAATTTAGTTGAAGCAATGCTCTCATGAAATCTTTGAAGTTGATATTTGGCTTTAGTTGGGTTGGTTTTGGAAGCCATGGAAATCCCCTTGTTGCTGTAAAAAATCTGCTCGTGAGGTCTCTGGATCGATCCACTTTTGGGTTGGATCGATCCAAAACCTTCTGATGGAGTTACGGATCATAGTGGATCGATCCACTCATCACCTGGATCGATCCACAACCTTCCGTTTTGCTCCAGATGAAAGTGGATCAATCCACTCTTGTTCTGGATTGATCCACTCCCCCCTTCACTTCACCAAAATTTGTTTTCGTCGATTTCGGTCGCTTCTTCGTGTTATTACTTGGCATAATCATCTCTCATACCTCACAACTCGTTGAATAACTCGTCTCTAGCCTATCCTAGTATAATTGGTGGCTCGGTTTGATTTTTGTACGACACCTACATGGTCACACACTAGATATATGCGAATTGAAAATTTTTGACGAAATGCGTGAACTTGGGTGACGATCCAAGGTATGAGTGATATGATGACACTTGTGCGAAACCAATGAACGTCAATTGAAATAAGAACTTGAAACTCTTGATATGGGGCCGAAAGGTAGTCCGAAATGATACTCAAGCCGTTCTATGGGTGTGTTGTGAGAAATTATGCCTTGGCCAAGGGGAAGATTATACGGGATTGAAAGATAGCCCGGAATGATACTTGGGCCGTCCTATGGACGCGTCACGAAGAATTTCTAAAGATCTAATTTAAATAAAATGGTTGACGCGACACAACAGACGAATTAGACACTTATGAGAGAGGACGCATAATGGATATACTTTGGGTACACTCGGGTGACAACAAAGGATTTATAAACTTACATGTGCCTCGTTGGACTCTTGTAAAATCTTGGTTATCTTGTTTAGCTTTCTTCCCCATGTCTCATCTCGCATCTACGTTTCATTGTATTTAGTTTTGGTAGACATTTCTCTACTGGGCTAGTGAGCTCAACCTATCATTTTTCAGGTACCCAGCACGGAGCATGATTTGGGTGTGCACGAAGTGATTGCATGCAGCTTTTGAAAGCTTAAAAAGGAGTTACCCCATCATCTTGGATTTAAAATTTTGAAGAGATGATTCTATAACTTATTCGTATTAAATCTTTTGACTTTGATTTGTAATAACTTTAAGACTTGTGTATTTTGGCTTGGAGAATGGGTAGCCATAGATTATTGTACCCCTTTTATGCTGACTCTGATTATTTGACAACTTGAAATTTGACGGGGCCTGTGAACTTGTTGACCGTCCATGTGGAATTTCTTATTGTTATATTCATTGAATTTCGAGGGTGTGACATTTTATTTTTTCATAATTTCACATTGAATATGGAGCTGATTTTATAGATCTTTTCGATTAGATTTTAAATATATAAATTTCATAAAAAGTGAATATATAAAACAAAAGTTATAAACATTTTAAGATTTAAAATAAAATGAGGAAAGTAAGGTAGCACTGACATCAGTGTTTTCCGTTGGCTTTTCTAACTGAAGTTAACGGAGGGGAGGTATGTGACATTTACTTTCAAAAGTAGGGGAGGTTAGTGAAATTTCAAAAACATTAGGGAAGGTCTGTGTAATTGTTAGAAACCTCAGGGGAGGTAGGTGAAATTTTCCCTAAATGTATTTATAATTTCTTTTTATTCTCTCTTAGTTTTTTTTTATTCTACTCCAAACTTTTCAAATTGAATTTACTTACATGTAAAGAAATAAAATATATAATGTTTATTATTAAGATAGTATTCTTACAAGAGGTTTTTATAATAACTTTTCTTGCAAGAGTAAAGTTGATAAAATGATTATTTAGAGAAAACACTAGAGTGGTACTTTGCTGTTAGTCTGTTTACTTATACTAGCCACCTATTTGGATCTGGTTTCCAAAACTAAGGGTGCATTTTTTAAATTCACTTTAAGCCTTCAAAATATTAGTTTTGGCCCCCATATTTGGTCAATTTTCCTTCAAGAGAGACAAATGTAATTTTCTTGATTCCTCAGACTCTTGGGTCCCGACTTTTGTTTTTTGGTCCAAGAATGTGAAATCATCCATTGTCCCGACATACTTTAAAAGAACTAATTATTCAAAGAAGGGAAAGCGTATCTTTCTCAGATATAGTAAAAATCAAGAAGAATTTGCTTAATCATAAGGCACTATAACTAGGATTACATTTTAATTTTTATATTTTTGATGTAATTCAAGCTAAAAGCACAATATAACATTTTTTTAATGAGTTGTATGTCTTTTTTTTATTTTTATGACTTAGCTACTAAGTAGGCAACCAAGCTTATAGTCGGGCTTGGGCAACCCAAACATCGTGGCCGGCCCTGACTCAAAAGATGAGTAATCTAAACCGGGTTTGGATGGTAGCGACCGTCGTTGTCGTGAACAACCACGCCGACCAGGGTTGCAAATTGAAGTTAGGCATTAAACCCTTACACCACAGCAAGCAACGCATCTCGTCCTCCTCATTCGCAGCCTGCGGTAGTCTGGCAGACCTCCAACCGCTATCATCCATGACTAGATCCGAATTAGACCGATTCATGGGCAGTGAGGAGAGAAGGAAACAAGCCGATAATTCGCTCCGACAGGTCAAGTACTTGAGCTGTTGGGGCCCCAGCTGAGGTCCTAAGAATCAATCGGATTTTCTTGATGTTGTACAGACGTATAGGTTTGTGGATGAAGATAAGGATGAGTGGACTCGGTGAGGGCGTTGGTGAGTTAACTTGAGTTGGAAAAGAACAATCTAATGTAAAGTACCTGTGGGCCCCAATTGGATGCGGGATACTTTTTGGTGGGAATAAATAGTAATGTGGGATACAATAGTAAGGAGTATTAATTAGTAAAGGTGGACCAACATTGATGTGATGTTTATGGAGACGGGATTAAATAGTAAGTGATTTGGATGTATTTGTGATAAAAGGGGATAAAGTTGAGTGGATGATGTAAAAAGCGGGCAAATGATGTATTTGCCCTTGTGCATGGGTAATATTAAATATTATGATAAAATAAACAGATAAATACAAACTAATTAAATTAATTATAATTTTCAATAAATATGATATAATAATTAATTTTATTAATTATATCTAAAATTAAGATTTTTAATTATTATTTTAATAATATTGCATACCATCTAATTTTTTTGCTTGTTCTTTCTTCTAACTATGCCTTTTTTACTTATAATAACTAATTAGTAATTTTTATGTTATTCCCCAACAATGTCAAATTCTAAAGTATAAAAAAATTAATTTTTTTTTGCATCAAATTAAAGATTTCAATTAGTAGTTCAATTTGGTGCAAAAAAAAATTAATGTGAAAGTACTTTATTTTTTGACCCAAAGGATATTGCAATGCAAGTCAACAATGTCAAATTCTTAAAGTATAAAATTTTTCAAACTTTTGGTATCAAATTAAAGATCTTGATTGGTAGTTTAATTTGGTGTAAAAAAATAAATAAAATAACCGCAAAAGTATTTCATTTTTTTATCCAAAGAAAATTGCAAGGGCTTGTAAACATTCATAATGGGTTTTGGTTTTTCATTTTAAACCGTGAACGAATTTTAGGGGTAAGCCAAGAGAGATAAGGGAGGGTAGTGGAGTAATTTTACTTGTGGTATTGGGGGTACTAAACAATAACACCCCTCCCCCCTGTTATTAATTAGTACCCCTCCATGGGGTATTGAGGGGTATTTGCCAAACCCTTAAATAATGTGTGGGACTAGGATAAGGGGAGGGGGTATAACTTATACCCCCATCTAAACCCATAGCCAATTGGGCCCGTATAGTTGAAATGGAAATAATGAGTTTCAATGTCATGACTTGGATTATGCACGCTAAATCTTATTTACTTATGTTAAGCTCTATTTGGAACTTAAGGCTGAGACGTTAGGAAAGGAAAGAGAAAAGAAAAGAAAAGAAAAGAATTAAGAAAGAAATTAGAGGGAAAATTGAAGAGAAAATGGAAGGAAAGTTAAATAGAATTTTGAATATTTTCCTTTCTTTGTTTTAAGATCCCAACAAAGGGAAGAACCTTTCCACATCGTTCCCTATGTTCCAAACAGAACCCAAGGGAAAATGATTATGAGGGAAATGAGAGAGAGAGAGAGAGAGAGAGAGAGAGAGAGAGAGAGAGAGAGAGAGAGAGAGAGAGAGAGAGAGAGAGAGAGATGAAAAATGAGAGAGAAGTTGAACTTGTATTTAAAAATTTTCACTCTTATTATTTAGAACCAAATAGGGGAAAGAAGATTTTTTAAAAAAATTCCTTATTTTTCGCGTCTTTTCACAAGTTTCAAATTAAATCTCTCTCCTCATATCCTTCATTGATTCACGGAGTAATACCTTGGAGTATGATCGGAATTGTGATGGTTAAGCAATTTGATTTAATGGAAATATATTTTGATAATTTAAGTTTTCTGTCTACGCACACTCAATTAATCTTGAGGTACTCCATTACAATTCAAGAGATGGCCTTAGACTAGGATTGTTTTGATCCATCTCAAAATGGCATTGTTATTTTTGTTTCAATATGGTTATTGGATCATTAGGTCCAGGAAATGCACTTATTGGGAAACAATTGCTTTAATTCTCATTTCATGATCAATCCTCAACTTTTCTTTCCCATCATCAATACACAATGCTAAAGCGAATAATGCTAGCAGACATAACTGCTCCCTAAAACGACGCCAGTTAGCAGCGATCAAATATGTCAACTACATTCGAGACTACTGAAAGATTAGTCTCCCAAAGTATTGTTGACTGGTGGCTCAACCCTCAATCAACATATTTATTGGCCACCATAGTAGTTGCTAGGTGTAATGGCAGTAGATGGGTTTTTGCCTATTTAATCTGTTCTTAACTTCCATTGTATACGTACTAGAAATCAGAAAGACAGAGTGATACACGAGAGTATAGTGAGGCTGTAATTGTTGAGTGTGAGTGATTGTAATCCTCCTCCAATTTAGTGAATCGCTGCCCCCGTGGACGTACCCGAATTTGGGGAACCACGTAAATACTCTGTGTTCTTGTGTGTGGTTTGTGTTTGTTTGATTGCGGCACCGTATAGCACTACAATTGGTATCAGAGCAGTGTAGTGGGTGCCCGAAATTGCAAACCCAGTTTTCTCTCTTTTTGAGGTTACGTTCAATTTTGCAAGATCTGGGGAACGAAGCTCGAAAAATTTTTTGAGCTCTGGATTGTGAAAGCCAGCGAAGAGACGGCCAAAGCCGCTGGAATCACCTGTCGGAGGCCCGTAGCTCCCACACGCCACCGAAGTCCATGGCAAAGCGCGTTAGATCACTTGGCGCCCGTGTATTACACGCTGGCCGATCGAAGGAAGACGTGTCCGGTCAGCATGCGTGCTTGTTCACGTGCGGTCAATCTGGGCCAACCGGGCGCGTGGTCAATCGGTCAACTCAGACCCAACCTGGATGATCCGACCACGGACGGGACCGGATCGGTCCGGCCCGATACCGACTTCGACCCGGTTCAAGACCCGACCGGTCCGGTTCGGTTTAAACCGGTCCGGTTTCAGAAAAACCTGTTCGGATCCGACCGTCCTGGTTCATTTCCTGGCCTAGTACAATGTCGGTTCAAACCGGTTCGCCCCCGAATCGCTTTATTAGCGGTTCGGTCCGGTTCAGACCGGTTCACCTCCGGTTCAGTCCGTTTCCCGCACATTCTCTACGTTCCGGATCCAACCCCGTGCTCTGTTTTCTGAGATTCGAACCCGAAGTTGAAGATCAGTTGAGTTTTGGTGAGAAAAAAACATGTTTTGGACGTTTTCAGGCATCGAAAATCTACTTTGGTGGAGTGAGAAGTCTTGTTATGGCCGACGGAGAAAAGGAAGTTCCCAAAATCACTCCCGACTCAACTCCCAAGGGTGTCTCGGAGTCCTCATCCAGTACAAACAATTATGGGCAAAGGAATACGGTTTCGAATGCTAAGTTCGAGGTGGAGAAATTCGATGGAACGAATAACTTCGGCATGTGGCAATGCGAAGTTTTGGATATTTTATATCAGCAGGAGTTGGATATAACGTTGGAGAAGCGGCCCGATGATATTTCTGACAAAGATTGGTTAAAGCTTAATCGCCAAGCATGTGGCATCATCCGGTTATGTCTCACAAAGGATCTGAAGTACTTTGTGATGAAGGAAACACTAGCTAAAGAGCTATGGGAGAAATTGGAAAACAAATACATGACGAAAAGTGTTGAAAATCGGCTATATCTAAAGAAGAAGCTCTACCGGTTCCAATACTTGCAAGGTATATTTATGCACCAACACTTAAACAATTTCAATAAGATTTTGTCTGATTTACAAAATCTTGACGTTTCCATTGAGGATGAAGATAAAGCTTTACTATTGTTAAATTCCTTGCCCAAACGCATCGCATCATTTGACTACCACTTTATTATATGGTAAATCTGAAATCAAGTATGATGACGTTTCTAATGCTTTGATGAATGACGAGGTACCTGAGGAGGGACAAGATGATTCACCAAGACCCGCCAAGATCGGATTGACCACCGTGAGGCGGGACCGAAACTAGGAAGTTCGCCGAGGGCAAAGTCCTCCGGAGGAGGCCGAGGGAGGTCTCGCTCAAGATCTAGAGGTGCCAAATCCAGAGAACGAAGGAGATTAGCAAAAGACGAGTGTGCCTTTTGCCATCAGAAAGGACACTGGAAGAATGATTGTCCGAACAAACAACCAGTTGCAAATGTTGCAAGGGATGATCTAGAGTCAGCACTATGTGTTTCATCATCGCCAAGCCATTCAGATGAGTGGATACTAGATTCGGGAAGTACCTACCACATATGTCCCAACAGGGAATGGTTTTCGAGTTTTCAAGATCTCGATGGAGGAGTTGTTCTGTTAGGTGATGAGACAACCTGCAGAGTACGAGGGATAGGTTCAATCCGTTTAAAGTTGCATGATGGGACTGTTAGAGTGCTCACAGATGTTCGGTATATTTCGGACATGAAGAAGAATCTCATTTCACTTGGAGCCTTTGATGCAAAGGGCTACAAGATTACGATGGTGGGTGGAGTGTTGAAGGTGGTTCGAGGGGCGCTAGTGGTACTAAAAGGCAGCCGAAAGGGGAACGTGTATTCTCTAGACGGTTGTGCAGTCACAGGGAGAGCGTCCGTTTCAATATGCTCAGACGAAGACGATGCATCCAGGCTATGGCACATGCGTTTAGGGCATGCTGGCGAGAAGGCCTTTGGAGGGGTTTGGTAAGGCAAGGCTTGTTGAAAGGAGCCAAGACAGGGGAAAATTGGTTTTGTGAGCATTGTGTATTGGGCAAAGCACTTCGAGTCAAGTTTGGCACCTTGGAGTTCACCGCACCGGGGATTCTAGACTATGTTCATTCAGGGCGTTTGGGGGCCTACCAAAAATGCTACTTTGGGAGGCAAACGATGGTTCGTGACATTTATTGATGACTATTCCAGGCGTGTTTGGGTTTATCAAATGAGTCACAAATATGAAGTTCTTCGCATTTTCCTTATTTGGAAGAAAATGATAGAGACGCAGACATGTGTAGAAAGATCAAGAAGCCGAGGTCGATAATCGATTGGAGAGTACAAGTCGATCCTTTTCTCCAAGTCCGCCGAGGGAGGGGATAGTCGACACTTCAAAGTTGCATGGGGGCGCAAAGAATGTAATGGAGTTACAGAGCGCATGAATCGCACTTTGGTGGAGAAAGTTCGGTGCATGTTGTTAAATGCCGGGCTTAGTAAGGCATTCTGGGGAGAGGCAATCGAATATGCCTCACATCTTGTCAACCGTTTACCGTCGGCCAGACTTGGAGGAAGACTCGCTGGAAGTATGGTCCAGGGAAACCCATTTGCATCACTACGATTAGTTACATGTTTTTGGATGTCCTGCTTACTACCATGTAACTGAATCAAAGTTGGATCCGAGAGCCAAGAAAGCGATTTTCTTGGGCTTTAATCCAGGTGTGAAGGGATACAAGCTTTGGTTTCCCGAGTCAAAGAAAATTGTTATAGCGAGGATGTTACCTTCCGATGAATACGCTATGCTAAAGTAGGTTCCTTCCAAGGGAGAATGTGGAGCGAATGTTCTCTGGCCGGGTGGAGCATTGAGAACAAGCTTGAGTAGAGTCGTCACTTGTTCCAGTACGGCCTGATCAGTCAGTTGAGAGTCCTATGGATCATTCTGTTGAACAGGATATTCTCGAAGAGGTGGAGGCTCCAATTCAGGAAGCATTACAGCAGCCAGAGTCCATTGCAATTAACAGACCTAGGCGGGACATCCGGAAACCCGCTTGATATGCCAATCTGGTGGCATATGCTCTTCCGTTATAGACGATGATATTCCTTGCACCTACAAGAGTCGGTCGGTACGAGCGGTGACAAGTGGAAGAAGGCGATGGATGAGGAGATGAGTTCACTCTCCAAGAATCAGACTTGGGAGTTGGTGCAACTTCCAAAGGGCAAGAAAGCAATCGGCTGCAAATGGGTCTATGCCAAGAAGGAAGGTACAGGATCTGAGAAAGTCAGGTTCAAAGCAAGATTGGTAGCCAAGGGTTACGCTCAGACGGAGGGGATCGACTACAACGAGGTGTTCTCCCCTGTCGTCAAACATTCATCAATCAGGATCTTGCTTGCATTGGTAGCTCAATTTGATCTCGAGTTAGCCCAACTCGATGTCAAGACCGCTTTTCTACACAGAGATCTGGATGAGGAGATCTATATGGCTCAACCAGATGGATATAAAGTTGCAGGAAAAGAGAATTGGGCTTGTAAACTACAGAAGTCGCTATACGGATTGAAACAGTCGCCGAGACAGTGGTATAAGCGATTTGATCGGTTTATGATGGATCAAAAGTACACAAGGAGTCAGTTCGATCATTGTGTCTACTTCCGCAAACTCCGGGATGGATCATTTGTCTATTTGCTCTTATATGTCGATGACATGCTGATAGCATGTAAGAGCAAGGTGGAGATTGATAGACTAAAAGCTTAGCTCAGCAAGGAGTTTGACATGAAGGATCTCGGGGAGGCTAAGAAGATTCTCGGCATGAAAATTCAGCGGGACAGG
Organism: Vaccinium macrocarpon; assembly: GCA_022606695.1. Taxonomy (NCBI): domain Eukaryota; kingdom Viridiplantae; phylum Streptophyta; class Magnoliopsida; order Ericales; family Ericaceae; genus Vaccinium; species Vaccinium macrocarpon. The sequence goes on from CM040180.1 coordinate 13,050,357, forward strand.
ATTAAAGGCACAGTTTGTTTAACGCAGACGCAGTATCTAAAGAGGGTGTTGCAGAGGTTTGGTATTGACGGGAAAACGAAAGCTGTTAGTACACCTTTGGCGTACTCATTTCAAGCTTCGCATTGATGTCGCCAAGCAGACCGGAACCGACGGAAGCAAATGGCTCAAATTCCCTATGCAAATGCAGTGGGAGCTTTGATGTATGCTATGGTCTGTACACGACCAGACATTTCACATGCGGTTAGCATGGTTAGTCGATACATGCACAATCCTGGAAAGGAGCATTGGCGTGTCAGTGAGATGGATTCTACACGGTACCCCACATGGTACTTGTGGATGTTGGTTTGAAGTTCGAGAGAAACAAGACAAATGGTCAGCATTTGGTTGGATATGTGGATTCTGATTATGCTGGTGATCTAGATAAGCGACGGTCGACAACAGGCTATGTGTTTACACTTGCTGGAGGACCAATCAATTGGAGGTCAACATTACAGTCAACGGTTGCTTTGTCTACAACAGAGGCAGAGTATATGGCAGTAACAGAGGCTTTCAAGGAAGCTATTTGGATTCATGGTTTGATAGAGGATTTGGGAGTCTATCAAGAAAACGTTGAGGTTTTTTGTGATAGTCAAAGTGCCATCTGTTTGGCAAAGAACCAGGTCCATCATTCACGCACCAAGCATATCGATGTCTGGTTCCATTTTATCAGGGAAATTGTAGAAGAAGGGGATGTTCTGCTTCAGAAGATTTCGACTGCAGATAACCCTGCAGATATGTTGACAAAAGTGGTTAGTGGGATCAAGTTCAAACACTGTTTGGACTTGATCAATATCTCTCGGACAGGTAGCGCCTAAGGGCGCATCGGGGCAGCGTTGATTCGATGATTTTCGCCAAGGTGGAAATTGTTGACTGGTGGCTCAACCCTCAATCAACATATTTATTGGCCACCATAGTAGTTGCTAGGTGTAATGGCAGTAGATGGGTTTTTGCCTATTTAATCTGTTCTTAACTTCCATTGTATACGTACTAGAAATCAGAAAGACAGAGTGATACACGAGAGTATAGTGAGGCTGTAATTGTTGAGTGTGAGTGATTGTAATTCTCCTCCAATTTAGTGAATCGCTGCCCCCGTGAACGTACCCGAATTTGGGGAACCACGTAAATACTCTGTGTTCTTGTGTGTGGTTTGTGTTTGTTTGATTGCGGCACCGTATAGCACTACAAGTATTAATCCGTTCATTATAATAAAGGACACTAAGCCATATAGTACAGTAAAAAAAACTCAGAAAAGTTGAGTCGTTGTCAAGTTTTATGGCGGTATTCAAATCTTAGACTCATGCATGATGATTTGGCGGAAGTAAAAGAAGTACGAAAGGAGGATTGGATCTGATGTGGTTAGAAATGGTATTCGGAAGGCAAGACGAGTTCGTCAATTTATGTTACGTGTACATTTGAAATGTAAACTTTTTTCATTTGCTTTTGTTAATTTTAGATCCTTCATCGTTTTCGGCATACACATCCAGTGATCTCAATCAGAGTTTTAGCCTAGTATATGGAGTATGATAATTTTCCATCTTAATAGACATTTGTTCATCCTGCCTCATTCAACTAATAGTCTCATCAGAAACCAAATAAACAAAAAGAGAACCCTAATCATTCAATTCAATTTGTACAAGGCATTCGACAAACACGGATGTCCATTCGTTTTTTGACGGTCCAGATTTGTTGGGTAAATTTACTCCTCAAAACACAAAAATGTAACCAAACAATCCAACAAATTTGGACCATATAAAACAAGGATGGACGGCTCAAGTGAGCTAACGGACACCGCATAACAGTTCTAGCTGGTGCCCGCTCGGCATAAAATATACTGTACATAAATTTTCCCTTTCCAACTGATCAGCAAATAAATAGCAATATCACACCGGAAGTCTGAGCTTGAGGTGGATATATATTCATCCAAAATTCGTTTTCAATCAGGCCATTAATTTTAGCCCTTCTAAATAGTTGGGCAACAATTAATAAAACTCACTATTGGACCTCATTTCACCCAGGGCTTTTTCGAAAACCCAAGTATAACAGGTTCGGCATTATGGTGGTGGTTCCAATTTTTACATATAGCAGGACAGTTTTTTATGCTAATTTTTATTTGAAAAAATTCCTGATTACATCCCCAAATTTTTTGATAGAAATTATAAACTTCAGAACTGAATTAACTAAATGAGTTGCCAATATTGGAATTTAAATGAAAAAAATGACGTGGTTCAATTATTTTTCTTTTATTTCTAATTTTATTGACCGTCCTATAGGAATATTAAAGTTCTAATATTGGTGACCATGATTCATATTCAATGATTTTTCTTTTATTTCTGAGAAACTATATAATCGAACCTTGTTTTCTTAATCTAATATTAGTAACAATCTTTTGCGAAAGTAACTTCAAAACTGTTGAACATGACAATCATGTGATTTTTGTATTCCTGCTCAAATCATGGTGGATGCAACGTGAATGAATGTCCTATGGAAAAATTGAAGGTCTAATAATTTAGAGTTCTAAAATTATTGACCGTAATTTATTATTTTGATAGAACTTTCCTTTTAGTTAATTCTCATAATCCATTCAAAACTTTTTTGCTGAGTCTAATATTTGTGGCCATCCCATGTGATCTGACTTCCAAATTGTTTAACATGCATGTGACAATGATTTCTCTATTCATGCTCAAATAATAGTGGATGCAACATTAATGATTATCTTATTGGAAAATTAAATTTCTAGCAATTTAGAATTTCAATATTAATGAGTGATTTATATGTAATGGATTTTTTTAATTCTGATAAGCTATTCAAACCATGTTTGCTAGTCTATTATTTGTGACCGTCCTATGTAGGACGACTTCAAAATTCCTTTTTACATCACAACCACATGTAACTATGATTCTCTATTTGCTATACGTAAAAAAAATAATAAAATAAAATAAAACTAAGATGCAGCTATTGAACACGTGAGAAATGTTCTTGTACATTGTTAGATGACAAAATGCTGAATTGTCCTCAATATTGACGTGCCGAAATCATGTGCAAGGGAATCAGATCCTATGTTTCCAAATTTTCTTGTGCCTTTGTTACAAAGAGTTTTGAACCGTTGAATCACACATAAATTTTTAGAACATAAAAACAAAACCCTCAATCTAACAGCCCAAAACTCCTTGCAGCAACAAAGACACAAGTGGATTGGGAACAAAGTATCTCACACCATGTGCAAGACGATTCTGTCCATGATTTGGATGCATGTTCTCCATTGAACTTAATTGCTTCAAAATACTTAGGGACTGAATAGGTACAATTAAAAATTAATGAATGAAGTACTCAATATCCGAATTGTCTAGGGAATAGAACTGTAATTAACCGTAATTAACCTAACGCTTCATTGCTTGTCTTATTAAGTCTTTAAATCAAATCGGAGCGTCAATAAGAGCCGTTTAACATCCAACGGCTAAGGACGGAGCGGACACTCAAACGTCTACTTTTCTCTCAACGGTCACAAAACTCAAAATCATAAGAATTTCCCCAATTCACCCCTCTCTCTACAATCCCTCCCTCTCTCTCTCTCTCTCTCTCACTGAAGAACGCTCCAAGATTCCATCTCTTTCTGAAATTCTTCATACCCATTTCAAGAAAATGAGTGTTCTTCAATACCCAGAATCCATGAACGCATCAGATCTCCAGATATGGAACAACGCGGCATTTGACAATGGCGAATCAGAAGACACTTCAATTGCAAGAAGATCTTCTTTTTCCCCATTAAAACCTATTTTCGTCAATCTATCCGAGTCTTTTGATTCCATTTCGAGTAAAGAAAATCAGAGTCCGTCTAGAAAACCCCTGGTTTCTGTCAAGACTCCGTTACCGGTCAAGCCGTTTCACCTAAACGGCGTTGACGGAAACAACCCGACAAAGCCCCTTTTCAAGAAACCAGTTTTGAAGGATAAAAAGGAAGAAGAAAATCGTGATGAGACGAAGATTGATGCTGAGATTGAGGAGATTCAGATGGAGATTACTCGATTGTCCTCGAGGCTAGAGGCGCTTAGGCTTGAAAAGGCTGAGCAGAAGCTGAAATTGTTGGAAAAAAGGGGCAGGGTAATTTCGGCAAAGTTTATGGAGCAGAAACAGATTGTGAAAAACCCTGATGGAGCGAAAAAGATAGAAGAAGTTTCATCATTGAGTGGTGTAAGAAAAGTGGAGAGAAGGGGGTTTAGTTTGGGTCCATCGGAAATAGCTGCCGGTATCCGAAGAGGAGCCAGTTTGGGTCCATCAGAGATTATGAAGCAAATGGGTAAGAAAGAAATCATCACTCCTGTTCAGTCCATAACAAATAGGAGAAAATCATGTTTTTGGAAGTTACAAGAAATTGATGAATTGAAAGTGACAAAAGAAAGGGGAAAGAGTTCAAGTATTAGTCCCAAATTGAGGAAAACCATTCCAAAGACTCAACCTTTGAGGCAAGCAGTTACAACGGTCGGGTCGAAAAAGGCCGTGAAGAAAGAAGATGGGGTTATTTCTGCAATTCAGCCAAAGAAACTGTCGTTCAAAGATGGGGAAAAATCAGTGCCCCCTAAGAAGGTTTTGAAACCCGGTAGGGTGGTGGCTAGCAGGTATAGTCAGCCTACTGGGAATTCATCAATGAGGAAGAGGTCATTGGAAAGTGAGGAAAGTGAGAGGAGTGAAAAGAAGAGGGCTTCATCAATTGGGACACCGCGGGGCTCTGATTCAGAGATAGGCCAAAATCAAGGGACTCAGAGCCGGGTGAAGAAGCGGTGGGAAATTCCGAGTGAGTTGGTGGTTTGTAGGAATTTGGTGAATAATGATGAGGAAAAACCGGTATCAGTTACGAAAGTTCCTGAGATTCTTCCTAGGATAAGGACATTGAGGTGCCCCAGTGAGACTCCAAGGGACTCTGGACCGGCTAAAAGAGTGGCCGAGTTGGTTGGGAGGAAATCATACTTCTGCGACGGTGAGATGGTGGAGGAACCAGTTTGTCAGGCTTTGAGTTTTGCAGAAGATGATGAAGAGAAATGATAAATGGGAAGTGTAAAAAGGGGTTTCTTCCTCCATTGCTAGTTGTTCAAATGGTGAGGGGTAAGCATGCTTTTGCTTACTCCAGGTAATATGCATAAAAAGTGTCTTGTTTTTCTTGCCCTTTGTAATATGCCCTAATGAGAGAGGATAAAAGCTGGTTTCTTATGATTCTATTTTGGGTTGTGCTGTTACAATGAGGTGAGCTTACTTTTGCTACCTCCTAATGAGTGCTAAGAATTGAGTTTTGAATTCTTTGGTATTGCTTAATGCAAGAAGCTTTTTCTCTTAAATTTCTGATCATGTTGATGAATGACTTGTGTGATCATCTATGACAACAGAGGGCAATTTTATGTCTTGTTTTCTTATTATGTTTGGTGACATTTAGTTCTTTAGTTCTTTTCATCTTCATGAACACAATAATTCAAACTTCAATAATTATGTTGAGGCCATGTGATTGATTGCAGATTTTCAGGTGAGCTTTTGAATAATTATGTTAAGGGTCCCATTTTGACTTAGCTGAAAAATATTTTGAAGTTGCAAATGAATCCCACTGATACTACTTTTCTTGTTTTGACAAAAGTACTCCTTTTCTCCCACTTACTTTATCTAATCTTCAATTATTGTCAAAAGTAAATTTGTCCCATGTTCGTATCAAGTTATGCCAGTTATACAAGAGATGTTTGAGGCAAAACAAAATTGGGGAAATTCGAAAATTGACTCAGAGAGAACCATAGTGAAGGAAATGACATTCTTTGATTAGCTTTTAGAGAAAGGGTGTTGCCCAATGATTAAATAAAAAATGTATAGTTACAATTCTAAAGGTTGTGCATGATTTTCTATGCGGATTATGTGATTACTCCACTGCAGAATTGCCGACCTGTTACAGGGAAGAACTTTGATTTGGTGTCAGGATGATTTCTCTGACTCAATTTGTTAAGATTTAATATAGAGCTTGTGAAAGGATTAGAACTAGTACTGTGTATTACTCTGGTACTCACAAAGGCACCTTTGATTACCAGATTAGTTTTTGGAAGGATTCGAAAAGATGGGGATAATCATTGGGATAAAGGGGACATGTGGATTCCTGAGATAATAATAGATGGGATTGGATGTGGTACAAGATTAGTTTGACTGCAACAGCAGCACATTGCGAGCTCAACATAAACCGACCATTCAAGGGAAAAGTTGAAAGCAAAATGAAAAGAAATGAGCAAGGGTATGAATTTTATAATCCAAGAGAGTATCACCAACAGAATTGAACTGCTGATATAAGTGTAGAAAATAATCGCAGACAAAATTTAAGTATCTACTCCATAACTCTACAAGAATAGAGAATAATTGCAGTCAAAATTTTAATGTGAAATGATAGCAAAATTTGCTTTACTGCAGCAATATAGCAACTTGTGGTCTGAAATGAATCTTATTGGAGTAAGTCGTGTAAGTGGTGCCTATGGCCTCGGCGGCCTCAAGATTCGCTTGAGTCCCTTCCAAAAATAAAGCGCCTTCCCCAGTCGGATACCACCAGCATTCTTGTACGCCAGCTGACCAGTTTGCTGGATGTCAAGAGAAACAGTCACGTTCACAATGTTTACAGAAAAACATGTATAAGCACGATAAAGCCACAATACTGGCAGTATTTCAGGCACACTAAACATATCTTGAGGGGTTTTTTGTTTTTACAATTACCTTGCATACACAGAATACCAAAGCCACTGAGTGCTATGACCAATTGAGACCCAATCCCCAGGAAGTTGAGCTGCAGTTTGTTCTCCACCCAGAGGAGCAAATTGCCCAAAATGCTTGTACCTTAGATCATAACAGAACGAAAGAGGTTCATTTGAAGAACAAAAGGATTCTCCGACTAGACACAACCATAGATAATTAATTATGTGCTGTTTATCAACGTTCAAGTTGCCAGCAGATAAGAATGAGAAGGAAGTCAACAGAACGGGATAAATTTTGCTCGCAAAAGGCAAGTACTTAGTCATTCTTGACATTTCTCCAGTTTTCCTACAATAATGCCACGTTTTGTTGCCCATACAACCTACGAATATAATATTGGGCAAGACATTTCTCTTCCGTTTTCCTACACCAATCCCACGTTTGGTTGCCCATATGATCACAAGTACTCGACTTAGGGAATTCAGTAAGTTAAAGGAGCACAAAAGTTTTTTTCTTCTTTTAATTTTCCATTATCTGCAGCCCGGTTCCTTAAAATCAACCAAGCATCATCATGGGAAACAAAATACTGCAGTTTATCCGCTTAAGCAGGTTGTATAGCCCGGTACTTCAATCTAGCAAAGCCAACTTATTTCCTTCAGCAAGGGCATTTTAATATTTTGACTGGATGATGCTCAATTACCTTTTTTCTTTCATCTCTTTTCTGTTATTCCCATATTTATGTGGACAGGTGATCAACTTCTTTGTGCTCCTTACTAAGAGCAACATATTTCTAAGCATTTCAAACTCTATAACAATCATTATTCATGGTTGCGGACTGCAGAGCATTCTCAACATAATCTACAGATCACATTAGCTTGGGACTACAAGCAGTTATATTCATACTAAGCAAAAAATTTACCTGAAGGGGTGAAACCTATGGCGTCCAGACCCCCTGAACCTCAGTGGACCTTCAGGATACGTTTCACACCTTTCCATACGGTTGAAACAGTTGGCAAGGTAAGCACCTTGTTGAGCAGCAACCTGATATAGGAGATGATTAAGATAGAGAACATGAGGTTATAGAACAGTATATGTACAAACGATTCTAGACTAGATCACCTGTGCTGTTGCAGGAAGATTTTTCATTTGTGCATCAACTTCAGAGAGAGCTGCTTTGAACAGTTCGATATCAATGATTTCCTTTTGGCCATTTCCCTGATAATTCTTCAGTAAATCAACAAAATTCTTCAACTGCTTCCTCTTCAAATAGATCTCCACTTGAGGATACCTTTCACAGATATCCTTAATGACATCTTTAAAATCTGCCACAGTTAGGGTACCAGATTGATTCTTGTCTGCCTTACTAAATATGGCCATAATGTCTTCCTGATATCCAGAAAAAAACAAAAGACAAGATTCAGGACATTGTAGTGTAAAATCTGGCAAAACAATTCATTGTAGAATACTAGTCCATTCTATGGCAGTCCATTCTAAGGCAAGCAATCCCCACTCTGCCAAGTTCCAACAGAAGATATTGGAGATTTCGTCTGAGCATGTAAATGCATGAACTAGTTCTGGAAGTAAAGGCCCGTGTGCCAAAACTATCACACAACAGGTTCACGGTTGATAACAAAGATCCTCTAATTACTCCATGGATCCGTTGGAAAAGAATGATCATTTGGAAGGTGGGTGCAGGTGACATATCTAAAAGTGGTCTCTCACTGAGAAACAAGATGTCAACAAACTTAGAGGACGATTAGCTTCATTAATCAAAATACAAGGACAAAATGAAGGACGCGAGATTCAGGACAAGGTTTGGTGAAAGGGCTGATCAAATTGGAAGGGAAACTGTGACGTGCATGTAGTCGGAAGGGACCAGCATGTACGGAACTTGCAATGTGCACTGATATCAAAGGTGCAGATCTCATGCAAGCGGTTTACAATGAAGAAAGATGATACATACCATGACTTTACGTTGATTTATTGTGGCACAATCACCTAGTGCATATATGTTATCACATCCTTCCACTCTTAGCCACTCATCAGTTGCCAAAGCACGTCTGTTACCCTGAGCACAAAGGAATTGAGGTTTGCTCGTTTTAAATAACAGCTTAAAAAAGGTTACTTGTGAATGATCTGAGAAAGATGGGTCCAGATGAACAAACCTGGCCAATTTGTTTCATAAAATCCATGACAACTGGGCGAGTTCCAATTCCAGTTGACCAGACAACCATTCCATATGGTATGGACCGGTTTTCACCAGTTGCTCTTTCTTTAGTAGAAATTTCACTATCTGTTACTTTTACAACCATTGACCCTGTTTTCAAATCAATGCCATCTCTTTGGAACTTCTCTTCAGCAAAGGCAGTAATTCTTTTGTCAAACCTGCATTGTCAAAACAAGTGAACTCTTAAGGCAAAATTACCCTGCAAATAATTACGGTATCTGCAGGAGCAAAGAAAGGGGGGAAAAAGCAAAAGAAAAAAAATAGTGACAATTCTAGTCACCAAAATATTTTGAATCAATCATAGACACTATGTAGTATTTCATTTTTCATTTCTAGAAGGTGACTCTACAAAGCTTCAACATTAAATTCACAAAGGCAACCAAAGATTAGATGACCATGACACACAGACTAAAGTTGTACTTGTTTCACCATGTTGGTTTTTTTAATAGTTTCCTGCATTTATATCATGATTCTTTCAAGAATTCCCTTTTACAATGCACATATTTCCCATTTCATGACTACCATTATTGCCGCCTTATAGACTAGCCATGAAAATGGTATCAAACATGGACAGCGACTTTCTTTTTTGGCAATTAACGTTCATTACTTCTTCACCAAAACACCATGAATATATGATCTCTAATTGTTTGAATTACTATGATATATAAATTCAAGGAAAAACAAAACCTTACTTACATGTTGAGGATATGATCTGCAGCCTCAAGAAGTGTTATTTTGACATCATCTTTAGCACAAGGATATAACTTGGCCAAATCTTCAGTGACAAAGTCATGAAGTTCAGCTGCAAACTCCACCCCAGTAGGACCTCCTCCAACAACTACAAAGTGTAAAATTCTCTTCCTCTCTTCTTCACTTATGCTTGGAAGGGTTGCCTTTTCAAAGCAATCAATTACGGTCCTTCGGATTTTCTGAGCGTCTTCTACTTCCTGTATGGAGATTGATTTTCTTTAGATATAGACGCACAGTAACTGATAAGACTTGGAGCATTCCATGTTATCATTTATTATCATAGCCCTTGCTTTGTTCAGGAAGCATTTACAAGGGATTGACTGGTTTAAACTCGGTAGGTCAGTTAACATACCTTCAAGAAGTGGCAATTCTCAACAACACCAGGTGTGTTGAATGTATTTGAACGGGCTCCCATAGCTATCACCAGGTAGTCATAGTCAACTGTAAAATTTTCTTCTCCACCCAAATTGTTATCTGGATTTGAGCGACAATAGACTTTTTTGTTCACTGCATCGATTTTCAGACATTCAGCTTCCCTAAATTGAACATCTAAACCTTTCTGCCAAAATAAATACAAGAATCAGGTAAAAATATTCAGAATTTGTTGAAAAAGAGAATGCAGACCCCAAAATCTATTATATTGCCCAAAAAACTGCATGAAACTGATTCCTTCATGACTTCAGAGTTTGGCATCATGGAAAAGGTGCAGTTTACAATTAAACGAACATATTAGCACATTCCTAACCCAAGTGACTTTTGATATTAAAGCTTTACATGTGAAGCGTAGTTACCAAAACAAAACCTCAGTCACTTATGAGACAGTTAGGAAACACCTATTTACCCAAAAAAAAAGTTAGGAAACACCACAAAACCAAGAGTCATGAATCAAACAAATTAATAAGTTCCAAGGTTATCCCAGTATAAGTCACTTGACATGCCTTGATACCCATGTGCTGTTTGTAATATGTTGCCCCTAATTCCTGGGGATCACCATGTTTCAATATCAGATTATTGAACAAAGCAAACTGCATCATTTAGGCTACTAGAGTTTTTGGAACAGCAGCATCAATATTTAAAGGAAACCAAATTAAGTGTAACATCCATTTGTTATTCGCATGCCTCAAGGCATTTTTTGCCAAGAGGTGAGCCGATCAAACAGCGAGATCCATAGAGTTATCTGGAATTGAACATAGAAATGAGTTCTCCGCCACTGTATTTGGCTTATAGGGAAAAGATCTTATGTTAAATGCAAATCACCAAAAATGGAGCGCATTGACATGAATTGTGCTACTGGTGTTTCAAGGAAAAATTCAGCTGAAATAGATATTAATGGTTCAACAATGCATCTGTACCTTCTTAACTATGTTGCGAACTGGTTCAACAATGCTTCGCGCTTCCACTGTACCACAAGTAACACTTGGTAACAGCGGAGTAAACGCGAAATAATTCCGAGGTGACACCACCTGAACTTCATATGAAGGATCTTTTAGATTTTTCAAAAAACTTGTGCCAGCCCAGCCGGTCCCAAGTACAACCACCTTCTTTTTCTTTTGATCCGATTGAATGGCGTCAGCATAAGCACCACGGAATGGTCTGGCATCAGAAAAGGCCAAAAGACCTCCACCACTGTGCAAGTCGGATTAAAGTAGATGATAAGTTGAACATACAAATTTGAAACGGATGTTATAAGGACGACAAGAAACATGAATACTGCATCACTTTGTAGTGAGTCAGAGAAATCCAGCCCTAGAATCCAATTACATAAATCTAACATCCAAAAGAAAAGAGCTTCCTCAACCCCAAATCTAGAACCACGCATTTACGAAGACTGGGATACCAGGAATAACATCCACTACATAAAATGATCCTGTCATGACTAAGAGCATCACTAGTCTTATACTCAAATATTGTCGCATCACATTTTGAGTATTCATTTAATGAGTTTATAAGTTTGAGTATCTACCCTTCTACAATGGTTCATTTGTGTCCATAATAAAAAATACTATTCACTCTATTTTTATTCATAAAATGGGCACAATTTTAAATTTGTACATATATATTTTTTTATAATATTAGTACCATTTGAAAGATATTCACAATACGTTTAAAATGAGATCAGTCTTGAACATATTTTGGTAAAGATTAAAAATTGATAATTTAAATTTATGAGAGAGTGCAAAAAATTTGAGTTTTGAATTAAGTATTTGAAAAATGGGGAGAGAATGTTGTTACTTTTGATAGGGTGTGGTCTCCAAAATTGGATTATTAAGGTTTGGTTATTGAGAAAGATTGGTAATTTTGAGTATCCAAATGCCAAAAGTTAAGTATTTGTAACAAATGTTGTTAACTTTGAGTATTTATCTAAATACCATTGTGAGCCTCTTTTGTGTATCAAAATACTCATCTTTGAGTATTTTTGTGTTTGAGTATACCACTAGTGATGCTCTAATACGAGTGAAAAAGTTTCAAATGATTCATATGGCTTCATTGTGTACACTAAGTTATGAGCTGGTCATTAGCTTTAACCCTGCATCCTCTGTCATTAATGGTAGCCTTTAATATACTGATGTCTTTGATGCTAACGTTCCCTGGCTGGAATGATATGCAATGAGTAAAACATCTCGCATTCAGATGGACTCTAGTATTCATATGGCTTTATTAGCTGCAGTAGGTTATGAGCTGGTCATTAGCTTTAACCCTGCATCCTCAGTACTTTCATAAAACATCTTCCAGGCATTTATCCTGGTGTTAATACTTGATAATAAACCGATAAACAGTGCAGAAGTGTAAATGGAGGCATGTTGCATCCTACCAAGGAACCCATTCCAATTTGCAACTAAATCGCAATTTCAGCATACCGAAAGATTGCTCAAAACCAACAATGTTGGCCAACTACAATAGGCAGTAAGATGGATATCTTGTTGCATGATCGGTACATGAAACAGAGCAAGCTCAATTAATTCCACAACATCTAAAAGGGGCCGAAAAACCCGTAGACTTATTTGAAATTTTGGATTCATTTATGGACAAAGTTCAAATCTGAAAGTCATCATAAATGTTGGACAGACAATCACACATGCAACTCACATTAAGCATTGCATCTCCATGTACAACATTGGCAATTTATCAAGGCAAAATCACCAACGCTGCATTTAGGTGGTGCAAAACTGCAAATTAGTTTACACAAGTTAGATCTCAGCTTTCCTTTCAAATAAGGTTAAGATCCTTTTCGTAGGCAATAAAATATAAAATGCCGCTGAGAATCCCCTGTTAATCTATTGTATTATGGTTGCTCTAGACATAACTGATTATTGAGGGAAATTCACATGCGTGATGGTCGGTTTCCGTTACATATCTGCCTGTTACTGATTCATGGCCATTATAGCCGATAGTTGACCGTTACAATAAATATTTGATATAAACACGACTCCTGCAATTATAATTATTATTATATTTGTCAAAAATGATTTTTAAAAATTGAAATGGATTCTTGTTACTGGTGTCCCGATACCGTTTATTAAATCCTTTGTAGTAAACAGAAAATACAGTTCTTGCAAAAATCGGAAATTGAAAATAAAAAATGAACACAATACCGACGATGAGAAGAAACTAAATAGACCCCGAGCAGAAAAGAACAGGGAAAGAAAACACAACGACAAATCATTGCCAGAAAAAAGGCATGCATAATAAATCAACTCGGAAGTATTCCATTTTACAGACATTAGTCCGAAATTTCTTTGAATAAATCTAAGCTTGAAAATCTGTTCTACGCAGAACAGATCTATTCAAATCAACTCAAAGAACAATCAAAATACAAGTGGTAAAAAACAGCAATGAAAACAGCATACATATAGTCGAGATCTACAAAATGGTGTACTGAGATTCAAAACCTGACGGTGAAGATTACGGCGAGTTTCGTGATTGAAGGATAGTCATGAGAGGTTCTGGAGGCCCTCTGGTAAAATGCGTACCAACTCATTGCTAACAAACCCTAATTTTCTCTCTCTCTTTCACGCGCAAGGAGAGGCAGAGAGACTCAAATATGGGAAGCACCAGTTTCTCTTTCTTTTTAGAGAGAGAGAGAGAGAGAGAGAGAGAGAGGGAGAGAAAATGTTGGAGGCGCTGGCTGTGGAGTAACTGTCAAGTAATGTGGCATTTTGCTGTGTTTTTTTTTTTTAATTTTTAAATTGAGGTATGAATTTGACTTTTTTAAAATTGGAAAGTAGAGGCAGGCACGTGTCTTTTTGGGAAGGCGGTGCATTCCTTTTTACGTGGAGGAATTCAAGTTTGCTTTGTAATTACACGGACCACACAGCTTTCTGATTTCTCGGCACCCGTTGATTTCGGTTCCCGGAACAAAGAGCGTTCATCTGACGGTTCTTGTTTGACAACTGTAGGGATTTCGTGGGCCACTGAAAATTAGTAATTCCTACGAATCCGGTTCCGTGCTTTCTCTCCGGTAAAATAGAGAATCTCGCGTAGGCTGTGAGGTCTGAGATCATGCGTGCCTAAAAAATGGTATGTTTATGTGCCGAATTGTTTTGAGTCTTTAGATGGTGTGTTTTTTGTGTTTCGTTTTAAAATTTTCTTCTAATTCAATGGCCGAAAGTGCACCGAAACATAGGAAAAGAGAATTTGCCTAACAGAGAATTTGATTCCGTGGTACATGTCGAATTGGGGACAATTTACTAATTCACCCACGGCAAGAGTGTGCTACAGTTCATATTTTAAAAAAACAAGACATCAATTCCTCAAACTCTCTTCTTGCTTCCTACTTTTCACTTTCATGAATGAACATGAATTTCATTTTTAATATTCCCTCCATCACAAATTTGTTGTCCATTTTTCTGCATGTGTCATTTTTCAATTGCTCTTTCAATCTATAAAAAAAAATTACAATTTATAAGCGTTGTTTAATAGATATCATCGAGAATTATTAAACAAGATCCATAATGAATATATATAACATATAACATTAGGCATTCTCAATAGGCTCCCTAAAAAAAACTCCTAAGGTGAGCCTAATTGGGGTCAAATTTTCACTCATAGAGCTTGCTAATGTTTAAGAGGATATATGCACTCAATGGGCTAGCAAGAACATTCTCTATTTTGTGACAAAACTGTGGTTCCTAATTAGATCTAGTTACAATGCTACCTAAATTTAACTAATGTATTAGAAGCATACTTAAGAGCCACCCTTGGGAGTTTGTATGGGGAGTCATTTGAAGACAATAATTAAGCAAATGGCTAGGTAAATGTTGGGGTCTCGCGTGGAAACTATTTTGAGAGTCCATTGTCAATGCCCTTGTACATAAGAAAATATGAAAAGTTTTTCAAGTGTCGTGAATAGTGAAAGTAGAATAGTTGATAAGTATGAGACGAATGGAGTACGAGAATATTAATACATCTGAATTACATCAAGGTAACAGAAGTACATAAACATAATAGTCTCAATTAATAGCCTTATTCACGGGACAAAATTTCGGACAAACATTTTCGGGCCTTCTTGCTTATTTTGAAGAAATTGTCTTTGGGTAGAAGACAAGTTATTTGGGACAATAACTTAATTGTCTTTATGGCAAATCGGTAATAAGGAGTTTGGCAAATGTGTAGTCTTTTTACATGTTCAAGAAAAGCCCAGACCTAGGCCTGATTTGGCTAATTTGAAAAAATTGGTTTTTTGATTTTTTTTTCATTTTGTTCTTATTAAAAAAATTGTATTTGTTAGTTTTCGGTTGATTTTTGTGATTTCTTGGCTTGTCTCAATGAGAAAAATCTAAAAAGTATAAAATTGTTAGCCAAACTTAAAGTTTTGTGAATAAAGACGGAAAATAATCCAAAAAACTGGTTTATTTTGGTCTATTTTTGGCTTTATTCAAAAAACTATTACTTTTGACCGTAATTTTATAGTCTTTGGATTCGTCTTGGCGGAGATAAATTCAGAAACCACAAAATCTTGATGCAAAACTTACAAATGCACAAAAATTATGAATAAGGACAACGAAAAAATTCAAAAAAACCAATTTTTTCAATTTAGCCAAATCAGGCCCTAGTCTTTTGACCTAGTCTTTTTATTTGTTCAGAAGACTTATAGCTTGTTCAAAAACCCAAAAAGACCCTTTTTCATTCAGGAGAATAATATTTACCCCGCTGCTACACACACAACAACCCCACACAGTAACTACACAACGAGTAAAACAACGTCGTTCAAATTTTAAAATTAAAAAAAAACTTGTAAAATCTGAAAACCTCCCCTCTCCCTCTCATTGAATACAGAGAACAGGGGTGTGAGGAGAAGACAATGAAGATCGCCACCACCAGCACCTTGACAAAGACCACCACCACCATCGGGATTATTTCATCTTCTCCATTGTTTCAAACAAATTACCCGTCGTCCGTGCTATTTGATGCTGAGATTAGCCCTATTAAACATTTTTTCTTCTCAATTAAGTGAATTCTTAAGCTATTAGAAAAACCACACACTCATGACAAAATTTATCCAAATCTTAAAAACTCAAATTGGAACCTTAGGGTCTGCTTCGAACAACTCCTTGTACGAATCAAAGCATTTCTTCTACGGACTGCGGGTGGTGGTGGTGATCGGGTGGTGGCTGGAGTTGGACTAATGGGCTACCAAGTTCTCTCTTCGTCTCTCTTCTCTATAAGTATGGGCTGAGAATTTGGGAGAAGAGGAAAAGAGGAAGAAGAGGCAGAAGACATGTGTTGTTTAGATTTTGGAATTTTTTTTTTAAAGCAAAACGATGTTGTTTTGCTCCTTGCTGTGTAGGTGTTATGTGGGGTTGCTGTGTGAGTAGCATTTTTGTAATATTAAGTAGTATGTCCTTGACCCTCTAACCTTGACTCAGAGCTATTAATGTGCAGTTGATTTGGAAAACCCGATTTTTGTTCAGAGCAAAAATGAACCGAGTATTTCACCAACCCAAAAAATTTTACCGAGTATTTTATTATATCATTAAGGGAAAATTGAAGTCTAAGATTCAAAAAATAATAATTAATATATATATATATATATATATATATATATGGGTAAACTTCTAGTCCGGACTTTTAATTTCCGGACTTTTTATAAAAAAAAATTTTGACGATCCGATCCGTCCAATGTGTTCAGAAGGTGTTTTCAAGGGCCCTCGCGGAAAATTTTCAAAAAAAACACCGGGAAGGGCTTGATCCAAGCAGTTTTTGCAAAAATATATAAATACAGTTTTTGCGAAAACTGCTTGGATCAAGCCCTTCCCGGTATTTTTTTTTGAAAATTTCTCGCGTGGACCCTAGAAAACACCTTCTGAACACATTGGACGGATCGGATTTTCCAAAAAAAAAATTTCAACACAAAAAAACCACATTTTTTCCTTAAATCCGGGAGTGTGGACTAGAAAATCCACCTATATATATATTACAGTCTGCAGTTACTAGACGAGCCCAAATGATCAAACATATTCAATTTATATGTGCTACAACTGATTTAATAATGGATGCTCATAAATATATTTATTATACCATTGAGTAATCTCTGAAATATGAGATTCAAAAAAAAAAAAAAATTACTCTTAACCACTAGAGGTCAAATTAGGATGATTGAACATATCCAAGTTATATGAGCTACAACGGATTTAAATCTAGATTTTTGTAAATATATTTATTATTATATCATTGAGTCATATCTGAAGTCTGAGATTCAAAAAATAAAAAGTACTTTCCACAGCTAGGACTTGAACCCGGACAATTAAACATACTCCAAGTGATATGTGCTAAAATAGATTTTATACTAGATAACTCATAAGTACTTTTATTATACCATTAAGGCAAAATTGAAGTCGGAGATTCAAAAAAAAAAAAACTTTTGGCTAACATTGGTGTCGAACCCAATATGACTAAACATATCCAAGTTATATCTGCCAAAACAGATTTAATATTTGTTTCTTGTAAATATATTTTTTTATATCATTGAGTTATCTCTTAGTCATTTCTTGTAAATATATTTCTTTTTATATAATTTGGTCATCTCTGAAGCTGATTCAAAAGGCAAGAATTATTTTCCGATGCTGGGAGTCGAACCTAGATGATTAAACATATCCAGGTTATATGTGCTCCAACCGATTTAATATTAGCATCTTCTAAATATATTTTTATATCATTGTGTCTTCACTGAAGCTGATTTAAAAAGCAAACATTACTTTCCGCTGCCAGGAGTCGAACCCGGATTATTGAACATATCCAAGTTATATGTGCTACAACGGATTTAATAGTTGCACCTTGTAAATATATTTTTTATATCATTGAGGCATCTTTGAAGCTGATTCAAAAATAAAAAAATTACTTTCCGCTACCAGGAGTCGAACCTAGATGATTAAACATATCCAAGTTAATGTGCTACAATGGATTTAATAGTCATTTCTAGTAAATATATATTTTTATATAATTTGGTCATCTCTGAAGCTGATTCAAAAAGGAAGAATTACTTTCCGATGCTTGGAGTCGAACCTGGATAATTAAACATATCCAAGTTATATGTGCTACAACGGATTTAATATTAGTTTCTTGAAAATATATTTTTTATATCATTGAGGCATCTCTGAAGCTGATTCAAAAAGCAAAAATTACTTTCCACTGTTGGGAGTCGAACACGGATTATTAAAGATATCCAAGTTATATTTGCTTCAACGGAATATTTGTTTCTTGTAAATATATTTTTTATATCATTGTGGCATCTCGGAAGGTGATTCAAAAACAAAAAATTACTTTCCGCTGTCAAGAGTCTAACCCAGATGATTAAACATATCCAAGTTACATGTGCTCCAACCGATTTAATATTAGCATCTTCTAAATATATTTTTATATTATTGTGTCTTCACTGAAGCAAATTCAAAAATCAAAAATTACTTTCCGCTGCCGGGAGTCGAACACGGATTATTGAACATATCCAAGTTATATGTGTTACAACGGATTTAATAGTTGCACCTTGTAAATATATATTTTTATATCATTGAGGCATCTTTGAAGGTGATTCAAAAATAAAAAATTACTTTCCGCTACCGGGAGTCGAACCTAGATGATTAAACATATCCAAGTTAATGTGCTACAATGGATTTAATAGTCATTTCTTGTAAATATATATTTTTATATAATTTGGTCATCTCTGAAGCTGATTCAAAAAGCAAGAATTACTTTCTGATGCTGGGAGTCGAACCTGGATAATTAAACATATGCAAGTTATATGTTCTACATTGGATTTAATATCTGTTTCTTGTAAATATATTTTTACATTTTTTGGTCATCTCTGAAGCTAATTTTAAAAGCAAAAATTATTTTCCTCTGCCGGGAGTCGAACCCGTTTGATTAAACATATCCAAGTTATATTTGCTGCAACGGATTTAATATTAGTTTCATGTAAATATATTATTTATATCACTGAATCATCTCTGAAGCTGATTCAAAACGAAAAATTTACTTTCCGCTAGAAGTAGAACCCGGATGATTAAACATATCCAAGTTATATGTGCTCCAAAAATTTTAAAATTAGCATCTTGTAAATATATTTTTTATATCATTGAGACATCTCTGAAGCTGATTCAAAAAAAAAAAACTTTCTGATGGCGGGAGTCAAACCCGAGTGATTAAACATATCCAAGTTATATGTGCTACAACGGATATCATATTAGTTTCTTGTAAACATATTTTTTGTATCATTGAGTCATTTCTGAAGTTGATTCAAAGAGCAAAAATTAATTTCCGCTATCGTTAGTCGAACCAGGATGATTAAACATATCCAAGTTATATGTGCTACAACGGATATATTATTAGTTTCTTGTAAATATATTTTTTATAACACTGAATCGTCTCTAAAGTTGATTCAAAACGCAAAATTTACTTTCCACTGTCAAGAGTCGAAGCCGGTTGATTAAACATATCCAAGTTATATGTGCTACAACGGATTTAATATTAGTTTCTTGTAAATATATTTTTCATATCACTAAATCATCTCTAATGCTGATTTAAAAAGCAAAAATTACTTTCCACTGCCAGGAGTTGAGCCCGGATGGTTAAACATATCCAAGTTATATGTGCTACAACAGATTTAATATTAGTTTCTTGTAAATATATTTTTTGTATCACTGAATCATCTCTAATGCTAATTGAAAAGGCAAAAATTACTTTTCCCTGCCAGGAGTCGAACTTTGATGATTAAACATATCAATGTTATCAGTGCTAGAACAGATTTAATATTAGTTTCTTGTAAATATATTTTTTATATCACTAAATCATCTCTGAAGCTGATTCAAAAAAACAAAAAATTACTTTCCGCTACCGGGAGTCGAACTAGGATGATTAAACGTATCCAAGTTATATGTGCACCAACACATTTAATATTAGCATCTTGTAAATATATTTTTTATATCATTGATTCTTCTCTAAAGCTGATTCAAAAGGCAAAAATTACTTTCCGATTCCGGGAGTCGAACCCGGATGATTAAACATATCCAAGATATATGTGCAACAACGGATTTAATATTTGTTTCTAGTAAATATATTTTAATATCATTTGGTCATCTCTAAAGCTAATTCAAAAGGCAAAAATTATTTTACGTTGCTGAGTTGAACCCGTATGATGAAACATATCCATGTTATATTTGCTACAACAGATTTAATATTAGTTTCTTGTAAATATATTTTTTATATCGTTGAGGCATCTCTGAAGCTGATTCAAAAAACAAAAATTACTTTCCGCTACCGGGAGGCGAACCCGGATGATTAAACATATCCAAGTTTTATGTTCTACAACGGATTTAATATTTGTTTCTTGCAAATATATTTTTTATATCATTAAGGCATCTCTGAAGCTAATTCAAGCAGCAAAAATACCTTTTCGCTGTCGAGAGTCAAACCGAATCATTAAACAAATCCAAGTTATATGTGCTACAACAGATTTAATATTAGTTTCTCGTAAATATATTTTTTATATCACTGAATCATCTCTGAAGCTGATTCAAAAAGCAAAAATTACTTCCTGTTGCCTAGAGTCGAAGCTGGATCATTAAACATTTCCAAGTTATATGTGCTACAACGGATTTAATATTAGTTTCTTGTAAATATATTTTTTACATCATTGAGGCATCTCTAAAAATGATTCGAAAAGCAAAAATTATTTTCTGCTACTAGCAGTAGAACCCGGATGATTAAACATTTCCAAGTTTTATGTGCTACAACGGATTTAATATTAGTTTCTTGTAAATATATTTTTTATATCATTGAGTCATCCCTGAAGCTGATTCAAAATGCAAAATTATTTTCCATTGCTGGGAGTTGAACCTGGATGATTAAACATATCCAAGTTATATTTGCTACAACGGATTTAATAGTTGCACCTTGTAAATATATATTTTTATATCATTTGGTCATCTCTGAAGGTGATTCAAAAATGCAAAAATTACTTTCTGCTGCCGGGAGTCAAACCCAGATAATTAAACATATCCAAGTTATACATGCTACAACGGAATTAATAGTCATTTCTTGTAAATATATATTTTTATACAATTTGTTCATCTCTGAAGCTGATACAAAAAGCAAGAATTACTTTCCGATGTCGGGAGCCGAATCCGGATGATTAAGCATACCAAAGTTATATGTTCTACAACAGGTTTAATAGTTTTATGGATGCACCTCCGGAGGGATCCTGGGAATTGATTCAGAGTCACCACCCGAGTTTTAGCGGATTGTCCCCGAGGAACCGAACTCGATTGGCTCGTGCGTCATTCAATGGATAAGGATTACTGGCCCGTCATCACCATACTATCTTAGGTTCGGGAGCTCAGTTACGAGAAGGGAAGGGTTTTACAGCACCCCCCTCGCCCGGTTCGAAAACCGGTCTCTCATTGACTTTTGTGGGATTATACAAGAAATGTATGCAACTCAACTTTGATCAAGTATGGGGGATGAGGGATAGGAAGCCAAGTAATAATGATAAACATAACGATAAGCTACAATGTACGCTTGTGCTCTGTGAATCTATATGAATGGTGATGATATGCAAGTATGAACAAACAAGAACATCAAACAGCAAGTAACAACATTAGACTATACAGAATAATAACAAAGTAACCAAAAATGACATCACAAACCACTGCAAGACTAAACCAATCTGATCTACTATCAAGGGTTTGAGCGCTCAACTTGGGGGTTTGAGCGCTCAACCTCCAGCTCGCCCTCACATGCTTATGATGCTTCTGATGATTTTGATTTGATGAAAGCATGTTTTAATCACCATTGTTTATTCAAAAACAACATTTTGGATTACTGGACAAAATGGCATAATCATATAATCATAGGTTTGAACTCATCCATGGACCAAAATGAGGCAAATAGTATAGAAGGTATGAAGACTCAATGCTATAAAATTTTGCAGAATACTCAAAGTGTCAAGAACAAACTAAAATGAGAAGAAGCTTTGATGGAATTAGAGGACAGTTTGAGCGCTCAAAGATGCACATTGAGCGCTCAAGCCATCTTCTGGACTTAAGTGTTTCTGCAGCATTCAGCCCTCATTTGGACCACAAATTAGTTCAACATGACATATGATGGTGCATAATGTATTGAAATTTCATCAACATGAATAAAAATAAACTTGAGGTGTCCATAGGAGTGGAGAGCAAGCATCGGTCCACACATAATCATGATTAGAGTGAGGGAGGGGAGAGATCAGGTTGGCCTAGCCAAACATCAACACACACGCTTTGAGATTAGGTTAGCTTAGCCAAACATCAACACATTCCTCAACACACACACACACACACACACACACACACACTTCGTGATTAGGTTGGCTTAGCCAAACATCAACACACATACACACTTCATAAACTGAAAACAGAACACATAACTGTAAAATTGTGTGGCACATGCATACCCATACGAAAAATTATTGTGCGGTCGTGGGGCACGACCACATGGTGCCCTAATTGTCTTCTTCACCACACATTCCTGTGGAGCTCAATACTAAATATATGAATCCACAACAATGTGTGGTCAATAAGAGAGTTTGGACAACACTAGGAATATAATTAATACTTTTTTTTTTGCTAAAATTACAAGAAGAATGATTTTTGAGTGATGCTTTTGAAATCTTATAATAATTTTTTTTTATTGGTTGGTGTTGTGTTTTTTGCCAGCCCTCTGCGTGAGTCGTGTTTGCTTGCTATGTATTATATTTTAAGGTTTCCGATTTAAGGATGATGCCAATGACATTAGAGGGTGGCTTATTAATCTTTCTGACATGAACCCAACCACAATGGCATGAAATGTTATCTTATAGTTGCGATCTCGATGTTTGTTTTAGAACTCAAATTGAATCTAAATGTGTTCTTCACTCTTTTTTTCTTTTCTTTTTTTTTTTTTTTGGATTTGTTGTACAATTAATGTAGCCAATTTTCCAATGATAAAGCCTACAGATTTTTAAGTTACTTTGTTTTCATTTTCTGGTATTTGTTTAGCGAGTTTCGTTGTCAATTTGTATTACTGCCTTTAATTTTTCATCTTTCTTCTTTTCCCTTTGCCCCTGATTTTGGGTTATTGGATGTTTTTCGTGCTTAATTTGAACAATAGATAGGTAGAATCATGAAAATTTTGTTTGGTATGTTCGAGCTTGATTAATTTGAAATTACCAAATTTAATAGAGGAGTATTGCTAGTTGCGTAAGGGCCAATTGTCATCTTGCACATCCCATACCCGCGGGCCTCTCGCTAGTGATAGTGAAACAGCTCTACCCTACCATGTAGCTTGTGAAGAGAACTCAAGCCGTATTTAAATGGAGATCAGTTGTTAAATAATTGGATTGTTTATGCACACAATAAAAAGACATCTTCAATAGCATACCAAATGAAGCGTCATTTTTAAAGCATGAAAAGTCAGTTAGGGATTTTTTTTTAAAGATAAATCCATCTCCCACCAGTGAAAATATAAGATCACATACATTAATTTTTTTAGAAAAATGGCAAAGCTATTCACTTTGGTGGACTTCCATATCGGCCACTACTTTGGTGGACCCTTTTCACATTCACAGAAAACTCTACACAGCATTGCTAACAGCTCTGTGTTCATGAGAACCATTAACAGTAACCACTTTTGCAGTAGTAAATAATAACAGAGGGAACTGCCCTACAACAAATTGTACTAGAAAATAATAGAAGGCACTGCATGACAACTATTTTGTCCAAGACTTGATTCGACGAGAGCATACCCTTCAGATTTGGGGCTGTGTTTTCTCTACAGCAATTGAGAAAGCAACATTCGCTTGGAAAAAAACTAGAGTTCGAGTTGCCCCCTCAGATACGACTTGAATCTCTCCCGAAAATGAATCTCCTCGTCCAATCAAATACCACTAAGACCCTCGTGCGCCAACTGACTTGTTTGCTGAAAGTTGAACAAAAAATGGATTAAAAGAGTCAGATTCACCAACATTCTCTGCTCTAAGGAAAGCACAAGCAATTCAAGCAGTAGTAAATGATCTGTCACCTTGCATAAACAGAATACCACAGCCACTGAGTGCTATGACCCATTGAAACCCAGTCTCCGGGAAGTTCTGCTGCAGCCTGCTCTCCACCAAGTGGAGCAAATTGGCCTAGATGCTTATACCTTGTGAGCAAAAGTTGCCAGTAAGTCATGAGTCATGAACTAATAATAAGAAAATGGCAGGCTAAAAAATGCAAACGAACAAGTTTTTTATGGGCATATTTAGACTATAGTTCAATGAAATTTGGTGTTTTTTTTTTCTTTTAGCGGAGAATGAAAAGAGGGACAAGAAAAAACAAAAAAAAAAGTACGTTTAGAAGCATTATCCAAACATGTTAATTGTCTGCCCGAGAACACCAAATAGATGGCTCACCGACCTCTGCCGAGCAATGATCGACAGCTCTTACATTAGGTCATACTATGATGTTGGCGGTCAAGTGATAAAAAGGTGTTCCAGCAAAAAGTAAACAAAGAAGACTGTAGCATGTACTTAGAATAATCCAACCGGAGTACTTTTGGTCTTTCAACGATTGATCACCTCAACAGAGGACTAACAGACTATGTAATCATGTAGACAGAAGGGGTTAACATAGGAAGGTACGGCAGATTAATCTGTGTACTTTTATCCCTTAAAAAATAGAACAGTCAAAATGATAATCCAAAAGAGAAACTGAAGGCAGATGAACACTAAAAAATAGGATGCTTACCCAAAGGGACGAAATTGATGCCGTCCAACACCTGTAAAGCGGCGAGGGCCTTCCGGATTACTTTCACACTTATCCCTAAGGTTAAAGCACCTAGAAAGATACGCACCTTGTTGAGCAGCCACCTAAGATGCCAACATACAACAGGATCAAGATGTTTCCGCATTCTCCTTGGCTACAGAAAGTGATGAAACACTATGGCAGTGTTTGAGAGGTTGACTAGAATGAAGCTGAAACGGAATTGACATTCTCTTGCTACTCGTTCTGATGTTTGATTACTAAAAATCAACAGTGTAAGTTAAAATGGAATCGTCATTCACGAATTAGGTGAATGGCCATTCCATCCGATAATCATTCCAGCCGTTCCCAAAATCATTCTAGCAAACCAAACACTACTGTAAACAGTCATAAGCAAAGAAAATCAACAGCTAAATACTTGAGCAGTTGCTGGAAGACTCTTTGTCTGAGAATCAACAAGACAAAGTGCTGACTTGAACTCTTCATAATTAACTTCTTCTCTTTCCCTTCCCATTGTATCTTTCAAGAGACTTCTGATATCAGGTAGGTGGTTGCTCTTTAAATAGAGGTCTACTTGGGGGTACCTTACAAGGATGTCATCAATTACATCTTCAAACTCTTCCATGGTTAGGGTGCCAGAATTGTCCTTGTCCGCGGCCTTAAATATGTTCAACATATCTACCTAAAATGGCAGAGATATCAAATAACTGGAGCATTGTAAAACTATGAAATCCGATGTGATAATGTCACATTCGATCTCATTTCAAAGACAATGAACCAGAATAACCACAAGAGACTTCTAAACGTACGAGGTTGGAATGTGTAAAGGCTAAACAAACAGAGTTTTAATACTGGAAGATGAGCCCATTTCTGGTCAATTCATTCAAGCCATTACATCCGCCATATGTGGTTAATTCATATTGGCCAAAGTATCACTTCCACATCCTTCCCCAAGGCATTTGTGCACAATTACCTATGTTTTCTGTACTATTCATCTTATGTGAAAGATGGCTCATAAGGGGTTAAAGGAGAGATTATCTGGCATAGTATTACACCAAAAGTTAAATGCAGTTAGCATTCTCAATATCTAGGCACTGTTCTTTTTCTTGTAAACAATACATAATTTAGCCGGAAGGAAAAAAATTAACTGTCAAGTATTATGGTCTTCTGACAGCATATTAAACCCTAAGACCCAGTTTTTCAAAAGATTTTAGCACTTGATATTTTAAATCAAAAAATGAAGTGGTTCCATGTATCGTTTTTCAATTTTTTGCACCAAATTAAAGTACACGATGAGTACTTTAATTTGGTGTGAAAAAAATTGAAAAACGATACACGGAACCACTTCATTTTTTGATTTGAAAAATCCTGATTTTAGCACCTGGGTGCTAAAATCTTTTGGAAAACTGAGTCTAATCTTAAGGAAGGTGATGGTATATACGTTCATGTGAATTCATTATAGATGTATACTCAAATATGCAGAATCAGAATAAGTAGTGATTTATGTCAACATCCTGAATAATCAGGCGCATCATTTAGCAATTTAGCTAATCAAATAACAAAAGGAGGTACAATCTTAATCACCATAATTTTACGTTGATCTATAGTAGCACAATCTCCAAGTGCATACACCTCTTCGCATCCTTTTACTCGCAACCACTCATCAGTGGCCAGAACACGTCTGTTAGCCTGCAAACAAACAAACCGCAAATAATAACTAACAAAATTTGCCGATCCACAAATTGTCAATGTACTTGAGGGTTCAAAATCTCATAAAATTTGTTGACATGCATCACAAGAATCTAATCATCATTCTTAGAGACGGAAAGATTGGTTTTCAGTGGGTAAAATAATCTAGAAAATCTGAAGAACAGAATAACAACCTGGCCAATTTTCTCCATGAAGTCCTTCACAACTGGACGGGCCCCAACTCCAGTTGACCAAAGCACCATTCCATGGGGAACAGAGAAAACCTCGCCACTTGAATTCATCTTCATGTTTATAAATTTATCGGAAACGTTTATAACACGAGACCCAGTCAAAACTTCAATGCCATCTCTTCGAAATTTCTGTTCAGCAAATGAACTGATTCTTTCATCAAACCTACAGAGACAGGTAAAGGCTTTTAAGTTCTGAGCTCAACTTTAACTGCAAGATTGCACTTTAAAGTAGAGAAACTATCACGCAAAGATAATTACATGAGCAAAACAACTTGGTGAGAGCACTTGATTGGCTCATGGTTGTGACAGAAATGCGAAAGCCCAAAGGGAAGCTGGACCATAGAAAGTGCTTAATACTTAATATGCAAAGCAAAGGAATTCTCATAATTTATTCTTGGAAAAGAAATAATCCTAATATTTCAAATATAAAGGACATGATAAATGATATATGATTACGTGATTTCCAATGCATTCAAGAGAAGGGATCAAAGAAGTAGTAAGATTTATCAAGATAAGATAGTGTTCTATTTATGAAAACAAAAACACAAAATTAATGCTAAGCATGTTCTATGCTTACGTGTTCAAGATATGATCTCCGGATTGAATCACGGATATTTTCACTAGATCTCTAACGGAAGGATATAATTTGACCAAGTCTTCCTGGACAAAGTCATGCAGTTCTGCAGCAAATTCCACTCCAGTTGGACCCCCGCCAACAATAACAAAATGGAGATTTGTCTGCCTCTCCTCCTCACTCAGGCCCGGGAGTACAGCCTTTTCAAAACAATCTATCACAGCCCTGCGGATCCTTTGAGCATCCTCTACCTCCTGCATGAAATTTCATAGTGCCTCTTTATTTTTGAAAACCTCCACAATCCACAACTTGCAAAAAAGAGCTTAACAGGATTTCATCCATCATTCTCTCATCAGAAAGTTTTGTTCTTATTATCATTGCTCAATAAGAGGCATATAAGAATTTGGATGGAAAAAAAAAAAAAGGATCAATCTCTAAATATCATATATTTATCCTTTATGATCGCAATTTTGTATAAACCATCCTTAATGAACCAATGGTACCTTCAGAAAATGGCAATGCTCGAAGACGCCAGGTGTGTTGAAAGTATTTACTTCTGCTCCTATTGCAATGACCAAATAATCATACTCTAAACTGAATTCATTACTTCCCACCAAATTCTCATCCAGATTAGACTTGCAGAATATTCTTTTGTCAGCTGCATCTATCTTGAGACATTCTGCTTCCCAAAAGTTGATTTCACCACTTCTCTGCCGGGTAAGAAACAGAAATGCATCAGCACCATACATACGATAAACTCGGCACACAATATTCCGAAATTTCCAGGCAGCAAGGTCAATGTTACCCACAGTAATCTGTAGCGACAACTCATCCTGAACTCAAGAAACCCACGGGTATTTATTGCCCATTGGAGTGTGAGTATTATTTTCCCAACTTTTTCCAAACATTATGCATAAGAAAAGCTTAATTCTATCATCAATTTGTTTTCTCAATATCCTTATGCAGAATAAACACCCACCAAAAAAATTTGTAATTAATCATGGTATTCAAACATTTCCACCAAAAATGCTCTCAAAAGATTTCCAACACATAAAGTCAAATTAACCTTCTTTATCATATTCCGAATGGGCTCCACTATGCTTCGTGCCTCCACTGTTCCGCATGTGACACTGGGTAGCAAAGGAGTGAATGCAAAGTAGTTACGAGGGGAAACCACCTGAACATCATACTTTGAGATGTCCAGATCTCTTAGAAAACTGGTACCAGCCCAGCCTGTCCCAAGCACTACCACCCTCTTCTTCTTGGATTCTGTTCGGCTAAGCTCAACATTAGGTCTATCAGTTTCTGCTTGCGACTCTGAGTATGCCACGAGACTTCCACTACTGCAGTAATTACCACATAGTAAGAACTAAGAAGTGAAATGCACAAATCAGATGGCTATCACTGAGAAACTGAGAAACTGGATGAAAGAATTATTTTATCTTGCCTATCATGTTCACTGCAATATCAAACCAAACCAGTCTACTCAGCAAGAGCAAGCAGAGAAATACATTTCTTTACAAATAAAGATGTTCATATTGTCAGACTTCAGCTATTCAAACATGCCAGTCTTCTTTCAATGAGACTTTCAGTACAGAGGTACAAGAGATAAGACAGAAAATGAATTCTAGTTCTTTCAAGGCAAGGGTAACTAATGTGGATAGAACAATCTTATACCTCAAATCATTGCTTCTGGTTTATCCCCAAGATAATTTTCTCACAACCCCTCAAAAGTCAGTGGCTCGGGATCAGTTGTCCTCAAGTTTATCCATTATCTTGGCTACTGTGTAAGATACTGGCTACCATGAAGAACTCCCCTTTTGTTCTACTGACAGGTTAGATGAGAAGGGTAAGACCCAAGTATCTTAGTGGGGACTGGGGAATGCAACTCAAGTACGAGGATGTCCCAAAATTTCTCATAATAGTGGCATTAGAAAAGAAAACAACTAAAAAACATCAGGAAAATAATAATCAACAATCTTCCTTTCCATGAGTCCCCACAAAGGAATGAAGACTAAAAAAATAGTAATCCACTTTCAATGTGATTTCCGTCATCCACTTTAAATGTGATTTCCGTTTTCCATGTCTATTACTTGATCTTTGGGGTCCACATGGTCAATTTTCATGTCTACATTTAGGAGACAAAATTTCACAGATTCTACAAAGGTATCCCTTGTTGTCCTCTTCAAAGATAAACATATATCCAACTAGCAAATCTAATCTAATGGAGACCGAAGAGAAACTGGTCATTGCACCAAGGGATAGAAACTCAAGACACAGAAATAATAAAATAATTTGAATGGCAGACCAACAAAATTGGTTCATATGGCCGTAGATTACAATGGTTTGCTTGAATCGGGGGATAGATGGAGCGAAACGAAAGACAAAGGAGGCGACAAAAATAAAAAGAATAAATTTATATTTTGGTGACCCCATCATTTTCTTTTTCTTTCCAAATCCCTCTTGTTGATCCAAATACAGCTTATTGGTTGAGGTAAGGTTGAGGGAAACACAAGTCGGGGTAAAGTTGAGACCCGAAGATCCAAACGATCCTTTGACAGCTAAATCTCTCTCTTTTGTAGGTTATGTATAAAGTAAGAAAGTCAGAAACAACTTTGGAAGAGAGGATAGAGTAATTACATTATACAAAATAAAAGGAAAAGGAAAATTTGAGATCAAATAGTACACCATGAGAAATAATAAAAAAATCCCGCGTGAAGGCGGATTAACTTCCAAAACTGTGTGAAGTTCCCCAAACAATCAAACCTCCCATCAATATTCCATCAATACTCAACTCCACAATATTTTATCTTTCCTGCTCATTGTCTTTCAAGTACAGGAAAAAAAATTATGCAAATAAAGTAGATCTAATTAACCCCCTTTGAAGAAACAAACAAAAAAATTCCATCAATATTCAGTACATGTCGAACCTTAAAAACACAGAAAATGAATAAAACAAAAGTATGATCTAGAACAAAAAATGGGTGCTCCAATAACAAAAGAAATGACCACAAATACTCCATTCACAATATATTAATGAAATATGGATCGAACTCGCAAAAATGAAAAAGAAGAAAATCAAAGTAGATCTAGTTTTCCTCCTTTGAACAGACAACCAAAGAGAAAAAAAACCCAGCATGATTCATTACTATGCTGAAACCTCAAGACCAAGAGCAGTATAAAACGAAAGTGGGTCTAGAAACAAAACATGGGTGTATGAAATCAATCAATGTCAGCAAAAATTGACATGAAAATGAAACGTTGATGTATGAGAAATGAAAAACAAGAGGGGATCAGGAGATTCGGAACCTGACAGAGAAGAGAACGAGGAGTTTAGAGGGGGTGGAGCTGCCATGGATCACTCTGTTGATGTGTGAGAAAACAGTCATGTTCTTCTAAGTGCCCTGAATTGTTGGAGAACTCCACAAACCGAGTGGATTAAAGGTAGGTAGTTATGTGTGAATCTGTAGACTTTTATGTTTCCTGCTTTTGAGAGATATCCAGAGTTTGTTAGATATTTCTGCTTCTGCGAAAATTGTTTGGAAAGGTTCTCAAGAACCGGTTTTCAACATCATTATTCAATTATTATTTTTATTTTTAAATATTATTTTTATTTTTCTCTCTATCTCTCTCTAATCATTAATATCTATTTTTTAATTATTACCCCTATTTCTCCCTCTAATCATTACAAAAACTAAAACTCAAAATCAAACCAAACACACTAATATCTTGTGGCAAAGCTATTTTTGCCTCCACGCTGTAAATTTACCTTCTTTTTTTTGGTTTTATCCCCACCATAACCATTTTTTTTTTTTTTTTGAATCACAAGGTTCTTTTTAGTTTTTGAAATTTATATGCGATAATTACGAGATGAACCACTCGAATTGCATCACTGGTAGCCTAAAATTAAGCCAAATGGAGGAGTGAACGCAGAATTAGTTCCAAGAAAGTTTACGTAACAGTTCAAACTTCATAGTAATTCTGATATCTTTTTAGGTCTATAAATTTCTAGTTACTTGGCCCGTAATGAAAATTCTCCCTCATGCAGTCAATTTACTAATTTTTAGGTCTCGACGAATAAATTTTCTTTAAAAAACAAAAATTTACAGTAAAAGTAGGAAATTCGAGGCAAGACAAAAAAATTTGTCTCTAATAACTTGGACAATCCAATTAGCACCCCAAATCCACACTCGGATAGTCGGATGGGGTGACGCTGCCTGGGTTAAAAATGTGGGGCCCACCCAAATTTTTTCCTTTTGAAATTTGAACGGGTAGATTCCCAAACTAATTTTAACACACAAATGTTCAAAACCCCCACCAATACTCCATTGAAGCCCTTCTGGTCTTCCTCCTCCCCTCGACCATGGACGTCACCATCTCCGGCCACCAGTGACGCCACCCCATCTCTCTTGCCACCGTGTCTCCATAGTTTTAGCTCCCTCTGTCACCAATTACCATTGTAGCCACGCCAAACTCCAAACCCAGCGACTGGGATTGAAGTCAACCTTTTCTCTCTCTCCAAAATCAAACTTTCACATTAGAGATTTAATCTTAGTGAATTTAGTGAATGATTTGAGACCATTTAGACAAGGCAGTTGAGGATATTGTTCAGCCAATTTTCATTGGGACATGTATGTCTACTTTCCAAACTATTCTGATTTCCTACATTGTCGTGTTACAGGTTCTTCTAGTGATGGAAGTGGGTGCTTTCATACCTGGTTTTAGGCGGAAATACCTGCATCGAGAATACTTATCTGTTGTTCTTTTAGCAGTGGGTTTGATCCTTTTCACTTTAGCGGACGCGCAAACTTCACCAAACTTTAGTTTGATTGGTGTTGTAATGGTGTCCGGTGCTCTAGTAATGGACGCCTTCTTGGGTAATTTGCAAGAACCAATCTTTACCGCGAATCATTTGTACGTAGTCCAGGGTATGTGAGAGAGATGAGCTGATGCATTTGTAGAGTTCATCAATGGTGTTTTGAGGATGGCATCATTGGTGGCCGGAAATGGGGCAATGTCACTGGTGGTCGGAGATGGGGGTGGCATCCATTGTTGGCGGCGAGAGAACGGTGTTTAGTGATGATCGAGAATGGCGTTTGAAGGCTGAAGCCTTCAAATCGATTTGGGGCTTTTTGGATTACTATTTGGGTTTAAAGGTTTGGGAATTTCCCGTCATTTTTTGGGAAAGTTTTTGAAATGGCTGGAAAGACTGGGTGGGGCCCAGATTTTAGGCCAACTCAACTGCCAACTTATAAGGTGTGCAATTGGTGTGTAAAATTGGGATACCAATAGCATTTTCGATCCACCCCTTAGAGCAAGTGCAATAGATTAGGTAAACACTCCAAATTAGATAAAAATAGAGAAGTTGGGCCAAAATTTCACCTCCAACAGCTTAGGCATCCCCTTACGTATCCTTGTTATTGCTACAGTACTTAGGCAAATCTACCTCATCACTATTCACCAGCCAACATTTTTTTATTAGTTTTTTTTTTCTCTCTCTCTCTCTCCCTCTCCCTCTCTGGTTCAGCCATTGTTGCGACCGACCGACGGCGATGGCGATCGACAACAACAGTGATTGAGGGTGACTAACGGCGACCGATCGATGGAGCTCTGGACCTTCGACGGCAACGACGGAGGAGATGATGATAACGACGGCGACGGTGTCGGACGAGATCGACGGCGTTGGACGAGATCGACGGCCATGGAGCTCTGGAGCTACGACCATGGAGCTCTGAAGCTTCGACGACGACGGCGACGGCGGTGAAGGACGACGGTGATATATATATATATATATACTGTGTGTATATTGTATAATTAAAAAAATATTATTTTAATAAAAGATAAGGTAAAATGGGTAGTATTGTTGGAATGTTGATAGTGACAGGTTGTCTATATGTACTGTACACAAGGTATTGTAGCAAAAAATAGCCAAAAATTTACCCCAGCTGTTGGGGATGCTCTTATAACTTTATGTACTTGTAAGATTTGACTAGTGACAATGGCCTTGTTTGGATGAATTAAAAAAACTATTTTTTTGGTTTTGTCTTTATTTAATTTTTTTGTATTTGTTAGTTTCGGTCAATTTTTTGTGGTTTTTTAGTTTGTCTCGACGAGAGAAATCAAAAAAATATAAAATTATTAGCCAAACTTAAAATTTTGTGAATAAAGACGAAAAATAATCCAAAAAAACTGACTTTTTGAATGTCACTTTCGTCTTTATTCACAAAATTTTAAATTTGGGTAATAATTTTATACTTTTTAGATTCCTCTCGTCGAGACAAGCCAAGAAACCACAAAAAATCAACCGAAAACTAACAAATGTAAAAAAAATTTGAATAAGAACAAAACCAAAAAAATAGTTTTTTCAATTTACCCAAACCAAGCCATGACTAGTGAGTCACATTAAAAGGTTATTTTATTTTATTTTTTTAACCAAGAAACATAACACACCTTAAAAGTTAAAAGGTTTTATTCCCAAGAACTTGGGCAATATTGCCATGGATAAAAGTTGCATTAGGGGTCTATGCAGGGGTGAGAAATTTTTGAACGACATGAACACAACACGAAATTAGCAGATTAGGGTCAACTATTTTTAATATGGAACATGAATATGACACAACATGATAACACAAAAAGCTAAACAGGTCGGGTTAGGATTGAGAGAATTCTAACACAAAAATGAGATGACAGGACACGAACACGGGAATTTATGAAAAGACACGGTAACGCGACAAGAATCCGAGATGAAGTCAGAGAGTTATGTTGGCTATTTCTGACACGAAATACGAATATGACACAACACAATGACACGAAAAGCTAAACAGGTTGGGTTAGGGTTAAGAGAATTATGATCCAAACAGGACAAGGCACGATGCCCACCCCTAAGCCTATGCAATGCTCTCAAGCATTACACGAAATACGAATATGACACAACACGATGGACACAAAAAGCTAAACAGGTTAGGTTAGGGTTAAGAGAATTCTAATCCAAATACGACACAGCACGATGCCCACCCCTAAGCCTATGCAATGCTCCCAAGCATTACATCATGTAGTGTCTCCATTTAACGGTCCATTTTGACAAGAACATTTTAGATTTACTCCAAGCAACATTGGATGGTTTAGATTTTTAAGAGCTTAGATTAAATTTGAACTATTCATTATTGAAGTGAACTTTGGATGGAAACACTGCAAGAACTCCATTCTCGATTTCAAATTACTTGTTTTCAGGGATGGAGACAGATTTTTACGTAGTGAGGGCAGACTATATATGTGGAGGAGGGGCGAGATTATACAATCTGATGATATCTACACTTTTTTAATGTAATAGCAGGTTTTTTCAAATTGTAGCAAAGGCGATAGCCCGCACTAGTCACCCACTGGCTCTATCTTTGCCTGCTTCCCCTGTTTTACTAAGGCCTTGTCTGTTTGGTGGAATTTGGGAGTGGGTTGGAGTAGACCCCATTTTCTAATGTTTGTGTTCTTTTTTTTTTTTTTTGCATGGGATATGAAATTCCTATCAAATTTTTCTCCTCATCCGTACAGCCAATAGAATCTGGGGGGAGGGATTTGGATAAGATTTCTCCATTTTAGTGCAAAAAACCGAATATCCTGAGCAATATCCCATCGAACACAAACACCGGATATGAATTTTTCCCATCTATTGATATCCTGAGCAATATTCCAAGAATTTTATATCACACCTACATCTCATTGATTTATCTCTGGTCAAACAAACAGGCCTAAGAGTGAAAGATTCTTTCGTATAGTCAACTGTGTCCCAAGTTTATCATCCTTCTTGCCTGTGGCCTGTGGCCTGTGGCTTTTTATTGATTGAACACACCAAAAAACTAAAAGCTTTATTGATTCCAGTTGCATAATATTCTTATTTGATTTGACTAAGAGAAATCTTTTGTTAGTCACTTGTATATGCCGGGAGTCGAACTTGATTAATGAACGGTTTGATTCCCAATTTTTTTCCTTATTTTGTTGATTCAAGGTGGCACACATTTTTCCGTTTGATTAAGACAAAGATATTATCTCATTTTAGAAGATTTTTGAAGAAAAAGTATAAGAAATTAAAATGGTGAGATATAAGGTTGTTATGTGTGAATTTGGAGACTTTAAGGTTTTGTTTTAGAAGAGAGATAAAATAAATACTTTTCGGGTCTTGCCTATTCATTATTGGCTGGTGTATCCTTTGTCTTCCGCTACATTTTTTTTTTTTTTGGTTATTCATGTTGTCGGTGTGTAGTAGTCAAAATTAATTTTTAGAGTAAAAATTGAAAATTTGAGGGACGAAAAATGCAAAATTTAGTCTCTTGCTTCAAAAACTTGGGCAGTCCAATTTAGTAGAGTAATATACTTGTAAGATTTGACTAGTGAGAATGTTTTCTGCGTAACGTAGCCACCTAGGCTAACTTGACTAATGAAAGGTTTGATTCCCAAGTCTTGGACATGGCAATGGATAAAAGTCCGATGCATTGTTGTTTTTAATTTTGTTGATTTTATTTGGGGATTGATATTGACATTCCTTTTTTTTTTTATTGACACTTTTTTTGTTTTTACTTATAAAATGCATGAGTAAGTTTACCTAATAAAGACAAAAATTAAAGTGTCAAAAGAAAAAAGAAGAGTGTCGATAACACTTCCATTTTGTTTTGGTCTATTTTCTTGTTTTATTAGGACTGAGATATTCTCTCGTATTGTTAACTCTATCCAAAGTCCAAAGGTTTTTTTACACTCATGCCAAATAGTTTTAAAAGGTTTTTTTTTTTAATACCCGCAGTGTTAATATAATAAAACTTTTTATTGATTTTTTTTTTTGGCATTAGACTTTTTATGGATTGAACATAGAAAAAGGTGTATAGACTGAAAGAAACATCGGACTTAATAGAAGAAACATTCATGGGAGTTTTTATATGCATACACTATAATTTGACATTTTAAATGCAAATTGAGAAGGAAAAAGTTAAAGCAAGAATTAAGTAAAATACTCTTCGTTTGTACAAAATACAAGTTAAATGGAAAATGGTTACAATGAAAGAATAGGTGAGTAGAAGGCAAAGATCAAAGGTTATAAGAATTAATTTTAGTTGTTGAAACGAGTCAAACGACCATTCTTTTCGACACTTAAAGCGATGATATACTTGTAACGCCCTCAAGATTTGGGCACGTTGATAGTGTTA
Organism: Vaccinium macrocarpon; assembly: GCA_022606695.1. NCBI lineage: Eukaryota > Viridiplantae > Streptophyta > Magnoliopsida > Ericales > Ericaceae > Vaccinium > Vaccinium macrocarpon. Next base: position 13,087,019 of record CM040180.1, read on the forward strand.
TTACAACAACCATTAAGTTAAATCTCTAAACTTCAATTCAAATTAAAATATCCAAAATCATAATATAAATAGTAACTAGGGCGGTCCTAGGGCGACGTCTATCCCTGTGTCAGGTCATTCCCCATGCCGGGAGCAATCCCTGCTCCAACGGACCAATCTCCACAATAGTGTTCCTATCCATCTAGATAATCTGACATAATACGTTCGAGTCGCATAGGCAACATCATGGTATTATGCCAGGGTCACACGAATGCAACACCGTGAGCAAAGCCCAGAAGTTCACTACACTAAACTTCTAAATAGCAATTCTAGAACAATATGTGTAAAAACAGTAAATATAACTTCTGAGCGGAAAAAACCACGCAATGTCTCATGCGTATCAATGGGGATCAGAATAAACGTGCGCAGAAAACAATATCTTGTCTCAATATCTCGAAGTTTGCCCCATGTCGTTTCTCGCAACAGTCTTAATCATTTTTCTCGTTTTATCTCATTTATCGATAATTTCTCAAAAATCTGTTTTTCTCAAATTAGTGCCTCTTTCAGCATTCTTCTTCAAATTTCATATATCTCACACCGTTCGAAAGTTATTGGTTCGTTTACGCCTCCTCCGGTGGCCGGTACCAACCTTTACGCCCCTCCCGGCCGTTGCATCACCCGATCTTAACAACCCTGTTTGCACGTCCATCCACCCCCGCAAGGATTCACACGACCTGCGCCTCGCCGCCTCAGTATCACTAAACTTAACCAGTCTGTTTATGAGGTCCATTCACTGTGTGTTGTGCATGCTTAGCCCAAACATCCAAGTTCTCTCCGCAAAGTGGAAGTGGCGCTCTCGTTGCACTACTGCATCACGACCATTCCTCCAAGTTCTCTCTGCGAACTTGAGGTGGTAACAATTCATCTCATCACATTTTATTTCAAATTTCGTTTCATTCCATTTCCTGAAAATCTCATTTCTCATTTCAAAATCCATTTTCATTCTCATCTCTAATTTCCCGCAAAAATGTTATTCGAAATTTTCAAGTTCTGTGTCCTAGTCGTATCGCGTACGTGCTCAACGCCACATGCAAAAATCATGCTCATGCAATATTCGGCAATTTCTTCTAAATTTCATATCTTTCCACTTAGACTTTTTTTTTTCCACATAAAATCATACAATTAATTCTACCCCTCTATAAAATATAATATTTTCTCACATAAAATCACACATTTATTTCACCAACTTTCTTTAAAATAATGTTACTAAATCTCTCAATGTCTTTTCTCATCAATCTCATTTTTCATCTTTTCTTTTTATCCTTTCCAAGAAAATAAAGTCAGTCAATTTGTTTTCTCTAAAATCAATTAATCACATACTTCTTTTCTAGAAATCCCTTATCAACATTTAGCTCCATTAATTATGAGTTTTCAAAATATTCAATTTCTTCCAAAAATGTACTCTTTAATTTCTAGGAAACTTTACTTCCAATAATTTCATTTAAAGTCCTCTCTTTCTTTATTTAGTAGAAATTTTCTTTCTTTCTAGAAAATTTCATCAACTCTCTCTCTATTTATTTCTTTGCTTTTTATCAAGTCCACAAATTATGTTCGCAATCTAGTAAAAACATTTCTAGTAAACTTTTATAGAACTTTCTCTCTTCACATTTATTCATTTAAAATATCATACTTTCTTATAAAAATTCTCATAGTGTATTTATTCTTTCTTTCTAACAATTTTCTCACCAACTATAGTACACACATTATTTTAGGAAAATCATCTTAACAATAACCATTTATTGAATAAATATTGAACATTTAACCCTTCCATGAAAGGTTAACATTATCATGCTAGAAACTTGTCTATAAAATTATACAACTTCTAATCACTTTCTAATAAACTTCTAATCACTTTAATCTTACTAATCTCACTTCTAATTTCATGAAGAACTACTGTAATTAGAATCTCATTAACATTCTTGTTAATTTTTCAACATGAAATCATCTTTCTTAAACACCAAATAACATGCTTATTCACTTATGTGTGTGTGTAAATTAACCCAATCAAACTCTAAAATCATGCTTGGAAAACTAATTAGAACATCATAATTATTCTAGAAATAACTCAATAGAAGGTTAGTTTAGTAAACTACCTTAGTTTCCGGGTGTAAACTGGAAGCTAAAAAGCTATTCCTTGGTTGAGAGACTCCTAACTTGCTTACTAATTAGCTTAACATGTAGCTAATTAGAACTCAAAGAGGTTGGCTAGAAAGTGGTAGTGATTGGTGGTTTGTTGGGAAATAAAGAGACAATACAAACGAGGAAAGAGCAAAGGTGGTACAAAGCACACAAAAGGTGGCTATAAATAGGCAAACATGGACCCTCCCTCTCACTCACGGCACACACATAGTGCCAAAAATTTTGGGTGTGGGGGAGAAAGTGTGATGCTTGCCATGCACATGGCAAGTACCCTAGGAGATTCTCTAGGTTTAGGGCTAGTTTTAGGTGGTTTCTTGCAAGCAAAGGGAGAATCTTAGGTGAGAGTACATTGATGTGAGGGTGAGAAAGAATAGTGGAGAAATATATGCTCCTAGTTGTGTAAGTTTTGCATGACAACCTTAGTTATAGGATGTTTGTAGGGTTAGATATACACAAAATACATGTATGGTGTGGATATGTATAGACTACTACCAAAACAACAAGGCTTATTCTAACTAGTTGGGTACAAAATGTAGGTTAGGTGGAAATCTCCCAAATTCCCTAACTTGCTTGTGCAAGTAAGCAACCAAGGAATCTTGCATGTGTAAGTGTACTTATGCAGACTCACACACTCCACCTCACTCTCCTCTCCAAGCTCTCTCTCTCTCTCTCTCTACCGAATCTCACTACAACAAAAAACACCATTGACGACATATTGTTGGTGACAAGTAACCATTTTGTCACCAAAAATACCTCTAAGGTGACACAACAAGCCAGAATGTTGCTGAAGGTTAATTAACAATGGCGACATGTAATTGTGTCACTGAAACGTACTTTTCGGTGACAAGCTCTTATTGCTGTCACCAAAAGTATACCTTCGGCGACACAACAAGCCAAAATGTCGCTAAAAGATTAATTAGTAATGGCGACATGTAGCTGTGTCACTGAAACTAATTTTTTGGCGACAAGCTTTTGTTGCTGTCACCGATAATATACCAATGGCGACATGACAAGCCAGAATTTTGTTGAAGGATTAATTAGCAATGGTAAAACATGTAGTTATGTCACTAAAACTTCTATTTTGCTATCTCCGAAAGTTAGAAATTTAGGCGCCAAAACAACAATTTCTTGGCACAGTAATAAAATGAGTGATCTACTCCAACAGAATGTGCATATAAATTGATCATTAAAGATTAGGGAGATGTTAATGGCACGGAATAATCTACTTGTTTTGACTTCTCCACTGTCATTTAGCATTTCCAAAATGCCCCTTTCAGAATTTTCGTATACACAAACTCAAATTCCTCTTCGTATCCCAAAGAAAAGATTTTCTTCTTAAAGACACCAATTGATACGATAAAAAATAAATAAATCGCCAAGAACTTCTCAAATCTTTGGGTGCTTTGGCTAAATAAGTCACTTGGCTTATTTTTTTGCCTTTATACAAAAATTTTCCACATTCGCTAGTTTTCGATCTTTATACAAAATTTTCATACCTTTGTTAGTTTCCGATAAGGGTAATTGGAAAAATAAAAAAATTATGATCCAAACTTAAAACATTTTGAATAAAGACAAAAATAAGTTAAAAAGTTAGATTTTTTGGCTTTATTAAAAAAATTTGAGTGGATCATGATCTTTTCTTTTTTTTACTTTTTCAATTCCCCTCATCGAAAAGAATCAATAATCTACAAAAGTTTAACCGGAAACTAACAAATGCGAAAACTATTGAATAAAGACAAAAAAAAAGCCAAATAACTTATTTATTTGAGCATAATAGTTTTCCATAATTTAGATTGGTAGGGAGGGCAATTGAGCCAATTTAGAATATTGTGTAATAAATGTTCGTGGCAGGAGCAAATTGTTTCGTGCCTTTAGAATCTAATTCTAAAAATACAATCTTTTTTTTTTTTTTGAGGTGAACAAATTACATTATACACAATGTGCTCTAAAAATATATAGCTCCTAGGTGAGGCTCCTATTATTTACCAAGTTTCTTTTGCTTCAATTGTGGCCTTCAATGGGCTTCCCATACAAACGCCTACTAATGGGTGGTTCACAGTCATAGCTTCTACCACATTAATTATAAGAAAAAAAAATCATGGAAAAAAAATTATAAATCGCGAAGTAGTCGAAGGACATCAATATATTTTTTTTATAGACACATTTGAGCATTTGTTATTTGGTTAAAAAAAGGACCAAACAAATTTTTTCGGATTAAAAAATTTAAGCAATCGTAATTTAAATAATTTTATCGATCAATTATAGCACAAGTGAAGTTGTAGCCTGGTGGTTAAGGATGTGTGTTTGCAAGCAAAAGGTCCTGGGTTCCAATCTTGGTGGAAACAAATGTGCAACGTGTCCAAGGAGTACTTCTGCAGTGGCCCCACTGACATTTTACTTTTTTTGCCATGTGAGCATTCATTTTTGGCGACACACTATTGTTGCTGATGGGACCTTTTTTGGCGACAAGCCTGTCGCCGAAAGTTTGTTTTCCGTAATGAGTGTTACTTTTTGCCGTAAAGCGTCTTTCAACGACATGTCGTATTTCCTCCGGCATCGTTTGACTTTTAGTGTCACGGATTTGGTGACTATAGTAGATCATGTAGCCGAAAGGTATGGGCGACAAAATCTGTTCTTTCGGTGACTTTTTTGGGTGTGGCCAAATGTGTTTTTTTTTTGTAGTGTCTCTCTCTCTAACTCTAACTGGGTTATTATCAAGTTCCTACGGTTGAGAGATAATGAAACTAAAGTGAATGCAAGGCGGTTGGTTAGGGGGTAGGAGCGGCGAATGGGTAGGTTTTTAGGGTATTAAACTCCGGTTAGAGTGTGGCGGATAAGTATCTGGATGGATGTTTTCACTTGGCGCCATGTAGCAAGATATCATGGCTAGGTTTGTATTTATTCGAATTAAAGGAATTAAATAATATTTAAATAAAAAAATATTCCAATTAATTCAAAATTTAAATTAATTAATTAAAATTTTAAACTAAATTTTTATTTACAAAAATTCGGGTCGTTACAATACTAATATATTTTGCTCCCTTTGTCATTTATTGTTACTGTATTTGTTAGTCTCTTTTCAACTTCTTACTTATTCAAGAGGATATTATAATAAATACAAAAATAGACCAAGGGAAAGGAGTGTATGTTAGTACAATAATTGTTAAGTGTTTTTATTTTTTGAGATTAAAAATGTTATTTTCGGAAGGTTTCTGTAACTCGCTTTTGTTCAACTTTTTCATGGGACCTACTGTGGCCTAAAAGTCCAGGTAAATACAAAATTTAATCTGGCCCACTCGTTCATTGGCATCCTGGCATCCACGGCACCAATCTTGCCTCTAGAATCTAGATATTCAAAATTTATATAGCACCTGAATTGCCAGGTAGGGACAGTGCTGGGCGTATAGAATGGTATGTGAAGAAAACGTATCGATTGCATTTTGGGACTCACTTTTAGATCTTATAATGAAATGATTTAATCAAAATTATTATTCTAAAACATTTTTTAAGGTATTCCACCAAAATTTAGCTCATCAGATGGTTGGAAGTCTTTCCAACAAGTCTCAACCGCTCCAACCACAATTTTTGGTTGGAAAGGTGGGACTTTGGTGGAAAGACTTCCAACCGCCCAATTGAGTTGAAATTCTGGCTGTGGGGCCGTCAAAAATATTTTAAGAATAATGAATCGCCTCGATCAATTTAATGCGTCCATCCAAGAGTGAGTCCCTAAATGCGATTGGTACGTTTTCTTTACATACTATCTTGTACCCATATCTTTTTTATTTCAGAATTCACATATCATAAGTCACTCTCCAACGGACAAAATTCATACCCAAAAAGAAAATGTGTTATTAATGGTGTGAATTGTTGCAAGGGTGTTAATTGTGTGTTATTGGGAGTGTGAATTGTTACAAGAGTTGTGAATTATGAGCTACTATGGTCGTGTAAATTATTTAAAAATGGCATGAATTCTGCATTAAGGGGGTGTGAATTTTTTTGGGTGTGTGTGAATTGTGTACTTTTTGAGACTAAGTTGTGTTGTGTGTGAATTCTGCATTTAAAGTCTGTGAATTCTTTCATTTTGAGGGGTGTGAATTGTTCAGAAATGGTGTAAATTAGTATTAATTAATGGGTATAAAACAACTTTTTTTACATATACAAAATTTCATATTCAAATGAGATATTATTTAAAAGATCGCATTAAGTAGATTCCAAATATATAATTTTTATAAAAAATAATTGCGTATGATAAAGTTGTTTTATTTTAAAATATAATTTAAGAGAGAGAGAGAGGCATGGATTACTGCCAAAAGTTTGAAGAGAGTGTGTGTGGAAGCCTACCTACTCATGTGACTACATTATCCTATTAACTTCCACACGTGTCTACACTGTACTAGTCACTACAGTACTCGCTGACGCCTACTTACTCATGACTGATGCCGAAAATTAGAACTATTAACTTCCGCATGTGAAAATGGGTTTAAATAAAATGTATTTGACATGAGGTTGTCTTGGAAGGAAAGTTCTTGACAAAATAGGACTGGCCAGTAGAACCCCACTGGATTTTGTCCTTTGTGGTGATCCAACCTTGGTTGGAACCCTTTTGCTCTTCCCTACTTGATGTACCCCTATCAAGTTTATTAATAAAAGGGAAATGCTACATACACTAACAGTGTAATAACTATTACGCTAAATGCACACATGTCATTACCATATAAATGTACTATTCGATACATGGATAGATATATTGACTAAAAGAGTCTTCATTGAACAATGTAATAGTTGGTATACTAGTTAGTGCCTGAATGAAACTGATTTTGCCGATAAAAAAAAAAGACTAAAATGCATTTTGATTAATTTTGAAGAACTAATCTTGTCGTGCTAACGAGAGACTCATTTGAAATTGAATCATAGATTTTAAGTGTAGTAACTCTAAAAACTAGAGGACACTTAACCAATAATTAGGAGTGGACAATAGGTAATTTCATGTTACATATCACAATTTTATTTATGATTCTCACAACATTTTTCATCTCATCAAATCTTTCATGTCAGATCCTGTGGGGTTCAAGTTGTGATGTCATGCCATGTCAAAAAAATCCTATTTTTAGTTAAGTTTTTATTTTTATTACTTGACAGTTCATCAAACTAAGGTCTAATGTATAAAATTACTATGAAAACATTAATTTTTAGCTCAATTACATAGATTTTATTTTATTTTTCGTGTCAGGCATGTCCACCCCTACCAATAATGTAGTTTTGCATTATGCTAATATTCCAGTGGCTTATTTCTAACCAGAAAAAAGAAGAAAAGGATTCTATATAAAATAGTACAAATTGATGTTGAGTGGGGGATAACGAAACAAGCAAGGTGGAGCCTGAGCACCTTCACATCAGCAAACATGTAACATGTGACAACCACCCCTCAGCTTACCTTTTCTTATGATTTTGCTTAACATACATGCGGCATCATAAAATTGTATTGGTTGTGTTTGATTAGATAGTTTAGTTTAATTTTGATAATGTCAGCAAGTGTAATGAGTAGAAAGAGATAGAGAGAGAAATGCTAATGTCATCAAAATTAAAACTAAAATTAAAACTAAACAGAGAAACGAATAAGGCCAACTCTTGTCTCGATCGGAATAAATCTGCCCAGTAAACGTAAATTTTCTAACTCCCCACGTTTGATGGACCTCATATGTACTCAATCAAGTATACACATGATTACACAAAATGACAAAAACATTCTCTCTCTCTCTCTCAACAACCTACAAAATTTATTTTGGAAAAATATTTTTTTGGTCCAAAAACTATTTTTTATTCGGAAAACTTTTTTTTCTTTCCAGAAACAGTTTTTTCAATAATAGTTTTTTTACAAGCCAGTAGGATAAACTCACATAAATAGGAGGAAACTCACTCATAAACATAAAAGAAAGAACAGGACGAAGTCGCCCAAGCAATTGCCAAGAGAGTTGGGAGCTCGGATCCAATGAATTCTCTAATCTTTTTTTCTAGGGCCCATGTTTTTTTTACACAAATAAAAAAATTTTGAAATATACTTCAGGTTTTACTAAACAAACTTTTAAGTCATAAAACTGTTTTTTTTTCAAAACTAGTTTTTCTTTTGAAACAGTTTTTTCCCCCAAAGAATTTATTTATTTTTTGAAATATTTTGTTTAAAAAAAAGTTTTCAAAATGTTATTTAAAAAACAGTTTCAAAAACGATTTTTTGTAGTTTGAAAAAGTGACGTGGAAATTTTTTCGTTAACCAAGTTCGAAAAAGTAATGGAGAACCATTGCTTTTAATTATGGGCAAAAACACCAGTGGGGAAATTGATATTGCGAACTTTAACAACCTCTAAATAGATAAATGAAAGCTACTGATGTGACAACTTTCGTTTATCCAAATTTTGGTTAGGTCATTGTGGATGCTGAGAGTCAACACAAAAGAAAAGCATTACATCATAAAAAAAAATAAAAAATAAAAACAACCCTCAGCAAGCCTACAACCAAAACTGGTGCTTTGGCTAAATTTGGATTTTTGGTTTATTGGATTATTTGGTTTTGTCCTTATTCAAATTTTTTTTGCATTTGTTAGTTTTTACCGATTAGATTTTTTTGGTTTTCATTGCATGCCGACGGTAGGGAATCTAAAAAGTATAAAATTATTAGCCAAACTTAAAGTTTTGTGAATAAAGACAAAAATAAACCAAATTGGATTATTGGTTTTTGGTTTTTTGGTTTATTTTTGTCTTTATTCACAAAACTTTAAGTTTGGCTAATAATTTTATACTTTTTAGATTCCTCTCGTCGAGACAAGCCAAGAAACCTCAAAAAATCAACCGAAAACTAACAAATGCAAAAAAAAATTGAATAAGGACAAAATCAAATAATCCAATAAACCAAAAAACCAAATTTAACCAAACTCCCCCCTCCGGTAGAAATACAACCAGTTCAACTAGTCACAACCAGAATACAACAATCATTCAGTGCTTCAAACAAACAATAGGCCCTCCCCATTCGGCAACAATCCGCTGATTTTCCACGGCATTAGGAAAACCTCTCCAAAAGGTCATAGTTGATCGAATTTCAGTTTCCATGTCCCTCCACACAGCTTGCAAATCCTTCCTAGATCCCTTGAAAATGCGATTGTTCCTCTCACCCCAACTACGATAGATAACTGCTACAAAAGCTAACCAAAAAATCATAGATTTTAGGGAATCACCCTTACCTCGGGGGACACCCCAAGCCACTTCCTACCCAACCCCCCTTGCTCAAGAATTGTTTCCAAAGCCAGTTTGAGTATGAACACTCAAGCACCGTTTGCAGAGAACCTCTAGAAGACCCCCACTTCCTTGAGAATTGTTTCCAGAGCTAGCTTGAGAACGAACGCTAAAAAAGAGATGGTCATGAGAATTGTTTCCAGAGTTAGCTAGAGAACGAACACTAAAAAAGAGATGGTCATGACTCATGAGTCTCCACCAAGGTACTGTATCTCGTACCGGACAAGGTATCGGTTTTCTTACTGGTACGGTACGGTACCGGTATCGGGCTGGTACCAGTACCGTTTCGGATTTAGTGCTATTTTCATTATATATAATATAAATATAGTTTGTATATAAAATATTTTTATAGCATATTTTATATACAAACTATATTGTTTTATAGCATATTCATACAAAATATAAATTTTATAGAATATTTCATACAAAACATATATTTTTTTTTTATACTTTTTTATATCATATTTTATGAAAACTATATTTTGTATAACATATGCGGAGTAATCGTTTTTTGAAATTAGTAGGTAACTAAAGACCTACAGGATTTGAAGGTATGGCCCCACTCAAAGATAAATGACCCAATATTACTAGGTAAAAACAGATGCTAGTAAGTAAACCCTAAGAGTATCACTAGTGATATACTCAAATATTGCCACATCACATTTTGAATATTCATTTAATGAGTTTATAAGTTTGAGCATCTACCTTTCTACAATGGTTCATTTGTGTCTATAATTAAAAAAAATACTATTCACTCTATTTTTATTCATGAAATAGGCACAATTTTAAATTTGTACATATACTTTTTTTTTTATAATAGTAGTACCATTTAAAAGATATTCACAATATGTTTAAAATGAGATCAATCTTGAACATATTTTGGTAAAGATCAAAAATTGAAAATTCAATTTTTGAGAGAGTGCAAAAAAATTGAGTTTTGAATCAAGTATTTGAAAAATAGGGAGAGAATGTTGTTACTTTTGATAGGGTGTGGTTCCCAAAATTTGGTTATTGAGAAATATTTGTAATTTTGAGTATCCAAATGCCAAAAGTTAAATATTTGTAATAAATGTTGTTAAGTTTGAGTATTTATCCAAATACCATTGTGAGCCTCTTTCGTGTATCAAAATACTTATCTTTGAGTATTTTTGTGTTTGAGTATACCATTAGTGATGCTCTAATATATATATATATATATTGCATTGGTGAAAGAGATAGAATTTCATTACCAACAAATGCTATTACAGACTACCAGATACAAAGATAACAGAATAAAACAACAACATACAGAGGAGAAGAACATAAAACAGAACCAAAACAAATAAAAGATATATATCCAGCAAGGGCTAGCTTCGGCTGTTAGATGTCTGTAGTCAATGTACGATGTCAATTCCTTACTATCCCAGTAGATCCATGAATGATGAAGCTTCCACGTAGAAACTGTCTGATACAAACCAAGTGACTGTTGCACTTATAGTTGAGAGCTCTGCGACACGGTTAGGCGTCGTGCAATTAGATGGCCGAGGCCAACTACAGAACTCTAAAATCAGTAAAGAAACTATTGGAAACAAACGCAACTGTGGAAAACCTAGAAAAAACTGTTGCAGAGAATCCCTATTCATCTTTGGTGATCTCCCTTAGCTTATTGTTACCTAATTGCAACAAAGACAAAAATAGCCCCCTCTCCCACATTATTAGCATTAACAAACAGTCACAAACAGTCAATAGACGCAGGAGACTATAACCTGTGTTTCTCCACCGACGAAAAACACAGCATCCCTCTCTTGATCTCTCCCTTTCCCCCTCTCCCTCTCGTGCTCTCTCCCCCTCTCCCTTTCTCCCCTTCCTCCCGCTTTATCCTTCAAAACTGTACAGATCTGTGTTGCAATTTTCTGGACGAAATTCCCAGTAAAGGAGTACTGGCCGGATGACCGGAATTGAGGACGGGACAAAATTACGGAGGAATGTTACCAGTTTTACACAAATCCGGTACGGGATTGACAACCTTGGTCTCCACACCATTTGCACAAAACATACATTTAGTAGGCCTATCCTTGGTGGTTAACTGTCCATGGAAGGCCATCCATTGAATAAGGGCCCATTGAGGTACATAGTGAGAGAACCATACTAACTGTGCCCCAGGGGCAGTGGGCTGGACTGTAGGGCTAGGGGTCCGAACCAATTATTCAAAGGGCTGGACATTAGAATTCATGTAACCGCCAACCCCAATTGATTGAAATATAAGGCTTGATTTGATTTGGTTTGATTACCTGCATTGGCAATAATCTCTTGGGTTACAACGTTCCTTTGTCTAGGCCATATCCATTCATTCCAACCTTCTTTAAAAAACTTGCACCATGCAGCAAGACAATACCAACATCCAGACTATGAATATGGATCAGAATCACATGGTACATATGTTCCTGTTTGTATTCCTCGTCTTGAATATGGATCAGAATCACATGTTACATGTCCCTTAACCCTCTCCATTGCCATTAGCATTTTAGCATTTTCACAGTTCCTGTTCGTATTCCTCATCTTCCTGCCATGTTCCTTTACACCTCCATTTCTCCCGACCCAAGTAAGAACTGGCAGCAAGTTGTTCTACAAAGTATATTTTTTTTGGTAAGCAGTTGTTTGTATATTTTTTTCTGGTAAGCGTTGTTTTACAAAGTAAATAGGCAGCGAAGAAAATTCTAAAAATTCAAAGCTATCATATTCAACATAACCTTAATTAAAGTTGGAAGCATGACCTTGTCACCAACCTACAACCATACAAGACAGTATAATTCGGAAAACAAGGAAAAACTACTATGGTAAATCATCCAAGGCCTCAGACACTAGAGATTATTTGGTGCTGCTGGTCCTCCCCCACTATACACATTTTGTATGCAATCCACACACTTTAGGGTGGGTTCCGCACAAATGTGTGGTGTGGGAGGCACTTGGAGCATCCTTCAAGAGCAACTAATAGTTTCTCCTCAGACACAGTACACCATCCCAAGCCCCAGCTACAAAATATGAACTCCAATAACGTTCTGAAGCACCAGTCCGTAAAAACATGACCGGAAAACTACTTGAGACATTCACAATTAGAATTTTACATTAAAACAACAGAAATGAGATTGTTTTTCTAGCAACTGCAATATATAGAACCAAACAAAACCCTTAACCCACAAATCAATACAAAAACATAATCTAGATAAGATGAATGTTGTGTTATGATTTAACTCCGTCCTCGTGGAATAGGCAAGAGAAGAAGCTGATAAACAACACAAAATCTATGAGCTTTTCAGGCCCTACACCCAATAATTATTTATAAGTGTAGAGCATAGTTAAAACTCATTTCTTAAAATGTTATCGGCAAGATGAAACTAAAACATGATACAGGACAGAGGAGGTCCACATACTTTCCACACATGCAAAAAAGAACTCCTAGAATCCAAGTAACTAATCAAAGTAGCATTGCAATTTCAAACATGTTTGATTCAATTGAAAGTCACAGCATCATCCATAATGAAGCTCTTGATGTTGAAAGGAAATAGATATTGAGCCTGTTGCCTCAGTGTAATCCGGTAATATCATTTGGAGTGTAGCTTCACCAAGTAGGTTCTCCCTGTAAAAACAGGGTCTTGGCTCCACAACACCTCAAACAAAATGGATTGTATCATCACTGGCAGTCTGGCAGCCAAAATATATTACAACCACAAACCTCACAAAACAATGTCAAGTAGACATTTACTTTAATCCCAATTTATCCGGACCGTTGATCACCGATCAGACAGCCGAGGGAGCTCACTACACCCCTTTACTACAAGGCTACCGGTTCCATATGTATTTACATTAAGAACAAAATGACGGATTTCTGTTCATACAGAAAAAGATATGCACAAAAACTATATTACTCGTACAATCCAGAAAATCACATTTAAGGACTTACGGCTCAGACTATTCAACAGCTCTCTCAATCAAGAATTTTCTGAAGCAGAACTGGCATTTAAAGCTGTAAACTAATCATCATTGCCAAAAATGAATCAAAACCCTCAAGAATTCCACTAAAACTTGTTCTTGCCAAGAAATTCAGCCATCTAATCCTACTATGCTTCATCAATTGCTCTAAGATACTCGGATCATATTTAATCACCATCTCGATAAACCATAACAAAAATAACAGAACACGCAGACAGAAACCTAGAACTGTAAAAAGGAATATCTGGGTATCAAAAAAACCTGATTTTTTTTTTTTTGAATTTATAATTTTGTATGTTGCCGTCAAATTAGACACAGATATAGCCAAGGGAAAGTGAGGTACAGAGGCTAAACTGCAACACTTGCGGTTTTGGTTCTAGCACAAGCTTTGGGGCATCCTTCGTCAAAACTAATATTCATTCAGAGATGCCCGGGGGCTCGTGCGAAAAACCAGTGAAAATACAGAGAGAGGGGAGAGAGAGACCATACAGCATTAGGGTTTCAGCCTCCTGAAAAGTTTTGCAGTTTCAAAGACAGATGAGAATTGGGTAGCCATAACTTTTAGAGGAGACCCAAGGGGAGGAGGAGAAGTGAGTTGAGGCTGCAATTTTACGAGGAGGAATCTTGATTTTTATATAGAGGAATGCTATCTGAAACCCTAACCCTAAAAACCCTATACACAGAGTCCATTTTTTCTTTACCTTTTTAAATTTTTGATGAGGCTCTGGTCCAGTTATTTTTCCCCTACTTTCGTCCAATTTTGGGCCTTCGTGAGTCCATCTAGGCCTACAATGAAGATCACAATTGTTCACTTTGTAGATTTTATCGAGCATTTATCTGCATAAAAAATTAGTTTGGCGATAGAACAAAAACAATTTTTACAAGAAAAAATAGGCTTTGTTCACGAAATCGAAATTTGATCAAGGTAATTTTTGTGTGTAGATAGTGTATTGGACGAGTTCCATGAAGTGAACGATTCTGATCTTTGTTTTAGGCCCAGAAAGAGCCTACAAATTTGGCCCAAAACGAGACCGAATTGGACAATGAAAAGTAGACACAAATACCTTTTTTTTTGGGTAAATTAGACACAAATACCTTCCCTCCAAAAGGTCGCAAAAAAAAAATCCTCGACTCATTGAAAGTTTGACTTATTTAAATAATTGAACCGAGGTTAAACTCAAGTTTTACATATAGTAAACAAATCGAGCTCAACATTCTAAGTCTCGGTTTTTTGTATAGGGTTTACAAAATGAATCAGCTCGGCTAGTCAAACAAGTTGAACTCTAATTCGAATTTTAAGCTTGTTTGGCATTTAAAAAAGGTTTAATGACTTGGATACCCCTTATAAGTGAACGTTTTCCACCAAACACCCCCTGCAAGAAAAAAATCTACGATGACACCCCATTTATCTTTCAAACTTTACCACAAGACCTCTTCCGTTACCCTTTCTTCTAAAATCATCTAGATCCATAAGTTTTTTTTTATGATCCAAACCGTTCTATTTGTTTAAAACATGCTTTTAAGTGCATCTAGATATGATCGGGAAGTTCGCGATCCAAACAATTTTTCATGCATGAAAAATTATTTGGATCAAGCACTTCCCGAACATATTTTGAGCCGATTTCTCGTGAGTACTCTTAAACCTATGTTTTAAACAACTTGAATGGATTGGATCATCAAAACATGACCTGAAACTTTGAGATTCGAGACGGAAATGTGATGGAAGGGGTCCTGGGGTAAAGTTTGGAAGATAGAGGGGTGTCGTCGTAGGTTTTTTTTCCTTGCAGGAAGTGTTTGGTGGAAAACTTATACTTACAGGGGGTGTCCAAGTTATTAACTCTTTAAAAAATAGCCGAGCTTTAACTATAAAACTCGACTGATTAAGTACTCTATACATGGCTAACAAGTCTAATTAGATAATTGGGCCACGATAAGCACCTTAACTCACAACACCGCCAATAATTTTGCCAAGAACATCATCTACAATAATAGAGACAGAGGTCTATCTCGCAAAAAGAATGAAGATGTCCACTTAATTTACATGCCAAATATTTAAGAAATATATATATTTGAAGTACACGTGATACATCTTTTTTTTTTTTTATTTCTCTCTACGATCTTTTCTTGGTACCAAAAATAAGGATATCTACATTGGCTAATCCACCTATTGTCATCAGCACTGTATAATCATCTCGAGGAAACCTCATTACAACTATATCGAAGCCAAAACTAAAATCATAGCGCGTGGTAGATATATTGATTGTTGCCTTGAATTGATTATTGTGAATCTTCCCGAGTCGTCTTGCATAATCATCTATAGGAAACCTCACTACACCTATATCGAAGTCAAAGCTAAAATCATAGCGTGTGGCAGAAACATTGATTGTTGTCTTGAATTGTTTACTTTGACGCTTCTCGAGTTGTGTTGAATTGGTTCCAGACCCTTTGCATCCTTGTAGAAGTATTTCAACAAGTTTTTAGGGCATCACTTTTTTCTAGCAAAATCATCAACGTGGTCGATTGTTACTCTCTCCAAGCAGTGCCGCCTACACTCTCTAGGGTATGCTCTGCAGCAGGATCCGCCTAAATCCTCCTCACCTTTCCCTTCAGAAATCTTATATTGAAACTGCAAAGCAAATTTAACAAAATAAATTTGTCTTTCTTATCATGTTTCAGTGCAGATCTATGACTTAACAACATATGTATTTAAACAAAAACTAAAGCATCGAATACAATAACTAGTGTCCCTGGACATTTTCAAGTGGTTGGTACTCTCAACAAATTATGCAATATCAAATTTTGCGAGCGGACATCATGGCAAACATTTTTAGGAGACAAGGAATAACTTAGAGAATGCATACGCGATGCAAAAAATTATTGGCCATGCATACCACATAAGCCATGTCACATGGTACTTGTACCTAGTAGTACATAGTACCAAAAAAAACTTGGATTAGGCCTCTCTACTCCTCATCATGTATTTTAATTTTATTTTATGCCTTTTATGTCTGCAACATTATTCTCTCACGCCTGTTAAATTTCATGCTTTGAATTTGAAGAAATTTTGTTACGAAATTAAAAAGCAAAAAAGAAAAAAGTTCCGATATCATACCTCCAACTTCAAGCGGCGTTTTCTGTTTTGTGAGGTGAGGAGCAACATCTCCAGATGAGGTGAAAGCCAGAGCAAGTTGTCCTACAATTGAGTATAATCTACTGTAGAAGAGCTAAATTTGATCTTCAAATGTTTAAGGTCGAGCAATGGAGGAATAGAATTCTCCTTCATTTCTTCAGGGAAAACCAAGTCCTTAAAAAATAAAAAACAAAATAACCCATCGAGAGAAAATAAAATAACTAGTTGAATCGCAGCAAAAAATATTTTAGAGTAAAGAAAACAGGATTGAACATATACCTTGTAGGAATCACAGACGATTTTGAGGGTCTTGCAATGGCCAAACAATCCGAGAAGTCTCATAAATCCGGCAAAACATCCAACGGTTGTTACCTTGAGTGTAGCAAGTACTAGAGACACCAAGGCATTCAAGAACTCTAGAATGGACCTTCCACCCTCGAATGCAAAACGACAGAGTTTTGGACAATCAATCTTGGCCTCCTCCATGGAAACACACGAAAGCAAGCGAAGCCTTTTTAGCTTTTCGTGACAAATTCTCACCCTTGTCAACCCACAACAACCGTCCAGTGAGAGATCCTCGAGATAAAAAAGTTTGGAAAGGTGGTGTTAATTCCAACCACTGGTCTGAGATTTTCGCGTTCGTGAGGGAGAGGTTTCTGAGGAATGTGCATGTAGAGAGATCGATGGTGCAATTCCTTTGGATGAGGGACGGCGCCATTATTTTTCCATTGCTGTTGATTGAATACTCTGAAAACATGCTTCATAGGCAAGATGTATGTTAGTTTTGGATATGGAGGTTTCTTTAGGGAAAAAAACAAAAAACCCAAAAAATAAAAAAAATAAAACCTTAGCAAACTACCCAGCAGTAGTGATAGTCCAAAAAATCAGCTTTACTACTGGGTTTTGTACATGATGATTGCATCAAGCTGAAGAGACCGCGATGCTAACTTCGTCACTATGGCTACCGAAACTACACTACTGTGGCCCTATGTAGGAGCCGTTGAAACTTGAAAGTATCAGTTCAAGATCTACCACAGATTGGTGGTGATCAATCCAACAACTAAAGGAAACAGCAAAAATCACATCTTTAATCCGCTCTAAGAAACAAAAAGAAGGTCTCAATCCTGATCGATGAAAACGACGAGGAAGGGGGAGAGGAAGCTAATAGAGATTAGAGAGTTAGGGGAGTGGCGGCATTATGATCACTATCACTGAGAAAACCCAAACAAAAAGGAACAAAATATAGAGTATGCCAAGGGTAGACACTCCTAAGAAATCACAAAAATTCATACCGCAAAAATTGATCTGGAGCCATCTATTTTACCAAAATTTCGTAAAAATAATCACAAAAACTCGTCAATCTAGAACTACAAAAATTCAGATTTGAGTTTTTTTTTTTTTTTTCCTCGAAATATCCCTCAAACTGTCACCCATCTCTCTCATTCATACCTAAACTTTTAAAATTCTTTATATAGTTCTTGAACTATTACTCTTGAAGTGCATGTGGTCCAAAATCTAACTTTTGTTGGTGAGATAGACGGAAAATCACTTGTGCTCTCCAAACATGGGATTATGGTCCCAAAAAAGGGGGCAAAAACGCCATTCCCTTCACACACTCCCCATTCTCCCATCATCCATACAGAGAGATGATACAGAGTGAGAGATAGAGCTCAGGATCAATCGAGGCTTTTTGGAGAAGAACACTTAAGGTTTCTCCATCCATTTCGTTCCTCTCATCTACCTAGAAAAAATGCAAGTGAAACAAAAAAGTCCCTCCTATTCTCACTTCTTACCTTCCCCCTGTTTCTAGGTCTATGCTCCGGTGGTGCCACCGCTTGCCGCGATGACAAGTTCTTCTCAACATGGTGGGGCCATCATTTTCTCTAGCTATTTTGGGGTTTTGGGTGGTTGCAAAAAAACCCCTTTTCCAAATCCAAGAATCTCTCCTTTTTTCCACTGTTTCCTTAAGTTGTGCTACTTAAGAATGTAGTTGTGCTTGTTGATAAGGGAGACTCGAACTTTATAATAACCTTGTTCTTGGGGGCCAGTGTATGAGTTTTGACTGTGCCTCGAGTTTATACAGAGATGTCTACTTTGGTTTGCAAGAGATGACTACAGTAGCAGGTGGATAAAAGAGAAACCTTTTGACCAGTGACAAAAAGGTGCATGAACCCACGAACATTGATTGGCATGTCAAATCAACATGTCTAGCAACTTCCAATTAAGGCATTTTCATCCCATTTACCAACATTGGATGGTTTAAACTCATATCAACCAATAACTTGATATATTTCCTAGTAGTGATTGGCATGTTAATATATGAGATTGTTATAAAGTTGAAGAGCTGCAAGTTATAAGTTATTCGATGATTTCCAAACTAAATTTAGACATAGTGGAAATTCAATTTAAAGACTGTTATTAGTCTTAATTTTTGCTGCATAGTTTTAAAGGGTGTTTTGGTAGTTAAAATAAAATGTTATTTGATTTCCTATGACGTACGCCAATGGTGCATAACTTGTCCTATTTAGAAGGGGTATTATATTAACTTATATTTAACATCACTTGTCATGAAATCACATATTCATACTCTTTTGCAGGCTTCCTTACACTTGTGCCGAGTATAGCCTTCAAGTTTCAAATATAATTTCAGAGTATGTTCTAAGTTCACGCAGTAAAGAATTCATTGTTGTAGTATGTAACTATTAGCATTGGTGGAGCTATTTTGAATGATGGTGTTCAACTTACCTTAAGCATGCAGCCTAAGGAATCAGGTTTCTCTGTCAAACACTTCCAACGTTAATTCGATTATGGTTGCTACTTGCTAGTTGTTGTAATGGTTTATCTAGTTAGACTAGTAGTTTGTACACAGTACAGGACGCTATTTGTTGCCATCTTCTTGAGTGATTGATAACCATGACTCCTCCCAAAAGGAAAAGGGGAAGAAAGAAGGAAGGAAAGTAGTAAGAAGTTATCTTGGTTATAATTACAAATATAAGAACGAAGGGAGTGTACAACTGGGGCACATCCCTAGTTTTTTGTTCATAACGAGGGAGAGATAGTTCTTCACAAAGTTTAACATCTTATCTAAGGAATGAAGAAACTTATGAGGTTTATATTACTTAATATCTATTTAAACTTAGGGCTTGAAATCTTACTGCATGAGTCGCAAATTTGTCAATTGGTGCTTTAAATACTGTAAGTATATTTTTGAACATTTTTCCGAAGTGGTGAAAGGGGATAATATCTTGATAGAATACAGTTAGTCTTTTGTGAAGGAGAGGCAAACAAATACTTTTAACATGTATTACTCCGTACGTAAGCCATGTAAGCATAGGCACTTCCACAGAGGAGGCATCTTGTACTGGACACTTAAACTTTCAAATTTGTTAGGACTGTCTGACAATTCTCCCGCGTGTCTTAATTTCATCAATAGTGATAGGGACACAAACTTTGTGCCACAATCAACTACAACCTTACTCACATAGGGTGTGGGGCCCTTGTGGGACCCACACCCCATGTGAGTGGGGTTGTGGTTGGTTGTGACACAAACTTTATGTCACAATCATTTTTGTAATTTCATGATGAATTCGTAGTGTGAGACACCTTATTGACACTTTGTGGGCATTTCGATGACAATTCTTGAACTCTCTTAGGCATGTCTGAAGTGATAATCTCTTTTTAGTAACAATATACTGTATAATTCAAAATGCAAGTTATGCACCCTAAATATCATTGCAATAGTTGTGTCATCAATAGATAGTGCGAATGGTAACTTTTGGCAAGTCCATTCAGCCTTTAGATTGAAACTCTTATGTGCATGGCAAATTCACGTTTGAGTTATTCAGCATCTTATTTATTTGATCAGTGTGATGTAAAAGGTTTTTTTTTTGCCAAGCCAATGTGTTTTTTAAGTTGATCGAATAAAGGAGTTCTATCACATTTTGGTTCTTATTCATGATAGAATATTCAGTATCTTATTTATTTATTTGATCAATGTGATGTGACAATTGGTCAAATAAAATAGTTATATTATATTTTTGTTCTTACTCATGAGTAGAATTTCTCATGCATGTCACCTCTTGCATTTAGTGAAAATCAGCTTGAAAGCATGTGCTTGTAGCCCATTTTTCTATAGAGTGTCTTTATCAATTTCCTCAGGAGGTTTTAATTAGTTTTTTTTTTTTCATATGAATAGACCAATACAATTTTATTTTTTTTATGGAGCAAGCTAGTAAATGTTGAGACCCAACATTATTCTGCTAGTGGATTTGAAGAATACTTGATTTGAAGTTATACCATCTTTTCAGGTGGGTCACCATGTCATGAGATTGTGTAGTAGCGTTTCTTGTGCGAGGCACAATGGTAATGGCGTTGTGATGCCAAAGGTTTGGGCGAGATATTCCTTAGTTTTCTAAATTAAAGACGTCATGCATTGCTATGCATATGGTGTTACAATGGAATAGGCGGCACATGCTTTTGCCAATTGAGATTCATTGCCGATGGATTGTATGAACGTTTGATGTGTTTGTAGTGCATTTGTCCTGCCTTGAATCTCCTTTGGCTATGGAACCGTCCTTCCGGAAAGCTTGTCACCTTGTTGTGTCAAGTGTGCTGGCTTGATGATGCATTTGTGTTCCCCATGGATACCTCCTTGCCGAGGGGAAGCATGTTGCTCAAGTCTCGATTGAAATACTGTCCCGAGTTAGACTATTTAACCATCTACCAAAAAAAAACATAGATTTTTTTCAAAAGGAATTAATTATTATTAATCAATTTGCAAAATAAAAAAAAATCAAAAATTAACAAAAAAAATACCATAAAAATAGAAAATATTCCAAATAAAATCTGCCCATCACTCCAGAATGTTGCAATGATGTCTCAAGGGGCTACTAGACTTCTAGTTGCATCACTTCCATCGCATTCGTATGCTTTCACAATTACAATTTTGTTTGATGTAATTCCACTTATGAAAAAAATAATGTTTGCTGTAATTCCACTTATCAACTCCTCCAATCCTAGTAACTTAGAGCAGGCTTGCAGGTGTAATTCTATTTGATTTGAGTAGAACTACGTTTCTTGCCGCATCTTAAAAATAAAATTAGTACAACTTTATGAAAGTTCAGAGTGTGTTCAACATCCTAATTTCTTTTTTGCTGACCTATTAAGGCCTTCTCATGGCATCTGAAAATCAACTAAATGTTTTTTGGTAGAATAAAGGGCTCTAAATTTCTGCTCATTTGTGCATAATTGGGTATCCTCGACATGAAATTAATCATTGCCAAGTTCTAAGGAAAAAAAAGCACTGAAGTGATCTCAGTTAGGTTATAAAGTAGGAGAACTCGACTGTTAATAATGTCGTGTAAGATGAATAGAGGCTATTCATATATATCTAAAAATGTACAATTCTATCATTGGTAACGTAATATAATATAAAAAGAAACAAGTAATGTATGTAATTTATATATAAAAAAAGAAGAAGTTACAAGATCAGAAATTTCAGATATTCTTTGGTTTTTTTTCTTTCTTTTCAAGGAAAGCTTGCACACTCTATGAAGCCAAGCCATTGGGGGCTCTGCTATCCCGCAAGGATGACAGACACTGCCAACCCTCCATCTAAACCGTCCATCTTTTCAATCAACGGTTTAAATTCACAGATGAACTCTAGCTTATCGGTAAGAATTAACTCGTACAAATAAGAATATATATTTTCCATCTAGTCCATTGATTATCAAGATGGACAGCTCGGATGGGTTGACAGGACATGCCATCCTTGTGGACAGCTGAGCCCCCATTTTATAGGAAGAGATTTAAGATTCGTAATTAATATGGATGAAATGCAAGTTGAACTTCTAGATGCATGTACAAAAAGGATAAATAAATTTAGAATTGTGGATATAATAAAAAAAATAAAATTATACTCTCTGTCTCTTTGTTTCGTAGAGTGAGAGAATTGAAAAATAAATATGAGAAAAACTAGTCTAAGGTTGTTGAACTGCTCTATTCCTATTTCCAGTCATTCATTTCCTCTTTACCCATCATTTGGCAAGCTAATATAGTCAAAGCTCATTCAAATGGAAGCAACTTTGGCTAGCTCAACTAAGTCAGCCAACTTCCCAAGTCTTGCATCTCACTAGAAAATCAGGAGCTTGAATCATCTCACCTACGTGTGGGTGTTATTGCTCATATTTGTTGACATTATTTATCCTCTTAATAAGGCTAGCTACAAGTTGTATTGAGTTTATAGTGATTGTGAACTTATTTTTGAATTCAATATAAGTTCTCATTTCACAAAGTGACTTAAACTCAATAAGTTAGTGGAACTAGTTTAAATTGGTCTTTTGAGTTGATGTGTTGTGAGAGAATAACCTGTCTCATAAAACACAATAGTTGATTTTGAGTTTAATTCAATTTTGTGAAATGAGAATAATTAGTTGTATTCTCCCATCGTTTGTAATAAAAAAAATCTCATTCGAATTGTGGCCATTAAGTTTGGCAAGTTAATGCAGTCAAATCTTATCCAAAATGTGGCCAATGAGCACGAAATATTAATAAGGGAGGTATTAATCAAATAATAGCATGTTTAATGCATATTCACCTAGATTATTGATATAGGAAGAAAAATTGATTTTTCTTCCAGTTCAAACTTTTTATAAGAAGGATTGAAATTTACAATAGAGACATTAATGAAATGAAATGCTAATAATTTTATTTCCTACGTTGATGAAGGAAAGGATTTCCAATTTAGGCTTTTCTCTTAAGGAAAGAGAGCAAAAACTGAAAATACATATCCTGACTCAGTCTCCAAACTTAGAGAATTGAAAGCAATAATCTAAGGCTCTGTTTGGAACTTAGGGA
This sequence comes from Vaccinium macrocarpon, assembly GCA_022606695.1. Taxonomy (NCBI): domain Eukaryota; kingdom Viridiplantae; phylum Streptophyta; class Magnoliopsida; order Ericales; family Ericaceae; genus Vaccinium; species Vaccinium macrocarpon. The sequence goes on from CM040180.1 coordinate 13,110,434, forward strand.
AAGAAAAAGGAAAGAAGGGAAATGAGAGAGAATTGAGAAGAAAATTGAGGGAAAATTTGATTTTTTTTTTTAGAAAGAGTAAGAATTTCATTACATAAGCTACTCATTCAACTACTACCAAACCACACAGACCATATCCTTAGCTTTTTTTCCCAACATCTTCCAGACTACACAGAAAGTATTGCAAAACATTTACATATCTTCGACCTCCTTCCCAAACCAGAAATTTCCCACTCTTTTTTTTAGAACCAAACAACGAGAAAAAGCTTTTAAATTTTTTATTCCTTTCCACACATGTTTTCGCAAGTTCCAAACATAGTCTAACCACATATGGAAAATATATTAAATTCATTTCATAATTCAAAAGCCAAAATTTTTGAAGTAAAAGGATAAGAGTAATTCTTTATTTCATCTATTGTTTCAAGATTTCGATAACAAAACAAAAATCTAAGAAAAATTGGTATATATTTTACTCCTTACCTAATAATTACCTAATTTCAGTTGCTTATATATTTCATTTCTTTTTTTTTCTTTGATTGTTTTAGTTACCTAATAAACTTCATCACTTTCTTTAAAATCCACCAAGGATTTATTTATAGTGATTTGAATGCAATTAGTGTAGCTGACTATCATTCGAATTAGGACTAACAAGGAGAGATTTTCACATATGAGAGGTACATATGAAAAATAAAAATTATGTACTAAATTTACTTACACCATAAAACCAATAAAGAGGAATGCATAAATTTGAAACTTATAAATGTATTTAAATCTTGAGAAGTAGAGAGACAAAAATTAGAAAAGTGATAATTTTTTCGTAAACCACATACATTCCATACATCTGTACCTATAATTTTATATGTTTTAAAATTCTTTCCAAAATTAATTAGACAATTAAATATCTCCCATGAATAACATTTTTGCCATTATCTCTTTTCCTCTTTGGTATAAAATTAAACAAGGGAAACATTAATGCTTTCTAGATTCTTTTTTCTAGTTAATGCATTATAAAATGACAACGGTATTCACAATATGTTTATAGTGCATAATTAAAATTATTTCCTAAGTAATTTAGAAAATTAACTCTTTTCCTCTTTTGTGTAAAATCAAAGAAAGGAAACATTAATGTTTTCCAGATTTCTAAATTGTTTTCATTTACTAATCCAGGGGTAGACAGGTCATTTTCAAAAGAAAGAAAAGGTGTAGACAAGTCACCCTTGGTGTGGTTTGAGACCTCGGTCCCTCTCTCTCTCTCTCTCTCTCACACACACACACACATGTTTCGGAGCAAAGCCTTTAAACGGCCCAAAACAGTGTTTTGTCTATAACTCGATCATGATTTCCTCGGATAACAATGCTGACAATGACGACGACGACGATGAAAACCACAACAAAGACCATTCCATCTTCAATTATTGCTTTAGTGATTTACCAGAGGTTTGTGACTTCTTTCACCTTATATTTAACTCCTTTTGTACCCTACCCTAGTAATCGATGTCCTTGAATAGGTTGATCCAATTAATTTAGACTGAGCACTTGTACATGTTTATATGCCTACTCTAGTTTCTATTAGATCTTGGACCGTAGTTTTCGTGGGTCACTAGATCTCATTTTCCTACCCAATTTTGTAAGTCTGAATCGAAAGAGAAACAAATAATAGTTTTTTGATCTTTAATTCCACTCCACGTTGGCTTATCTTTGATTGGACATCTCATTTACTCTATATTATTGTCTTCTCGTGGTAGTATCCCTCTGTCTTTATATGTGTTTGAATTGATCAATTTGGGATTGCCGACAGCGATTACATGGATAAAACTCAAATTTCAGGTTAATGATAGCTCGGGCCTAACAAGTAACATCGGCTAATCCCCGGGTTTGATTGTTTCAGGTAATTACATATTTCCTACAAATTTTGTTAGTACCGCTGATGTCCATCCTAATACTTCATACTTTCTGTTTTCGATAGGATTATATTCTGCGTTCATTGAGCTAAATTTATTGTTGTATCTTGTTCTAATAAATGCGTAAGGAAAATCATCATATCTAATGTACGTATGAAGCTTGAATCATCATATCTAGTGTACGTGAGTTAATCCTTGCTATGGGTCAGACTGCCATCAATTTGGGATTGGAAATTGGAGTGTGGTTCCACACTGATGTGTTTTCCAATAGCCATGTATTTTTTCCCTAGATCATAGGATATTCGTATGCTATTTAGAGTTAGATTACTACGTCAGGCAAACGTTGTTCCATTGACTTGAACTTGAGACTTCACACATTGGCACGTAAGCTATTGCTCATGACCGCTTGAGCTACAACTCTTAGTCTCCAGAAGCCATGTTGCTACATCACTTTTGTGTTTAGAAGTACGATTTCTTGACTTAGAAATCTATCGTGAGAACACTAGAATTATAGGCTTATTGTACTTTTTTTCTTTTGTTTGTTTGTTTTTTCTTTAAACGTTCCATACTTTTTAGCATGTTTTTAGCATGGAGTAGCCTCCGTACGCATATCCAATATTGCAAGGATATGAAAACCTAGTGGATATATATTGGATACCCTAAAGCAAAAACGGGGTATGAAATATATGTTTTTTGTTCCTTTTTCAATAATGGTTGGGATACAACATAGATAAGATAGGTAACTTTTGGGATGAAATGGGGTCAAAAAAAAATTCAAGATGCTCTAATTCATGTCAAACTATGAACAACTCATCCGTTTATAAATAAAAGAACTGTGTATATTGTAAATCTAGAAAGAACAAATGCCCTAGTGGATGTTCCTCCCTCTACAACAAATAAAACAAGGAGAAAGAAAGACAAGGGTGAAAGGTGGACTTGAAGCAACAACTCTTTGTAACTATAGCTATGCTAAGACAAAGAAGAAGAATAGACAAGTCAAAGTTCGAAGTGAAGTTAAATAAAGTAAAGATATATCAAGTGTAGCAACACAAAAACAAGACAAAAAAAAACATGTCTATGGTATATTATGCATTTATGCAATTTCCCTTTAGACATGAGACGTTACGTCTCCCATTCCTTTTTTTTTTTTTTTTCTTTTTTGATGTTAACATAGATAGACACAAAACTCAAAAGTTTTAAGTTCATTTGATACTCATATTTAGAGATATCCTAAAAATGTTCAGACCAACATAAAAGTTTCTACTACACATAGCATCGGCATGGATGTGTGACATGGCACTGACACTCTAAAACACAAGCTTTTGAAAATTGGAGGACATATCATGTTGGGACACGTCACCAAAACATAATCGTATATCATATTATAGAGTGGCAAATAAAAAATAAGACTCTATATTGTTTGCACTTATTGTTGCAACATTAACTAGTGTTCCAACATTATCTATTTTACAATTCACATTAATCTTTATCATCAACCAAATCATCAACTGTGGACACTTGGTTTTTCGTACGAGCGCGATTGTCCACGGAGTTTGGTGAAGTTTGTGAAAAAGGGCGATCTGGGAAAAAGGAAAAATTTAGAGTCACCACCCGGAGTTTAATTTCTGGAAAATGTTAGGTACCCGAGAAACCGTTTAGAAAAATAAATGACTCTTGTGCCACTAAAAAAGGGTTTGATCTGCGAAAAGTAGAGATTTGGATTTAGGAGCCAGGTTACCCGCGAGGAAGGTTTTGTTAGAAGAATGCACCCTGAGTGCCCGAAATTTTCCGGTCTTTACTAAATATTTGTGGGATTATTCTTTGAAATGATTTTATGAAAAACTTTATTTCACGTAAACAATAAAAACAATACCACGCTAAAAAGGAAGTGAGTAATAGTAATGAATCACATAGCACACAATCAAGTACATAAACGTAAAAAATTTAGCATAAAGGGAGGTGCACGTGTAGAATACAGTTTATGGATGGGGTTTACTGTAATTAAACCCCACTAGTTTTGCCAGAAAACAGAGCATCAGACCTTAGAAAATAAAGCATTTACCAGTAACACCGTACGGTGTCCAAATGTACACCGCGCAGTACCAAAAAGATGTCGTACGGTGCCTCTACGCAGTGTATTTTTCAAAAAAATATTTTTGTCTGATTGAAACTGACTTTGTTTTCAGGTAGAAAACCACACTTTTTGTTGATCGAAACAAGCTTAGAGAATAGTTTTGGGTAGGTGAATGTACCTCATTTTCAGAGACGACATCCTGTGTGACAATGGAGGGCATCGCATGATACCTTCCCAAGAGGCTTGAGTGTTACTGAACTATCCCCATTTGGACTCAAGGCAGAGCTACGGAGCCCTCCTTGAGCTTGACGGGGACTCCCCTCAGCAGATTGTTTATTTGAATGCGACTGTGTACCTCTAGATTTGCTTGATTAAAACTATGTACTTCAAGAGGGATCGACTTGAGGATTGAGAATTGTAGTTGTAGGTTTATAAAGACAAGAGCGGTGTGATTTGAAGTTGGAAAATGATTTTGGTAGAGTAACGAAGAAGATGTCGAGTTTGTTTTGAGAGCAATTTTTGCTGAGGATTGATCAATCTCTCTCGGCCTCCCTTTCTCACGCCTTTTATAGAGGGGATTTTGGGATGAACTCATCATTTCGACGATTCCCATATGCCAGCAAATGTCATGATTTGCGAATATCATCATCGCTTTAAGCTGCTGGAGCTTCCCAGGAATCCTGTTGATGGGACATGGGTGTCGTACGGCGTCAAGGGTATGTCGTACGGTGTGCAAAGAAATGCCACACGGTGCAAATGGAATTTCAAGCCGTACGGTTTAGGGTTTTGGGCCGTACAGTTCAGGTGGTTGGGGTTTTTGGTTTGTTTGATCCATTCGATTCAAGTAACCGTCCCAAGATACACTTCGCGACTTCGCGCTTTCTCTTCATCATTGGGGATGCATGAGTCATTAAAATTGGGGTGTCTACATCAACGAAAAAGACTTAACTTTCATTGGGTCTTGCACTTCATTTGACACCTTCGAAGTGTCCCACGAGTGTCCGTAGTGTCTTAAACAAATTCTAGATCATTTAAACACAAAAAAAAGTTGGAGAAAATTATAACGCCTTCATTTGAGTGTGCGACACAAGTTAGGAGAATACTGGTGCCAAAAACATATCTAACTCCACATGTGAACTCCATAGAATTGTTCGTTCTTTGTAGATTGACACAAAGTACATGATTCAAAAAGGATGCGATACAAATATGGTGATAAGAAAAAACCCAAATGATAGGATGTGGATATAGCAAAGACAAACTTGTAAATAAGTAGTTTAATAATCTTGTTATAGAGCTTAATGCTCGGGGTTTGCTCGGGGTTTTTGAATTGGAAATTGTAACCACAAGGTAGAGTCAATTTACTAAGGCATGGGGTGTAATCAATTGGAAAGGGCACTGGTGCTTCTTTAGGTTGTTTTTTGTTTTAATATTTTATTGTTTGGTTGTCTTCTTATCAGCCTTTTAATCTTGTGGGTCTTGATAGGAAAATGATTGTTGTCGAGTGGGGTGCCACAACTCATTCTTGTATCTTTGATATTTGATTAATAAAATCTTTTTTGCCTTTCAAAAAGTAATCTTGTTATAGAGAGAAAATCAAACTAAAAGCTAAAATGCATTTGGCTCATTCCTAAACCATATTAAGCAAAGGACATTTCAACTTCAAATTTTTGGAGAGCATGCAAAAATACTCAAGATTCTCAATCAACTCGATGCTAGGTGACTTAATGGGTGTTCTTAATAGCTTTAATACAATCACATAGATTATGCTTTTTATCCTTGTCCGATGTAGTAAATCCCCCTTGTTTTGCATTAAATAGTAGGAAATAGCCTTGATGATCTCACATGTAGATATGATTTGAATCCGAAATTCCCGTGAGAATATTTAGGATTTTGTATATTATATTGGTGAGATTGAAAGGGAAATTTAATCAAGTAGGAATCGATTAATGGTTATTTGGAATGGAAGTGTAAATGATACAAATTATATCATCATATGAGATTCACAATGCTGATAGATAGGCTTGAGATATTGTTAGGCCAAGGATTATTATAGATAATGCTGAGATGATTAGCACATGAGCACTAGTAGTTTATTGCAGATTTAAGTTGTTCAAGATATTTTTGGATTAAAAAAAGTTCAAGATACGATGGGGGCAGGCTATTGGCGACGCTAGAATGTATTGATGATGCTCATTTTCATAGATACAACTACATTGGAAGTTTTCGGATAAAAGGATGGTTGCAAATTGGCTATGCAATGTTTTCTCTCGACGAATGATCATGGATGCAACTATAGGAGATAAATGTGCTGATCAAAGTTCAAGTATACCAGAAAAATGAAACATATGATTATTCCATTATGTTAGAAGTAGTTAAAAATGAATAATTGAGGCAATATGATTGAGGTGTCTAAGTAACCGGTGATGGAATAACTTGACTATCCTCATCCCGCATATCAATGGGAGATTTATGGAGAAAACAAGGTTGTAGTTTGGCTAGTCAACTTTTTTTCCCTTCACCATTGACGAAGATTGAAATAGTTGGTTGAAGTATATAAAAAATGATTACCGACAAGATGGATAAAATAAGAAATACAAAGAAAGGAGCAGAAGAAGAGAAATACGTGACTTCTATTGGAAGGTGGTGAAGAATATACTATAGTTATGCTATAATGGTCGAGGCTAGTGGAGATGGAGGAAAATGGTAGGTTTGGCTAAGGAGAGCTGATCATCACCGGTGGTGTGGTGGATTTGCAAGAAGATCAAAAGAGAGTGAATAAGAGAAAACTAGAAATGAACAATGAGGGAGGCAGAGATGAGAGAGAGAGAGAGAGAGAGAGAGAGAGAGAGAGAGAGGTGGTACACAAGATGCAGATAGTGACATTGAGACATAGAGGAATGTGGGAAGTGGTTCATTGATGGTGACAAAAGAAGCTACCAAGGAAAAAAAGGAGGAGAGAACAAGAAGAAAAACACATCTATACATGGACTCGGTTACAAAGCTGTACATGTGTCAAGTGCGGGTATACGTGAAGTGTAAAAGATCTCAAGTTTCAACCGTTAGTTCATTAAAAGGAAAAAAAGAAGTGATGTCTCTTACTTTGTTTTACATCTTTCATTACTTCTCCATGGATACATTACAGATTTGCAATTATTATTATTGATCATTGTTCTCTAATTGACTTATTTAAAGGTCAAAATCCTAATAGTTATATTTTACAAGTTTAAAACACGAAACAACAATTTATCTTCTAGTAACAAAATAGGTAACTTTACATTATACAAAGTCATAATAGGAGTAGTAGACAGGTGAAATCATCAATTGTTAAAAGAAGATCATAAAATCTCTGTTAATGCGTATTTAACTTTCATATTCAAAAAATGAATAGATTCATAAGTTAGTCTACATATTAAGAATATCAAATTCACCTTAAATTGTTACATTGTATGTAAGTAAATGTCCCTATTCAAGTAATGGAGCTGGGGACAATAACACAATTGTATGTAAGTTCTTGTCATTTTTTCCCAAGAAACATAAAGTGTGCAGTTGCATGCTAAATAGGATGATATACATTGACGGATCCATTTCCGAACACATTAAACTTGTACGACATTTGGTAACTTTACATGGTACTAGAGCTCTAGTCAAAAGAGGTCCTTGGTTCAAGTCTCTATTTGCATTGTTGGTCCCAATTGCATTTTGCTTCCTCTCTTTGTAATCTATCTCACTCTATCTATGAATATCTTCATCTCCACGTGAAAGTTGGGATTACAAATGAGAGAAGGTGTTCAATATCATGATATACATATTAGGGATAGAAAGAGAACATGAAATTGTATGCTCAAGTAGTGAGAGAGGAGCCCGAGGCTTTGACCACATGCTTGTTCAAGAATGAGCCCATGACTCACATGGCAACTATCATTGATTATAGACCCAAGCCTAGGTGATCTTCGAGTAAGACCATTACTCTGGGAGATAAGCCTAATTCGGTAATAAAAAACAACTTGACTTTTGTGCAACTGGTAACTTACATGTTGACAACTATTTTACTCTCATTATTCCTAGAAACAACATCTTGAAGTGTATGCAAGCCTAACTCAAGCAATACTTAGATGAGATGCAAGGCTTGTGAAAGTATTGAAATAACTACAATATATATAAACCTATTGGGAAAAATAAATATGTACTCACTTGAGCAATTGCCAAAAGATTAATTTATCAATTGCAGTGAGACATAATTTTTAGATATGAGAAAACAATACATGATGCTTTCCGCTTGCAACATCATCGTAACATGCCATTTTAGGCATGGCATGACCAAAAGGATAACATAACTTACCGTACTAAAGCACTAAGGTCGTAAAGACAATGTAGGTAACTCCATCCCTAGCTACAACAAGGGCTTTTTCAGTTTAGATCTATAAGTTTTGAACCAACAACCAAAAGACAACAATTGAGGTAACTTGAAGTTAATCGGCAGTTCCCAAATAATTACAATTACTTTATATCTCGTTCTTTTCCTTAAGTTAATCATTCCATATTTATTTTTATTAACTAAGATATTGCTTTATGTTAGTTTTGTTTTAAAAAGGTAGAAATTCTACAACTCTCACATTTGGAACCAAAAACAAAACTAACACTTTAGAAATGACATGAATAATAATAAAGTTATTCATTGCCATTGACGATGCACGACATCATCAATCATTGGAAAGATACAAAAAGCCTCTTCTTAGAGATTTAAAGGATAATTAATCTATATAACTCTTATAGCTTACCAAAACCAACCAGTGTTCTTTCTTCATCCTACAAAACCCACGTGTACGGTTTTGTGAAACCAAAACCAAGCCATATAAGAGAAGGTAAACTAAAGAAAAATAAGCTTCATTCAATTTATTTGGGATTGGCTATATACATACTTTTTTCCCCCTATTTTGCTCGGTCAACTCTTGTTGAAGAAAAACATTGAATGCTTTTCTAGCTACACAATCTTGTGCCAATTATTTTCTTGATTAATCCATTTGGAACGCAAGATATACATTAAAAATACATGTACACCCGCACTAGAATCTCATGCTTTGACATTACATCCATGTACCTATAAACCATTTTTGCTCTTTCCAATAAAACATACTATATAATATTGCTTTTTCTACACTGATCTCGCTAGAGTGGGGACGTAGCCAGCTTCTACTTTGGCTTTAAATTGTGCTTATGACTTTTTAATCAATGTGTCAACACCAGGTCCTAGTAGTTTACGTATACGCATTTTGTACTGGCTTGATTATGGTTTTATCCACTTCAGATATAGTTGTTTGAAGTTTCAAAGTGTTGTATCATTTTTTTTGGATGTGTTAGGATATCAAGACAACACCAAAGAAAGGTCAGTGTCTTGAGATTTTCATTGTTTTTTGTATGTAATCTCATTATTTTTGTCTATTGCAGGCTATCAGGGTAGTTCCTGTTATGGAACATGAACAGGGTCACTGGAAGCTCAATCATAGAACAAATTCTTACAGTGGTGGCTCCTTGTCTTTTGGGACCTATAAGGAAAAGATTTGAAGATGAAGACTAACACCAAGGTGATGTTATTCTTCAAGTGGCCAGCAAGTAAACAGGCGGCATACACACTGAAAACATTAGTCATAAAGGCAGTAGGAAGACATACTAGGTTTTTAGGTGGGCTAGACCCAATAAATATGCATCACTCCAGAAAATAATGCCCCCACCCACCCTTAATGGAGGAGGATTTACAGAATGAGTGGGAAGCCTAGAAGGTAACTGCATGTGGAGGAGGTCTTGACCTGGTTGATGTCCACCAAAATCCTGTATCATTTGTTAGGCAAATGCTTTTTAGGATTAAAAAGCACCCTTTGATCGAAGACAAAAAGGTAGATGAGTCCACAAAGAGTGATGGTAATTTTGAATCCATATATATCTAGTAGCTTCTAATTATGGTACTTTCGTCTCATGCTATCTTGTTGTATGGTGCTAAGCTGCCCCAATCCTCACATTCTCTACCCAAAGCAAAAAGGAAAGAACAAATGAACGAAGTAGTTAACAGTTCTCAAATTATATTGCATAGTTGCCAGATTTGCGAGTTACAAGGGCATCTAATGGTGTCTAATGTAAATTTACACATGGTAGAACTTTGAAATTTCAAGATTGGTTAGTATTTTTTTTTTGGTCTAAATTCTTGCTACATGATTTTCCAAAGGTGTTTAATAGTTGGAGTAGAATATTATTTCATTTTTTGTTACTTGAAAACTACGGATGTAGCAAATAAAACTATGCATGTGGAAAATATGCTAATGGTGTCTGACTCATGTTAGGTTTGGGAAGAGGGTATTTTGTTAACAAATTTTTAATGAATCACATACTGTTATTTTTTGCAGGCTTCTAACTTCTTTCATCGTGTGCTGAGTATTTGTCAAGTCTTTTAATTTCGAATACAGCTTCAGAGTATGTTATAAGTTCATGTGGTAAAGAAATCATTGTTGTAGTATGTAATTATTGGCATTGGTGGAGCTATTGTGAAGTGATGGTGTCCACTGTCCAACTTACATGCAGCCTAATGAGCCAAAAAAAAAAAAATTCAAATCCTTCCAAGGTTAGTTTTAACATGACTACTACATGCTAGTTGTTGTCATGCTTTATGTAGTTAGGCTAGAAGAGGCATCACTGTATATGTCTTGTTTAGGAATATTTGATATTCTGGTGCATCGAGGTTTTCTTGTACTCTTGATTTGACTGAAAATGGGCTTTTAGTGAATGGCCTTCTTAGTTCTTGATATTTCTTGTTCTCTCTTTTTTGTGTGGTGGTGTATGTTTCTTGTGTTTTCCTTTAATAGATACAGAAGTTAGTTCTTGTTTCTTTTCATCACATATAAGGTTCACTTGGTTACTTACACCCTGTAGCCTATAGCAAGGCACAAGTCGATGTGAAATCAGTATTCCAACTGCATAAAAAGTGGATTCTGCAAAGCTGCAGGCTAAAATTGACTTAACAACTTTTATCGATACATTAGTAGAAAGCAATGCCAAGTACTTTACCAAGTTTGGGATGAAGCGGCAAGTTGTTACTTCATTTTTATTTGGGGTTTGAAAAATCAAACTTGTAGATTGGTGCTTCAAAACTGCGGGTCAATTTTCTGTGACTAGTAAAAAATATTGTTGGTGCAAACTACATGAAGCGCTGAAAGAGTGGATAATGTTTTGATAAAAAAGAGTCAGATCATTCGTATCAGCAGTGGCTAACAAAACCTTTGTAGCTGGTATTAAACCATAAGTAAGCTAAGAAGATAGACACTTCCACGGACACGAACAATCAAATACTTATCAAGTTTCTTGACCTAATGTCAAATCATAGTATCAGACAACTTACTAAGGCGTGATTGGGCACCTCGACAACACTTCTTGTTAAACATGTCCAATGTGGTGAATTCAATTTGAGTAACAATGTTCTGCATTCTTCATAATGTAAGTTATTCACCCTACGCATCTTTGCAACAGCTTTGTTATGATTACATAATGTGAATAACAACTTTTGGAAAGTCTTTTCATCCTTTAGACCGGAACTCTTATGTGAATGACAAGTTCATGTTTGAGTTATTCATAATCTGATTTATTTAATTGGTCAATATTATCAAAAAAAGGAGTTATGCTACATTTTTGTTCTTGTTATTGAATAAAATTTCCCAGGCATGTAACGTCTTTCATTCATTTGGTGAAAATAGGCATGTAAGCAGGTTCCTGTAGCCCATGTTCCGTTACATTTTCTCATGAGGTTTTAATTCGTTCCGAGTTCCAGAGGAACTAGACCTAGTACAATTTCTTTTCTGGAGAAAGCTAAATGTTACGACCAAACATTGTACTGCAGGTGGATATCAAAAATGTAAAGCCATAGACATAAAACATGTGTCCTAATGGCGATGTGAAGTTTTACCATGTTTCTGGGTGAATTGTACCCAGCTAGTAGTTCATCACTCAAGAATAATGTTGGATTGTCTCATATTCCTAAAATTCACGAGGTTCACTCCAAATGCACATTATATAATTTGTCTAATTGAAACCTATAAAAAAAGAGAGGTCATTTTCAGTTGTGAAATTGAACAATTGCTACATTAGCTATTGAAAAAGCTTGCTTTTCCTCACATACAATGTTTCGATGTGGAAATTCAAGTAGGAAAAACATACGTAAAAAAAACCCAATAATTACAAGCGAGATTGTTCCATAAATCTGGACGTCAGCAATAAAGACTTATACGGATCGCAATAAAAGTAACGTCCTTTGCCGGTTTGCCTTGGCAAATATAATCCACGCTCAATACTGTTGTCAATACAGGCTATACAGCAGGATAAAGGAGTAGAGGGGAAACAAAATGCAAAGCCAGCATAAAAACGCAAAAAGATGAGAAACATCTACAAATACCAACCACACATAGGCAATTTGGTCGACTATTGCATTTTTCACAAGATCAAAATAATAGCTTGAGGAGAGGCTCTTGGAAAATATTGAATGTCTTTAGAAAATTCCATCCATCGCCCGGACATCAAGTCTTCCGTGAAAGGAGGCCCAGAATTTTGGAAAAGTACCGGTCAGTGTAAATCACCATTTTTTTTAAAACACAAGCCTTTCTGAGCAGGAACTGCACCAATTTAACAGCAAGCGACTCGATTTTGAACCGGTTAATTGTGATAGTCTTGAGGTGCCTCCTAAGACAATGGAAAGATGAGCGCTGAAGATCCCAGAAGTTTTATCCATCAATCTCATATTGAATCAACCACCAATTATCAAGCTAAAAGTCCAATGAACAGTTTATGTCAAACGCAATTCTGAAAATGAGAAAAATCACACAGTGAAAATAACAAAGAATGGAGTTGGTGAAATCGACCTCCCAAAAGGGTTCAGAGCCAGGATATATGTGTATATCAAGCACCTCCAAATCGGAGGAATGCCTCAGTAAGCTAGCAATTCCAGGAAGGTTCCACTTGGACAGCATTGTCTTGAGAACTAGACGCCTCCAATTCATGGATGGGCAAGAACTTCTGGTCAGCTCCCATATTGTGAAAACCTAAGCAGGTAGAAATGATAACTTAAGAAAATGATGATCATAACAGAACTCGTAGCCGAAAATTCTAACTCTATGATGACGAATGCAAACTCCAAGTGGCCCATCCATGTGATCTCCAAAATGGGTATTGGAAACGCTGAAAGGAGCATGTATATAAGTATTTACTTTACATAAACATAAGTGAGAAAAGGCTCCCCAATATAATCTTTGTCCCAAGTTTATAGACTAAACACACAGATAAGTCAAATACGAGATGAAAGTTCTAAATCTCTCTAACTTATTTTCTCTTCTTTTTTTTTTCTTCTTCCTTGCATATCCGAAGATAAGTCAGACTTTCTTCCTTGAGATAAGTGTGGAAGCTCTCTTCCTACTAAGGAGCAGGCTCCTGTCACGTCACCATGGGAGCGAGACAGGAGCACGCTCCTTACTTGGGAGCACCAATTCGAGCTCTTGTCACGGAATCTCACCCACTTTGGAAGCTCCCTGCAACTAAGGTATGGCCTCAAGCCCATGTGGTGACACGCTGGCCAATAAGAGGCACTTGGCCCACCCTTCCTTCCAAAATGAGCCTTGTTGACAAAGTTGAGCCGCTCAAAAAGAGTGGTGCTTGCAGGAAAATATGCCTCTACAACGAATTTTCAGTCAATTCAGTTTTCTCGCCTGTTATGGAGCTAATATCCTAAGGTTCCGTCATGACGTGAGCCATGATAGCACCTTAAGGTACTAATATTGACAAGCAGATGCTCCTGAGGTTCAATGTAATAACGGAGATAGAAATTAGATTTAGTCACCATAGGATTCAGGTATCGAAAGATTCATGTAGGCCAAAATACAATCAATACAAATAGAACGTGCCCCGTCAGAGTTAATGTTTTCACTTCACAAAACAGACAATTCAAAAGGAATGATTAATTGAGTTTCTGAAGAAAAACCAGAGCAGAAAGGTGAACTTCACCAAGGAGAGACAACCATACCAGAATAGTCCTAATAAACAGTGTACAGACCTCGGCATCACACAACTGCTCAAAAAGCATTTTGACCTCATGATATTCACGACGAGAACAATTGAAAAAACAGAAGCCAAGAACAGTATCAACTACAGATGACACATTGTACAGATCGATGAGCTCTAACCCTGAGATAGCTAGTGACTTTACATACGGGCAAGAAACTTCTAGCCTGTCGTATCTGCTGAATTCAATCACCACGTTCTTTAGATTTAGAGATGTGAAGTTCAGCTTGTGCAATCCGCAACACTTGTATACGAACAAGCTCTCAAGCACTGGGCAACCAGATAATATTTCAATCAGAGTCTCGTCCCTTAACGGTATGCCATCGAGAGACAGAGATTTGAGTGAGCGCAAGCGAATGTGCTCACGTGGTTCCACGCGACAATAAACCAATTTCAGCTCTGTAAGGATATCACTAGTGAGCACAACGTTGGGCAACTTATGGTATACTGCAGGGTGAGCTGTTCCACATGACCTAAAATCAAGGTCAAGAACCTTAACTTTCTTTCTGAGAGCAAAACGAATCCATGTATCAATCTCACGAGCGAGCTCCAATTCTTCCTCCATAGCTCTGCTTATTTCAGGACTATCCAGATGGAGATGGTTATTTCTGTACCATAAGGTGAACTGAAAGTTCAGACCGAATGTATGAATATCAGTACGCTCATGGAGAATGAGTACATGACGGATAAAGTTAATCAACCTCTTTTCATATATTGGACCATTGTCGTAAGTTACATCATCGCAGAAGTGATAGAATCATGCGTTGTGAATGGAGGTCCAAAGATTTCCAAATCTACGAATAAGAACGGTCTTTACAACATCTTCTGTTGGCAAAAATGAGGGGATGTGGACCAGTATTTGATCCGGCAAGCTGCTAATCCTATCAATTTGCTCACTTTGGATAACTTTTTGGGTCTTACCAAAACTTACTTCTGCATCACCATTACTCATCTTCTTCCCTTGCTTGCAAAATAAGCTCCTGATACAGAAAACTAATGAAAACCATACAAAACCAACAAAGTGAAAAGCGCTGATCTTGCATGTTCGGATAGAAACATTGAACTAGAGAGAAACGCCACAACAAAACCCACAAGGTGAAAAGTGATATCTAGCAACCCGTTGAATCAAAAGTAGAGACATAACTATGAAATGCAATGAAGAAGAAAGTGAACGAGAAATCAGACTCGTTTTCAATTCCAAGAGAGAATCTCAAAGGTTAGTGTAGTTAACTTACCTGTAGATCTCAGTGAAAAAATTAATTAATTTCAGTGGAATGGCAGAATGCAAAGCTGCGGAGACCTAAAAGTTCCCACTCTATTCCTGTACTAAACTGAGTGAAATCGGTTTGGGGTTTTTTTTTTTGGATCAAGACCGAACTGTTCGGTTCAGGGAGGACAGGTTCAAGACTGATCCCAACTGGTGGAATCGAGTGACCGGGTTCGGGACAATTCGATTCGGTTCGGTTCACTCTAATCGGGAAATTTGATTTTTTTGGGTCTGGGCTTAAAGAAATTTGCGTCCACAATCCAAAATAAAAATCTAAATATCTTACAGGGGAAATGTTACAATGCACACCCTTATCTGGGCGTATCGTATACACCTTTATAAAAGTTACGATTTTTTTATTATATAAAAGTTAAGAGACGAATCAAAATATTATGAATCATAGAAAACCTTATGAATCATATTGTTAAAAACTTCCGAAAAGGACTAAAAAATATTACGATGGGTTAATTGTTCTATGATCCAAAAGTGAGGACTTATTGGAAATTTAATCCATCTTAAAGTTTTACAAGGTCTAAGATCCTTGAATTTATTTTTATTTTTTATTTTTAGAATTTAGGCACTTTCAAATGGTACTCTACTGATTAGGTTTTAGGGTGCATTTTTCTATTATAGGGTTTTAGTGGTTTAGGCACTTTCAGAGAGTACCTTAGAATTTAGACACTTCTATAGGATACCCTAGGGTTTTAGGCACTTTTATAGGGTACCCTAGGGTTTAGGTTTTAGGGTGCACTTTCTTATTATAAGGTTTTAGTGGTTTAGACACTTTTATAGGGTACCCTAGGATTTCAGGCACTTTCGTAGGGTACCCTAGGATTTTAGGCACTTTCATAGGGTACAAACTCTTTTGGTACTTTCATAGAGTACAAACTTTTTTATGGTAAGGCAAAAAAAAAAAATGTTAGCTTTAGGACTGAATAGGTTATAAACTTGTTTGATGAATTAACGGGATTACAAATTCTTTGCCTAGGACTTTTGAACAAGTCACCATATTACAATTGCCGATGAGGTGTCATAATATGAACTATAATATTTTTTTTGGGTAAGTAGAAGTATTTCTACCATTTCACCGATAAATCCTATAAAATGAGAATAATCGGAGCTAAAAGGAGATGTACACACAAGAAGATGTATATACATGTGGTTCAATATAACCTAATGATAGATCTTACTATTGGTACATGTAGAACACACTTTTAATGAGTGTTATGGTTGTCTTTGGTTAGATAGTTTAGTTTAGTTTTAATGATGTCATAAGGTGTAATGAGTGAATAGAGATAGAAAGAGAAATGAGAGAAATAATGATGTTATCAAAACTAAAACTAAAACTAAACTGATAAACGAACAAGGCTATTTTGTAACTATTCCCGTCTGATAGACCAAAATAAAAGTTTGACTCATTTTGTTGAGGTTTTTTTTTTTTAACAAATATACACATTGCCATTGTTCGATTTCTACTTTTCCAGTAGTTAAGTACTTAATTGTGTCCACATGTAACCCAAAAGCAATAGCTTGCACCCTCTCTACATAATGCTTGGTCAACAATTCTGGAGAGAAAAACTACTTAACAATTATGGAAATGTTACACATTTGTGTGGTCTAGATTTATACTTGTCTTGCTCTAGGGGCATTGAGAGAGAGAGAGAGAGAGAGAGGGGGGAGAGAGAGCCATCGATAACATTGGCCCATCTCACATTCTAGAATAGCAAACTGGTAAATAATTTCTAACTCAAAATTAAAAAAATCTGGTTCACAATGCATAAACGAACAACATTTTTTCATACCTTACTTATATTTAACAAATTCTAAAACCATCAATAATAACATTGCATGAAAATGAAGCTGCTTAAAACCAACTTACTGTGTGCTAATTTTAAAAATCCAGAGCAAGTACCAAGGGTAAAACCCCTTGAGCCTTGACTTATTTGCCTTTTCATTTTGTTTTGGTCGTACATCAGTCCAATATTTCGACCGAGCCCAAAATTTAATTTCTTCCAATTCCTGGATCAAAATTGACCAAGGCCAGGAGTAGACCGACCGAAAACTGAAAATTCAGGTCAATTTTTTTGATCGGTTTGGATTTGTTAGTTACATTTTCACCCCTGCCTAAGAGCATCTCTAGCACAATAATACTTGATGTGAGTATCAAAAGAAGGATTTTTTTAGTAAAATGATTATTAAAAGAATTACTGTTCATGATAGGGATATAGATGCTATAAAAAATAATTAGCCAAAATTCATGAGGACAAAAATGTGATTTAAAAAGATGAATAGTGTTATAGAGATGATCCTTTATATTTTCTCTAATTCTGTAAATATAAAGAATTTACAATTTTGTCATGGATAACTAAATAGACTACCACCATGTACTTCACGAAAAATGCGTTGAGATTCCAAAACAAAAATGCGTTCTGTTTACGTGGAGATGACCTTCATGATCGGATTCACTTTTGTAAGGTGTGCCAAGTTTATTGTCCAAGTCAAAATCAAATGCCTATGTAGCTTTGAATTCCTGGGCATCGAGATCAATAATCTCACGCTTTGTCCATATTTTGGTTATCTTGATTTAATTTCGTTAGTTGGCCAAATCTTACAAGAAAACAAAAACAATTTAGATCACCAAGAAAATAAGAGCCCAGGTGAGCCCAGGTGCACGCCGACGCCAACTGCAGCATGTGACGATAATCGCTCAACGTAGGAATCACCACACATAATTGTACGGTTTCAGGTATCAACAGGGACGGAGCCAGGAATTTCACTACATATAGGCGAATTTTTTTTTAAAAATATTTTGCAGGGACGAGCCTATATAATTCATAGGAAAATTTCTTTTCACTCTATATAATACCAGAGGTTTTTTTTCTTTTCTTATAGGGGCGACAGGCTCTACTGGCCCTCCTCTGGCTCCATCCCTGGGTATCAATGCAACGAGCCACGTATTTTGCAAAAAAAGATCCCTTACCATAAGAGGGCACAACGTTCAGGGCCTCCACAGAAAAGAAAATACTGGACACAAACAATAACAAATACAGTAGAAGCTTGGGAAACAATCTTCATTAGGGCAATCATAACTCCAGTATGTAAATAGTCTTAACGAGATTGGGTAATCGCTGAGTGCACAACATATTCCTGCACAAGAAAATGGCGGTCAAACGATCAAAAAGCTTCTATAATCCATATTACAATGACAGATATATAATAATCATTTGCCGAACACACCCCTACTCCTGCAGCAACACTATCAGACATGTTATAATCACAAATCTCAAAATACAAAGCTACAAGGAAGACGAAAAAGAGTAGCTTAATTACATAACTAGAAGGAGGTAGAACCACTAGATATCGATACAACTATAATTCACACATCGGCTTCCAAAATACTATTTGTAACAAGACATCAAGACATAATTAAAGTAGGAGTAAATTTGCTCACTATATGTTCTATCATTTTTTTATCTGAATTTTCGCTATATCCAGGCCAACTGAAAATCAGTCCTTATAGTTTCAGTTGAAAGATATTTGAGCTGCTTGAGAAGCTCTAGGGAATGCTAGAAACACCTTAGTAAGCTTCCTATTACTTTCTGAGTTGTGCCTGCTTTCAAAATTCTTAAAGGTTATGATGGTCATTCTCTCCATCACCTTAGAGGTCTTGAGCAGGAATCTCAGAAAGTACATATTGTTTTTTGATGTGCAATGCAGTCCTCAAGGGCACTCATTTGCTTGCTTTCAAGTGTTACAAGGTTCTTGAGGAAGTTGCAGATTCTGACATCCTTTAATTTGCACAACAGGTTGACAAATGTTGCCGCCTCGCATTTCCAGTATTCCATCTCTGCCAAATTGTCATAAAGCTGGTAATTGGGAAATGGGAAACAATCAAGTCAGATTTACAAAAATTCCATTTCAGTATCATCAAATTAAAAAGAAAACCAACAAACTACAGCAACCATATTTACATATATTAGTATCTAGGAACTGGCCTCTTTGCCCTGAATGTAGGCAATTCTTTGCAACTCCCGTTTCATCATACCCGTCTTTATCCTTAGACATGTGACATCAAAGGACATAAAATCCATGATGTGCTTCTCTCTACAATCTTGAGTTGGATTCTCTTTATTGGACATTGCCTGAACCATTAGGGACCACAAGACCATGGAAATAGACAGTGAATTGACAAGCGCAAGACAAAAGTAAATTTTTGCAAGTATGAAAATTCATTAAGAGGGCTCCATGTTGTTACCTGAATGTAGCAGCTACACATTCTAACGTCTTCAACACGACGAAGATATTCAAGATTCTTAAGATTACTAAAGTTGGTATACACTTGCTCACAACATGCATCCAATTCACTGCAAACAAAACTTGCATGGCAGAGAGATCCCATTCTCTCAGTTACAAAGTACTTCGAAAACAGGCCTCCGATGAGTTGAAATGCAAAAACAAACGGAGCATTAATCTCTAACTTTTTCTTAGAGAAAGGACTGCCCAGTATCTTTAAGGTCTTCACACCAGAACTCATGATAACAAGATGGGGATTGTTTCCCAAGTGGTAATTGGCGAATGACAAATCTTCGAGAATTACACAAGAAGATAACATATCGCTAATAGCTCCACCATCAAATTTGTCTTCCTCAAATGGAATAGTTCAAAGGGAACCAAGTTTAATCTAATCTTAGAAACTACTAAACATTAATGATAACGAATCGAATCTTAGAAAACCATAATAATTACTATTTCAAAAGCGTATACATCTATTATTACAGGATCAGATATAAAATCAAGAGCCAAACACCACCACTGCTGCAGCAAAACTCCCACACATGTGATTCACTAATCAAAAAGAAAAAGTTACAGAGAAGACGCAAAAAAACTAGTTCAAGTAATTGAAAAAGTAGGCAGAACCACTAGATATTGATACAACCATAATTTAGACAGCTGCATTAAGAATACAACTTTAATCTCTTACTTTCCGAGTTGAGCCCAAATTTAACATCCTTAAAGGCTGTGATGGTCATTCTCTCGATCACCTTAGAGTTCTTGAGCAGGAATCTCAGAAAGTTCATATGATCATATCGTTCTGTAGATGTGCAAGGCAGTCCTCAGGTGTAATCATTTGCTTGCTTTCAAGTACTATAAGGTTCTTCAGGAAGTTGTAGATTTTGACATCCTTTAAATTGCATAACACGTTGACAAATTTTGGCTCCTGGAGTTTCCAATATTCTCCATCTTCCAAATTATCATTGCACTGGAAATTATTAATCTAGCATGTCACACGATGGTAACTAATGTACGACAACATGAAATTTGACCAGAAAATCAGAAGTCGTTACTCACCTTTTTGGCCTGACTCTTATCAATACTGATAATTAGAGTCTCAATATTTGGCGAATGCCTTAGCATGTAGCTAATTCCTGGTAGCTCTCCTCTCGTCAGATTGGTCTTTATCGCTAGGTATGTAGCATTGAAGGACAGGCTTAGACTTTGCTCCTCCTTACAGCACAGAGCCTGGCCATTAGCAGACAGGAAACACAGTAAAGCAGAAAAGTAAAAAGTCTGCGAGAGTACATTCAGGGGCCTTTCCAACATCACATATTGATATTCCGGCCACATAATTTTGAGTGGAATCCATGCCAATTTGTGGTAGTGAGTGGCTACAGAAATTGACAGCTAAAATTTGACTTTGAAGGGACTTGATATTTGTACCTTCATGTAGCAGCTAAACAATCTAAGATATTTTACATGACATACTTCCTCAAGCATCAGAAAACGGATATCTCCCTTGTCCGCTTTGTATTGCCCGCAGTTCACTTTGTTACAACTAAAGCTTGCACTTTCAAGAGACTTCATTCTGTGGATGAAATAGTGCTTCCTAGGCATGCTTGTAACAAGTTCAAATGAACCAAGATAAGCACCAGAAATCAACATTGTAGAATTGGAAGAGCCTTGATCACCTTCGTGTATCTTTAAGGTCTTCATTGTACTCCCACAAAACATACGGAGAGAAACATTTGCAAATCTTTCACAATTTGTCAGTGATAAGGATTCAAGAATTGGAGTAGAAGCTGTCAAATCATTAATTGTACCCTGATAAAGTTCTACCTGCTCAAGTGAGAGGATTTTAAGGGAACTGAGTTTACACTTGACCGGAAAGTGTATCTCACATCTTACTAGTGACAAAGCTGTCAGCGATGTTGAGCTGAATAGAAAGTGGGACAACCTGTAGCAACATACATATGGAACATTACATATGTTACGGAAATCATTGAGTTCGTTGACGTTTCGGGATTTTGCAAAATAAATCCATGAATCAATATGGTGAGGTTCTTCGTTGTACTGCACGAAAGTGAGGCTAAACTTTTGAATTGCTGGACCCTTGTGAAGAAGTTAAGGACTGATTGATGAAAGCTACTTCTTTAGATCTTGACATTTTCAAAGGGGAAAACTTTAAGCAAGGGACATACAACCGTATGCATCTCCACCTCCTCGAAAGAACTTGTCCGGATCACATCCTTCATTGTTAAGTATGACAGAATGCGGTAAAGCAAAGGTTCCAGTAAACTCATCAGAGAATCACGTTTCTCTTCTAGGTTTTTGTGAGTTTCCTTCGATATCCTTGGCTGCTTCTTCGTCGTTGCCTCCATGTCATTTCAAAACCCAGAAACAACTGTAGTTAAAGGAGCCGAACGACTCTACAAAGTATTGGGCTCTGTTGCATCTACAAACAAATGGATCTATATGTAGTTCATAGTCAGCAAACATGAGTCTGAACAACCATCCAGGGGTGCATTAAAAGAAATTCACTCCACAATTTTGTCATGGATGAGTATTCTAATTACTTCAAGATAAATGCGTTGATATTTTATGTTTATTTTTTTGGTCTAAACCACCGGTATCCGGAAGCCCACTGGACCCCGACTAAATTCGGTTCGAGCTGGGTCGGTCCACAAAGGGTAAAGTTCTCCCAACGCAAGTTTCCTCCATTCAACTCGAACTCGAGACCTTGCTTAAGGGGAACAAGTGCCGAACCACTTGAACCAACCTGCGTTGGTGATATTTTATGTTTATTAATATCTGATCAACCGATACCAAGAATTCCATTATGATTATAGTTTGAAACACTGCAGAAAATGTGTTCTTTCTGTTCACCTGGAGACCGCCTTGATGATTGGATCCCCTCGTCTTGTAAGGTTTATCAAGCTTATTGCCAATGTCAAAATCGGATTGGTAAGTAGCTTTGAATTTCTGGGTGTCGAGATAAATAATCTCAAACTTTGTACATATTTTGGTTATTTGATCTAAGAGAAAAATAAAATAAAATAACTCAAAATGCTATTTTTGATACTCCAAAAAGACACTTTTGCATTTGGGTCTTAATCAATTTTGATGCAAATTCATTGTTGTTAGGATTTGACTTTGCATTTGAAGGTACAATTGTGATACTATGTTTTATAAGTTGAGCTTCACGTAAGAATCGACTCATCTCAGTAGATTACTTAGCGGAGGGTGAATTTAAAGTAGGGACACATATGGATTGATTGCATAACAGTTTATAGCACCTGAGAGCAGTGGCAGAACTAGGATTTGAATTGAAAACATGAGTGACATCATTTCATAGGAATCTATTCATATTGGTCCGAAAAATGTGAAGGAAGCTTAGTTTAAAGCCATATAATTAGACTTTTTCGTTAACTTTTAGTTTTTGTGAAAAGAATAAAAGTTTGGCCCAACCCTCTAGCGATACTCAAATCAAATGAAAGCCACGTAATTTTTTCTGATATAGACTGGTCATTTTTTAAAATTGCAACCTATGTATATTTAGTTTATTGATTCTTACCAATGAAAATACAGGTTCCTATATATAATAGTATATAAAAGAAAAAGTGAAAAATTACCCCTCACGATTGAAGATTGTAGAGCCATACTCACGTACATATAGCCTAAGGTTAAGCTTCGCCAAGTCTAGCCCAGTTTTACCACTTGGAAAAACATCGGTGTGGAGAATTTATATCCATCTCAAAACCAATTGGCAATGAGTGGAGAGGTCCCAACATATATTAAGTGATCACCCATTCCACTCCTAAGCAATGTGGGACAATTTTCCTTAATATCCCCCCTCACGTGCAGCCGCATTTGTGGTCTGTCACGTGTGGCCACTTTTGGGTCCTATCATCGTGCAGCCTTTTTGCTGGTCTGTCATCGTGGGGCGTGGATTGTGAATTTTTTTTTTAAATGTGGAGTGGAATAGGCCCCGCTCTGATACCATGTGGAAACTTTATATCCATCTCAAAACCAATTGGCAATGAGTGGAGAGGTCACAGCATATATAAAGTGATTACCCATTCCACTCCTAGGCAATGTGGGACAATTTTCCTTAATATCCCCCTCACGTGCAACCGCATTTGAGGTCTGTCACGTGTGGCCACTTTTTGGGTCCTATCATCATGCAGCCTTTTTGCTAGTCTGTCATCGTGGGTGTGGGATTGCGATTTTTTTTAAATGTGGAGTGGAATAGGCCCCGCTCTGATACCATGTGGAGAATTTATATCCATCTCAAAACCAATTGGCAATGAGTGGAGAGGTCCCAACATATATTAAGTGATCACCCATTCCACTCCTAAGTAATGTGGGACAATTTTCCTTAATAATCGGACCCATCTACAGTACTCGTAACCTTCCAAAATGGGCTGAACCGGGCTGAACTGTCAAGTGAATCTGTACAGCTTTCTTGGTCACAATTTTGGGACACTAGACATTGATATATGCCGAGAGTTCATCTCTCTTTAAGTGAATCTCAACGCTATAATGTCGTGATTATCTCTATACATGTGCATCACCAAACATAATCTTGTGGTTCCAGGTATTCTAAGAAGCACGGACATGTGAACAAGCCTCAGGTATCCGTGTCATGTGATCCGACACGTGTAGTGTCCATCACGACACTCTCCGGACACGTGTAAAACATACTTAAATACTTGTATTTCTTTTATTCAAACACATTGTGGATACTCTAGGACACATAGGAAAAAGTACTCTTAGAACATGCTAAGGACACATAAAAGGTTAAAATCTAATTTTTAAACTCGGCCATGAGTGGAAATTTCCACCCATATCATATATACTTATATTCGGACTTCCAATTTATCTTCATTGTATTGTTCTTAAATTTGATAGAAATAAACATTTCATCATTTATATGAATTCATCAGATATCTCTATAATACAAATACATTTTATATTCGACGTGTACCCAACGTGTCTGTGTCCGTGTCCTAATTTTTAAAGAAAAGACGTGTTTGTGTGTCCGTATCCCGTATCCGTGTTCGTGCTTCTTAGCGGGTATTAGAACAATGACCCATGTATTTTTGCATTAAAAAGATCCCTTGCCATGAGAGGTCACAAATTAAGGCCTCCTCGCAAAGAAAATAATGAAGACTAATAATAACAAATCAAAAATCTTAGAATCCCATAACTTCAGTGCACAAAATATTTCCGGCCATTCTAAAATGAAAGCCAATTACCATCACTACTTTAGCAAAACTATCACACATATTTGAAACCCAAATCCAAAAAAGACAAAGCTATATAGAAGACCAAGTAGTTAACAATGTAGGCAGAACCATCATATATAGCCACAATTGAGACATCTGCATCAGAAATATTGGTATCAAGATAGAACAGGGGGGGAGGAAATTTTTAAAAGGATTATGTGTTGGCCAGCTGCAAATTAGTCCCTATAGTCTCAGTTAAAAGATATTTGAACAGCTCGAGAGGCTCTAGAGAAGGCTAGCAACTCCTGAGTGACCTGGAACAGTAGCTTTAATTTCTTATTTTCTGAGTTGCGCCCAAATTGAACATCCTTGAAGGTTGTAATGGTCATTCTCTCCCTCACCTTACAGTTGTTGAGCAGAAATCTCAAAAAGTTCATATCGTTTTGTAGATCTGCAAGGAAGTCCTCAGTTGTACTCAGTTGCATACTTTCAGGTACTTCAAGATTCTTTAGGAAGTTGTAGATTTTGACATCCTTTAGATTGCACAACAGGTCAACAAAATTTGGCTCCTGGAGTTTCCAATATTCTCCGTCTTCCGAATGATTATGAGACTGAAAATTATGAATCTAGTATGTCATACATGAGTACAATAACTTTATGATAAAATGAATTTAACCAAAAGAACAGTTGTTCACAGTTTTTGTATTGAGCAACTCACCTCCTTTGCCTGAATCTTATCAATATTGATAATCAGAGTATTAATATTTGGCGAATGCCTTAGCATGTAACCAATTCCTGGTAGCTCTCCTTTCGTCAGACCAGTCTTTATTGCTAGGCATGAAGCCCCGAAGGATAGGCAGTTTAGACTTTGCTCCTTGTCACGGCACAGAGCCTGGCCATTTGTAGGCAGGTAATTTCACAGTTACATGGAAAAGTAGGAAGTTAATTAGAGAATATTCAAGGGTCTTCCCCACCACACATTTGTAGTGTCAAATTAAAACTAAAAAACTGTCAAAGGACTCGATGTTTGTACCTGAATGTAGCAGCTACATAGTCTAAGATATTTAACATGGCGGACATTAACAAGAATCTCGAAAACGGTCTTTTCCTTATCCGCTTTGTATTGCCCACAGTTGACTTCGTTACAACGAAGACTTGCACTTTCAAGAGATTTCATTCTGCTGATGAAATAGTACTCTCTAGACATACTTGTAACAAGTTCAAACGAAACAATAGTGTGACCAGCAATTGCCAGTGTAGAACTCGAAGAAACTTGATCTTCTTGTATCTTTAAGGTCTTCATCATACTCCCATAAAACATATAGACAAGAAAGTTGGAAAATCTTTGGCAATTCTTCAGTGATATGGATTCAAGAATTGGAGTAGAATTTGTCAAATCGGCAATTGCCCCACCAGAAAAATAGACCGGCTCAAGTGAGAGGATTTTAAGGGAACTGAGTTTACACTTGATTGGAAAGTGTATCTCACATCTTACTAGTGACAAAGCTGTCAGCGATGTTGAGCTGAATAGAAAGTGAGGCAACCTGAAGCAACGTACAGATGGAGTCTCTGGGCGACTGTTATGGAAATCAAGATTGAGTTCGTTGACATTGCGGGTTTTCGCAAAGTAAATCCATGAATCAACATGGTGAGGTTCTGCATCGGGTTGCAGGAAAGTGAGGCTAAACTTTTGAATTGCCGGACCCTTGTGAAGAAGCAATGACTGATTGATAAAAGCTACTTCTTTGGATCTCGACATTTTCAATGGGGAAAAATTTAGGCCAGGGACATAGAACCATATGTATCTCCACCTCTTTGAAAGAATACTTGTCCTGATCACATCCTTCATGGTTAAGTAGGACAGAATGTGGTGAAGCAAAGGTTCTGGTAAACTCTTCAGAGGATCACATTTCTCTTCACGGTTTTTTTGAGTTTTCTTCAGTATCTTTCGTCGCTTTAGCATTGTTTCCTCCATGTCCTTGCAAAACCCAGAAACAACTACAGTCGAAAGAACCAAACAACGAAGTGTTGGATAAACATTTAACTGGAGAAAGCTAGGATTTTAGAAGACTAGACTAGAAAATACTGGAGCAGACTCCATATCTAATGATCGTCTACTCTGCTTTTAACACATTTTTGGATACAAACAAGTTAATTAATTAGTCCAGTGAAGAGCCAGAAATACTGACAACTTGTACATATAGCCAACAGAATGGTTGAACTTCCCTAAGGCAGCTGACGATTTGGTTCCCTCAATGCTAGTAATTGCTTGACCATGTGCATGACTCCTGTGTCATTTTCCGCACCATAGGGTCTATACTAAGCATAAGCAAGCTACTCGAGCTTCAATTTCGGATTCGTTCGTTATTACTTAGTCCAAGTTCAGTTTGTTAGTTAAGCAAACAAAACTAAAAACATTTTTTTTTAAGCTCATTAAGCTTTTGAATCAAACTCAAACAAGTTACCATTCTATTCGTTGGACTAGTGTCTGGTGATCTATGAAAATTTCAGCAACTCCAGAGTCCAGACTGGATCGTGTTCGACTCAACTAAAATTGGTTTGGAGTATGCTCGCCCTAAGAGCATCTCTAGTTTACTACCTAAAAAATGTTTGTTAAAGTGTACACCTAAGCACATGCGAAACCCTATTTTGTGTGCTAAAAACTTAGTTAGTTAGCTAAAGAGAAATACACTTTAATAGGGCTCCATAAAAATATTCATTACTCCATCTTTAATAGGGGGTGCCTCGTGGTCCCAGAAAATTCTCTTCTCCTTCCCTTCTCTCTATCTCTCTCCTCTTTCTCTCTCCCAAAATTTAGGTAGTCACTTAGGGAACTTTAGGTAGTGAGGGATACCACTAGAATTTTAGTGAGTCAATTTTTGAGCATTAGAGACCATTTTTTGAATTTTTCTTAGTTAACTAGTTAGGACACTTTAGAGAACTCAAGTAGTGCACTAGAGATGTCCTACCTGAAAATATGACAACTAGGCAATTAGGTATGTGTTTAAATCAAGGGTAATGATAATGCCAAAACCTTTTTTTTTGTGCCAAAACTATAGTGCATTTTGGGGCCTTCCCAACCACACATTGTTGTGGGGGTCGCATACTTTTCGAGTTGATTCTCCACTAATTTGTGGTGGTGAATGGCTACTGAATAATTTTTTTCCAAGTATGTATCACAACAGGAAACTAAAATAAAAATTCATCTGTGGAAGGACTCGATTTGTACCTGAATGTAGCGGCTACACAGTCTAAGATATTTAACATGGCGAACATTATCAAGAATCTCGAAAATGATCTTTTCCTTATCTGCTTTGTATAGCCCACAATTGACTTCGTTACAAGCAAGGCTTGCACTTTCAAGAGATTTCATTCTGCGGATGAAATAGTACTTCCTAGACATGCTTGTAACGAGTTCAAACGAAGCAATATAATCACCAGCAATTGACAGCATAGAACTCGAAGAAACTTGATCGCTTTCGTGTATCTTCAAGGTTGTCATTGTACTCCCAAAAAACATATAGATAGGAAGGTCGGCAAATCTTTGGCAATTTGTCAGTGATAAGGATTCAAGAAATGGAGTAGCATCTGTCAAATCGTCAACTATCCCACCGGAAAAGTCAACCTGCTCAAGTGAAAGGATTTTGAGGGAACTGAGTTTACAATTGACCGGAAAGTGTATCTCACATCGTACGAGTGACAAAGCTGTCAGTGATGTTGAGCTGAATAGAAAGTTGGGCAACCTGTAGCAACGTACAGATGGAGTCTCTGGATGATTGTTACGGAAATCAAGATTGAGTTTGTTGACATTGCAGGTTTTCGCGAAGTAAATCGATGAATCAACATGGTGTGTTTCTGCATCATGTTGCAGGAAAGTGAGGCTGAACTTTTGAATTGCCGGACCCTTGTGAAGAAGCAACGACTGATTGATAAAAGCTACTTCTTTGGATCTTGACATTTTCAACGGGAAAAACATTAAGCAAGGGACATACAACCAAATGTATCTCCACCTCTTTGAAAGAACACTTGTCCTGATCACATCCTTCATTGCTAAGCATGACAGAATGTGGTCAAGCAAAGGTTCCGGTAAACTTATCAGAGGATCACATTTCTCTTAATGGTTTCTGTGAGTTTCCTTCAGTATCTTTGGTCGCTTTAGCGTTGCTGCCTCCATAGCCTTGCAAAACCCAGAAACAACTATAGTTAAAGGAACCGAATGACTCTACCAATTGTATTGGGCATAAATTGTGTGTGTGTGTGTGTGTATATATATATATATATATATATATGTAGTAATTATTCCAGTGAAGAGCCAGAAACACCGAGCACTTGTGGATATAACTAGCAAATTGGTTGAACTTCCCTGCGGCAGCAGACGCTTTGGTTCCCCAAATGCTAGTAGTTTCTTGACTGTGTGCATGAATGCACTTAACCCCATGTCTGAGGTTATGAGAACCCACATTTCGGCGTACAAATCCAAAGAACAGGTGACTCGTTCGGTTGTTCTTTCAGCCTGGATATATAGTTGGCCGGCCCTTTTCTATAGTCTTCTTTAACAACTGAACACATCTCGTGTGTCATTTTCCTTACCATAGGGTCTATATTAAGCTTAAGGGTGACTAATGAATCCAGCTACTCAAGTTTCGAGCTCGGGTTCGGTTGTTAAAACTTCTCCCAAGATCAGTATTCAGTTTTTTACTTGAACAAACAGAGCTAACATCCTTTTCAAGCTTGTTAAGCTTTTAAACCAAAATTGAACGAGTTACTAATCTGTTCATTTGCCTAGTGATCTATAAAATTTCAAGTTACTCGAGATGGGTTCTTGTTCTGCTCAATTTAAATTCGTTTGAGGTCGGCTTGTCCCAACAAAAGTCTGAATATCAGTCAGTTAGGTACAGGTTTGAATTAAAAAGTGGAGGTGA
Organism: Vaccinium macrocarpon; assembly: GCA_022606695.1. Classification (NCBI taxonomy): domain Eukaryota; kingdom Viridiplantae; phylum Streptophyta; class Magnoliopsida; order Ericales; family Ericaceae; genus Vaccinium; species Vaccinium macrocarpon. The sequence continues at coordinate 13,140,187 of CM040180.1, forward strand.
AGAGGTAAACTCAGTTTTTTAAGGTTAGGTACAATAACAAGAATCCAATTAAGAGAAATCGAATTGAGAGATAACGAAAAGATAATACACCGGACTTTGTTGTTACTACTCGTCTCTTTTGTTAACTTGATTAAAAAAAAACGTATGAATCTGTCCACAAGGTGAATTTAAGAATTAGTAACAATTTCGTCATAGAAAAATATATATACTAGTGCCATGTGCCCATGTCCTTTAATTTTGTTTACCATATGCATTGAGATTGTATGTTTATTGATATCCGATCAACCGGTATCCAAAATTCCTTTACGATTATATTTACCCTTAAGAATATGGTTGTATCCAAATATAAAAAAAATTATGGTTGTATCCATGTCTAGTGGTTACCGATAAAAAATTATGGTTGTATCCATGTCTAGTGGTTACCTCAAAATAACAATTTTGTCATAGACAAATATAAGAATATGGTGCATTCAGAATACTTGTATCAAGCCACCACTTAAGTAGGGAGTGAAAATATTTTTGCAAATTAGTCCCTAGAGTTTCGGTGGAAAGATCTTTGAGCGGCTCGAGAGGCTCTAGGAATGCTAACAACTCCTGAGTAAGCTGAAACTTCAACTCCATCACCTTAGAGTTCTTGAGCATGAATCTCAGAAAGTTCATATCGTTCGGTAGATGCACAAGGAAGTCCTCAGGGGTAATCATTTGCTTGCTTTCAAGTACAGTAAGATTCTTCAGGAAGTTGTAGATTTTGGCAACCTTTAAATTGCACAACAGGTTGACAATTTTTGGCTCCTGGAGTTTCCAGTACTCTCCATCTTCCAAATTATCCTTGGCACTGAAAATTATTAATCTAGCATGTCACACATAATTGTAATTAATGTACTACAACATGAAATTAAAATATCTCTTCTCCTTTTCTCTACATCGTTTCACCTGCGGCTAGGGTTTTGCTTGGGGGGGAGGTGCTGCCTCTTCTCCCTCCTCCCCCTAGGCAATCTTTTCCTCTCTCTCCCCTCCATCTTCCTTCTTCCTCCTCTTCTTCTTCTTCGCTTCTTTTTGCAGGTTTTTTGATGGTGGGCGGTGCAGCAGTGGTGCTGGGCCTCCTCCCTCCCTTCTTTCCTCTCTCCCCATCCCGATCTCTACCTATGCTTCTCTTCTTCCCACTTTGGTGCGGATCGGCGCGGGCTGCAATGTTGGTTGCGCCCTTCTCTACCTAACGGCCCGTCGTTCATTTCCGCCGCCGCACGCCGATCCTTTGGTTTTCGGTTCTCGACCTTTAAAACTTGTGGTTTTATGCTTGGCCCGAAGTTGGTTGTAGAGTTTTGGGTGGATTGGTGGTGGTTGAGTGTGGACGGTTGTGGCTGGTTACCTTCACGTGGCCGCCGGTTGTTGGTTGTTGGGCTACTCCGGTTTTATGCTTAACGGCAATGGCTTGTGATGCGTATTGGGGGTGCTATTGACTTGTAGGAGGTGCAGTGCTCTTGGCGTTTGGCGGTGGCACATGGAGTTTGACAGTGGGTTGTAGCGGGTTGCGGTGGCACATGGGTGGCGGCGGCGCATGTATGGACAGCAGGGTGTGGTTGTGCCTTAGGGTTAATTTTTTCTATTTTGGGCATTGTGGCCCATCGGGTGTGGGCTTTGCCCAATAGGTGTAGGCTTCGGCCTTAGGGGTTTCTTGATTGGTTCCTTGCCAATCGTTGTTGCTTTCTTTGGGTCTCGGATTAGGCATTTATTTGCTTTCTCCTTGTTCCTATTAGTCATTGTAATATTTCGATGATTAATGAAACTTTTTTGCCGTGCAAAAAAAAAACATGAAATTACAAACATAAACAACAATACTATTTTATAATCCTGAAGTTAGCTAATTTTTTGATTGGCTTTCATGTTGTCGCACATTAACTATGGTTCCCGATGAAGAAGTACCTTTGATATGGCTTTAGATTACCGAAGAGAAATCAGTAAAATTTTGCCCCTACAGGAATTCAGCAGAAAAATTGAGGCGGACTGCCAAACTGGGCTGGAGCCAAACCGGCCCCAGAATAATGAGAAGGGTCACGGTGGAAGGGCATTGCTTTCATAAGCTGAAAAACTTACCCCTTCGGTACTACTCCCTCCGTCCCAATTTGTTTGCTCACAATAGAAATACGTGCAATTTCAAACCCTTACAAAATACATTTCTCTATATTATTTTTTAATTTGTTTTATATCAAATTAAAATGCTTATTGAGTACTTTAATTTGGTGTAAAAAAATTTAAAAATTATACAAAAGTACATTTTTTAACATCTACAAAATACACATTTCCCAAAACAAGCAAACAAATTGGGACAGAGGGAGTATTAGTTATATTCTCTCGTACAAGAAGCAAGTTCGACATTGAAGAGCCATAAACACCTCATCGACATTGAAGAGCAATTTGGTTGCCATTTGCCAACAAGCCCAGATCCTCTGTGCCAAAAAACCCATGTGCCTTTAAAAAATTCACAATTCAAAGACCCAAAACCCTTCGGCACAGAGGCACATGGGTTTTAAGCACAGAGAATCTGGGACGTTTACCAACACATGACCATGTTTCAGTTTAAGAATTTTTATGGGTACATTTATCATTCTGGAACAGTGTCAGTTGGTACAATTTTGGAACAGTATACTTACCTAAATTCCGAGAGTCAATCTCTCTATTGTATTGATCAAAAGATATCCATCTATTTCAAGTCAATCTCAACTGTAGAATATGATGATAATTGCTCAAAAATCGTGCGGTTTAGGGTATCAGGACAATGAGCCATGTATTTTTGCAATAAAAGATCCCTTGCCATAGAGGGCACATGTTCAGGGCCTCCACGGAAAAGAAAATACTGATCACAAACAAGAACCAATGGAAGCTTGGGAAACAATCTTCAATAGGGCAATCAAAACTCCAGTATGTAAATAGTCTTAACGAGATTGGGTAATCGCAGAATGCAAAACATGTTCCTGCCAAGGAAAACGGCGATCAAATTATCTAAAAAGCTCATTACGATGACAGATTTAAAATCATGTGCCAAACACACTCCTACTCCTTCAGCAAACTCTCACACATATTTTAATTACAAATCCCAAAAGACAAAGCTACAGGGAAGACGAAAATAAGTAGTTTTAAGAACATAACAAAGTAGACTGAACCACTAGATATCGATACAACTCTAATTCAGAAATCGGCTTCCAAAATATATGTAACAAGACATCATTAAAGTAGAAGTAAATTTTTTCAGTATATGTTCTTTCTTTTTTCTTTTTTCTTTTTTATCCGAATTTTCACTATACCTTGGCCAACAGAAAATCAGGCCTTACAGTTTCAGTTGAAAGATATTTGAGCTGCTTGAGAAGCTCTAGGGAATGCTAGCAACGCCTTAGTAAGCTTTTTATTACTTTCCGAGTTGCGCCCGTGTTCAAAATTCTTAAAGGTTGTGATGGTCATTCTCTCCATCACCTTAGAGGTCTTGAGCAGGAATCTCAGAAAGTACATATTGTTTTTTAGATGTGCAAGGCATTCCTCAAGGGCACTCATTTGCTTGCTTTCAAGTACTACAAGGTTGAGATCAAAAAAAAAGTACTACAAGGTTCTTTAGGAAGCCGTAGATTTTGACATCCTTTAATTTGGACAACAGGTTGACAAATTTTGCCTCCTCGCGTTTCCAGTATTCATTCTCTGCCAAATATTCATAAAGCTGAAAATTGGGAAATGGGAAACAATCAAGTCAGATAGACATAAATTCCATTTCAGTATCACCAAATAAAAAAGAGAACCAGCAGACCACAGCAACCTTATTTACAAATATTAGTATCAAGGAACCGACCTCTTTGCCCTGAATCTTGTCAACACTAATGATCAAAGTCTCAACATTTGGCGAAAGCGACAGAATGTAGGCAATTCTTTGCAACTCCCGTTGCATCATACCCGTCTTTATCCTTAGACATGTGACATCAAAGGATATAGAATCCATGATGTGCTTCTCTCTACAATCTTGAGTTGGATTCTCTTTATTGGACATAGCCTGAACCATTAGGGACCACAAGACCATGGAAATAGACAGTGAATTGACAAACGTAAGACAAAGTAAATTTTAGCAAGTACGAAAATTCATTAAGAGGACTTACCTGAATGTAGCAGCTACATATTCTAAGGTCTTTAACATGATGAAGATATTCAAGATTCTCAAGATTACTAAAGTTGGTATATACTTGCTCACAACATGCATCCAATTCACTGCAAACAAAACTTGCACTGCAGAGAGATTCCATTCTCTTGGTGACAAAGTACTTTGAAAACAGGCCTCCGATGAGTTGAAATGAAACAATAAACGGAGCATTAATCTCTAACTTTGACTTCTTAGAGAAAGGCCTTCCCTGTATCTTTAAGGTCTTGACACCAGAATTCCTGATAATGAGATGAGGATTGTTTCCCAAGTGGCAGTTGGAGAGAGACAAATCTTCGAGAATTGAACAAGAAGATAACATATCACTAATAGCCCCACCATCAAATTTGACTTCGTCAAACGAAAGAGTTCTTAAGGAATGAAGTTTAATCTTCACTGGCAACTTTATTACGCAACTTTTCAATGCCAATACTGTCAGAGAGCTACAACTGAAGACAATATCATGAAGTTTATACTTGGATCTATATGAATTGCATCTGCTGAAATCCAGATAGAGTTGGTTTACATTGCGTGTCAGTGCAAAGTGGATCCAGGAATCAAGAAGGAGAGCCTCTGTGCTGTAGTTGAACGTGATGTTTAACTTCTGAACTTTGGGACCCTTGTGAAGAAGCAAAGATTGAGTGATGAAAGCTAATTCTTTAGATCTGGTCATTTTCAATGGTGAAAAAGTTAAACAAGGGACATACAACCATATATACCTCCACCTCTTTGCCAGAACACATGTCTTAATAACATCCTTCATTGTTAAGCATGAAAGAATGTCGTGAAGCAAAGGTTCCGGCAGTTCGGCAAGACAATCACGTTTCTCTGTAACGTTTTGGTCCTCCATCTTTCTCCGCTTTATCTTTGCTCCCTCCATCACCTTCTGCCTCACCTTATTGGCCTCTGTCAAATACAAAAGCCAGAAACAACATTAACGGCCTGTTTGTTTGGGGAGACTAATAGTAAAGAAATACATAAATTCATAGGATAATATGTACTCCCATGGGATTGATAGTGATAGAATTAATAATACCACACTCCCATGGTAGTATACATATCAGTCTTTGCGGGATTACATATCTGATGTACCATCAAATATGGTTTGAAATTTCTTTAACCAAATAACAGATATGTACTCATATGTTACATAGAACAAAATGAATGACATCGGACCATCTCCATCCCTACTCAAACTTCTACTCAAATCGGGGTAAAAATATACAGTAAAATAAAAACTGCCATGATATACACTCTACTGAACGAGCTACAATCTAAGCATAAACTTGAGTAAAAAGCTTCATTGATCGGCGAATCACATAACTGTAAACCGGGAAGATAGCAACTAGCCAACTACAATTAGGGTACTACCCAATTAGGCATAATTTTAATCAAAAAGCAGAATTAAGCCATTCTTACTCGACTATTCTAGTCCAAGTACACAAAAGAGAATCAAAATAAGAGAAAACAAAATTACGCCGAAGCTATTAGTCACCCACATTGCTCACATAAGCCAACCAAGCTTGGTTAATATAATCAACAGATTACTCCACCTATTGCCAACTGGTTTGAGGTCGAAACCCTCCAAGAAATGTAACTGAATCTACAAACAAGAGTCTGAACAACTACTCAGGACGTGCATTGAAAAAATTCTCCAACAATTTCGTGGCAATGACAGGAATAAATTGTATTTGATTCTTTGAAACGGTATTGATCGCATACGTACCTTAGACTATCCTTGTTCCTTAGCAGTACGGATGACTAGTTATCTTCTCCCGTCCAAATGGTAAGTTCAGCTTTGAAGATCCAGAAAACCCTAATATGTAGCAAAGCGAAACGACACCTCCCTCTCTTTTTTCTTGGAAACATCGGTTACATTTCTCTCAGCCCCATGTGTTGGTTCAATAAAACAGTGATTTCCTTCTTACGAGTGTAAATACCAGAGAAACTTGTAAATGCCAAACAAGCCACACACACGGCATCAGCGGGTAGAGAGAGAGAGAGAGAGAGAGAGAGAGGGGAAAAGAAGAGGAAGAAGAAAGGAAGGAGAACTTAGGAGGTAAGTTTTCCCCACCTAACTAGTGAGTTACACATTAGCACATTTGCTATTTCCCCTTTAATTTACAACACATGCATTCACACCTCCGTAAGTGGTTCGAACTTCGAAGAGAGGGCAATAGCGACCGAACTAATGGGTATTCGAACCGAAACCGCTATTTTTACCCGAATCATAACCGAAATATCCCCCATGAATATGGGTATGGTTTGGGATATGGCCGAACCGAATGAGTATGGTTTAGTTCTAGTTTAAGGCCATAACCGAACCGTGACCCGAAACAAATTGAAACATGTAATTACATATTTACCCCTGAAATATATGGTAATTGCGTATGAGCCCCTTGGTATATATATATATCATTTAGACTGTAAAAAACCCTAACAATTCATTTGTTACCCGCCCACCACAGACGATTAGGGTTAGGGTCCTTAGGGAGATAAGGCGATCGACATCTCTGGCTCTTTGCTGCTCCTGATCATCTCCTCTCTGGTGACTGCTTGTCCGCTCCCGATCCTCTCCTCTCCGGTGACTCACTCTGTGTGTGTGTGTGTGTGAATCATGATGTACATGTACTGAATACTGATTTACTGTCACGATCTCAGCTTGTTCATGTTCTTCATCTCAAAAGTCGCGAATTGTGATCTCTCTCTCTCTCTCTCTCTCTCTCTCTCTGAGAACTGTACATATGAGATCAAACTTGATATTGCTTGCTGATTTTCTAGGGTTAGGTATGAGATTGATTTTGATACTTAGATTATGTTATTCTGTTAGATATTGCTTGGCATTTGAGATCAATGTCAAATATTGTTTGGCTGTTTTCAATTAATTCAATTACCCAATTGGTCCGATTAATACCCGATACCCAAATGGTTCAACTCTGGTTATCCCCTACCCGAACTGTTAGTGGTTCAGTTCTGGGTACCCATTTGGTTTCGGTATTGCGTTCGGATACTCCAATACCCGAACTGAAACCGCCCCATTGTCATCCCTAAACTTCAAGCTCATAAAAAAAATAATAAATCAAGAACAGCACCTAGACACCTGTACCACATTAGAATGTTTTGGCAAATAAATTTTTGGATTGGTTAATTAACAAATGAAGACTTGTTAGAATTTAGGGCAGTAAGTTAATAAGATTAGTCAAAACAATTCGTAATTCATAGATTTAGCAAATTGATCATAGTTCACCCCTTTTATTTGCTGGGATTAATTTAAAGCCGGAGATGAACCAAGCTTCTCACGTAGTTAGTAGTTCGGATCGACTCGTTTTAAAGTTGAACCAAACCTAAGCTCAAGACTTTAGACTCATTTTAGTAATTTGAACATACGTGGTATTTGTTTAAGTTAATGAATAAGGTAGTATAGATCAAATAATTATAAATAAATAAAAAGGAGGAAAAAAAAAAGAGAATAGGAATTAGTGAAATGGGGCGATTTATGAACTTACGTACAGTTAAAATTCATAGATTAGCTGGTATAAACTTTAGCCTAATTTTCCTAGTAACAAAAGATGAATATTTTATGTTTAGGTTCAAGTTATTCAAAGTAATTGGTCATAAGCAGATTTGGATGCAAAAAGGTGAGTTATAAATTATCCCTGTTACAGGAAGTTTTTGTAAAATTTATGTTCTTATCTTACAAAAGTATGTTATTTAATGCAAGGAATTCTTTTGTAGCAATTTTACCATGAAATTATGAGGTTTTACACAGTTTATGAAAAGTAATCGATACATCCGGACAATGTCTCTGAATCTAAGGGACGTTAAAGATATTAGTAAGAATGGTATTATAAGGGCGGAATGGAAAGGGCAACAACCAGGTGTCCAACTGAATTGATCAATTCACTTTATGTGTGTTGGGGGCGCTCCCTCATAGCTGACCGTAATCATCGGATTGTATATCATATAAATTTATAGCATTTTTATGTTATATACAAACTTGTTTACGAATTTTTGTTACAGTTGAAGCTATGAACTAATCATGCCATATTTTTCAAGTAAAATTTCAGAAATGGCCCCCAAATTTGACTTATGCTTCATTGACGAAAAGTTTATATATATAGGATCATGATCACCTAAGGGATCGCTTATTAAAATTTGGTGCAGACCTCACCTTTCTGAGCCAAATTTTGACGATCCGAACCGCTCAATATTTTTAAAATACGTTTTTAAGGGCCTATGTGAAGATTCGGCAAAAAAAATACCCAAAAGGGCTTGATCCAAACAGTTTTCGGTAAAATTGTACACGGATCGTCAAAATTTGATCCAGAAAGTTGAAAAAAGCCTAGGTCTACACCAAATTTTCCGTTACACCTTGGAAAACACCTTTTGAACACATTGGACGGTTCGGATTTTCCCAAAACAATTTGCAACACAAAAAAAACACCCCAAATGCTCTAATCCAGGATCCCGGATTAGAACCCCATGGTATATATATTCCATGAGAGATCATGTAACTCTGATAATTCATAATCTCACACTAGCAGTGACTTATATTATAGAAATCTTGCATTTTTAGGCAATTGGAATTAGAAAGGATGACCTGAGTACTATATTGCTAAGCTTATGGTCGTGTAATGAGTACGGGGAAAGTAAAACAAATGTTTGCATTAGCAAATGAATAGTGGACTTTAGTGATTATTAAGTGTGGGTTCCGCAAATGTTAATTTATTTTATTCAATAAAAAAAAAAGTAATGGGGTAGACATAAGAATCAACTTATGTTTCTCGAAATAATGAAAAGCTAAAGTGTAAAGTCATAGTATAATTTAACTTTTCCGTTGTCTTTATGTTTTAGTGAAAAGAATAAAAACTTCATCCAACCCTGTACTGAAACTCAAATGCAAGTCGTATGGATGGGTCATTTTACAAATTGCAATTCAAACTTAGTGTCTTGATCTTATACGTAAATTGCAATTCATAACGTGGCGATAATCTCTTGATATATGCATCACCAAACATATTCTTGCGGTTCCCAGGTATTACGAAAATGAGCCTTTTGCAATTAAAACACATCCGGACCAAAATTAAAATTGTTTTTCCTAACACACTTAGAAATATTTTTTGAATACAAAAATAGTTCTTTTTGAAAATCAAAGTAACTTTTTTCTATTCAAAAAGAACCTTACAAATTACTTTTTTGTAAAAATATTTTCAAAAAGAACTATGCTTTTATTCAAAAAATATTTCTAAGTGTGTTAAGAAAAACAATTTTTGAAAATAAAGTTTGAAAACAATTTTTCAAAACAAAAAAAAGTTTAATTTTTTGAAAAAACATTTGATTTTTAGTTTTTTGAAAAACATTTGTGAAAGTAAAGTCTAAAAACATTTTTTTCATTTTTTGAAAAAATTTGTTATTTTTTAAAATAGTTTTTGGAAAAAATTTTGAATTTTTTTTGATATTGAGGTCAAAGTTAGGGGGGTTTTTTGAAATTTTTCATGAAATAAATTATTATTTTCGTAAACAGACTCAAAACGACGCCGTTTTGGGCCACTTAACGGTTTATGGTGTCTTTTACGCTCCAATTCAACAAATTCCGTTAGTTGCCAAATGGATGCAGATGGAAGGAGTATTTTTTTATTACGGAATTGAAGTTTGGGAGAATTTTGATATTGAGGTCAAAGTTTGAAGGGTTTTCTGAAATTTTCCATTTTTCAAGCTCGTTAACTTTTGAATCAAACTCAAACAAGTTCATTGGACTATTGTCTAGTGATCTATAAAAATCAAGCAACTCGAGACCAGATCGTGTTCTGCTCAACTAAAACTTGTTTGAGGTCGGCAGTCGGCTCGTCCTAACTGAAAATCTGACTATTAGTCAATTGGGTATGTGTTTAAATCAAAAACTGGTGGAGTTAAAAGAGGTTGTTCCTCAGTTTTTAGGCTGGGTACAACAAAAGGAGAATACATCGGGCTTTGTTGCTACTACAAACAAATGGATCTATATGAAATTCGCATACTCCGCAAACATGAGTCCGAACAAAAAACAATCCAGGGGGTGCATTAAAAGAAATTCACTCCACAATTTTGTATGTTTATTGATATCCGATCAATCGATACCAAGAATTCCTTTATGATTATAGTTTGAAACGCTACACAGAATATGTTCTTTGGTTCACCTAGAGACGACCAACTCGATGATTGGATCCGCTCGTCTTGTAAGGTGTATCAAATTTATTGTCGATGCCAAAATCGGATTGATATGTAGCTTTGAATTTCTGGGTGTTGAGATGAATAATCTCACGGTTGGATGTCCCCTCCCCCTCCCCCTTCTCGGTGTACCCTTATCGAGATTCTTTTATAAAACTTCTTGTTTCGATCAAAAAAAAAATCTCACGGTTTGCCCACATTCGACTCTTGATCTAAGAAAACCGAAAATGATATTTTTGATCTAAGAAACCTTTCTCCCTTATCATACTTGTTCTTGCTCCATTGTTGTCAGGTGGCGTTTCTTTGTAAGGTATTTTTTTTCCCATTCCTTATCTCATAAATCTTTAGCCATTAAATTGTAGTTAATCATTAGTAAAACATTCTTGAATCATGAAGTTTTTGGTTTAATTTGTATTTGACGAAGTCCCTTTCATGCAGATTATCACAAAAAAGGAACTCGCAATTTTGATTGGGTCCATCGACAATTGTTTGGAAAACCTCGATTTAGCACACATTAGTGACAAATTTCACTGGTGGGACGTCTGGGACAGGAGTTGATGCTCTGGTTGGGGGGAGGGCTCTCCCCTTGGGTCTTCCAATTCCCTTAAGAACTCTACGCTTATGCCTGAGGAAGAGATTTGGCTCGAACCATGGTGTGGGCATATATTTACCATGATCCAATATTCTTAGTTAACAAATAATAACAAATTTACCATATTCAATGTTCTAAGACTAATTTTTACCATGATTATCAAAAGATATTGTGGTCATATTTTTCACAATGAACCAAGTTGTTAAATCAACAAATATTACCATATTTATTGTTGTTCCTCAATTGATTTTTATCGCAATGAATGGAATATATTGTAAGCACAATTTTTACCATGACTTTCTTTTGTTTTTACCATATTTGTTTTTTTGTTTTTTTAGCAAAACCTTATGTGATGATTTTTTTTTTAACCATGCTTTCTATAAGAGAGCCACAAACATTAAGCAAGGCTTCCTTATTTACTATAGTTTTTGACATTTTTTTTACCATGATTCAAGATATCAATTCAATAATTATTACCATGTTTATAGGTCATTAAGTGCTTTTTACCTTAGAACTGGAATTTGTTTTGATATTTTTACCATAATTTTTTATCGTTTTTTTTTTACCATGAAATGTCGATTATGTGGTTGATATGTTTTACCATTATTCAAGTTCTTAATTTAACAATTATTACCATGTTTTTAAGTGATTAATTATTTTTTTACCATAAAAATCGTGATATGTGATATTGTTTTTTACCATGATTCGTGTTCTAAAAGAATATTATCTTTACCATATTTTTAGACTAGTTACAAGTTTACCACATTACACGGTCATTGGTTACATTTGACATTTTTACCATGTTTATTCAAAATTCCTCTATCTTTACTGTGGTGGTATTTATTTTTACCATAAACTTGGTGTTGGCTCGTGTATGCCATTTCTACCATATTTGCTGGTGCGAATTTATATTTTTTTCTTGGTTATCTATAATTTCACTACACATTAGTAAAAAAATTTGAATTTGAAATTTCTTTTGTTATCTCTCTTAATGTATGTGATTGAATATCATTAAATTAAAAAATGGTTAAATCCAATAAAATTAGGAACTTATTGAATCCCACAAAATTAAGATGTTATTTTTTTTGTTATTAGGATGTTATTGAATCCCAAAAAATTAGGAAAAAATATAATCTTGTATATGTTGATATCATAGTAAAAGGGTAGAAAAGATATTTCACAATGAAAAATGATGAAAATATAACTCTGTAAAGCAAGGGGGATGAAAATCTAAATAATATCCAAAAAACGGATGATTATTTATTTACCTCTTATAACAATGTCTATAATGTGGGATCCACACACTCAGTCCATGGCCCATCAAGTGGAGGCGGGGCTCTGCTGTCTTCCATAGCCAGCAGCCCTTGACAACCCTGAAACGATCCCGTTTTTCCACATCAAAGACGTCCTCGTTTGGCAAACATTCATCCCCCATTTCAGATTACTTGGAAATTAGAAAGCCCTTCTAAGTCCCTCGTTTTGCCATGATTTATTGATATTTTTTGTGAGGCCTGTTTTAGATCCTGCAAAGATGATTAGAACCACGATATTTTCTTAGAATGTTATAAGTCTCCCCAAATAATTGACAAGGGCTTTTCAAAATTCATAGAAGTCCTATTATTTGTAAATAAAAGCCTAACTGAGTAAGTTTTGTTAGAAACCCATAAAACTAAATTCTAATTAAGAATAATACGTTGTTTGAATTATCTTTGTAGATCAGAAAATAGCCCCCGAAAAAATCAATTAAATTGTTAAAATATGAAATTAAGTGGTTCGCTCTACGAATTATGGAAAGAAAAAAAAAAGTGGGCCTATTTTAGGTTCTGCAAATATTAAAACTACAAGTTTTTCTTAAAATGTTTTTATGTGGGCCTGTAAAAAAAATTAGCTCAATCCAAATTGGTAAGGTCTTTTTTCAGAATTTGTAAGGCGCCCTAAGAATTTTGAAAAGCCCTATCAATTTTGAAAAAAGCCCTTACTGGTATTGAATTGAGCTAATCTTTTACTAGTATTCAAACAAAAACATTTTAAGAAAAACTCGTGACTTAAATAATCTTTTCGGGACACGAAATAGGCCCTACAAAATATCACTAAATCATCAAACGGGAATAACCTCAGAACGCCAACGTCTGGCCTTTAGTTGACTTTCTTACCCCATTAAAAAACAAGTTTTTTTTGCTTTTTTGGGTGCCAAACAAGGGAAAAGTGAGCTCAAAGGGGACCTGTTTGATGTGGCAAAATGTTTGTGTTTTATGGGTTGGCAGGGGCTGCTGACTATGGGAGACAGTAGAGCCCCGCTTCCAAATAAAGCTACGGGTTCCTACCGGGCTGAGCAGGTAGTTTATATAGTTTCATTAGAAAATTAACAAGCTTTAAAAATATGTTTGAATTTTATTTTTTTACAAAATGAATCGATTTCAAACGAGTTTTAATCAAGCCAAACACAAGCCGATATTGAGTAGTTTGAATTTTTTATGCATCATATGGCAAACGAGCCAAGTAATAGCTCGTTTGTGCTTGGCTTGTAAATTTAATGTGCTTTAAAAAAATGTTCATGCTTGGTTGATTTTAAACGAAATTTTAACAGCCGAACCCGAGCTCAAACTCGAGACCCTCCCCATTCCTTCTGTTATAGTGATGCAGGGCACTTTATAAACTACAGAAAAGGCGTGCAACAGTCGAACACAAACAAGAAAGTTTAGAGAAAACGCTCTCTAGACTCTTTTATAATTCAATAATACTCAAAAACTCCCCTGCCCTTAAGGCTTACAACTTATTATATAGGAAACCAGAAACCCTAATTGATTTTGCTCCGAAAAGGAAGCCAAATCAATAAAAACGCAAAATTACCAAAAATGAAAAATTCAAAAATAATAGCAAAATAAAAAACTTGAGAAAATTCTAGAATGTTTCCCAAAAGCACAGCTTAATTCAGATTTTTCTTGCCCAAGTAATTGGCAAGACAAATCTTTCCTTAAACGGCAAATTTGGCCATTCGGAGCCCAAAACAGTGGCAAAAGCCCGAAAAATGACGTACGCCATGGCCACAGGCGATGGGTATTGATCGTTGGGCCGTTTCGGGTCCGACCCAAGTGGGCCCAATGCAAAATTCCACAACAGCATAATTACGATTTTGCCACACTAGGCTTAAAACGCCGAAAGTACTCTTCCTCCATGACTACTCCATCATATAGTTTTTACGAATACTTATTTTAGGAGCTCCCATTCAGTTTTATTTTCCTTCGGTTCGCTCTTGGTTTTTATTTTTATTTTGTTGGTCCATTCCAGACAAAAAAGTAATTGAAATCTTTTATTTTGTACAACTCATCGAGAATAATATGCATGCCAAAAATAAGTTTGATCAGATTTTGTTTGACCAAAACGATTTTTAGTGTGGATATTCTTGTCGACGAACTTTACAAAATAAACCATTCCACTCATAACCTGGTCATTGAAAGAATTCAAAAGAGATTTGCAAATATACGATTCCTTATAAATAAATAAAAAAAGGATTAAAGTGGAAAAACATATTGAACTTAGCAATAGTGTAGATACGGATGGCAATTCAATCCATCCCGTCCCGAACCCATCATGCCCCACCCTGACCAGGGTGGATATTTATAAGATTTTTCGGGTATAAGGTAAGTGTAGGGGGAGAATTGAAAAAACCTGATTGGGCAAGGGTAGAGTTAAGATAGACATCACCCTTCCCCAATACTAGCCTCAAACCCACCCTGGATTTTTTTATGCATAAAACTATATTTTTATCCTTACAACTAGAATCTCACATTATATATCAATTATTTTTCATTTTCTCTATAGATAGAAGATGTTGGTTAAGTTGTCATTGTTATTTTTCCTTCACTTGTCGATCTGCCAATTGTGGCTCATTATTTAGCCAGTAAAGGTTTCATTGGGACCAGGTATGGTCAATGGACCGAGTCCGCTCTGGATTGGCTCCTCCCTTCCTTATCAAGGAGTGGAGGGTCCTCTTGTGGCTCTTTGGTGTTCGTTAATAACATCATCTATTATCAATTTTTACCAAAAAAAAGTTGTCACTATTCTTTTGTGAACTTTTATTATGTATGCTCACTAAATTTGAAAATAAAAATATCTATTCTTTAATATGTAAAAAATAGAGGCGAGGTAGGTAAACGCATTACCTGATAGGGGTGAGGCAGTGGGTACCCATCCATTGCCCAATCGAGTTAGAGGCTGGGCAGGGGTTGGGATAGATTTTTTGGTCAAAGTTGGGGTATGACAAACCCCTCCCCACCCCACTCCGTTGCCATTCCCAAGTGTATGGTCAATGGAACTCTAAATAGGGCATGAGAGGATATAGTCAGTGCCATCTTTTGAACGTTTTTTTAATAAATTTATAAAATTTGACCTTTTGGCTTTATTCAAAAAAAATTTAAGTCAGGATCTTAATTTTCTATTTTATCAATTCTTCTTGTCGATAAGAATCAATAATCCATAAAAGTTTTAGGCAAAATTAACAAATGCGAAAAAAAAAATGAGTAAAGACAAAAAGAAAAAAGCCAATAACTTATTTAGCCAAAACTCTCCTTAATATCAGCAATAAAAAGGTGAGTACACACAATTAAATTGTCTTTTACTTTATTAAAGAGAAATCAATATAAACATTAACTGTATTATTTTTCCATGAAGTATATCCACGATTGCAATTTTACATGAAATATTAATAAACAAAATATTTGTGCGTGCACGCAACTTTTACATTAAACTTTTTTTTTGTCAAGACATTGACTAGTTCAACATATATAATATTATCATGCCGGCAATCGGTAATAGGATAAACAAAAAAAAAATATTTATTTTAATCGAACTATTAAATAACTAAATTACGGAATATGACATCTGAAAATATATGACATCTGAAAATTCCTCAGAAAATGAAAATAAAAATGAGAACATGAAAAAGATATGACATCTGAAAATTCCAAAATGAATTATTGCAGTAGTATTTAAATAGGAGTAACTGCCAAACAGGCTCCATGGTCCCCTGTTACTCCGGGTTCATTCCGTGGTTTGAACGGAGACACAGACCGTTAATATCCGGCTCAACTGATTGTCGGCCGGTCTAACCAAAGTGGTGAAGATAGCCGCTGGATCTCTCTCTCTCTCTCTCTCTCTCTCTCTCTCTCAGAGACACTTTTGCAGTTCACACTGAAAGTAATACCACAAAGCTTACTCTTCAAAACCCTAGTTATTCAATCCAAAGTACCCAAGTACAAATTTTTTTTGATCCAGAGGTGTGCGTGGCGCGGAGGTGCACTAGGTGGTTTCGATTTTGGAATGTTAATTTGAAGAGCAAAGAATGAGGCGGAGACCTTCGGATTTCCGGCGGCCGGTGCGGCGGAGATTCTCGAACGTGTTTTGGTTGACCTTGTGTGGATTGGTGGTTTTGTTGCTCATTGTCCTCTTGAGTAGAGAGAGCCTGCCGGAATCGAGATCGGCGTTGATCAAGGTAACGATCTGTTTCTTATAGTCTGTTTCTAATTCAGTTTTTGCGTTCTATTTGGTTGAGGAGAAAATGCACGAAATGGAAATATGTATGTCTCCCTACTTTGAATCATTTGGATACGGGCTAAGTTTGGATGATAGAAACGTTGAGAGAGAATGGAAATGTGGTTCAGAGCTCAGTGATTCCTTCTCGTGGAATGACTTGGAATAGAAAAGCCGTTCATCTTGTTTTATGCGTTTAGAAATCGGATAAATCAACAGATGTACAAAGTGCGAAGCAAAGAATAATCAAGGAAAGAAAAAAAGAACGCAAGACAGACTTTTAGGTGGTTCCCCGAATTTGTAGTTGAGTACATCCACAGCTCACTCTAGATTCCACATGAAGAGAATAGTTATATTAACAGTTGCATATGGCAAGTATTTATAACCTAGGGTTTACATCCCCAGGTACCAAATAGTCAGCAAAGCGCAAATGAAATAGAACCAGGCTTCACAAGTCCGACAGTATCTAAGCCCGGAACCACATCCCCAACATAAAGAGCAATATCCTCAGTTCCTCACACCCTGCGTGATAATTTTTTAAATTGACCGATTAGCAGAAACGTTTTGAAGCCTACTGCACTTTTTTAAATGAAGTTTCTTGGATGACATTTTAATGTGATAGCCTTAAGGCCTTAGATATTAGATTCCAAGTAATCAGATTCCGAGTCCATCCAACTTTACGGGCATCCATAGATAACCCTGGAGTAAACCATATATTGGCTTAAAGGTAGCGAATAATGGTTTATGGGTCTCGGGTATTGTAAGATTTGTTGCCTTTGCTCCAAAGTACTTGCTTGTGCTACTAAGTCAGCTAGTCACAAATTTGAAGACTTGCTATCTTTCATTTTATCTACTTAAGAAATGCCTTTTAGTTGCTGAGCTAGTTTAAAAAAACTTCTTCTACTGTACACCTTTCGATAAAGTTCAGACACACACATAATTCGATAGGTGAAATTAACATGATGAGTGACGGTTTCTGATGTGGTTAGTCCATGATTCACGCAATGTAGCTTCTTTAGATGTGTGACAGTTTGCATCATGAATTAATTCATATTTTCTTGACATGTTTTTGCATTTGGTATTTCCGCCTACTTTATTACACATGAATGGTTTGTTATCTGCAAATAAGCATTAAGGAAATACCGAAATAAATAAGGAGATATCTTGACATATTCTTGGGATATGAATGATGGTTATTAAAACATCGATATACTCCCTCCGTCCCGTAATTTTTGTTACACTATTCTATGTTTGGATGTCCAATAATACATGTCATTTTGATAAGTCGCAGGGAATTTTTTTCGATCTCCCTCATTTGTTGTCCTTGCTCTTTTAAAGTGGAGCAACAGCTCCCTATTTGGAAATTAAACGGCAATATCGAAAACTTGTACCTTTTGAAGAGTAATGACAAAGAGGACTAAAACTATGGGTCAGAGGGAGTATATCGTTGCTTATCACACTAACTTTATGAAGTTTTATCAGTTTTGTTCTTGTTGTTGTGTTATTTTGGGGGATCTGCGGTGGGGTTTAAAGACACTGTAATGTGGAGATTTTAAAGGTTGTCGAGCACTGAAAACAAGATGGTAGGGTGTTTACATGTTCAAAACATAAAATGTGCTAATTATTGGGGAAAGAGTAGGAGGGTGTCGTTAAGTTCAGTATGCATGGCTGGGGGGAGAGCTAATCCTAATTACTGTTATTCAAAGGTGGAAGCAGTTTGCGCATAAATTATTCAGAAGCTGTAGTAGGATAATACTGAAAACCCCTTGAGAGGGCATGAGCTTTTTGCTGAAGCTGGCTTTGTTATGGGGAAGAATAGGTACATAATGCATTGTGTCCATGGATCTCAAGAATGGTTAGAGTTAGTACGATAAGTAACTTACTTTAGAGTTTGTTGTAGATTTGTAGTGTTCTAGTTTTTTATTTCCTTAAAATCAATGCACTTTAAAGAGCTATTGATGTGCAAGTTCTTGGAG
This sequence comes from Vaccinium macrocarpon, assembly GCA_022606695.1. NCBI lineage: Eukaryota > Viridiplantae > Streptophyta > Magnoliopsida > Ericales > Ericaceae > Vaccinium > Vaccinium macrocarpon. The sequence goes on from CM040180.1 coordinate 13,158,662, forward strand.
AAAATATTTTTTGTTGTACATAAATCTCTTATCTTCTCAAAAGAGTATTACCAAGAAGTGATTGGTTGATCAGTACTGCTTGGGTTGGTAGTTAAAGTTTCAGAAAGCTTCTCATTGATATGAAAAGAGAAAAGCAAACCACGAGACAAAATGACATATTGTCTTATTGGTAAGACACGGATAAGAAGCATTGGCCTGGTTGGAGAATCCTGCAGCAGCGAAATAGTAGAGTAAGTCTTGTTCCCACTCTTGAGGTTGTGAACTTTCTGCATGTGGGCCCTACCAAATGCTTTGGCTAAGTTGAGTCTCATCTTGAGTCTCAAATTATGGCCAGGACATGCGGGGGAAAAAAATGCGTTGAGACCATCGAGTTTGTGCATTTGCCCTCCAAAACCTACAAAGTTGTGTGTTCGAACAAAGTGACTATTTTACGCATTTTATATGAGGCGTACACATTTTTAGGAACAATGGCCTTAAGTCTTCACGCACTCACCAGCTCTCTCAACCACTATCTTTGCTTGAAGTAAGAGATTAGTTGTGTATGTTTTTTGTTTATATAAATTGGTGTACACTTAAGCCTATAGGGGTTGTTTGGCAAAGGTTTTGAGGGAGTTTTTTGGGGTTATAAGTGGGGAAAGATAGATAGAGAGATGGGAGTAATAAGTTCACCTTGTTTGGTTGCTACTTTAGGAAATTTTTCCAAAAATAGTTTTGGAATATTTTTCCTTCTCTCTCCACTTATTACTCCTCTCTCTAATCATTAATTACATTTCTCTATCTACTCATTACCTCTCTCTCCAATCATTACTTTCATTTCTCTCTCTATCTCTCCCCACTTATTACCCGTCTCTCCAATTATCACTCTCATTTCTCTCCTCAATTATTATCCCAAAAACCATTTTTTGAAACCAAACCATACACTTGCAAAAATATGTCTCAAATTTTTTTTCCTCAAAACTGCCAACCAAACACAGTGAATGTTTTTATGTTTGTGGAGGCTTTTATAAATATTTACTTAGAACTGTTACCACTCTCCATACTTTTTGTCACGGGCTTAAGTATCAGATTGTCTCTTTGGCCCAACGTGGTCTGATGATGCTGATGGTGCCTTACTATGTGCATGGATGTCTAGTCCAGTAGGAAAGCATGCACTGAGTTAGGAGATCTGATATGCAGTGCCGGTTTGACCCCTGCCCTTGTGTCATTCTACTTGTCTTCCTATTCAATGAAGTGACGCAATCTACGTGGCATCCATCCATGTATCCAGAGGTCTCATCCACCAGTTGGTGCCATCATACCAAACTTGAACTGTTTCTCTTTTATCCTTTTGCTCAAAGAAGTCTGTCTGTATCTGGGTTCTTCACAAAGTAATGCTGAGTGAAGGGCAAAGAGCCAATTGCCTAAATTGACCAGTACATGATATAATATTGGTTATGTTCAGTCACTCAAAGCAAAAAATTGGAGCCTTATCAGTATCTCTCTTGTTTGACCTAGTTTTGCTTGCCCTTTTTGGGTCCTGTTACTCTAGAATTCTACAATGGTGGATAGAACAATTATATTTCCTTTATACTCTAATCAGATCCCTCTACTTCCTGAACCGAAACCTACTGAGCTACCATTTTATCTTTAATGACCACTTAGTGCAGACTGTCCTTAGTTGGTTATAGCTACTTGTTTGGAAGGTGAAGTGGCTAGTATGTTTGATCCGTCTGGACCTGGTGATTGACAGCTCTTCCTGGGCTTCTCATCTTGAAGAATGCATTTCCTGGAACTTTTTCCTGACACTATTGAAGAGATTGTGCTATTTTGATTGTTAGCATTCAAAAAGGATTCTATTGAGGTTGTGATTATGGATGTGCTAAGAGAATGATAGCCCATCCTGGCACCATGCATTGGTTAGCATTGACTTGACCAATTTTATCAATTTTGATGCTAAATTAGCAGCTCTTCCTGGCACCATGCATTGACCAATTTTGATGCTAAATTAGCAGCTCATTCTCTGGAATAGCTCTTGGTTAGCATTGACTCTTCTTTCTTGGCTTTCCTCTTTGTTAACCTTATATTGTGAAGGTCTCTATCATCTTGCTCATCTTGATTCATTACAATATTTCCAAGTTAAAGATCCTTGATGTGCATCTGCAAACAAACATACACAAGCTTCTACTGCTGGGGAGATGTTTATTTGCAGAATCATGTGGTATTAGTCAGGTTAGACAAGTTGATGAGCCAATTGCATATACAACAATAACAATAATAGAACCCATCTAGTCCCCAATCATTGGGGGTATGGGCGGGGATGATTGGAGGCAGACCTAACCTTTGGCAATATTTGCACAAAGTGGCTGCTCTCAAAATACCATTGAAACAGTGGCCCCGTAAACCTCCGAGAATCGAGGAGCTACTTGAGCGTTTTGTTTCAGAACCATGCCCCCAAATCAAAGCCGAAAGGCATCATGGAGAGCTGGCCTAGGGACCCAACTCAATTTCTGTGCTCATTAGCATGCTTCCTTCATTCATGTCCAAAGCATCTCCCTGATGAATAACTAAAACAAATAAAGTAGGAATGGGGTGAGTCAGTGACTGCTCAAGTTAAAAGTTTTAAAGGGACGGGTAGAATTGCCTAGTTTTTGGTTAGATTGAATTTCATGGTTTCGGTTTTTGAGTCACTACAAATACCGGTGGAGCAAGTTGTTTAATAGATCAATCATAATACTCGGTCAAAATAGACATATCGATGCAGCAGTGTTAAGGATAAGATAACCTTGGAACTTCTGCTGTCCTGTGGTGGCATGAAATGATTGTTCAGGATCGGGGATGGGTTTTAGGCTCCTATGTCTTGTTTTCTGTTTGTAAACTTTTCTAGTTTGCAATTATCAAATACAAATAAAAAGTAAATAACCTATCTTCTTTGCTTTTATGTATTATCCTATTATCCACAAATTATTAATTTGGCAATTGCATTGCTTCCCACAGAGATCTTACAGGCATGAAAGAAGTACAGAAGGCCTTAATGTTACAGAAGAAATGTTAAGCTCAGACTCAGTCTCAAGGCAACTAAGTGAACAAATATCTCTTGCAAAGGCATTTGTTGTGATTGCAAAAGAAAGCAACAACCTTCAATTCGCATGGGAATTAAGCGCCCAGATCCGGAACTCACAAATCCTTCTTTCAAATGCTGCCCTGAGGCGTACTCCTTTGACAACCAGAGAGGCAGAAACAGCGATCCATGACATGGCACTTCTTCTTTTTCAAGCCCAGCAACTCCATTACGACAGCTCAACCATGATCATGAGACTTAAAGCCAAAATCCAGGGCCTTGAAGAACAAATGAACTCTGTCAACGAGAAGAGTTCAAAGTATGGACAAATAGCTGCTGAGGAAGTCCCCAAGAGTTTATACTGCCTTGGTATCAGCTTAACGACCGAGTGGTTCAGGAATTCAAATATACAGAGGGAACTTGAAGAAAAAAAGAAAACAGCTGCGAAACTCATCGATAACAATCTCTATCATTTTTGTGTCTTCTCTGACAACATTCTTGCAACTTCGGTTGTGGTGAATTCGACCTCTTTAAATTCCAAAAATCCAGATATGGTTGTCTTCCACCTTGTGACTGATGAAGTGAACTATGCGGCAATGAAGGCCTGGTTCTCTTTGAACAGTTTCAGAGGAGTGACTGTCGATGTCCAAAAGTTTGAAGATTTTACTTGGTTAAATGCTTCTTATGTTCCTGTTCTTAAGCAGCTTCAGGACTCAGACACTCAGAACTACTATTTCTCTGGCAACAATGACAACGGAAAGACTCCAATTAAATACAGAAACCCTAAATACCTATCCATGCTTAATCACCTCAGGTTTTATATCCCAGAGGTGTTTCCTGCACTGAAGAAGCTGGTATTTCTCGATGATGATGTGGTGGTTCAGAAGGATTTGTCAGCTTTATTCACTAAAGATTTGAATGGTAACGTTAATGGGGCAGTTGAAACTTGCATGGAGACATTTCATAGATACCACAAGTACTTGAATTATTCCCACCCTCTTATTCGCGCTCATTTTGACCCAGATGCGTGCGGATGGGCGTTTGGGATGAATGTCTTTGACTTGGTTGAGTGGAGGAAGAGGAATGTGACTGGGATCTATCACTATTGGCAGGAAAAAAACATCGAACGCACTTTGTGGAAACTCGGTACGCTTCCACCTGGACTGTTGACGTTCTACGGGCTGACCGAGCCGTTGGATCCCATGTGGCATGTACTGGGTTTGGGCTACACGAATGTTGATCCGGAATTGATAGAGAAAGGGGCCGTACTTCACTACAATGGGAACTCAAAGCCATGGTTGAAGATCGGAATGGAAAAATACAAACCGCTTTGGGACAAATACGTCGATTACGGTCATCCTCTATTGCAACAATGCAATGTTCATTGACATCACACGGCATTCTTTCTCGTCCTTAGCCTATTCCTACGGTGCGTGAAAAGCGGGAAATTTGTCCTCAGGACTGTTTGTATAATTTTAGGAGATCAAGCAAGGCTAGTCTCTCAGTGGCTGTAGCAGAGTTAAGACCCTCTCATTGCATTCATCCTGCCAGAAAAGACACACTGCAATCTCATTTGATGATCCAATCTGCTCATTTTGTAGGTCTCAATGGTTACAGCATTCATGCAAAAAATTACGTCGTTTGGACGTTATTCATGTGATTAACATGAATTGTTTTATTTGAACTAGTCGTTACAGATATTTTGATTAACATGATTTGTTTCATATATGACATCTACGTTGAGACCTATAAAAATGAACGGCTCGGATTATCAAATAAGACCTTGGTGGGATCCATTTCACGAGGATCTTGACTTCGGAGTAGCGTGGATATTTGATTAATTGGTATTACAGTTGGCTCTTTTTATTAGTATAAGATTGTTTCTCTTGTAATTTATTCCATTTTATCTTTCTATTCAGACTGTTTATTTTCTGTTAATACTATTTGAGTCACTCTCACAAGGTGAGCTGTATTGCTGCTAGCATCTACTGCGGTTGATTCGTCTATGAGAGGACAGAGGAACAATAATATGAAGTCTTGATTGGGGGAAGAAAAAAAAGAAAGAAAGAAAGGGTCACCAGAGGACGAAAAAATCATCAAACAAAATGGTGCAAAATCAAACCGAAATGGTTGGCAAAGTGTTCTTATCTCGGGACCTAGAAGTTTGCTCTCACCTAATGTCTCAGGTTTGAATCCCCTAGGCCCCAAATTCTTGGGACCACTGTGAATTATGTTCGGTTGTTACCTCTAGGGCTCTCGTATTATTAGTTAAGGTGCACGTAAGCTAACCCGTATTTCTAATTATAAAAAAAATGGTGCAAAATCAAAGATATTGACCATAAACCTTATAAGTATCATTTCCAATCCTTGCATCCTTAACCACTAAAGTTACAACGATTTCTAAACTATATGTACAACAATTCTTCGCCAGGCGGCTTTGTTTGCGGTGGGACGAAGAGATGTGGAGCTCCGGACGCTGATATCCTTTCGTCTTCTTCCTCCAACCACCTCCGAGTGGAGCAGTGGTTCTGTTGTCGATGTTGTAAAATTTTGTGGCTTTTATCTTTTTCTTTTCTTTTTCCTTTGTTTCTTGTATTTTCTTTTCCTTTATTTCTTGTAATTTCTGTTTCGTTAATGAAATATGTTTCTGTTTGCTCAAAAAAAAAATTCTTCGCCATCATTTTTATAATAAAAAAATTCACTTATTTTTTGGACCTATGTGTCATTTGTATTTTTTGAGAGATCAATATATTTTTATTTTGCCTAAAAAATATTCTTAGGAATCTTAGCCATCATTTTCTATAGTTGACTCCTTATGTAGAATTATCTATTAACAAAAATGATGCCGGAAAATAATATCATACCCTTAACCCAAGTTGTATAAAAACCGAGAAAACATAGTACTATCAAAACGTAAATTTATTTCTTTGGTAGAAAAATACCGTTCATTCAGATTATACACATGTTATTTCCCATACACTAGATGTAATAAATATATTAGTCAGCTCTTGTCTCCTAATTACAAATAGCTAACAAGAGCGGTGGTTGATGTCTCATTGGCTATCTGCGTGATTTGTCATGAGTACCGCGTGAAAATGTCACGCCATACTCCAAGATCGTTGAATAGCGTACACCATTTCAAAGGACAAAATCTTCAATCCCGCAAAACTTACATATGTGCTTACGTATGCAAGTGCATGTAAGTGTTTGTGGTACTAGCAAAATTATTTTCAAATGGTATTCTGTCAAAGTTAAAACATTAAAATACATAAAAATAAATAAATAAAAGGAAAATAGATGCCCAATATTTACCGCAAGCCTCTAGCAAGTCATCCATGCACCCTAACAAAGCATGAGATGTCTTCATGAAGCCTTGCCTTTGTTCTCCTTCCCTTCTTCGTCCAACATACTATGAATCACAAGGGAGAGGAGAAGAAAGGCTGGAGAAAAATCAGCTATTCTTCCCTCCCCCCAAAGTTTTGCAAAAAATCTATCAATTTCCTTAGGTAAATATTAAGACGAACGATATTTTTTCACGTTCGTTGAGAGAATACTTGGCAGACGATAAGTGCCAGATTCATGCCATTGATATCGAGGCCTGTTGGGGAGAAGAAAAAGATACTATTGACCTCGACAAGTTTTTTGAAGATGTAGAGAAGGTGGAGGAGGATATGAAGGACGTGTATAGGCTATATAAGAAGTTGCAAGATTCAAATGAGGGGAGTAAAACAGTGCACAAAGTCAAAACCATGAAAGAGGTCCGGGCTCGAATGGATTCGGATGTTGGACAAGTCCTGAAAAGGGTCAAGGTCATTAAAGGAAAGCTCGAGGCGCTTGATCAAACCAATGTCACTCACCGAAGCCTCCCCGGGTGCGGTCCTTGTTCGTCTGTGGACCGTGCCCGGACCTCGGTTGTTAGGGGGTTAGGAAAGAAGCTTAGGGTCATGATGGATGAATTCCAGACTCTGAGGACAAAGATTTCATCCGAGTACAAGGAGACAATTGAGAAAAGGTATTCATAGAGACTACCGAATTGGGATTTTTAGTATTGAAGTTAGGAATACCTTCCAAAAGTTCAGTATTTTTTTTTTGTTTTTGCTGGAATTCAAAATTTATTTCTAAGGAATGGCTTACTAAAGAACCAGGTTTTAAGAGACCACAAAAGAGTTTTTTCCAAATGTATAACAAACATTTTTCTCAATTAAAGCTTTGGCTAAAAATGTCTTTATTCAAAAAAAAAATTGCATTTGTCAGTTTTGCATTATTTTTTTGTGAATTATTGATTCGTCACGACGAAAGGAATTTTCATAAGTCAAAAAAATTATAAAAATATTTAAAAGTTCACTAAAGACAAAAATAATTCAATTTTTTTTGTTGATTATTGGATTATTTGTCTTTATTCACAAAAATTTAAGTTTACTTAATAATTTTTTTAATCTTTAGATTCCTCTCGTTGAGATAGCCAACAATCCAAAAAAATCAATGCAAAATTAACAAATGCAATTTTTTCTAAATAAAGACAAAAAAAAAACCATTTGGTTTATTTTGCCAAAGCACCTATGACAACGATGCGTGTTTTTACTTTTCGACATATTTTTCTGGAAAAAACTTGTTCTCAAACCACAACAAAACAAGAACTAAGATTATCGATCACAGTTATTTTGTGACCCATCTTAGACTCATCGATATTTTCTTATTGTACCGATTTCAATTTTTTTTTATTTTTGCGATGAATTAAATTTTTCTTTGCCAATCCAACAAAATACTAGTACTTTGGTTTGCAGCGGCATATGATTGCCGTGGGTGTAAGTGCCAACTTGGCTAGCTAGGATCCTCTTAGCGATGCGTGTGCTCTTTTTTCCTTTAATCTTTGTACTTCACTTTCAAATACAGCATTCTTGACTCTACAAATACTTCATAGGATTTGAACTCACAATTCCAATAGATATTTTATTGTAACGGGAGAGAAGGCCGACGAAGAAATTATCGAGATTCTGATATCAAGTGGGGAAAGCGAGACGTTCCTGCAAAAAGTGATCCAAGAACAAGCGCGAGGCCAGATTCCGGACACAATTTCAGAGTTTCAGGAGAGACACGACGCGGTGAAGGAGATCGAGATGAACTTGAACGAACTCCACCAGATGTTTTCAGACGTGGCGGTATTGGTGGAGGCACAGGGGGATCGACTGGACGATATCGAGAGTCAACTGGCTCATGCGAGCTCATACGTTAGGCGTGCAGCTGATAAAATCCAGGTAGCCAGTGAAGACCAGAAGAGCTCGAGGAAATGGGGTTGCATTGCCATTTGTTTTAGGCGCTTGTGTCCTTGTACTTACTTCCTCCGTCCCAATTTTATAGTACCCCGTTTTATTTTAACCAGATAAAAAACGATTATATCTTTCAATCGATAATACATTTTGTATGCGATATGGATCTGGTTTTATAGATCTCGATTTAATCTAATAAACAAAGTGTTCAAAATCACCTAAAACATTATAAATTATAAGATATAACACTTTGAAAAGTGACACGAATTCCCAAAGGGACTATAAAATTGGGACAGAGGGAGTATTATTTTACCAGTTTTGTCAGCTGTTTTAGTTCATGTGTTGTAGAAAAGTTTGAACTTTGTTGGTGGCTAGCCCGCAAGAAGTGATAATTAAAATGTGAAGGATTAAAGGATGGCCAAATTATATAGTAACTATGATCGAATGTTATAATAACAACAATGATGTTGGCGAGTAAATTGCAGTTGTGCTATCATTCTGGAGAAAAAATTGCATGCCAAACGCCGACGTCCGAGCCATACAAACATATTTTGAACGGCCCAGTTTTAAAGTTGGCATTTTCATAAATTTTGGGAGCAAATTTACCCCAATAAATCTGGCCAATCCAAAACATGTGTAGACAACTTGGATGACGCAACAAGTACCACGTGGTGGTACCTTATATATCTGCATGCAATTTTTTCTCTTCTTAATGTACCACAATTGGAGGTAGCAAGTATACTTCGTTAATGAAATTTACCCCTAAATGGGATAAGCAATATGCTACCTAAAGTTCACTGGGGTGTGGATAATAATTGAAAAGGGTATTGATCTCTGTAAAAAGTGTGTAGATATCCATCACAGTGCATTGATAACTGTGACAGTTTTATTTAAATTCCAACTATTTTTTCTTTTCGTGTGTATTATCCTCTACTCAATGGGCACACGGGCACATATTAGCTGAAACCCATAAGATAAACCTCATGATGTAGTATACTCAGTTACAGGCCCACCCTTTTTGCTTGTTTAATAAATATGCTAACTTCTCATTTAATGAAATTCGTAAGTCACGTACAACAATGCTAAGTAAAATTACAAAAATTTGTAACTAGTGACATACTACGCAGTGATAGTTGATGTTAATCAAGTTGACCAATCTAAATTTATAAATGAAAAGGATGCTGAGGGTATTCAATTATTTGTGGACCTCAATCCAACTAAAGTTGTGAAGGATGCTGGAAAAGCAAAACAAAAACAGAAAACGAATTAAAAATTGTTGGGTTTTCCTAAATCCAGGAAGAAGGGTGGTTGAAAGAAAAGAAAAAATGTGTTATGTTCAGATCTGCAATTGTTGCTGTTGCTTTATCTGTTTCTTCCAAAGGCATCAACAAGTTTCACCTTGATTTGGCTAAAGCTACTCGGTCAATATATAAACAAGATCTTGGGCGAAGATTATTTGGGGGTGATGATAAAATCATAAGAAGTTTCTTTGATGAAAGCTAATGATGTCATTGAGGTCTTTTTTCTAGTTTTCCTACTTCGTTTTCAGTTGTGGTGATCTCTTTGGGTTTTGATTGTCTTTATTTCAAGCGTTCGGTTATTTTTAGTTTTGGGACATTTTTTCCTATTAGGGGTTTTGGTTGGTTTCTTGCCAGTCTTAGATTGTTAATTTTCCTTCGGTTCCTAGGATCAGGTGTCTATCGAGTGAGCGATGTCTTTCGTGGCCAACTCTTTCTTCGTCGTGATGCCTCGTGCCTAGGATCCTTTTAATTTTTGTAATTTGTTTCCAAAGATTAATAAAAAAAAATTGCTATTGAAAAAAAAGTTGAGCAATATGAATTCCATTTTTAGCCACATTATGGCATCGCGGACTAGGTAATTAGCCCTTACTGGTGCGTGTAACCTCTTCCATAAAAAGGGGGAGGTTAAGGTTACTTTTGGATGGATGGAGGTCAATCCTTGTAATTTACTAATATTTAACAACTAACTCTACTGATGTATATCGAATGGAAAAAATAATAATAATAATTTGTCTCATTTGCCCCCTTACTATAATCGATGTGTTCGTGCTAATAGTTAAATTAGTATGTTGGTAAATTTAACACCCGAGTCAACTATGATATGTGTCACGTTGATCGAATCAAATTAACAGTTTTGAGTATTTGTTTACGTAAACGAATACTTGGAGGAAAATGCTAGATGTACAGCCCTCCGTTTTGTCCAGCGAAAGGTTCTCTCTACACTCAGACTCTAAAACTTCGGTGTCGCGGTTCAGCCTTGATAGTTTCGGAGTTGGTGGTCTTGATTTAGGTTGTACAGCTTTTGAGTTGGACCCAGCGTCGTCGATCGGATCTGGCAACAGATTAAGTCTTTTTTTTTTCCTTTTTGTTTCTACTTCATTTTTTTTACTTGTGTGCCTCTAGCATTTTCTCAAAAGTAAACCACACCTCTAACCACACACACGTGTCGCGGTAAGAGATGTGACAAGTGTCGGTAGGCCCCACCACCCACCACTATTCTGAAAAAGAAAAAGAAAAAGACTTAAGTGATACAATCACAGCAGTTTTTTGTAGCGATGGAAATGATGAACTAGAATCACAATGAAAGAATTATGAGTGTAGAGATTCTTAAAATTTGGAAAAGAAAATTTATACTGCACTTTTTCGAATATTAATACAATATTAAGATATTAATACTTTTTTGTTTTTTTACGTATTATCCTCCACCTCTTGGGCTGTAAATGAGTCGAATCGAGTCAAGTTTTAGAATATTCAGGTTCGTTCATTAAGTTTCTAAACAAACTTGAGCCGAGCTTGAGCTCAATGAAAATTTGACGAGCCGAGCTCGAGCTGAACTTGCCTACGTTTGAGTCGAACTTGAACTTGTTCACAAGCATTAACGAATAAAAATTACTTGCTATTTATACTCTCATACAAGTCTAGAACTTCAAATAAATTTTTTAGGCTACTGATAATGTCAAACCAAAAGTGTTACTGCCAAAACTAAAAGTGTTGCTACCAAAACTCTGATCTTTCTTGCTTTCACAATTATTTACATGCCTTTTTACCCAAAGACAGAACCAAAAATTTCACTACACATGGGCGAATAGGAAAATTTCTTTTTTTTTTCTATATAATACTAGAGGATTTTTTTTTCCTTGCATGGGCGACTGCTCCTACTGGCCCCTCTCTGGCTCCATCCTGCTTTTACCATCAAATCTCATTTATTACAAACAAAATCTCTTATTGCACCATTGCCACTCAAAGTTTATGTGTGCTCTTTTTTCCTCCTTTCATTTTTTCAATTGATAGAAGAAACTTTATTTATAATAATATAAAAGGAGAAGTCAAAGATTCAAAGGGTGTTTCAGAGCTAATTTTACTTAAAATTATAGCATGTGAAGTAAAATTATCCTCAGAATCTTTAATCATATCTTGGTCAAACTAATCATTCTGGACATCAATAATCCTCAATGTTTGTATTGCATTCCCTTTTTAGATGATGTTCAAAACTTTGTCTATAAGAACTAGTCGAATTTTTTTGCACTGGTGAAAAAATCTTGAATTTCTTCCCAGAGAAGTAGATTATTTGCTTATCCAAATAAATCATGAAGCTGGCCCAAACTAAAATCAGGTGAGCGGGGGTTTTAGGCCACACTTTTTCAAAAGGTTTTGGTATCAAATATATACGTTAAAGAAAAAAACTTAACTTAAATGCATGACTTTAGATTCGAAATCAGTTGAATTCTATTTTTGTAGTTTAAGCATGTTCATGAGATTCTACAGTTGAGGTATAAATATAATCACTCCTTCAAAGAGTTGTTACTAAAGTTTAAGTTTTTGTACTGATCCAGTTTCCCTTTCCAAAAAAAAAATGAGGGAATGTATTAAAGATATTTTGATGTTCAAATTAAAATTGAAGGGTTAAGTTTGTAATAAATGAAATATCATAGTGAAAGGGCATGTAGGTAATTGTGGAAGAAAGAAATATCAAAGTTTTGGCAGCAACACTTTTAGTTTCGGCAGCAACACTTTCGATTTTGACATTATCAACAACCATTTTTTATTCGTGTACATAAATAAGTCCATTCGTATGTAAAATTATAAAAACATATATTAAAATTTAAGTTTATAATACTTTTACAAATTTATACATGTATAAGTTATAAAATTTTCATTACGTGTAAGTGAGAGTTTGTACGTATTCAAGGTAATATATAAAAGAAAGAAGGGGTCTCACTCTCTCTCTCTAGAATATTTCTCTGCCTTCTCTCTAAACTCCATCAGTTAAGGTTTGCTTGAGTGGGGGCTGGGGATGCGCCTCCCCTCTCTTCCATTCCCCCACCCCTACCCCCTTTTTTGGTCTTCCTCTACGGCCTTTCTCTTTCCTTCTTCTTCCTCTTTTGATTCCCTCTTCTTCCTCCACCTCTCAGCCTCCACCCACCTCCCCCTCCACCTCTTCCTCCTTCCGCCTTCACCTCTTTTCCTTTAAGCAGTCTGCCTCCACTGGGATTTGACTAAGCAAAGTTTTGAAGCAAGAAAGGGTTGTTTGAGACCCTCCGGCGAATAAATCGCTAGATCCAGCGCAGCAATGTCCAGCGACATTTTTTCTGACTTGGGTTTAGTTTTTCTTTTTTGTTTTGTTCTGTTGTTTTTAGGTTTTGCCCTGTTTTTTGTGGTTGTTTGCCCTAGAGGTGCACAAATACCGGGCTGAGTTTGGGCTGAGCTTATACTAGATAATAACGAGATTTATCAATTCCCAAGTCCGGCCCATTAATAATCGAGCTTCATTTAATATGCCAAGCCCAAACCAATTAGAATTTTAATTTCTCAAGCCCGTCCAACAAGCCCAATTATTTCTCTAAAACATGGCATTACAAATATAAATTAATCAACGATAGCAATCACAATAAGAATTCACAACCTTAATAATATACTTAAAGTTCTAAGTCTCCCCAAAATATTAAAAACAAAATCATAAATTAAAGTGCTCTAAAAGATGGAACTCCAACATGTAAAAACATCCCTTGAGCATCACTTCTTTAAATTCACACTTTTTCACAGTAGATCTTTGTAGAGCACAGTAAAATTAAAGGAAGAAAAAACTATGAGTTATTATTATAAGACAATAATTTAAGGGAAAAAAAACTTAAAATTTTATTAACAACTTACTATTACTTCAAAGGTATTTTCTATATATATAGTACCTAACATTCGTCTTCATCAATGTCAATTTCATCAAGATAAACAAACCCTAAGCAGCTACATTCTAGCAATAATATATACATATACTATTAAAATAAAATTCTTATTTAAATCGGGCCAGGTCTTAGAGGAATTTCTCAAGCCTAACCCAATTAGTAAACGGGCTTAAAATCTCAACCCAACCCAGCCTAGCCCTATGGGCCTAAATATTTTTCTCAAACCTTAAAAAGACTGGGCTGGGTTAGGCGGGCTACCGGGCTAGTGTACACCCCTAGTTTGCCCCGTTTGGGTGGTGTTCTACCTCCCTATGAGGAGTGTTTTTCAGATTGCATCTGTGTTTTATGCTTAGGATAGAGCTAGGTTTAAGTTGAGATTCTCTATTACTAGATCTTGACAGGACTCTGTGCCTACGCGTAGTATAGATCTGTCTCGGCAAGTGTGTCTGGCGTTGGTCAGCTTAGTAGTGCTTTTGTAGCTATGCTCATGTTAGATGCTAGTAGTTTTGATTCATTCCTATTTCTTGGGATGTAATTTTTCTGCCTCCGGGCTTTGAATGAAACTTGACATTTCAAAAAAAAAAAAGAAGAAGCTAATATATGAAATTTCTTATGACATATACATACATATATATATATATATATATATATATATATATATATTTCAAGTTCGCGAGTCTAATCGAGTCAAGTATTGTCAAGTTCAAGTTCGTCTTATTTATTAAACGTGCTTAAAATTGAGATTCAATTATTCAATTCATTTAATACACAAATTGAACTAGAATAAGTGTTTACCGATTCAAGCCTCAAATAATTCACAAACGACTCAATTCATTTACGGTCTATCCGCCTCCACCTAATCTAGCGGTCTCTTTGTGCGGGCGCAAAGATGCCGAGGGCATCATAGGAAAATCCCCAGCAACTTCTCTATTCTTTTTCATTTTTATTTTCTCCTCACATTTTTATCTGAGTTATCGGACCATACAGTCGACGAGCTCTGAGCCATGGCTTCTTCGTGGGCGGCTAAAGCGGCTCGTCAAGCCGCAACAGTTTCTCGACTCCGAGTTCAGCGGCTCAAGCCGCGAGTCTTGTCAAGCGCCGTGGCCTTGCTGGCGCCGCTGGTAATTCTCTCTCTCCTAATTTCTATTGATGCTACGTGCAATCGACTTGTTGTTTGTTTCCCCGTCTTTGGATTTGTATACTTTTGTAAATTTGTTTGGATATGAGGATTTCTTTGTAAAGATTTGGAATGTACAAAATGTTATAGGAAATGTTTCCAGAATAGTCAAAAAAAAAAAATAATGGAACTGTTTGTACAATGAGAACCAAATGACGAGTGAAAGGGTAATTTGTAGAGAGTACATAAGTAAGAAGGATGCAAACGAGCTGGAGCTTGTAGTGCTGAAGCTCAGCTTTTATACTAAACGACTCTAAAACTCGAGTATGAGCTCAGCCTTGCCCAGCTGAGCCCTGTTTATTTATTAAACAAGCCTCTGAACTCTGTAGACCAGCTGAGCTGAGCATACAAAGGAGCCAAGCTTTAGAATGATAAGCTCGGTTTGTTTGCTTACATGAGCCTAAAATTCTAGCTTGAGCTCGGCTCAAAAACAAAACAAACCAAACCCAGCCCAGCCCGTAATGACACCAGCTGAGCCTCGACCTGCTCGGGTCTGTCTGCAGCCCTAGAGAGTAAAAGACAAATTGAAGGATGCGTGATTCGCTATGACGCACGCGGTGTTTATCCCTCAGAGAGGTCCCATATTGGTGCCGACATTTTACATCATCCGGATATGAGTCCGACACGCAAACCAAGTTGTGCTATTTTTTTTTTTTTTGGTTCTCCTGGACACTCTGGAGACGCTCTAGAACAAGTTTGGACATGCTAGGGCGGCCACTCTATGGAGAAATTTATTGATCTTCCTTTTGTGATGGATGTTAGGTTTAAATCATCATTTGTGAACAATGGAACATTTGTTGTTGGTGTACTTTTGTAAATGATGTAGATGAAGGAATTTTATGGTATTCTATTTGATTGCTCTTTTATAGATGAGCATCATATATGTAGCATTTGTTCGTAGTGTCAAGTGTGGCTCACTCTTTCAAGATATATATAGTAATACCTATGACTATGTCAACCGGTTCCCTCTCTCATTTCCAAAAGGTCAAATATCTGTGTAAATAGGACTCCAAAAGGTCAAATATCTGTGTAAATGGAAACTTTCAACCATCGTGTAAAATGGAAGGAAGAGCACGTAAGTCTCATTGTTATTGAATTTAGGATTTTCACCATGTGCTTAGTAGAAACAAATTGTTGCTTCTAAAATATGGATATTGTTCGAACATCATCTAATTTTACTGGACTATCTCCTAAATTTGAGTTTTGTGAAATCTGTGTGTGTGTGTGTGTGTAGATCTAAAGGTTTGGAAGATTAACTATTGTCAAATTATTAAGCTATTGAAGTACAAGTCTAGTAGTGTAGCCAACTCTAATTGTTCATGCATAAATCATTCATCTTCCATTTTGCATATCATTCCCTTTAGAAATGAATACATGTATTATCACTTTTGCAAAAGTATAGCCTAATATAAAATTTTAGCACCGACACTCCTAGAGGCCGGAGTGTACCCGTGTCCGACACGGGGACACGCCGCAATACGTTTGGGACACATCATGTCGCGTGTCCCATACATTTAATTAACTTTTCTAAGGGGACACGACAGGAACATGCTAGGGACATGGCGGGGACACGTTCGGAGACATGGCCCGTGTCCGACACGGGGACACGCTGCAATACATCTGGGACACATCATGTTGCGTGTCCCATACATTTAATTAACTTTTCTAAGGGGACACGACAGGAACATGCTAGGGACATGGCGGGGACACGTTTGGAGACATGGCAAGGGTTAAATATACAATTTGTTTAAATTTTTTTGGGATAAATGTGGATTACTTCAAATATTTGGGGTTAAAAGTATAATATGATGTATATATGATGCTTGTGTATATATGTTGAAGCTTCATGTTTATACATATAACTATATTTCCACTGGTATAAAATTAATATTATATATTAATTATATTTATTTTTGCCGTTTCCCGGTCCCTTTTTAGAAAAATCCCGTGTGCCATGTCTGTGCTACATAGTGCAGAGGCATTGGAATGGAAAGATACTAGTGGGCCCTAGCAACTTATAATATGGGGGGTAATAGAATACTGTATATGGCAACATATTATTGCTTTGATTTGTAATGTCCAGTTTTTACTTGAGAATGATGTAACTGTACAGTAGGATGAGAGGTTGTGACTACTTTAATGCCCTGCATTGTCTATGACTCTATGGGATCAAAGGGGAACTAGATAATTTTTGGACCTGTATTCTGTGTTCTTATATTCACGAGTCAACTGAAATTAGATCGTCTTTACCTGTGCACCTGAATGTGGATGGGACTTAGGTGTTATGAACTTTGATATGGTTGAACTGAAAAGCTATGAATTATAGTACCATCCTTTGATACATGCATGCCAAACCAAGCTGTCAAGTGCTTCTTTTCTGTTGGGTCTGTGGTATACCTCAAATCCCAAGAACAGCAGGAGCTTTGTCGCTTTTGTCTGCTTATTGATGATTTGGCTAGACTTAAGTGTTGAAGCGATTTTACTGAAGGCTTGTTTTTCCTTATTTTCCCATTTTTGGTAGTGATAGGTCCGTTGATGTATGAATTTTGACTTTGCAAGTACTACTGCGAAGGATATGAATTTGAAACTATTGTGTCACCTGTAATTTCTTCTCCATACGTAAGTTAGTAAACTGGTTGGCTTCGTCATTAACATACACTTATGATTTTCTTGAATATAAGATATACTCGATCTTTTCTGGTGTCCGATGTTAAAGGCGATGCATTTCAGGAACTTTGTTCATAAGGGATCTCACCTTTTGCAGTTTGTGATTGTCTCTTTATCTGGCTGGGGTCTGCTTTTCTTTTGGGGGGGTGGGGAAGAAAGAGGTACATGTTCATCTATTTTGCTCTTGATACCATCAGTCTCCTATGCTCCTCTCTCCCCCTTTCCGGGATCAATTGTTGTCACCATCATATCATTCATGACTCATGAGCATGAGGAATTTGTCCTTTACCGGTCCCTCTAGGCTCTATCAACCCTCATTTAGATTCTTCTATCTATAGCAATGGACACACCTCCACTTAATGAAATAGTGTTAGTCAAGTAGAAGTCAACAAATCATGAGCTTCGGTAATAACTAGAGATTCAGAAATTTTGTTTTTCAGAAAGGAACTTAATGCGGTCACCGTGAAGTTATGCTTTTGCTGCCTCATTCTTGTTTTCTCTGCAGACTTTTTTTTGTTTGATCGGCGTGTTCTCTGCAGACATTGGTTGAAGCATCACACTAGAAATGGGATTCCGAGTTATTTTGCCATTGCTTTCTCACAATACAGCATTAGCCTGGTTTTAAACTCTCCTGGGATCATACTTCCGTTGTTTGAAGATGCTTCCTTCTTGGTCCATTTATGTCATTGACTTCTGGTATGATGGGTAATGGATTTCAGATCTCTCTTGTACTTTTGCCTTATGAGTCAACTTGGCTCTTTTATTTTGCTTTCTACAGAGCATATTGCTCATCTCATGTCTATTTTACATGCTTTAATAATGAACTGCCCTTGAAATTTCCAAAAGATTGCATTGTTGAGCGGTGATATATTCGATGTTTATCACAATGTTTCTGTTGCTGCTAGTGGGAACTAGTACATCCTGGGAAATAGATACCAATCTACATGAGAGATGCTACTCGGTTCCCAGAACAGAATTTGTGTAAATAATATTAGTCACCTTACATCTCAATACGTAACTGCGAAGGGAAAAGTTGAGATGCAGCTTAGAGAACATGATAAGGGAAAACAAGTATTAAACAACTTGAGTAAGTGAGTAACAGACATCCATTTTTCCGACAAATCTACATCAGGTAAGACAGTTGTAAGGTTTCCTTAAGTTGGCTAAAACTCAAGCTCATCTGTTTCTTCCCCACTCTCTTTATCTTCTTCTGCCTCGTCCCTGGATTCCCTGAAATCTGTCTCTGCATCTCGAGTTTCAGCAACCTCGGATTCCCTGGCTTCTTCAGAATTTTGATATGCTTTATCTCCATCCCGCATTTCTGTTTTCTGTTGGACTGCACTGTCATTGTCCCCAGAATTTTGATCTGCTTTATCCCTATCCCAGTTTTCTGTTTTCTGTTGGACAGCACTGTCATTTTCACCTGATTGTTGTCGTTCATCTGATTTCTGCTTATCGGCATCAGCTGCAGTTTCATTAGGCTTCTCAACATTTTCATATTCCACTTCCTGCACTCTCTCCATCTGTTGATTATTGTTGTTATTTCCATCTTTTCCGCTCTCATCTGCAAAAACTGCTCTTTCAACATCTTTTCCACTATTGTTACCATCTCCCCCGTCTAATCTAACCCCATCTTCATTTTTCACCTCCATACTTTCACCTTGTTGATGATTACCGTCTACTTCTGTAATCTCACTTTCCTGACCTGATTCATCTTTTACTTTGAAATCCGTGTCATGGTTACCTCCGCGTATATCTCGTTTCTGCAGTTCAGCATCTCTAAGTTTCATGTACTTGTTTCTCGCAAGTGTTATCAATTGTTCGGCTCCATGGCCTACACTGTCCTGTGAGTTGTCTGGGATTTCCAACTTTGTTTCACCTGCAGCATTCATTTCAAGTTGCTGACTAGTATCACCTTGTGAACTAACATTTTCTACCTCCACTACGCCACCTATTCCATCTGCTTTACCTTCTGTTGTTTCATTTGTTTCATTATTAGTAGTTTCATCTTGAGTTCTTGAATTGTCACTTTGGTTAGCCGTTGTCTCGACTTTGTTCTCGTTTGTCTTGTCCTCTTGCATGCCACTGTCTTGTAAATTCTTGATTTTCTCTCCTTGGACTTCATCAGTGCTGTTCTCCGTTTGTTCACCAGTTATCTCATTCAGATTGGAGATTTTCTGTCCTTGGACCTCATCAGTGTTTTCCTGCGAATGTTCATAAGTTATCTCATTTGTATTGGGGATTTTCTGTCCTTGGACATCATCGGCGCCATTCTGCGAATGTCCACCAGTTATCTCATTCGTATCCGACAATCCTCGTCCTTCTTCTCCTCTACCCTCTCCACTTGTTGAAGTATCTCCTTCTTGATGCATGGTGGATTCGTTTAGACTTTCACCAGCTCCTTGAGTTCTCTCATACTCACTTTCTTGTTTCACCTCGCTTGCTTCATGTTGTTCACTCCACGTATCTGTTTTAGTTAAATTCGCAGCCTGGTTTGACGGGTCATCTGTACTCACAGACAAGACTTGAACAGAATTTTGAAGACGGTTCTTCAAATCTTGGATCTCATCTTCCCTCTGCTTCAATGTTTCCGTTAGAGCAACCACTTGGGCATTTTCTTTGTCTGTTTCTGCCTCTTTCTCTCTCATCAATTTGATCTCGTTTTGCTTCTCCTCTAGTGCTGACCCGAAGGTTCTTTGTTCATCTTGTAGGGATGAAATGGTAGACTGCATCTCCAAGATCTTGCTGTCAAGCTCCATCTTTTCGGTTCTAAGGGAATATAGCTTTGCTCTCATCTCTTCAGTTTTCCTTTTTGCTTCCTTCTTTTCTTCTTTCTCTTTCTGCAGCCGGCAAAGTTAAGTATTATTACTGTCGATTGAACTTTTTCAATGGATCATATGTTTTACCGGCCATAGAGACAAAATCACAGGACACTCAGTCTTTGAACAGACAATGTGAAATCTGTGTCTATGGAAAAGTCTAATTGGTTGGGTACGTGAATGCAATTGATCCTCATTTTATTCTTGTTAGTAGAGATGGCAACAGTTGGGCGAGGGATGATAAGGGCGAAAAGGAGAGACAGATAAACTTATTGAATTTGAGCTATACATATCCCTCATATACCATGATCTTTGTTGAAAATCAATACAGTACTACTATTCTGGGGTACTCAAGTACAATTGCATGTAATAGGTCATGCTTTCGGTAATTCCCCACCCTAATTTTCTTCCCCTGATTCAACCCTATGCTTGTAAATTCTCCCAACCCTTGGTATTACCTTGGCATTATAGGTCAGAAACCCACAAGGCAATGAAATTTTGCCATCCCTACTTTATGAGAATACTTCTGGCATCTACATTATGCACTCAATAATTAAAATTGCTTTTTTGGAAACAAAGAAAGTGTTGGAGATTTGCAGCATATTTAGCACATGTTAGGTGGCTGAATATCTCATTTGGATTGGCTCAAATTCTCAAGTCTACATTATTGTCTGAAGTACCAACTTGATTGAAGCCTGGTCAAGAACAGTGGCTATTTCTCCCTATAAATACTAGCAATTGTAAAGCTTAAACTTGTAGCAGAAAAATGTTAGGGGGAGGGATATGGGGTGGGTTTCTTGTTTTGGAACAAAACCCTTACATAAATTATTCTCCAATAGTGAAAATCCGCTGCCTGTGGAGTAGGTGATTTGCCGAACCATGTGAAATTGTTCTCTGTGTTTGGGTTTCTGGTGTCCCTCGGCACAACAGCGCTCGAACACATTTTTTCACATAACCCGTCACCTGCTAGGTGATCAAGGCCGGGCTTGACTCTTTCACCTCTAAGATTGGGCTCTTCATGCACTTTGCAACCAAATTGGGGAAAAAATACTTTATCCCGGTTTGGCCTTTTCTAGTTCTCTTTTCTTTGAGACCTCTCTTTACTGGATTTTGAGATTTTGATCTCTTTTACAGGATGAGCTGCTTTCGATTGAGTTTATCCCTCAGGCCTGTTTAATGGATCAGATTTGGTCCCTATTGTTTATAAAATAATTGGGGCCGAAAGCAAAGTCTCATTCGCCTTCCCTCAGGTCCGGTCCTTGGGCCTATGGGTCCAAGAGAGGTAAAACTACCAACATGAATGTAGATTTGTATTGCATTTTCTAGAACATAGAGGAGCATCTAACAGAGCACAAGACTAGAGTAGATCTACCGAATAACGGCCTATACAACCGTGTAGATATATCGGTACCAGAAGAATAACATAGATGCCAGATTATATATCCGGCAGCTTATGATAAGGTCTCTCGTCCTTTCCCAGGATTGAAAGAAAATGGTAAAGGCCTTCTGTTGTGATCTATTTAGGGTAGATTTCTTTACCCTAAATCAAAACTGTTGTCAAAATTTGACAAAGTTGTTTTTGATATTGAACTTGGAGGCAACTTTTCGATTTGTCAAATCTGTTGCATCATACCGGATAAATTATGAACCGGAAAACGAGACCAGATCAATTGTCTGGATTTGAAATTGTTATTTTGACTTTTTGACACTGCAGGAGCCAACGAGTGCACTTGCTCTTACATTCCAAAATATAGTAAATACAAAATGTTGTGCTGTGCGAACCGTGCGGCGCACCCTCAACTGTCCAATCTTCTTGGCCGATCGTGTTTTGATGGTCTGATGCGTTCGGCAATTTTGATTTAATTTGAATTTATTTTTACTAATTAAAAATCAAAACACATCTGGGCTATTCAAAACACAAAACACGATTAGATGGCGGATGGGCACTTGGCACTGTTGTTGTCGTTTGCGTGGAAGGCGTATGTGTATATATATATATATATATATATATATATATATATAGAGAGAGAGAGAGAGAGAGAGAGAGAGAGAGAGACCTGCAAGAGGTACTGAAGAGAAAAGAGCTGACGGTCTTTCTCTTTGACAAGAAGGTTAAGGATACGCCTCTCCCTGAGCTTGTGAATAGCCATCACACCCAGCATTGCTGCCCCAAATGCCAGAATCACCATCAACCCGTATTGCCTCCCTCTCCCCCCGCTGTGCCCTTTCATCAAGCCCCCCATCTCTCTCTCTCTCTCTCTCCTCTCTCTCTCTCTCTCTCTCTCTCTCCAGTTGCCAAATTAATTCAAATGGTTTAACAAGAATGAACGAAGAAAGAGTAGAAATGCTGCTACGTGTGGCAGATGTATCACAGTTTCCTTGTTTTTTCTCATCCAAAATGGGCCTTCAAACTGCTATTGGTTCTCTCTCTCTCTCTCTCTACATGCATTTACACAGGTCTGTGATCATATGCTTGGGGAGCGCACACCGGCGGATTTAACGAGGTTGAAGATCCATGGGAATTGTGCAGAGTGATTTGTTGAATTTTTTTAACATTAATTTCCTGGTCCTACTCCCCCATTTGGCTTGTTTGGATCCACTTCTATTCTATTGGAAAATATACTCTAATCGAAACACAAAGACTTAAGAAGAGTTAACAAGTGGCAGTTGCCACCAGTATGCACCTATGAAATCGCACGTCATTACCACATTACTTCTACAGCTTAGAGCTTCTCCAACGGGGTGCCATATGGGGAGCCATACCCATTTTTGACACCCCATGCCATTTTCAGAGGCTCCAACGGCACCCACGATTGGAGACGCTCTTAGTAGCATCTCGATTGGATGAATTTGCACTTATTAATTACTATCTCCGTTCCTATTTATGGTCCTCACATTCTCTCTTTTGTCTTTTTTCAAATTAAAAAATGAAGTACTTTCGTATATCATTTTTCAAATTTTTTCGCACCGAATTAAAGTACTCGTCAAGTATTTTAATTTGGTGCAAAAAAATTCGAAAAATAATTTACGGAAGTAGTTTATTTTTTATTTGAAAAATGGCATGACTTTTCGTAGTGGAACCATAATTTGGAACGGAGGTAGTAGTTGGTTACTTTTGTCTTATTTTTTGAGCTTTAATACATGTTTTAATTTTGTTAGTCAAGTGGGCATACTGCTGCTAACGAACTGAGTTGCTCGCAAGTAGTTCCAAGTTCGGCTCATCAGGGCTCGTTTACTAATAGAGCCGATCTCAAGTTCGCGAGTATATATATATAAAACAAATATTCAATAAGGGCTCTCTTACTTTCTATAGTGCGGAATTTTTTGTTCGGGATCTAATTTCAACAATCCGAACTGTTAGATATGTTTACAACATGTTTTTAAGGTCTAGCACGTGGATTAGTAAAAAAAAATACCTGGAAAGGCTTGATCCAAGCTGTTTTCGATAAAATGTGTACATGAATATTTTTATCACAAACTGCTTAGATCAAGCCCTTCTTGTATTTTTTTTACGAATCCTCACAGCACACCTTAAAAATGCATTTTAAACACATCTAACAGTTCGGATCATCAAAATTGGATCTCGAACGAAAAATCCTGCAACATTGCTTATATAAGGGAGACTAGATTTATATATATGAGGCATTTCTTTGTAAGCACTCCTTTGTACATACACACATACCTAGTACCAAGTAACTATCATTTTGAGGTTAGTTTTATTTTTATTTTTTTAAAAAAGAATACATAAGACCCAAATTTATAAGTACGCTTAGGCCCCAAGAATCTTAGAGCAGGCCCTAGTGGTACCTATTTGATTTCTCAAGGTCAACCCATGTTTTTTTTTCATTAATTCTATTTAATTTTAGCGAACAAATAGAGCACGCTATTAGGCTTTGTGATATAGGGGGGTTGTTGAAGCAACAGAAAAGGACTTATCCCCAAACTTGCAAGTTCAACCTCATTTTTCGATTGTTAACTTCAAAACTCCGTTAGAAGTTGAAGTGTTTATAAGTTAATTCGGACACTTGATTATAAAAATATTAAAGAGGGAGGGAGATCGACTGTTGTCCATAAGATGACAGAAATAAGGAAAAGTGAATAGATAGAGACTGGAAAAAAAGATTTACTAATTGTAACACACCATGTTACTAGCACTAGAAATCTTAGTCAACTATCTTAATTAAAGGGACATGGCGTGTTTTAAGGCTTAACTAAGGAAGTTTTAGTTACGCACGCATGTCGTGGCGGACGTGCACATGCATGAGAGAGAGAGAGAGAGAGAGAGAGAGAGAGAGAGATCACTTTGGCCTTTGCCATGGTTGATTCAAGATCAAGCAGAAGGAGACGGCATGAAAAGAAGAAAAAAAGGAAGCTGTTTGAGAAACAGAGCTTAAGCAATCCAAATTGTAGTCACCCAAGAAACAAAAAGGCAAAACTGGATCCCTAGAAAACTAAAAAAATATAAAATTATTTTATTAGTCGAAGAGTGCATAATCTGATATGAATGAGATATCAAAACAAAAAATAAAAATAAAATCACTGAGAGAGAGAGTGTCACAACACTTTCACATGGTCCTGAACTGTGTGGAAAAGGGGATCTCGAAGGCTGAATGAGGAGCAGCTGAGTTAGCCCATTAGTACTGGGCCCAGGCCCATTACCCGTAGTTTTATCAGATGAATTTCCTCTCTCTTCGATTGAAGACTTTTTTTATTGGATGGAAAAAAGAGGGAAGGAAAAAATATGCTTCTCCACATATACAACCACTGAACCACACATGAAGTTTAACTCTCTTTTCTTTTCCTCCTTGTTATCTGCACATGAAGTTTACCTTACAAACACACTTTCTGCAGGAAAAAGATACACACACCACTTTTTTGCACGCCCCTCATACAGGGATGGGTTCCACATGAGGGGTCCATCCTGTGGGACTCATCCCTATGTGGGAGGGGTGTGCAAAAAGTGGTGTGTGTAGCAAAGTTCTTTTCTGCACCCACACCATTCTTTTCCTCATTAAGATTTAAAACTTGTCTAATTGTCTTCAGGAGGCTTGCAGAGGGGGAGGGTACGGATGTGCGCAAGGATGGGGTATTTGGGAGTCTCATTTTTTGCTTTTCATTTTTAATTTTTTGGCTAGATTATGATCAAAACGTATTTTTGAATATGATAGACATGTTTGAGAAAAATTTGTAACATGCATTTTGGAAGAGGAGTGTTTTGATTGTAGAAATGTAGCCGAATCCAATTGATTGGGACATAAAGTTCGGTTAGGTTTAGTGTTTTGGGAGTAGAAGGAGAAGTTGAAACGCTCCTTCAAAGCGACTTTTCACTTCTGGCCTTTAATGTCAAAAATTGAATACTCATTCGATTGGTTTGGAGAATGGCTTCCAAACACCCGAAAGCTAAAACCAAGAAGTAGAAAATGCAAAATTTAATAAGGTACATAAAACTTCACTTCTTATGATCTCATTATGTGTTTTGAAGCTTATATTCACCTTGTCTTATTGACCTGCCTTCGTGTACTCCACCCGTGCATATTTTATTTCATCGAGTAATTTATTCGTCAATTTGTATTTTTCATTTGTGCATTTCTTCTTCTCCCCCTAAAAATGATACACATTTTACACATACATTTTGACACTCTATCCTAGCCATTTAAATCGAGGGCTGTGATTAAAACTTAACAAATGACTCTCTCTCTTCCTCTTCTCCATCTCAGGCTATCCTCTCTCCCCCTACCCTCACGACCACCAGCCGACTGCCCCCCTCAGGTGACACCATCACTCCGGCGACACCATCTCAACCGCCCTCCGCCCCCTCCCCACTTCGGTGACACCATCTCTGCCGCCCATCTCCAGTGACCCCATCTCCTGCGGTTTTTAAATGGCCTCTCTTTTTCTGAGTCTCGATCTAATAAATACCCAGTAATCAATATCAATTCTTCACTTCCATTTAATATTTTTTTGTTTAGTACTCTACAATTCAATCTTTGTTTTTCTTGGGAGTATTGGACCAATGCAATTCGAACTTGCAAACTGGTTATACAACCCTCCTGTAATTGTTTGCAGAGCCGACCACCTTGATTTTTCTTAGAAATTGGAATAGCTTTCATGCTCTTGTCGTTGATTTGGGCGCCTCGCTATCTTCAATCTTGCCGCTGTTTTAGGTGTTTTTCAGAATTAATTGCGGCTGACCGCTAAGGTCTCCAGCGAGTGGTTTTGGACGAGGGAAAAGGAAATCAGTTGGGAAGAACTTGTACTGAAGTCCGGCCATAATTGCTTGATGATGGTTTAATCTCAGCCCTCAAATTGAATGGCTAAGATAAAGTGTAAAATGTGTGTACAAAATGTGTGTCTACGAATCCGGCCCCTAGATATATAAAAAAAATCCATAGCATTTCTCCAATGGAATATACACACACTTACACACAGATATTATATAAAATAAAAAATAAAAATAAAAAACCATAGCATTTCTCCAATGGAATATACACACATTTACCATACAAAAGATTTTATAAAAGAACCAATAAGATAAGGTTATTAACTTCATACCTTAGGTTGTGGACAAGTTGAGCATTCGTTGTTATTCTTTGTCAATTTGCTATAGAAAAACAGCGTCACTTTCTTGTTTAATCAATTTTTTGGCTGTCCTTCATTGGGTTTATTTAAATTCCAACATCATCAATCATTTTTAAAACCTTATCAAAGTAGGCCGGAAAGCCTGCAAGAATTGTCTTGAATAATTCAGAACCAAGGAAAACTTATCCACAACCTAAGATTCCATAAAGTGCTATATATATATATATATATATATATATATATATATATATATGCAAATTCTCTAGTAAGGACCTCCAACAAATAAGAAAAAATGTAATTTTTTCACGTTAAAAATTATTTTTGGGAAATCCGAACCATCCAATGTGTAAAGTTTTTACGAAAAAACTGCTTGAATCAAGCCCTTTTCGGTAAATTTTTTTTTTTTTGAAGATTTCCCACATTAACTGTTGAAAACACCTTCTAAACACATTGGATGGTTTAGATCGCCAAAAAAATGCTCGAATCATAGAGATCTGGAAGTACAAAGTCCGGATAGGAAGCGCCTCCTATATATATATTTAGAGAGAGAGAGAGAGAGAGTCCCGATCTAGTCCGGGATCCCTAAGTCCAGGACTCATAGTTCCGGACCAAATTTTCATGATCCAAACCGTCCAATGTTTTTAAAACATGCTTTCAATAGTCCCAAAGAGAAATCATCCAAAAAAAATATCGGGAAAGGTTTGATCTAAGTAATTTTTCATAAAACTATATATGTACAATTTTTGTAAAAAACTACTCGGATCAAGCTTTTCTAAGTTTTTTTTTTTATAATCTCTTGCGGGACCCTTGAAAACGCATTTGAAACACATTGGACGGTTCAGATTATGCGAAAATAATTTTTAAAACCTTCAAAGCACCAAAAAACCTTCAATTCGGGATCCTTGACTGGATCACTAGTGCATATATATATCGGGAAGGGCTTAATCCGAGTAGTTTTTCATAAAACTATATATGTCCAATTTTTGTGAAAAACTGCTCAAATCAAGCCCTTCCCGATCTTTTTTTTTTATTTTATGATTTCTCGTGGGGACTATTGAAAACACGTTTTAAGTACATTGGACGGTTCGAATTATGCAAAAATAATTTTTAAAACCTTCAAAACACCAAAAAACCTTCAATCTGGGATCCTTGACTAGATCACCGGTGTGTATATATATATACACACCAATGATCCCATCCACTACTCTTATCATCCACACCATTCACAATTTTCATATTTTGATGATCGAAACCATCCAATGTGTTTAAAACGTGTTTTTAAAGGTCCCCACGAGAAATCATCAAAAAAAAAATATTGGGAAGGGCTTCATTCGGGTAGTTTTCGATAAAATAGTATTTAATTGAAAACTGCTCAGATGAAGCCCTTCTTGGTATTTTTTTTATGATTTCTCGTGAGAACCCTTAAAAATACATATTAAACACATTGGACAGATCCGATCATCAAAATTTGATTGGGAAATACCTCGTTAGGACAATCCCGGACCATAACTATCCCGAATGAGAACCAGACTCTATAAGAAAAAAAAAAAAAAAAAAAAAGGGGGGGTTGGTCCTCATGGAGATCCGCGTGGAAGTCGTTAATAACATCTTCCTATATATATTATATATATATATATGTTCTATAGAGGACCCTCTCATGGATCTCCTTCGTGAGAACCAACCTTTTTTATTTTCGGACCAAAAATTTCATGATCGAATCTGCTTGAACGTTTAAAACATGTTTTCAGCCAACACACAAGGAATCACCAAAAAAAAAATACCCAAAAGGATTTCATCCAAGTAGTTTTTCATAATAACCGTACATATTAGTTTATAGTAAAACGCTCGAATGAAGCCCTTCCGGGTATTTTTTTTTCCGATGAATCCTCTCGGTGATCTTTCAAAACACGTTTTAAACACATTGAGCAGTTCGGATCGTCGATATTTCGACTCTGATCCATGAGATCCACAAATTGAGATTTTGAGGGAGTCTTTAGTAGAACAGGATTGTATGTATATATAACTATATATATATATATATATATATATATATATATATATATAATGTAAACTTCTTATCCAGACTTTTCATTTCCAAACCTCATGATCCAAGCATTTTTTTGACGATCTGATCCATCCAATGTGTTCAGAAGATGTTTTCAAGCGTCTGTGCAAAAAATCTTCAAAAAAAATACCAGGAAGCGCAAAAAACTACTTGGATCGAGCCCTTCCCAGTATTTTTTTTTTTGAAAATTTCTCGCGTAGAACCTTAAAAACACCTTCTGAACACATTGGATGGATCGGATTTTCAAAAAATAATTTGCAACACAAAAAAAACAACCATTTTTTTCTTATTTCCGGGAGGTGTGGATTAGAAGTTTTTCATTATATATATATATATAGGAAGAGCTTCTCATCCAAACCACTAAAATCCGAACCCGTCCACACCTCATAGTTCTAAACCAAATTTTGACGATTTGAACCGTTAGATGTGTTTAAAATTTGTTTTTGAGGGCCCCTGCAAGAAATGAGCAAAAAAAAATACCGGGAAGGGCTTAATCCAAGTAGTTTTTGATAAAACTGTACATATACAATTTTTATGAAAAATTTCTTGGATTAAGTACTTCCCGGTATTTTTTTTTGCTCATTTCTTGCGGGGGCCTTTAAAAACACGTTTTAAACACATCTAACGGTTTGGATTGTCAAAATTTGGTCCGGAAAGTGAGGTCCGGACATTAGCTCCGGATTTAGTGGTTTGGATAGGAAGCTCTTCCTCTTTATATATATATATATATTGTAATACACAGGGGCCCCCACTTGAATATCCTTTTCCATCAATTCTTACAGATGATTGGGGGAGGCGATTATATTAACATTTCTTCTCTATATAATTCAAGTAGCTTACAGTTTGAGTTAATGTTGCTGATTCTGTGGGCTATTTTGTTCATTGTGAAGCTGACACCTCATCAAAAATTGGATTCAATGGGGTCAACGCGCAATAATTCCTTCAACTAATTAATGCGGCACTGTTTAGTGAGGTGAACTAATAACGGCTGCAGTTAGTTTTCCCTTATCAAAACGGTGCCGTATCAATCAGATGAAGGAATTGTTACACGTTAGCATCTTTCTAGCCATTGAATCCAATTTTTTGATGAGGTGTCAGCATTATGAAGATTAATCCATTGTCGATTAATACAGGACAAGTTCTATATGGATTAGCACATGGGTGGGATTTCAAACTCCAGATCAAAGATTTTGTGAAGCCCTTAGTTATCACGTGACTACCATTGCGCCAAACCGGGGGTTAAATAAAAAAGTTGAGCTTCTGGTTGCTTCATGATTTTGTTTAAAAGTGCTAATTCAATTATACACTGGAAAACGGGATGAATTCAGATTTTAAAGGGAAAAGCACTTGATAGGTCAAGTTTGTGTTACCTTCTTCCATTTGCGGATGCCCCGAGGAGCAAATGCAGAGCCGGTTTATGAGTGTTGCCCAAGAAGCCCGAGTTTTAGGCCCACCAAAAATTAAAAAAAATTGGGGTCTTCCATCATTTACGGCACCTACATATATATGCTATGCCCAGATAATTTTTGTGTAAGTCATGTCTCAAGTTAAAATTGATAAAAACTTATCTCTAGTCAACCATGTCCAAAAAAGATTATATGGATTGACAATTTTGTCCATTGAGAAGGATATGGTGACGAAGCTTGATTATGAAGATTTAAGTAGTACGGTTGTTGCTCAGAGTGCGAGAAGACAAATGTTTAAATGATGGATTTTGAATATTGTAATACAGTAGTTGTTTATTTTTGGATAACTATAGATTTACATTTTGTAATAGTAAATCTTTTGTAAAGATTTTTATAAAAACTCCTTTTGTACGCAAAATATAGTGTGAGTCTCGTCTAATAAATTCGATTTAGACCTCCGAAATCTGTGAGCCCGGCTATGAGCAACTGTTTAATTTCTCAACTCTTATTAGTTGTTGAAACTTATGGATAGGGACACACGTGAAGATTGTGGTTTATGGTGGGGGCACTGACTAGCTGTATAGTATTTGTCTGGGTTGCTATCAAGGGTCAGGGGTGACTCAGCAGGTGCATATATTTGTGACAACAAGTGTCCTTTCTAT